>OX578134.1:137849792-138477292 GCA_951213105.1 Amaurobius ferox
AAATGACATAATGTTTCTCAACACATTGTCACTAACAAGGTCTAAATCTCCTGTATATATATATATATATATTATATATATATATTAATTATATATACATATTATATATTATATATACATATTATATATTATATATATATATATATATATATATATATATATATATATATATATATATATATATATATATATTTAACTCTGTGTTTAGTGAACTTTGAAATTATGTATTATTTCAAGTAGGATCAAAACAATAACGGAAAGTAAATGAGTGAATATTCCTAGAACATAACCATCACTGTAATTCAGTAATTAAGTGTTTATGGTATTAATTTGAAAGGTTCGCCCTATTCGTTTTCTCAAGATGAGCTACAGGGCTTGTCAATCGCAAATGACCTTGACGCCTACCTGAGAGACTTTTTCTCGTTTTTTGGAGAGCAAATATCTCCTTCAAGGTCTAAGCTCTTCAAGGCCAACTACCTCTCACAGCCATCTGCGTCGGGGCCAGCATGTTTTATAGGGCCTTTTCTTGGCAAATATATTTATCTCCAGTGACAAAGATGCTAAACATGATCTTTGATGTTGTCTCAGACAATTTATCTTTGTATAGTTGAGCGTTTTTCGTGATAACAGAAAGCACATCCAATGTCTGGATGGAAATGGGGGGATAGAGAAGAGAAGAAAAAGATGAGTTAAAGCGTTTTAGCATAAAAGATGCATTTCGGGAAAAAGCCTAACTTTTTCTTATCCGAAGACTGATAAGAAACGTCAGGCGAACAATTATCGTCATTTGATTCATCTTTCTCATTTACATGATCCATTTGGCTTGAGAGTCTATTATTAACTTGTCTATTATAACAAAGTAATAGTAGACTCCCAAGCGAAATGTTCTGGCTTGGTTAGTATCAACCACTCCCCTTCACTTTAAAGACTTTAACTAGTTTTTGTCCGCAGTGTAGCGGAATTGATTGGTTGAATTTCAAGTGAATGTCGTTTGTTTTGCGGTACGAACATTAAATTTAGTATGCTATTAAAATAATTTTTTTGTTGAGATTAAAGTAGGATATACTGTCATTCTGTATGCAATGTTTTTCATGCGCAATCATAGAAAATTGATGCCTGACAGCGCTTTCTGAAATTAGCTTGTAAACGTCTCATCGTATTAAAATGTTTTTCATTATAAACGTATGAAAACTAAGTTCTTAATGGAAAAGGGCCTTATAAATTCCTTTCTACAATTTCCCTTAACTATTTTCTTTGAACTAACTTAACTTTTCTTAACTATTTTCTATCCAAAGAATGGTAAATTATTGAAATTTTAAGATATTATGTTCGAAACAACACATTATGATTTTATCCACCAAAACATATGTAAATTATAATTTTCTTTTATCTAATATTTTTCACGTTTCAGTTACTTGTCTGTTCAATTAAACTTCTGTTGATTTTGTCGGTATTTTCGCATTTTAAGAGTGAAATGTTCCTTTATATAGCAAGACATTTTAATCGTTTTTACTTTCCCTGCAATACATGGTAATGTATAGGGAAAGTATTCAAATCATGTCGAAAATCGTAACTCGAGTTTTCGACGGATCTACACGTTTCGAGACCTCTAGAATACGAAAAAACTATTTTTAGCGTGACGTCTGTGTGTGTGTCTGTCTGTTTGTGTGTCCGTCTGTGTGTCTGCGTGTCTGTCTGTGCAGATTTTGTATCCACTCTTAACTAAAAAACTAATAGATCGAATTTCACAAAATTTTGTAGGTTAGTCACTTGTGGGCGAGTCTAGTGCTGATTAGTTTTGGATACGATTCGGGATAAAAGAACCCGCCTTTTTTCGCGAAATGGCCCGCAAAAACTTGTATAGCTGAGAAACTAAGGGACCGACTTTCACAAAATTCGATAGATGAGTCACTTAAAAGTTACCCTGGTGCTGATTAGATTTTGGTACGATTCAGAAAAAAATAACCTGCCCTTTTTTGCAAAATGGCCTGCAAAAATTGTCAAAATCTAAACTAAAAAGCTACGTATGCTCAAATATATCCATTAAATGCTTGTTTAGTACGTAAAAGAATAAGACCAACCCCATTACACTAGGACTAACCGTTCTCAAGATATATTAGTTTTTTTCGTGTTTTCTCCACGCCACCTTTGAATATAAGTCCAGTTATCAAATGAGAACGAAAATTGAATTAGAAGTGAATTAAATTTAATTGAAATAAAGATAACGTGGATATAAGTCTGCAGGGAAAGTCATGTGCTGTCCACATCAGATTTTTACTTTCCCTGCAATACATGGTAATGTATAGGGAAAGTATTGGAATCATATTAAAAATCGCAGGTCGCGTTTTTGACGGAACTGCACGTTTTGGGATCTCTAGAACATGAAATAACTATTTTGAGCGTGATGTCTGTGTGTGAGTCTATGTGTCTGCCTGTCTGTATGTCTGTCTAAGCCATGTCTGTATCCATTCTAACTCAAAAACTAATGAACCAAATTTCATAAAATTTTATAATCAAACCAGTTGTGGGTGACCCTGGTGCTGATTAGATTTTGCTACGATTTGGGATAAAAGTATCTACCTTTTTGGCGAAATAGCCCGCAAAATTTGACTGTATCCACTCTGGCTGAAGAACTAATTAATCAAATTTCACAAAATTTGGTACACAAGTCATTTGTTGGTTACCCTGGTGCTGATTAGATTTTGGCACGATGCAGGAAAAAAGAACCTGACTTTTTCTGCAAAATTGCATGTATGCATTCTAGCTGAGAAACTAATAGACCAAATTTCACAACATTTGGTAGATAAGTTGCTTGTGGGTTACCATAGTGCTGGTCAGATTTTGGTACGATTTGAAAAAAGGGAACCTGCCCCTTTTTGCGAAGTGTTCCGCTAAAATCGTCAAGATCTAAAATAAAATGCTACAAATGTATCAATTAAATGTATGTTTTATATGTAATTTTTGACAGCGAAAAGAATAAGATCAACCCCATTATTTTTAGATGGACCATAGTCGAGATATTTAAATTTTTTAAATTGGGAAACTCAAGACGTACACTGTAGTGGAAAAATTATTTAATGAAACTTCTTAAAATTTTAGTAGTTACGTCTCTTAAGGGTTATTTTGATACTTGTTAGATTTTGGCATGATTCGAAGAAACATAATCGATATTTTTTTTTTGCAAAATGGCCCACAAAGATCTTAAAAATGTGAAATAAATGACTAAAATTGCTGAAATATATTAATTGAGTGCTTGTTCTTCATGTGATATTTGACAGCACAGCGAATAAGACTGACTCCATGACTTTGATATAAACCGTTCTCGAGATATTTTAGTTTTTTGAATTTTGAAGGGCTGAAGATTTTAAAGTGCGTTAAATTGCCAAATGAAACGATAATACATTAAAACTACAAACTGGACATAATATCATAAAAGTATCCATGTTATTTTCTACAATTAAAACCAATTTAATGCATCATGAAATTAAAAATAAGAAAATGAATTTGAATTTCCTGGGAAACACATGTGTTTCCCCAATCAGATTTTTACTTTCCCTACAATACATGGTAATGCATGGGGAAAGTATTGGAATCATGTCGAAAATTTCAACTTAAGTTTTCGACGGATCTACACGTTTTAAGACTTCCAGAATACGAAAAAACTATTTTTATGGAAAGGTCAGTGTATCCACTCTAACTCAAAAACTAATGTACCATATATTATAAAATTTTAAAAGTAAGTCACTTGTGAGATACTCTAGTGCTGATTAGATTTTGGTACGATTCGGGAAAGTAGAATCTGTTTTTTTTATTTGCAAAATGACCAGCAAAAATCATCAAAATCTAAAATAAAAGACTACGTATGCTCAAATGTATCAATTAAATGCTTGTTTCACCCGCAATTTTTGACGATAAAAATAATAAGACCAATCCCATTACTCTAGGATTAGCCGTTCTCGAGATATTTTATTTTTTTCCTCATTTTTGTTACGCTGACTTTGAAAATACGTCCAGTTACGAAAATGAAAACAAAAATAAAAAAATCTGATGTGGATAACACATGACTTTCCCTGCAGACTTATATCCACGTTCTTTTTATTTTAATTAAATTTAATTCACTTTTGATTCACATTTCGTTCTCATTTGGTAACTTGACTTACGTTCAAAGGTTGCGTAGAGTAAATACGAAAAAACTAAAATATCTTGAGAACGGCTAGTCCTAGTGTAACGGGATTGGTCTTATTCTTTTCTTCGTTAAAATGTACGCATAAAACAAGCATTTAATGGATATATTTGAGCATACGTAGTTTTTTCTTTTAGATTTTGACGATTTTTGCGGGCCATTTTGCAAAAGAAAGGTAGGCTATTTTTTTCCGAATCGTACTAAAATCTAATCAGCACCAGAGTAACCCACAAGAGACTTATCTACCGAATTTTTTGCAATTCAGTTCATTAGTTTTTTAGCTAGAGTAGATACAAGCTTTTGCGGACCATTTCGCAAAAAAAGGCGGGTTCTTTTATTCCGATTCGTACCACCCAAAACTAATCAGCACCAGATTCGCCCACAAATGCCTTACCTACCAAATTTTATGAAATTCAGTCAATTAGTTTTTTAGTCAGAGTTGATACAAAATCTGCACAGACAGACAGACACACAGACACACACACAGACGTCACGCTGAAAATGGTTTTATCGTATTCTAGAGGTGTCAAAACGTATAGATCCATCAAAAACTTGAGTTGCGATTTTCGGCATGATTCCAATTATTTCCCTATACATTACCATGTATTGCAGCGAAAGTAATAAAAAGCGCAAATTCAGTGTCATTTCAAATAAGTATGCGTGTTATTTTGTGCTAAATTTAATGAATTATGAGAAAATTAATTTAACTCTGTAGGGAAAGTCATATGCAGTGCACATCAGACTTTCTAATTTTATACTATACTTGCTACAAAACTACTTTGACACCACAAAGATATATGAAAAACTGTTACTCTCCGCTGAGGTATATAGTCCATTTGATAAATTCTAATTAAAAACTGGAATTCTTTTTATAAAACCGATTGTTTAGAGCTCAATTTCTAAAATATATTTTCACATTTCTACTCATCTTTTCTATATTTTAATAAAAATATATTCAAAATAAATTTTGTTGCTAGGGTAACCAGCTAGTCAATGGCAAATACTCAATATTGTCTTCATACGTAATGGGCGCATGAGACGAAATTGAAAAAAAAAAATAGCCAGTCATAGTTTCTCAACATATTCAAGTTATCCTTGTCGCGATTAAAGAAAGAAGCTGAAACAGATGAGAGAGGAGAAGTAGTACAAGGTTGTGTGAAAGAAACTGAAGTTAATTTATAGAAAAAAATCGCCCGGACTGCTGTCTGAAAATATCTGAAAAATAAAAACTTTGAAGTACAGTATCCAAAGCTGAATGAAAGTGTCAACCGATTTTAAAGGCAAAAAAGAGCCTTATTTGTCAGGATAAATGAGACAGAGCACCAGTATCAACCGATTTTAAAGGCAAAAATAACCTTATTTGTTAGAATAAACGAGACAGAGCATCAGTACCGACAATATAGAAGCATTTTTTTTGCCTTGGTTGATGCTGATGCTCTGTATCATTTGTTATGAAGAAGCCTCTTTTTGCCTTTAAAACAGGTCGATACTTTTATTTATTTAACTTTGTACACCGAATAGAATGCAAGTGGTAGTCATCATGAAAACTTTGTACTGCATGATTGCAAGAATAAAGTTAAGGGTTACATAGAGAGCTATGTTCTGTTTGAAATTTCAACTACGTTTTATAATAATAAAGCTTTTGGTAAAATGAACAGATTACGAAATATATACAAAAAACTGTTTTCGGCTGCCTTTTGTCAAGATGTCACTGTATTCTATTAACTCACCACAAAATCTCCAGTAATACGCCAAATTTTATGTTTATATTACAAAATGAACGATTATTATACTTCACAACTCTGTTTAATGGTTCTAAGGAGATTGAAATACTGGTGTGTAGTAACAATAAAGTGGCTTCTGTCCTAAAAGTTGGATTAAAAAAAGTGGTAATTGATCCTATTTTTTCACTACCATTGTTTCACGAATTTGGATAATTTTTGAAAGGCGCAGGATAGATGGTCACAAAGTATTTGCCTACTAAACACTTTCATATATTTATATATACTAATTCATAGTCTCCGTCTGTCTGTCCCCCTTTATAGGTACCTCCCGAATAGATAGAGACTCGGAATGTGGTGCACGGTTCAATAGCTTGATAAAGTGTCAGAGAAAAATCAAAATTTTCAAACATATTCAGTTGAGGTGAGGTGCTTCGTTCCAAAACTTTTGAAATGCAAACTTATCGTTAAAAGCACTTTCCGACGAGAAAGAGATTCGAAAAATTTGGTTCTGCACGGATAACTTGTTCGATACGTAGTTCTGGGGATATTATGTTCACAGATTCACACACATGCATGCACATGCCCATACACACTGACCAGTGGTGTATTGTTAAAAGAATGGCGTAGGAAAGTCCATCGATTAACTACAAATAGTAATCTACACTTTTTTCATATGCAAAATAATAAATTAAAAGAATAGAATATTTATGTTGTATTTATTTATAACTATTAACCTTTTGCTTACGGGTGGGACAGCGTCAATCCAAACGAAGAATCTCTCAAAAAGACAGGTATTTGATATACCCTTTACCAAACAGTTCGATCCCCCTTTGCAGGCATTGGCGTCCATGGAAATCGCTGACAGAAACATTGCACATGCTGCGCAGCAGGTGCAATGTCAACGATTTCTGTCAGCGATTTCCATGGACGTCAATGTTCGCATTTTGAAGAAATGCAAGCTCTAATTTTGGATTAAGTTTTGAAATGTTCCAAAATCTGTGGGCTAAAATTACAAAATTTTCTGAAAATTATCAAATATATGTTATTGTTTTTACTAAATTTTTAAAGAAACTTATTAATCTCAAAGATTCCCTCCACCTCACCGATGGGGCACATTGTCAAACTTGGTGTCAAACCAAAGACTTTTTTAATCCCTTTAAAATGAAAGGTGCATAACATGCTATAATTGTGATCATTTGGATCAACAATACAGATTTTTAGAAAAAAAATTCTTGCGGAATGTGCAGGGAGAAAAAGAATCACAAGCTACTTAAAAATGGATTCTGGTATTAGAAAGTTCAGTTGAGTTCTACTCCAGTTTACTTTACTATTATATTTAGAAAAAGTTCTTAAAAACGTTCCGTTTCTGGAAAAAAAAAAAAAAAAAAGAACCGAAATGTCATTCCGCTCTGAGTACAACACTACTGATACTGACACACATACTACATAAATATACGTGCATAAAAATATTCGATTCGAATTCAGAGATGCTCCAAACATGAATTCGAATTTCATACACTATATCAATATCTTCTTTGTATGTATATTCTACTACGTATCTAGAAAAAGAAATATATAGCACAGTGCATATAGAGAAAGTTGGGAATGGAAAATACCCAAATCTACTATGTCGATTGACAAGCTCACATGCAGACCTATCCTTTTTCATTTACCCCTTCCGCGATGTTTATTTGATAAAGATCAAATGTAGTTGACGTGAAATTCAATCTTCACCTGTCAGTGGTCAAAGTCGAAAACGATTTGCTTATAATTGAACCCCCCCCCCCTCCCGAACAGAAAATAACCTTTCTGATTTATATATACATCATTATATTGAAGACTTTAATACATAATTACGATCATTCAAATGTAAATAGCATTTTAAGTGCCTTTCAGGGTAACAAGCAGATTCATGTCGCTGTCAATTAGCATCAGGAGATCCTGAATGTAGATGTTCCTCTGAAACTGACGATGACTGCTGTAAAAAATTCCACAACTTTCATATTTTTTAGGCATTGCGCTTTCATAGGATTCAGTCCATTCAGAGTTAGAATTATGTGGAAATCTGCACATCAAATTGCTTATCAAATCTGATAATTTCTTAAGAAGAAATAAGTGCGACAATAACTACTTTTGATGCACAGCATTCTGCTATGCTCTGTTGGATTTTCGATTGATTTCTCTGTACATTTTTACACTATAGAATATTTACACTATAGAATATATTTCGGTCGTCCAATTTGATGCTCTAAGTGCTCAGGACGAGCCGGACGGCCTGGGGCTTTCACACTATAGAATATACTATACACTATAGTACACTATAGAATATCTCTGTACACTATAGAATACTCTATACACTATCTGTGGCATATATACTATGTACACAATATCTGTACATTCTGTATACTATAGAATATAGTATACACATACTATAGAATATAGTATAGAGAAAGTTTAATTTTGGCGAAAATTTTCGATTTCGAGATTTTGATGCCAATATATATTTTAAGACCTATTGAGAACACGTGTTGACTATTTTTAGCATGATATCCGTCTGTCTACCTAGGGTCAGTTTCTTACGTGCACTACAATTGCCTCAAATATCAATAGATTTTCACGAAACTTTATATCCGGCTTTGCTAACAAAAAATTAACTAAAACTTTTTGAAATTCAAGTAAAAGCTTCTAAGTGGATTCAAAATTTTATATTTATTTAACATGGCAGCAAAATTTGACATAACCATGCATAAAAGGGATTATTTGTGTTGATCACGAAACTCAGATAGTTTCAATTATTGTAGTAAAAAATAGCAACAAAGCAAATTTTTTGTGTTCTTAGTCCATCTTCCCCCACACTTGATATCAATCGAAATACTTTTTCAAACCCTTTAAAATGAAGGGTAACATGTTGTAATTATGATCATTTGAACCAGCGATACACACACAGATTTTTTTTAAAAATTTTCTTGCAAAGTTTGCAAGAAAAAAAAAATCCAAGCTATTTAAAAATGGATTTTGGTAGGATAAATTAGAGTTGAGTCGCCCTTCAGTTAGTTTGAAATAAGCTTAGTATTGTTGGTACAGCAGAAACATTTTACGTTTTTAACTGCTTATCTGCTATATAAGCGTTAATTACTGTTTGGATTTTTAAGTTTTTTAAATAATTGTTGTAATAATAACATTTTAAACACGACATCGTTATCTAAATTTATAACACTGATTGAATGTAATAGAAAATGAAAATATCGAAACAAAATTGATTTTTAATAGAAATATTTAAACTGATAACACTGACTGAATGTAATAGAAAATAAAAATATCGCAAAAAAAATTGGTTTTTAATATGAAAATATCGCAACAAAATTGATTTTTAATAGAAATATTTAAACTGGTAACATTGATTGAATGTAATAGAAAATGAAAATATTGCAAAAAGAAAAAAATGATTTTTAATAGAAATATTTAAACTGATAACACTGATTGAATGTAATAGAAAATTAAAATATCGAAACAAATTTGATTTTTAATAGAACTATTTAAACTGATAACACTGATTGAATACAATAGAAAATGAAAATATCGCAACAAAATTGATTTTTATTAGAAATATTTAAACTGGTAACACTGATTGAATGTAATAGAAAATGGAAATATCACAACAAAATTGATTTTTAATAGAAATATTTAAACTGATAATGCCGAGGAATTGCAAATACTTCAGCGAAACATAAAAATATTTATCGTCATTTATTATCACTTATCGTCAACAAGCCGGCAACGGTTCGAAACTTTTAAAACTACTATACAGCTTCATGAAGTCATGAATTCGCATTATTGTTACAAAATTAGATCCATTATGATTTCTAAATGCTAAATAATAAGGTTTAGATTTAAGATCGATTTTTATAAAATAAATGGACTTTTGCATGATAATGTTATAGCATATACATAAATAACATTAACACGTGGACCGGGATCACGTGACTGTGATATCAAGAGCATATTGTCTAGAGTAATTAAAATATTTTTATTTGAATGCAATGATATCACTTCAATTTTTACCCCTTTTTCAGGCCAGGCACTTGATTATACAATCATTCACCCTGAACTGGACCACTCAATTTGGTCCGGAAACCTGTAAGGGTGATAATCGCAGGGAGCCGACCATTCTTTCCCTAACTCATCAACTCTCTGATGGACTTCAAACCTACAGATTTCTAATGTCCATACTCCGTAGCGTCGAGGATCGAACACGATTTTCCGTATGCATTCCTCTTGCCAATACCACGGGGCTATGCAGTCCCTATATTCCAAAATTCTTCAATTCGCCGATTCACGAAAATAAAATGAAATATTCTAAAATACGCGTATTTCGATGTATTTTCAATTTTTTTTTAAATCTGAAGGAATAGTTAGTTCTACAAATTAGGATCAATCTTCGTTGGAATAAGCGCTATTCGAGCTTTTCGATAGCGTTATACATAAAAATTCATAATTAATGAATGGAATGCAGCAGAAGTACTATTTTCGATAGGAGCAGTGTGTGACATTCAAAGAAACATCTGGTAAATTATGAAGATGATATTGTCAGTTGATTATTTTATATTGCAGTTTTAAAATTTGGCATGTCTTCAAAATACGAAAAGCATTTTTTTTTTTTTTTTTTTTTTAAGAAATTAATGAAAATCCCTCTATTGATAGTACGGATTCCGTTATAGTTTATTTGAAAGATAGTTTTTCGATCTTTTCGATGGTGTTAAGGTAGAAACATTGTGATAATATTTTCGTCCACTAAGGAACCAATTTGTGTGAAAATCTCACAAAATTGCGTTCCAGGATAAATACTACTACTACTACTACTAATAATAATAATAATAATAACAATTCGAATTGTAAAGAATTATTCCCAGGTATCTCAGAACCTGACCTGAAGAATCACTGATCAAATTTCTTAACTGTGCTAGATTTTTCACTACGCCGCCCACAGACAAACAAACAAACGAATGAACAAACAAACACGCAATCACACATGCATATTATTTTATAATGTTATATATATTGTTAATAAATCGTTGATATATTTCGGAATCGCTGTTTTCGACGACTCCGAATAGTTGAGCTGGGTGTCCCGAAGTCGCGGGACTCACCCGAGAATAAGAACCACTTGTTTCTTGATAGAATCCATCTCTTGCTTTCGGAAGTACATGTTTGTCGAATCGGCGAGTGCGCTAAAAGAAAGAAAGCCGGGTATTCAATAAATCAGACTCGAGCTTGCGATCATGCAAAATCTTTATTCTCCGCCATCATTATACAATCTCCCATATCTCTGGAATGACGAGAGGCATCTGAGCGATCCGTATTATCTCGAGCTCCTTCCTCTCAATGCGACTTTTCTGACGGGTAGCTCGTGTGGAATCTCTCCTCGGAGTGGCGCACTTTCTTCTATACATTCTTATATGCCACCGTGATCGTCAGGCCACCGTAGTCTATTCCTTCGAATTTTGTCTCAGAATTCAATGACGCCTAGACCATCCCGGCTCCATTTTTGAAATCTTAGTTCCCCTCGCGTTTGATGGCAGGCTAATGCCTTTATTCTGCCTCCCCGAGCAGATTCTGGTGGTGACGAAAATCTTAATGACTTTGGTTTCGAATTTCTGAGGTCTATGACTGCACAAGAGCCAAAATATATCTAGAACTGTATTCTGTTTTTCTGTAGTTTTTCTGGGTTTCTCACAAATATGCAAAGCCTAATACAATCCAGTTTAATCATTTGGTTCCTTTATACGGGCTTTAACGATTGAATGCGTACTTCAATCGACAGAAGATTTTTTTGATCGATTTATTTATACAAACTCTTGGTTGTTATTGATTTTCAAGACGACCGGTTGAAATAAAATGTCGCAGAGAATGTGGATGATTACAAGGAATGTCGAGCGATAATCTGCAGGGAAAGGGTGTGGAATTTTTTTTTGTTAGATAACAAACCTAGGGGAACTTCTTCGCTTTATTTTATTTCACCAAGTGTCTCAGTATTTTACTCAATAGTTTGTCTTCAGATTTCTAAAATATACTCTAATCTACAAACTTTGTAGTTTGAATATAAGTCCTGAATATCCCTGAATATAATCTTGAATATATCCCGATTCACAAATATTTTCTTTCATTTAACCAAATTATAATAAATTGCTGTTTATATTTTAATAGAATGAATTACCTATATTTTAATAGAATGAAATTTTAATAGAATGAATAATTTTAATAGAATGAATGCATTACACGCGTTCTAAATAAGCGCCCGCTTAAACCCAGAAACAGATAACACCACTCAATTTCCAAATAGCCTGTTTCGAACCAAAATTATTTTCCCCTTTCGTTTCAATTCAAATTTTTTAGTTTCAATCCATATTTTTTAGTTTCAACGCATATGTAGTCGCGGGCAACAGTTTATCACGTATGAGCACGAATTTCCACTGATCTCCATAGCAACGTCCCAAGTCAACAGTGAACCGGAGCAAGAAAGACATCGAAAATCTCGATTTTCTTCTTTTGCTTGAAAATGAACAGAAAATCAAAAAAGAGTAATTTTAAAAATGTTTTTTGTTAGAATTTGAAGATATACATCCATATTTTTGCTAAACTTTAGGATTGTGCTTATCTTTTCTTTGGATGCATCGAAATAAGAATCATACTATTCATATTTCGATGTATTTTCAAAATAAATAAATAAATACGGGGGAGTTTCTCTACGGTATTTATAAAATAAATATTTTCTTCAGTCACTTACTAGTGAATACATTTATGAATTTCGAATAGATGGCAGCACTAGAAAAATGGTACCAGTTTTTTTTTCTTACAATTACTATATCAAGATGTATCATGCATTGTAACGCTATTGTTGTTATTTGTATTATAAGTATATGTGCATAAATGTTACACCACGCATTTTGCTAAATATATAATTGTATATTAGGAAAAATTGAAAAATCTAGAAGTCGCAAAATAATGCAAGTTTATTAAAATGCTTGAACTTTTAGCATCTCTTTAAAAAAAATATTTTTTATATGCTTCCTATTTTTAATTCTATTGTCATATTTATATACTATGCTTCGTCAATTCAGATGTGTATGTAATATTTTAAAATTATTTGCTCAGCAGTCAGGAGCGCTTAAGTAGAGTTTATTTTAAAAGTGTAATTATATATAGAACTTCAAAAGAACATTTTATTTATTATTATTATTAACTGTAGACACAATTCCAGATACGGATTTATTTACTTATACTTTTAATGAAATGCTGCATTGTATCATTAATACCATAATACTATGAAGTGTTATATAAAATTCAAATAAATACATGTGTTTATCATTCATAGATGGCGACACCTTATCAAGAGCTGGGGAAGAAGTTTCTTTATAAAGGAACTTTGTGAAAGAGCTCTAAAAAAACTTATCAAAGTTCTTGAAAATTATATTAGTTTATTTAGAGCACCAGGGCATCGTTTATACACTTCGAATTTACAGGATTTTATTATTTACTAGAAAAAGTTTAAAGGTGGGATTCAATAAATACATTTATTAAATAACTTGTTATTTTATTTACAATACTTCCTTGAAGAAAGCTGGCATATGTCAGTCAGGTAACTACAATTGTTTCAAGAGCGGTTTCAGCCCTATTCCTCATGTGCTAGTATGTGCTAGTAACAGTTGCTAGGTACAACTAATAATGATAAATAACTAAGTACGAATTAAGTAATAACTAAGTACGAACTGATAATAATAAGGCAGTTAATTCGCTCTTGTCTTAACAACTCTCTAACAAATTGCCTAGGCAATGGATGCTCCTCAATCTTTATGAGATCGCGACCCGGTAAAGACTTTTTATATAAGACGAGTGCCCGGTCTCAACAAATTTACTCGTAAATACCTTTCAAATTATTTTTAAGTCCACACACAAACTAACATAAGTATTAATTAATCATGACATAATCATAAAAATTATTCGCACTATTATGCATACGGTATAGCACGTTGACAAATATAAAATGACATTAAGTTATCAATCACTGGACCAATGAAATCTTGTGTCATCTTATAATTATTTCAGGTCAACATTATTCAATTAATTTCTGCTGATTTTCATTCACATATCCCATTCTGATCACCAAAACTTTATAATATTATTCTGTGTAAAATGAATTATTGCATTACGAAATTAATCTTAATGGTGTTGGTTTGAAATAAAACAGAATCGATAAAAATATTTATCCATTGTAATTCACTATAGAAATCAGCTAAGCAGTATTATTCATATTAAAATTTAAATACGGCTTGGTCACTGACATTTGCTACGTAGATGATATTTTGACGTTCTAGTTCTGAGCTTTTCGACAAATTCGCGAATATTATTCTCCTTAGAATATTTCCACTATGAAATATTTATTCATAAAAAATACTTAGAAAACTAAAACGACAAATTCCAGGAGAATATCTAGCGGCCCCGTATAATTGATGCCGCGGCCTGGCGGTTGAGAAATATTGGCCTAGACCCTAGAACCAGAGCCGGATTAAAATTGTTTGGGGCCCAAAGCACAGATAATTTGATGCCGCTAGGTAGTGGCGCTGATAATTTTCTTCCTGTTCGAAAATAATGTCATTAAGCCTCCCCTAGGTTTATATTAACAAATTAACTCACTCATTTAATCGTCGAATGTCCCTTTACGAAGATCTTGGCAATTCCTATGCTCTTAATCTTATATATCTTTATCAAAATGCTCCTATGCGAAGGGACTCCAAAATTGTCTCTTAAAATTTCCGGAGGGAGTGATTTTAAGGAAAAGATCTTAAAAAGGAGCCGGTGTTTTTGTTTATACCTCTGACTGAAGTGTGTGAAACATCGTTTCGAAAAGACTAGCTGCAAATTGAGGAACTTCTTCACATAGCGAAAAATATGATTTAGGTACAAATTAGCAAAAAGCAAAATAGTGTTGCGCTGGGTTTCAATTAAAAAACTCATCATGACAAATCATCCTCGAAACAGTTTGCTTATTTATTTATGTTGAATTAAGTTTTTACTCATTGATACCGACACATGACTTTTCTGCCTAGTTTAACTAACTGTACTCTTTGGTACAGCTTTTTTGGTACTATTGGAATCATTCCGAAGCGTTGATCAACGAAAATTTTTTTTTATATAGGATGTATGAATAAAATATTATTGATACATATTAACGGCCCGTATAAATACTTCATTTTATATTTTTAGCAAAATCATAATCTATGGGATAATAACTGTTATTTATTTAGGGCTTAACAAAATAATGGCCAGATGATTGGCGCTACAAATATAATTAATGCCCCTTCGGTCTTAAAATAAAAGAAAAATTTGAACCTGATATGACAGAATTAATTAATTTATTTATTTATTTATTAAATAATTAGAATTAATGAATGGACAGCGGTTGCATCTAGCTTTCTTTTTTTTAAATATAGAGAGATAAGGGAATATTTCAACAATTTAAATTAACAGATTCACAGGCCATCGAAAAAATTCTAAAGATGAATGATGTTATTAACAAAAATTTAATAAATAAATAAATAATACTCATTATTTTTAATGTATTTCCCGTAGTTTCTTTGAAAGTAACAAAATTGCAAAAAGAAAATTCATAATAATAACATAATTAAATTTAAAGAGTCAATTATTTAAAAATCTCTCCGTGATAAAAATTCTTCTATTATTTGATCAAAATAATTTTCAGGAGTTCACTTTCAGTGGACATCAGAGATTTAAGCGCTTTTGTAATGAACGTGTTCTTAGCTGATTCCTTTTATTTATTTGAGTTTTGGTAATGCCATTTCACCTCTTGAAACCGACATCTTTTAGTTACATTTCTAGGGGATCACAGTCATATAGGGGCCTCCAGGCAAAGGATTACATACTCCCAGTGGATAATGACCCTAACAGATTCGTATTATCCACGGGTTGCTGTGGTTTGGGCTTCCAAGCGCAGCATAATTAGCAATATTTTAATTTTTAAAGAATTATAATGAAATTGTAATTGTAAAAGATATTTGGCCTTAAACGGACTTCTGAAATTTTGCACAGAGCCTCTCCCCTCCCTACGAACATTTTTATGCGTATAATGTTGCTACTTACTGTAATGCTGACCAATTTATTATATGAATATTGATGAGGTGTAATAAAGTCATCATTGAAGGAGGCAACCACTATATAATCCTGGAAGACAGAAAAATGTTAACGGTCTCTCGGGCCCCAAAAGTGTACGAGGCTGTAGAAAATTCACTGTCCTCTATTATTAGGTAAGGATTTTTACAAATTAACAGTTTTTGGATTTTTATGGGTGTCCCCTAATTTGCTGGTGCCCTAAGCACGTGTTTAGTGTGCCTATTGGGTAATCCAGTACTGCCTGGAACGAATTATGATTGCGCATACTTTTCGTTTTGAGCTGAAGAAGGTGGCTAAAAACGCTCTCGAAACAATTATAGGCACCTAACTGACATCTGTCTGTTTTCTGAAGTATTGTAAGCTGTTTTCTTAGAAGCAGCAGTTTGATTTATTGTGGTCATGCATTAAATTTTTCTTCCTATAGAAAACTGATATCTACGGGTCTCTGTTTCTGGCTTCTCAGTTTAATATTTATTTTATTAAAGTGCCTTAAAACCCTCAATGCAATAATTTTAGTTTTAAAGATGACGTAATACACATTTTCTCTTTCCTTTTCCTAAGCGAGTTGAAAATGGAAAAAGATTTGTCTCAGACTTTTGAGTTTGTTACTGAAGAACGAAAGTAAGGAGCTAAAAATGCAATTTCAGAATTTTCAATTCCCACATTTCTGCGGATGAAGCAAAGCCTTTCTGATGTAAAGATTAATCACGACCGTTTCTATACGACCACAGCTAAAAAAAATCTGATGTGGGCAGCACATGACTTCCCCTTCAGACTCATATTCGCGTTCTCTTTATTTCTTTAATAATTCATTATATTGAGTAATTGCACAAAATAACACCCATAACTTAAAATGACACTGAATTTGCACTTTAAGTTCTCAGCTGGTAACGAAATTCTTTTCAACGGTGGCATAGCGAAAATTCGAAAAAATTAAAATATCTCGAGAACAGCTAGCTAGCCCTAGTGTAATGGGGTTGTCTTATTCTTTTCATCGTTAAACATCACGTATAAAATAAGCATTTAATTGATGTATTTCAGCATACGTAGTATTTTATTTTAGATTTTGACGATTTTTACGGGTTATATCGCAAAAACAGGCAGGTTATTTTTTTTCCAACTCGTACCAAAATCTAATCAGCACCAGGGTAACCTACAAGTGACTCATTTGCCGAATTTTTGTAAAATTTGGTCTATTAGTTTCCAGCTAGAGTGGATACAGGCAATTTTTGCGGGTCATTTCGCAAAAAAAAAAAGCGGGTTGTTTTATCTCAAAACGTACCAAAATCTAATCAGCACCAAGGTCACGCACAAGTGACTTACCTACCAAATTTTATGAAATTCGGTCCATTACTTTTTGAGTTGTGGTGTATACATTCATTGCACACACACACACACACAGACGTCACGTTAAAAATAGTTTTTTCGTATTCTAGAAGTCTCGAAATGTGTAGATCCGTCGAAAACTCGAGTTGCGATTTTCAACATGATTCCAATACTTTCCCTATATATTACCATGTATTGCAGGGAAAGTAAAAATCTGATGTGGGCAGCACATGACTTTCCCTGCAGACTCAAATGCATGTTTTCTTTATTTCTTTAATAATTCATTAGATCCAGTTTAATTGCACCAAATAAGCATTTTTAATTCAATTTTAGTTTCTATTTGGTAATTCGACTTTTTTCCAAAATCGGAGTTACAAAAATGCAAGAAATCTCAAATATCTTGAGAACGGTTAGTCCTAAAGTATAATGGAGTGTGCTATATTCTTTTTCTCGTCAAAAATTGCGTATAAAATAAAAATTTAATTGATACATTTGATCACACGTAGTCTTTTATTTTTAGATTTTGGCGATTTTTGCGGGCCATTTCGTAAAAAAAGACAGGTTGTTCTTTTTGGAATCGTACCAAAATCTAATCAGCACCAGATTATCCCACAAGTAACTTATCTACCAAATTTTGTGAAATATGGTCAATTTTTTTGGCTAGGGTGGATACATGAAATTTTTGCGGGTCATTTCGTAAAAAAGGCAGGTTGTTCTTTTCCGAATCGTACCAAAATCTAATCAGCACCAGAGCAATCTACAAGTAACTTATCTACCAAATTTTGTGAAATTTGGTGAATTAGTATTTTAGCTAGAGTGGATACATGAAATTTTTACTGGCCATTTCGCAAAAAAAGGCGGGTTCTGTTTTTACGAATTCCACCAAAAACTAATCAGCACCAGGGTCTCAATCAAGTGACTTACATACCAAATTTTATGAAATTCGGTCCATTAGTTTTTTTATTTAGAGTGGATACATACATTGCACAGACACACACACAGACGTCACGCTAAAAATAGTTTTTTCGTATTCTAGAGGTTCCGAAACGTGTAGATCCGTCGAAAACTCGAGTTGCGATTTTCGACACGATTCTAATACTTTTCCTATACATTACCATGTACTGCAGGGGAAGTAAAAATAAATTGATGAAGTCTTATGAAATTTATAGGGCTTCGTTTTCATTGCTGCATTTCGTCATGTTCTGAGAGATCTCTAACAGTACTCCTCCCATTACGGGAGAATAAAAATAGGAGTTTAATTAAAAATCAGTCTGACACGCATTTTTATAATTTAATCTCCCACATTTCTGTGGAGTAAACAAAGTCTCTTGTAAAGATGTTTCAGTTAGAATAGGAATCACTAATCTTTGCCTAGCTAATCAATCTCTCTATTGAGCTACTGGGACTATATCCGGGTTGGATAAATCATGGACACCGGGTCGCTTAGATATATGGTCATAATGCTTATCCTTTTCGATTAAAATATTGTTACGATGTATCCTCTGGGAATCGTGAGCATGTACTCAAGATACAAGAATGGGTACAAATTTCTGGATAACTAGCCCGTTTATTCCCAAACACAGCGTAAAGAGGAACAATATACAGTAAAACAGTACTTAAATGCTCCACCAATTTCACAAAACAACGGATACTATTTGTGAGACCAGAAATAGATTTCACATGTGTTTTGGTGAGACAAGTTTATGCCAGTTATTTATTGTGTCCGAAACATCGCACAATATTGTAGTCTGGATGGCTCCGAGGTTTACAGCAAACCATAAATTTAGGAGCGTCAAGACAGAGGGAGGCCGAGCGAGCCCTTACGAAGATGCAAAGTAGCGACATTGGTTCAATGATTAACCAATGAAGAAAGTGCTTATTGCGTCACACTGAATGCTGCAAATGAAAGCAAAGGGGGAGTGACACCCCCGTGGGAAAAAGAGAACCACAGACTGTGACCGAAGAAGAACACTAGGAGCAGACTTTGACAGATAACTTCGAGACGATGACTTAATAGCGACTTGTGGAATAACAGTTCGAGTTCGACATTACAATTATGACTTAATGACTTGTGCAGAGACTAGAGAGATACTTGTGCGACATGATGACTTGTTGATGTGTGGGTATGCACGCCACATGAGTACAAAGTGATCGTCGATATTACGGGTCAGTGAATACGTACTTCGAGTCTATTCCGGTAATATGATGGGCGAAGTACCTGGTGGTGACAAAGTACAAGACAGACTTGAAGGTATGTGTTCCTCAAAAAGATATCTAGGTCTAAACAAATATATTAGGCCAGTTAGGTGGTTTCACATGTTACCCCGCCACAACTAATAATTAATTGTGTAATAAATTAATAAGTGTTTATGTTGTTAATAAATGTTTTATTGTTAAAGTTTAAATGGAGTAATCAATTTAATATTATTCTAATATTATTCCTTTACAGGACTCACGCAAAAGGTAAATAATTGGAAAATTTTATATAGCGGCAAAACAAAGCAATGTACAATAATAAATAAGTACCACTCTACGAGTAATTTACGACCATGTATATTAAGTTCAAGTTAACAATATATTATTATAATTAATAATAATAGTACTTTAAGTATCTTTTTTATTAGAGCACCACACTATTATCAAAATATTGATGTATTTCATATTACAAAACAGTTGCTACTAATTTCACAATATTGACAAATGTCGCAGTTCATTTACGCTCGTATCACGCCAACTGCTCTCCAACTGAGTGATGACTACTTATATAAACTCTCTAAAGAAATTTCTGGAAATCTCTCATATTTCGTAGAATACTGGCTATTTTGAGGTGTTTCTCGAACCTTCGAAAACACGCTAAATGTCACCAAATTGGCTATTAATCGCCAAATCTGGAAACCTTCTTCCAAACTTCAGAATCTAGTAACCCTAAATTCACGTCATAGGGAAGGTTACCTGTACGGGTGTTTTCTCCGTTTAGTTTTAAAAGGGGGTGAGGGAGGACATTTTACACGTTCGTAACACTGCCTCTTCATTAAGACTGCAGTTCCTGGGCAGTATCAATCTATTGTGGTTCCAAATATGTGACTAATCTGTCAATATGGACGACTTTTGGCTTAGTTGAAGACGATTTTTGAATTCAATAAATGACACTGTTTATTCTTTTCTTTGCGATGTAGGGTCCCTCCCAGTTGTGCTGTAGTTTCAGCGAAAATTCTGGTCATTGTCGAGGTTTGAACAGCCACAGTTTCTCGCCTTCCTGGAATCGTCCTTCATTACGTTTGGTATCGTACCGAATCTTCATTCTATCGATAGCAATATTGATCCTCTGACAAGCGAAATGATGAATCTCCTCCAGCCGTGCCTGTAGATCTTACACGTATTCATCAGGCAATGAAGGAGCATCACACAGTCTTTTAACCTTTTGCTTACTGGTGGGATAGCCTCAATCCCAAAGGAAAACCCTCTCAAAAAGATAGGTATTTGACATACGCTGATCGAACTGTTTGGTATAGGGTATGTCAAATACCTGTCTTTTTGAGAGGGCCTTCGTTTGAGATTGACGCTGTTCCACCCGAAAGCAAAAGGTTAAACATTAGATGGCATGGCAGTCGTAGATTCTGGCCAAATAACATTTTTGATGGAGAATGACCGGTCGATTTGTGGACAGCACTTTTGAAGGCCAACAGGAACATAGGTGGGTGACGGTCCCAGTCTTGCTGCTTTCTGGATACGAATATGGAGAGATGATTAAGTATCGTTCTGTATCTCTCTGCCATTTCGTCCGATTGAGGATGACGGAGAGTAGTTCGAGTTTTGTCTATTCCGAGTAGTTTGTAGAGTCCCGAGAATATGTCAGAGTTAAAGTTCGTTCCCTGGTCAGAATGAATGAGCGAGAGAAAGCGGTAGTGACATATTCAATTCCGAGTTAGAACTTTACTGATGGTATGGACTCTTGGTCAGGAGTTGCGTAAGCTTCTAAGTCATCTAAGTAATTCCAGTCATAATATAGTCATTATCTAAGCTCTATTTCAAGACGATCATGAGAAATATAGATGTTGAAAATGTAATTTCTGAATCGAATGTGGCAGCTCCAGAACCGGACATAAAAATTCTTAGTGAATCTCTCAACCCTTTCCAAAATTTTATGCTGATTCCATACCAGTTATAATTTAAGTTTTATTTAAAGCCAATCCTGTGAAATATGGTCCAAGGGAAATTTTTTGCAGTAAAAATGGAAGAGGAACCTTAATCGGAATCTAAAATGAACTATCATATCTCCTTTAGAATTGTGTGCTATATCCATATTAGTTATCATTTAAGCTTTATCTAAAGCTAATATTGAGAAATAGATGTTTCAAGGAAAATAAAAATTTTTGAACCGGAAATGGGAAAAGAACCAGAAATGTTAATCTTTAGTGACCTATTTCCTACTTCCCCAGAAATTTGATGCAGATTCCATATCAGTCATCATTTAAGCTCTTTTTAAGCAGATGCTGAAAAATAGATACTTCAATTAAGTTTTAATAAAATCAATATTACAGAAAACTGTTTACCACCAGAATGTTATAAATAAAAAAATGTTTATTATTTTGTGTTACATTAAACCTCATACCATTGTAAGTTATAATCAACAATATGCACCAGTGTTCAATTTAATTATATGATGCTTAATTAATTCATAGTACTGATTATAGATTTAGACAACGTTAGTACAGTAGAGAAGTATATAATGTTTTTTAAAAGCAATAGATAATTTGCTTTAAAATTGTGCAGTGCGTGCTCAAGAAATTGAGTTGCATGTTGGTGATCGTTCTCGTGCAATAGGTTTGTCACTCCTGCATTGAGTGAGAAAAAATCAGAATTTATTCTGTTTCATTTCACCGTAATATCAAAAACGCAAATAATATAACCCTGAGTAGAATGTACTGACTTTACCATAGAATTCTAATGGCGTGAACTAGTGAAGCAATCATTTGTTTAAAAATCGATTTAAATTTGCGTTCTCTATGGTAACGATTGTTTATAAAAGCAACCACAATTGCTTATTATTGACGTTAGTGAACATTAAAACGAGATGAAACGTTTTGCTTAGAGAAAATTTTTAATTAAAATAATAATGTTATCCTACATATTCACAGAACTCGCATATAGGAGGCGTGCCCAGTTAGTATTGTGTTCCTATAGTAGAAAAGATCATCTATGGACCGGTTTCATGCTTTTATGCACTCGTCATAATAGAATAGCTCATAGTAGCGTGAGCTTAATATAGCCTGAGTTTAATCTTTAAAGAATTAATGTCACACGTTGGATGGTTGATAACGACGAATCTCGTGTTGTCACAGCTGCCTGACAATCGCTCCATCTTCCCATTCTGTCATCCATCTAGGCCGTCCGCTGCCCGCTGAAATCTGCCATTCCGGACCCATTCCTGCCAACATCGTCTAATTGCTGCATCGCTCTTACCCAAATGCCGAGCGATTCGTCGGCGTGTCTATCCAGTCTCATGCAGTCCGACCGCACGCTCTCTTTCAAACTCATTCATATGCTCGTAGTGGCCGCGAATTCACCGGCGAGGCATTGTTACAATCAAGGTACGCAATCGAAATCCACTGCACGTTTTGTTCCAGAAAGCGAGGTTCGCTCCTTATATACACCACCATGGTGCCCAGTTTCAATGCGCTGTAGTTCCGACTATTCATTCATTGGCTGCGAATTTTTGATCATTTGCATATTCGGTCGAAATGTGTTTGCATGTAAAGTTTCATTACTAATGGATTATTTCGCGGGGTGCGTCGGTTTTTTCGTCTTAGAGTGTATGATCAGTTAGTTATCTTGTTCTAATTTCATAGAGGTGCTGTAATAATACCAATCAATTGTATTTTCATGTATGTGCTTTATAGTAGTAAATCGCTTTACCATATAACATTTTATTATATATTTAAGCTTACAACGCATGTAATATCTCACAAAAACCAATATACAAAACAAATACACGTCATTAAAAACCGTGGGCTAAGCAATATGTAATAAATTAAAGCGAAACATACTATAAATAAATAGTTTGATATACAATGTATATATAAATAGAAGTATAGTGATAACAAATACCGTTCATACACGGCATTTGAAAATGAAAAATAAAGAAAAAATCAAATTTTTATTTTGCACCCAGTTTGCACACTACACATATATATACCACAAATCCGATACTTAATAATTTGACTTTTCATACTCTAGTACAGAGAAAGTATTTTTATTTAGAAACATTGTGGGAAATATATAGACCTCTTTATGTGTAGACCTTGCTTTATAATAAACATAATTGCAATAGGCCGTATTCATAAAAGTCTTAATAGTATTATTTGTTTATGCGCGAATAATGATTTTTGAGAAATGATAATAGTAATAGATTATAGATGAAATTGATAATGTGAATTTTATTATGTTTCAAAATGCTATTAAAATATAATTCTGTAATATCGGTTTGCTAAAATTCATCTATTTTGCTTGACATACCTATTGCCATTTTAGAAAAAAAAAAAGCAATTTATTAAATATACATTTAATAAATAGCTTTATTAAAGCATTTAAAGCATTATTAAATATACATTTTAGGTCCTTTACTGGTGGTTTTATAAAAAGTCCTATACTGATACTTATTTAACAAAGTATTTTACAAGCAATAATACATTAGTCAACACGAATATCTGTGGATATTTAAACATATGGTAAAAAAGGAAAAATAAAGGAGAAATTTAAAATCATGAAGATTATTATCAAATATGATTAGCATAAGTGGGCTTGATTAAATATGGAATATTTATTATGAAAGAAATATATAAGATTATAATATTTTCGATATTTTCTCACAGACATTCTACAAACATATGTAAGTATAATACGTATATATATATATATATATGTGTGTGTGTGTATGTGTGTGTGTGTCAGACATAAAATTAACATCTAGACATTAACATCTAAAATTAACGTCAGACATAAAATTAACATTTCCTTTATACTTTCCATAGTCTAAGATAAAAGTGTCATACCTTAATCTATACAGAGTATTTTAAAATCATGTATTACCTTATATGTAAAGTATCTTATATGTAGTGTGCACACTTTAAATTAGTAAAAACATGAAAAGTAACTACAAATTGCAAAATGTGCTCATTGAAAAATTCACGTATGACTTATTTAACAAAGAATATTACATGCTGCCTTAATTCAGTGGTTCACAAATTCTCTTTTGACTCACGAGCTCTTTTCACGAGAAAATATGCTCCGTGAACCCCATATCATCAGAAAATGTATTTTTTTCCCTTACGAATCAACTAACAAATAATTTAAGAAGTTTCTGTTTAAATCAGGGGTTCACAAATTTTTACCATTCAAGAGTGCTTGCATGTGTTAAGTTCCTTCACTTCTTGGAATTACTGCAGAACTGAAGAGTCTGGAGTCTCACCAACGATAATGATCCATTCGAAACTCTACATTCATGTCGTTTTTTAAAGTAACACCTTATACGAAATGAGAGATTGCGCGCTATCATAACGGTTAACGATAGTTTCGTTTCGTTCAACTTTACTGAGAATCACTTTACTGGTTACATCTGGAAAATCGTTAGATAGTATTATCTGTGAAAGATAACGGATGCTTCAACGATAGCTTCAGAAATTTACATTCTTGGCGCTTTTCAAAGTAACACCTTATACGAAACAGGAGATTGCGTGCTACCATAAGGGTCAATGATAGTTGAGTTTCTTTCAACTTTTTTGAGGTACGTCTGGAAAATCATTAGATAGCATTCTCTCTGAAAGATAACGAATGCTTCAACGACAGCTTCAGAATCATAGAGTTCTGGAAATGATACGACCAAGTAAATTACTAGAACTATAGGGTTTTCGAAAGTATCTATGCTGCCCATCTTTGTTTTAAAGTGCTTGCTATTCGATCATCCACATTTGTGACAGTGGCTCTCAACTTTCTTCGCTCCCGAATTTGACTTTCATAATACATCTGCCTTACCATTCAATGCATGTATATTTGACATTAACAAGTCCTATTTTGTTGCAGTTTCATTCCAAATTTGGGTTGTAATCCAGAAGTTGAGTGTAATCATTTATAAGATTAGCTTGTGCATCAATATGGCGGTTGTTCTTAGCCATTAAGAAATTTGCGGTTGAACCTTTATTTCCATCACTTAAATTTTTATAAAAAAAAAAAAAACACCTTCTCATACTAAAGATCTTGCGACCCCCTAAAGCCAATAGGCTCGTGAGCTATTGATTTGTAACCACTGGTTTAATGCATGCTATAATTTTTAAGACATACGGAAAGAAAGTAACATTGCAGAGATTCATTTTAAATATTTAATGGTATATAAAGATATAGAGCTTACATTTAAACTTTACATAATAACTTTCTCCAAATATAACACATTTTATGTTGCAGAAAAAATATTAAAATTGAAAATTTAAATATAAGCCGTCTTTTATAGACCTTTAAATATATGTAATGTATTCAATTTACAAATTTTTCGTTCTTTAATTTCACGCAATGCCTTCGAAATAGTGACACCCGTTAGATTTACATTTTACCCATTGTTGGCAGTACTAAGAAATTCTATTGTTTAAAACCAAAATATCCGGTAATCAGCGTTGTTTCTTGTGAAATATTTATGAAACACAATATACACATATTTGGAACTTTTCTGTGAAATTTAAATATATTTACTGAAATAAAATATTTTCCATCGTAATTTTTTTTGCTGTCTCTAGAAAATTATTTCGATTTCTAATGACCGTTGCCATTAATATTTTAATTTTTATTTGTCAACATGAATGATTCCATGATGAATAGATAGGTGGTGTTGATTGTCTTTGTTTGCAAACAAGTGCACGTGAAAATGCGTGTTATTTTGTCTTCGCATTTCGCGATAAATTCAGCGGGTATTTAGATTTTAGAGGCATCACGTTTAATTTGAAAGCCGGCTTACTTTGAACGCCAAATACAATTCTACCTTGAACAGGGACTAAACACACCTCTTGGCAAATACATGTATAATATCTATCACTGTTTTACTATGAGAATACTTTGTATGGAGAAAATGAAATGATTTTTTGCCGAACGAAATATATTTTTGTACAGGGCAGGTATAATTCTTGCAGCGCAAGAAAATGATATTACTGTTATAAACCACATATTACACTGCTGTTATACCAATGTTATAAATTTACAGTGAAACAGCTTTTCAAATTACGGTATAGAATTTTCAACACTAAAATTAAATAAATGTTATCTGCAATGTTACTTTTATTCACTAACAAAATTAAACAACATTTGCACATCGCAGTTGTATATTTATTAAAGTGCATAAGTTTTTATAAAGTATTTCATAATTACGAAATTAAATAAAATTGTTTCTTTACGTAATTTTAACACTCACATACAACATACAGCACAAAAAATGATAGATAAAATTACAACTTATTTCTAACTTTATCACTTTTATTTTCTTATGTAATTTAAACACGCAATGAGTTTTGATACATTTGTGTGCAAAAATCGTCAATAAAAATAGCTCTCACATTTTAATACTGTTTGTTTTTATTCTTCTATTAGCTCCCATTTTTGTTATACCATCATGATGCCATTTGATAGAAACTTTCAAGTTGAATCTAAATTCCTTTTATGCAGAATAAAACTTAGTTCCGTAAGCTTCTGTTTGAAACATGCAAAATATGTTAGAACATTTATGTGAAGTATTTGGTATTTCTAGTAGTACATGTAGCTGTTGGGATTCTTTTCAATGTTTAATAATTTTTAAATTTTTATTATTTATTTAAGCGGATTCAGGAGGGTTACTTACTTACTTAATAATGTTCCCTTTTCTAAATTAAATTGTTTTTTTGTTCTACATTTCTTTAGAATTTCAATATTCTGTTCCATAAGTATTCTATTCCATTTCAATTGTTCAAAATGGAGGAAGTTCGTTCTCTTTATGTTTTCGTGATTCCAATTTATATAAATTAGATAAATTGAAATTTTTTTATTCCCCTTTTATATTTTCTTTTGTTTAATCAGCACTAAACTTCTGCTTTTCGGTTAAAAATTAATTAATTCATAGCTATTTTTCATTAAATTCTATTTCCTTGCCTTTAAAAATTTCAAATTCCTCCATTTATAAAATACCAGCGGGAATTTGAAGATGAACGAATCTGAAATTTTTACAATGCAAGGAAATTGACTTTATTGAAAATTGCGATAAATTAATTAATTCTTAGCCGAAAATAACAAGTTCAGTGTTAATTAAACAAAAGATATAAAAAGGGGCATAAAATTTACATTCTCTCTAATTTAAATAAATTTAAATTACTAAAACAGAAAGAGAAAGAACTTTCGCCATTTTGAATCACAACCGCAATGGAATTGAATATTAAAATCACATAATCACATGGAACAGAATACTAAAATCTGAAATAAATGCAAAATAGGTAAATAAAATTAAGAAAAATGGAACATTTATATGTAAGCCTTCTGAACACGTTTAGATAAATGATAAATTGTCTGAAATTATTAAACATTAAAAGCAACCTAACATAGCTAAGAACCCAGGTACTATAGGAAACTAGAATTGTCTTTAACTAATTTGATGAATGAAACAAAATATAAAGATTGAAATTGTCGCTGCAGTAAATTGGCCATTTTTCTTCTATAAATGGCGGAACCAATCAGAACAGGTCTCAGAGCTAATCAGACTCTACATATATTACACTTTCTCACATGGTTATGTAAACATACTTACAGTAAATACACTTCTGATACAACAGAATAAAATAATTGTTAATTTGATAGACAATAAATATAAAAAAATTAGACTAAAGAGTTACTCTAAAAACATAATTATTTGCATTTTTGGCATTTTTTGAAATGATCAAACAGTATAAAATACTTTGATGCATAACAGCTGTTTTGTTGATTACAGTTTGTGATTTTAGCATTACTAAATCTAAATAAGTTATTTAATACCCCATGATGTGAATTCTTAAAAGTTATGTACACAGAACCGCTCATCTATAGTTAAATAGCAGTAAAAATTTCAGTATATAATATACCATATTAAATGTATTGGATAACAAAATGATCACACAGATGTAAAATTGCTCAAAGACAAAAATATTTCTTTCAAATAATCCAAATACACTATTAAAGATTTTACAGGATTGGAAATTTTTATTAGTAATTACTATTAGTTTTATCATGATATAACTTCTCAGTGTACAAAGATATTTTTTCAAAAAAAGTGGATTAAAATTTTCTTTTTTTTTTCTGGTAGAAAGTTATATGAATATCTTCGAATTTTAACAAAAACAATATCTTCTTTAATTAATGCATTATTTTAGTTTTGGTGATTTTTGAAGTGATCGCATAAAAATTTAGATTAATTACCGATCCCGCGCGTATGTTTTTTGTTTCACCTGCGGTTGATTATACGCGACAACGCATGCTCTTAAAGCTGTCTCCTAGAGAGAGGATTCCGTTTTGAATCTTTTATTAACTTTTGCTTACTGTGGCTGTGGAAAATGTTGGCTGATGTGTGGCTGGAGCCATTTTGTTGTTTTCGTGTTTTCATGAATGGTCAAAGTGGGTTTTAGTTTCTATTTAAGTGTTCGTAGGGGGAAGGGGATAATTTTTCAACTGGGATGGAGTCGTATCCCGCTCGTTGCGCCAGTGTACCTATAGTGTATGTAATTTTAACTGCTATTTATATGAATTAAATGTTTTTATTTTGTTATATTTCTGATAAATGAATTCAATGTATCGCGGATTTAACTTCCGAGCAACGTCGGGTATATTGTTTAGCTATTTAATAAGTTATAAATTTGGTGCATATTTAGCTGTGACAAATATCAAGCATATTTATTTGCAATTGCCATAACCCATATTTTACCCATATTTTTATAATTGGCATAACCCATATTTTCAGTATTTATTAATTTATTATTTTCCATATTTTTACTTGCATTACTTGGATAAATATTATACAATTGTTAGTTGAAACATTTTTATTACTCTCAGACTGTCACGCTAAAATTAGAAAATAAGTATCAGTTTTGCATCAACGCTATTATCTGCTAATTTAATCAATGTATTTTATGTTATAATATATGGTGTTTATTACGTGATTTGAATTCTGTTTCTGAAAATGAATTCTTCACAGCTATATGATATTAAGGACAAAGTTACTGAATTGGGTATTCTGTGAAAAAATTCCATAAATCAAAATATAAGTGTAAAATAAATTTTTTTCCAGGAAAACTAAACCGAACATATAGGTAGAATTTTGGTAGTTAAGAGTGTGATCAATTTGTATCACAGATGCTCATAAATAATTACAACCTTATTTCTTACATATTACAATTTATATATATATATATATATATATATATATATATATATATATATATATATATATATATATATATATCATATATATCATATATATATATATATATATATATATCATATATATCATATATATATCATATATATATATATATATATATATATCAAGCGCATTAAATACTCACAAAATTAAGTTTAAGCCTAATTCTTGTATACACATATTGTAGTCATATATACATCCTTGAGATGACCTAAATGCGATTGCTCAAAAGAATGATTAATGTAAAGCTCGGATAAAAACTCAATGTCAAGGATGAATGGTATATAAAATAGTAAAACTACATTTTGTACATTCCAATCCGCCAGTTTGTCTGTTGTTACTTAAAAATTAGTTAATTATTTTATCTAGTTATAATTGTGTACATTTTATACCTTGAATCAAAACATTTGTAACACATAAGTGTTGTAACACATAAGTGTTTGTAACACATACATACACATATATTGCACATGTGCAATATATACTTTCTTACGTATGAGTTTCAGAAAATGTTTTTCATAGACAATGTAATTGATGTATGAAAAGTTTACATTTTATGCTTTGAATTAAATGTAATATTTTTGTAACACATAGGATGAAATACAGACATAATATTACACATGTGCAATATAGACTTTGTTAGTATAAGTTTTAGAAAATGCATTTTGGGGCCAATAGTAAAATAATTTCCTTTTACTATTGGAAAATGTAACATCTGAGGTACTTTATGTTGCAAAATATTTTACATAATTAATAACAAGCACCGGACACAATTTACCAAAAGGATTCTTAGATGTTGAAACACTGTAACAACCGGTTGACAAATGTCGGTGAGAACTGAAACTTAGCGTGGCCATAACTGGTTGCAGGTACTGGTGAGTACCAGCTGCATCTGTTGTCATAACCAATTTTCAAGTACCGATGATAACATGATTAGTGAAGCTTAAACGCCACAACTGTCGTCAAGCATAGCTAAGACTTCTCTCTTCGTTGCACTCAAATTGTCGCAAATCATCTATTTATCGAATATTTTCTAAGCGTGTCATATATTTATTAATTTAAGTACTTGGCCTTTTTTGGGAAAATAAATGTTGTAGATCTTCGCAGAAGCTAATGTTATTTGATTTTAAGTAAATTATACATTCATAAACATACTCTGTAAGAAACATCGACAGATATTTCTACTATATCCAACTGCAGCGTGCAACGATTCTTCACAAGTGCCCGTTGATAGGCATTTGTGTTCAGAAGTAAGCATGAACATATGCAGTCCAACTTTGAAGATCTGTGAAGAATATCAATGGGTATAATATTTTTAATTTAATTGATAGAAAAACATCCTGGAGTAGAACAAATGCATGAAGCGAATTTTACATAAAATAGTAATCATTTAATTGAAAATGATTGCAATTTTACATAAATTTGCAATGTTTCAAGAATTTTTAACATTGATACATAAAATGTGTGACGTACACAAGCATACAAAATGCAATCTGAAATACAAAAGCCTTTCAATTTTAGGTAATTTGCAACATTTTAGGCGGAATGGTAATATTTGTGCTCAGAAGTAAACAACAGGGACGCATACAGTCTAGCTCTGAAGAGAAGATCTGATCGAGAAACTCAATGGCCACAATCTACTGTTTGGAGAAGTGCATACGTGAGAAATTTAAGCTCTCTTTTATTTTTGGCGATATATCCAACTTTTTGTTCTCATTTTAAGTTTCTCACAAAATAAACTATCACATATATTAACTTTTCGCTTTTACATTTAAATTACTTGTTTTCATACAGAGACCATGAATAATTTCATGAAAAATTTAAATAGCTGGAGAGTAAAAAATAGTGGTGGTACCATGAAAAAGCATTTTACTGTATTTTGCAAGATAACGACTAATTTAGAATTTAAAAAATGTAATGAATTCTCGTGTTTAATTTAACAGCTGATACTTGATACTATTTACCTTTAATTAATATTTGAAGAATTTTTTTTTGCGGAATGCACAGAATTATCTAAAATGATACTAATTATCAAAAGCTGGAACAAAATAAAAAAAATGTGAAACTTCTTTCACTAACAAGTGACAGACATCTTTGTTTCCTGCCAGCATTGGCATAAATTACCTCCTCCCTCACGATGACTGTGCCTTGGTTGTTTACAATGATCTTCTTAACAGAGACACACAATATGATATACATACACTTGTAGTTTGTTACAGGGGTTGAAATAAAGTTCCAAGAAGCTGATTTAAAGTTGCCACCCAAACAGCATAATAATATTCTAAATTTTACGTTTTTTAGACTTTTTTAAATATTTGCCAGCTAATTTCTTGACATTTTCCTTATTAAATTTTTTAAATTTCTTATTAATTCAATAAGTTTTTATGCTTTATAAGTAGAGCAGCAATCTTTGTACCCTTACACTTTTAGCTCCTGTGCGGAACAAAATAATTCTTCAGGAAAATACTTTGTTCTGAAGAAGACTAAAAAAGTTTGGCTGAAACGTACTGTTGTTCGAACATTGATTTCCCAAGGAGCAAAGTATAGTTTTGTTCTGATATTACTCAGTTAGTTTTGAAAACAAATTTAGGAGTATTGTATAATCTTTATATACAACATATATATGTGTTTCCTTTATTTATTCTTATATTTTTTTTTGTATGAAGTTATTGTCCTAAACTTTTAATCATCGCATACCTTTAAAGTATAAAAACATAGTTTATGATATGAATAAGCTATTTCAGATTAAAAAAAAATCATATTAATGCTATAATTTTGTATATTGACTGAGGAATACGCATTTTACTTTTCTGCCAAATTTACAAAACTTGTAATATTGTACTTTAATTTGTATTTCTTTGTTTGAAATTTGGATTTTAGAGATTAACTTTTTGTTCGGATTCGAAACAATATCTTTAAAAAAGAAAAAGAAGAAAAATAAATCTAGAAATAAATCAGCTAGCAAAATCGTTGCTGGCTGATTTATTTCTAAAGGAATAAAATCATTCAGATTAAAACATATTTTGGACTTGTAAAGAAATGTTTCCGGAAAAAAATTATGTGACAATATACGAGACTTTTTTTGCCTCTATCGGGCACTTTTGAAATTTCAATTAGAAAACATTTCAACCCCTATCTTTAAATAACATTTGTTCGAACAGTTTTGTTAATACAACCTCCAACTCCGTTTTACGTGTGACGTATTTATAAATGTTAGTTTGACGCTGCCGGAAGCCTGGGTGGCAGGAACTGACTCAAGAAGTCTATGGGCAGCGGAAAGATGATGGTCGAGTTCTTTTCCGCAGCGATTGTGTTCAGCGTCTGCAAGTATCTGAGTTGCAGAGCGGCTGGAGCCTCTGAAAGGACATCAGCCGCTTCTTTCAAGGCTCGCGAAGCTTTCTTTTCACCCTCTGCCGCGATAACCTATGAAAAAATAAAAAAATAAAAAATATGAACACTCTAGAAAATTCGTGAAACTTTTCTGACCTTGTTAATATACGCAATCTGCGAGACATGAAAGTCATATTAACGGATAAATATATATTTAAAAGAAAAATATACATGTCACTTTTTCACCTAATTTGCAAAACTGGAACTAATGCACTTTTATGTGTATTTCATTTTTAGAGATATTTTTTTATTCGGATCCGAAACAATAACTTTGAAGTAGAAAGAAAACAAAAATAGTTTCTTGTTGATTTATTTCTAGATGAATAAAATCCTTCAATCAAAACTTATTTTTGGTTGGTATAAAAAAATATTTCTCGCAAAATTTATGAGATATTATACATAATTATTTGTTCCTTCGAAAACTTTCAAATTTTGACTCGAATCCCTATTTCAACCCCTATTTTGGAATAACATTTGTTCGAACCGTTTTGATTAGCAAACTCCAACTCTTTCACGTATGACGTGTTTATAACGTTAGTCCGACGCTGCCTGCAGCCTGGGTGGCAGGAACTGGCTCAAGAAGTCTATAGGCAGTGGGAAGATGATGGTCGAGTTCTTCTCCGCAGAGATTGTATTCAGTGTCTGCAAGTATCTGAGTTGCAGAGCGGCCGGAGACATTGAAATGACATCAGCCGCTTCCTTCAAGGCCCGCGAGGCTTTCTGTTCACCCTCTGCCGCGATAACCTATGGAAAAAAATAATCATACTGTAGCAAAACGCCCACCGGGGACGCCTACCGTTTAACAAAATTCTAAGGACGGTGCGCTCACAATTTTGTTAGCGGTAGGTGGGTCTAAAATAATGTCTTTTGTGCTCACTCATCATCATGTCATAGCCTGATCCTTATACTGACGAACAAGAAAGATCGTGAAACTATGGACGGCTCATGGTGACAAATCGTCAGTTAAGCACTTTCTTGCTTTTACAGTGCAACAAACCTTTCATTTTTTTTAATTGTCGCAAAAATTGTAACATACGACGATGAAAGAGATGAAAGTCATAAACTTAATAATGCACAAAGAGATGCGCTTTTAGCATATAAGAAAGTGGTCAAATGATTATTCTCTCACCACCTTAGTGCATATAAGCAAGAAACTGATTTTGCACTACCTTTTTATGCAAACAAGAAATCTTGCTTATATGCGTAGCTCTGTTATAGGGCAAAAATCGCCTTATTGCATTTTAGCACGCTAATAAGAACAAGGAAATAATTTCAATCAATGATGACGCTTCACAATTTTACTAGGAATGGTAAACTTTTAAGAAACACGTCGATTCAAAAACTAAGGCTTTCTGCACAGCAGTTTTTGCTTCAACTCTATTATATCTGATAAGCTTTCTACAGGTTTAGTTCGCGCCTAAAGCATTACGCAAGTTTTATTTGAGCTGTATCAACAAGAGAGGAAACAGCATTACGAGAGTATATTTAAATATGATTTCATTTCGTCGAAGACATAAATGTCTTACGATTAACCGACCGTAAAAGTAGCTGATCGAAAATTAAACTTATTTTCAAACGGATATCGTAAGAAGGCGTAATTGAAAATAATTATATTAATGAGTTCTACTTTTTTTAAACAGAAACTCGAAGTTTCTAGGATGCACAGTTGATAGGATAAAATATTGGTAACCAACTTGTCTGACCAGTAGAGTGCGTTAAGCGTATTAAACATTGCTCTGAGAATATTGCTGTAAATATATAACATTTCCATTTTTAGTATCAGTCATTCAGGTATTCTCCAAAGCTCAAATTTACTAGAATGAATCTCAATTTTACTAGAATTAGCCGTTTATGAGATAGAGAACGGATAAGTTCTGTTATTTTCTGACAGAAGGTGCTAAACAGAACAAGGATGGTTTCAACAGACTTGATGCAATCAAAGGGAATTCCTACGTAAAAAGTTCATTACTAGGGCAAAACTATAAATCTAATAACCGAGATTATTTCCTTAAAAGGCATCTCTTTAATAGGAGTATTTTGCTTGTGAATATAATGATGCTTTAGAATTATGAAATGGTATTAGCGCAAGCGGTATATTTAATTAACCAATACTTCACAGGCGTCTTTATTTGAAAATCATTGTTTACAATTAAAACTTGAATCAAACGATTTTGAAATAAAACTTACTTTAGCTCGAGCCTCGCGAGCAGCCTCTGCTTCTGCTGCCATTGCTCTCTGTAACTGTACTGGTAGTCGGACGTCTTTACTGGATTAAAAAGGAAAGATAATTCACTTGCACATTATACAAGTTAGAAAACACATTACAAATTGCATGCAATAAAATTTTAACTAATAAAATAACATATCAACTTTTTTCTGTCTTTCTAACCCAGACCGTCCGACCAATCCGAATGTATAAGGTATCTGTTTGGACTGGTATTTGGATAAGGTATCTGTTGCCTTAATCACTATTCTGCTTCCAATAAATCAGCTTTGAAAATCACATAAATTTTCTATGAAACGTACCGTGAAAATTTATTTAGTTACTCAGGATAAAACATCTCGGATATTTTCAGGAGAGCGTATTTGTCATTTTGTGCTATTCTACAAAATGTGTGCTACCTATTTTAATGAATTAGAAGTTTAGTTACCTTTTTAAAGTGGCTGTAAGCTTCGATCATTATGTAAAACTGTACTTTAAATACTAAATGCCATTGAAAGTCAGTTATTGCCGATCTAGGCTACTGCAGTTTACTCAGGTAAATTTGTAAATTCTGTAAATCTGCTGTGGACAACTTGTGATCCAGCTTCTTTTACTAAACTTGGCCGTTGTAACCTGTTGTAGATCGAACTAAGTTTTTGTAAAATTTAAAGCCGACTACGTGTAGTGCTTTAAATTGTCAGTTCTCATAGATAGGGCCAGGAGTAGTCACGGCAAGAGAATCGCAAGCGGCAGGCCTGTTTTCGATACTCAACGCCGCCCAAAACTATCCCTTTGTCCATTCAGAGAACGGATGCGATAAATCTGCAGGTCCTAAAGTCCATCCAAGAGATGGTAGGTTAGGGGAAGGGTAGTATAGTCCTTATGGCTGCAACGCCTATTGAGTTCCTGTCTAAATTGGATGGCATTCTTTAGGATGTCCACCTTACACCTATGGATAGGAAAGGTAGAAAGACAATTCTCATAAAAATTCGCTTATAGCAAGGTTCTTGCTGTCATTTCAAATATCACGCTGACTATAGCATAATAAGCGGTAAAATTGATTCATCGATGGTGTTATCTGCAATGTATTCTAAAATTTCAGTAGCGTTTTGAGTAAATTATTGTAATATTAACTTAAATGAATGAATATTATTATAAACTCCAGAGGTATTTATTTTCTTCACATTTACCAACGCTCCACCCAGTTCTTTTCTAAGATATTTTTTTATCACGTCAATCGTATTTCTCCTATACTTCATTCTAGTATTCTAGTACTCTAGTACTCGATTCTAGTATTTTGTAAACATTCATACTTTTGAAACAACATTTAGAGAAACGGAATTTCAAGTGATTTTACTCCACATTTAAAAATGATATTGAAACCACAATACTGGCGTTTCTGCTAACAATAGAATTTTTACTTACATTTCCACTCTTTCCACTTTGATTCCCCATCGATCCGTCGCCTCATCTAAACAATTCTGGAACAAATTTAAAGCTGTTTAACAAAAATATTGCAGACAGTATTTATATTCAAATATGCATATTTTTCTAAATATTAGGAAAAGTAATTATTGGATGATAAGATGACGCGAAAAGTCCCTGTATCCTTTCAATATTAAATATACGAGTAGTATGTATATTTTTCAATATTAATGATAGTATGTATATGCGTTGATAGCGTTTTCTACTATGAAAGATAAGTATTTGAGAAAAAATTGTGCTAACATATCCTAAATATCTGTTATAATCAAATAATGTTTGATATCGAAAAGATAATCAAAAAGCTCTTAGCATCTTTGAGCGAAAGTTTTTGCGTAATAATCTTGGCGAAATTCGGGAAAATGATATTTGGAGAAGAAGCTGCAATTTTGAAACATACAAATTATGCAAAGATTCTGATATAATTGAATGCATTAAAATTAACAAAATGCAATGGACGAGATATTTTCTGAGAATGGGTGATAAAAGGATCAGAAAGAAAATTTTTATGCCCACATTTATCGGATAAAGACTTAAAGGATGACAGAAGTCGAGATAAATCTATTGTGTGGGCAAGGAACTTAAGGTGTTAAAGATTAAAAATTTGAGAAGCATTGCTCCAATGGGGACAGCTTGGAAGAATCTTCTGAGGAAGGCCAGAGCCTACAATGGGCTGCCGAGCCATTGATGGTGACATGGCAAAAAGATAAACATACCAAAGTAATAATAATTTTCAGCAGGCTTACTAGGATTTTTTTCAGCTATAAATAATCAAACAGCTCTAAAAATTAGCCCAAACCAGCGAAAATATGATACAATCCTTTATGATATTGAATTCATACGCTACAACACATGCAATTGCAAATGAATGTAAATTCTGAACAATAGATAAGAAAAGCCGTACATTGCAAATATATTTAGGATATACTAAAACAGTGTAACCTACTTGCATAGTATTCGAAATAGTTTCTCTGTCAGCGAGAATCTCGTGCAAATGGTGTGTACCGAGCATGTTCCGGAGTGTGGTCTGAGCGAGTAACCTTGTACTGTGGTGAGCATTCTCCACATTAGCTACTGACACGGTAGCGTTGTGTACACGGTAGTACACAACTGCATCCACAGACACGGTAACAGAATCCTTCGTCAAAACCTATGAGTGTAGAAATAAAAATGTATAAGCACAACAGATAGAACAAGTTTGAAGGTATGAAATACTAAACATTAGATAGTACCAGGTGAACCCGCTCCAAAACTTGGCATATATGGGAGTGAGAATTTTGTTCATCATACGACATTTTTTATTTACAGTGTTCGTATAGTGTTCAGTGTTTGTTTACTCATTGTCATAATTGCAATTTTTATATTATCAAATGATCTAGAGCGTGGCATATCACGTGAAAAAATACAGGCTATGGTAAATATAGACCAACTTTATGAAAAGTTTCTTTAATTTAAAATTGCAATCACGAAAAACTAAATCCGTAGAGTTCACGAACATGTTGTGGGGAGACGAATTTAAAAGACAGTCGTAATTCAAATTTAATTGCATTTGTAAGTTAGAAAAGTATTGGGAAATCTAGAGATTGAGTCCGTTTAAAAATTAATAGTGAAAATCGGCCTGGTAAATTAAGATAACACGCCCGAAAAAGCTAAATATTCCAAAATCCATAATTCGAATTTGAATGCGTTCTAGAATTATTCAATGTTTTGAGGCAAATCTGTAGGTCACAATTCTTCCTTTAAAAAGAGCCTTGGTCTCTAGATTGGTCAGACATATCTACTGGGCAGATTATTACAATTATCTTTGTTTGCAAAGAACATTAGGATAATTTGCCAAATAGAATCAACGAATAAAATCGGGACAGCTATAAATTCCATAATTAAAAAATGATCATACTTTAAATTTTGCATGCATTCTCGAGTTAGTTAAAAATATTGGTCAAATCTATAGGTCGAGGGTCTTTGTTTGAAAAAGAATTATGAAGATAGCCAAGTATATTCTGAGAAGATGATGGAAACAGCTAAATGTTCCAGTGCTTATAATTTGAATTTGAATGAATTCTCAAGTTGTTTTGAGGGTAAATCTGTAGGTAAAGTTTTTGTTTAAAAAGGAATTAGTAGAATTGACGAAAAAGATTCCTATGATAATATCGGAACAGCTATAAATTCTATGATTTAAAAAATAGCCATAACTTAAATCTGAATATATTCTCGAGTTAGTTGATATTTTTAAACAAAGTTGTTTGTCGAGGTCTCTCGTTTAAAAGAAAATTAGGAAAATCTGCCGAGAAGAATCAACAAACAATCTCAAGATAGCTATAAATTCCATAATTAAAAATTTATCAGAATTCGAATTTGACCTTATTTTCGTGTTAAGTAAAAAATATTGGGAAAAAAGATTGGTTAAGTCTCTTTGTTTAAGAACTTAATTATGAAAATAGGCCGTGTAGATGACGATAACAAGCTGGGGATAGCTGAAAATCCCTACATTTATAATTCGAATTTGAATACGTCTTAGGTACAATTTTTATGTCATCATTGGATATATGTAGATAAATAAATACAAACATAAATATGGTGGCATATTTTAACAGTAAGTCATAATAAGTTAGTGAACAAAAAACTAATTAAATTTTAAATATTAAAACATTGAAGCAATAAATAAAACATTGCTTTATAAGACGTGCAATTAAAACATGAGTTTGTAATGTGCGTAAAAGCAGCGTTACCTCTTGAGGCGGGACATCAAACGTCAGCGTTCTGAGATCCACTTTTGTATAATTCTCAATGCAAGGTAGGATGAAGAAAATCCCTGCGACCCAGAAAATTGCAATGCATGAATTCAATATATATATTTCTAAAACTGTGAAATTATAATACTATGTTTATATATAAGTGAATATAGTGAAATATATATAGTGAATATATATATAGTGAAAACATTTCCATCTAAATGGAAGAGGTTATAATCTGTAAAGATTCGAAAACCGGATTGATGCATTAATTTTGAATTATTACGTTTTCGGTATTTGAGAAGCATGCGGCAACTTAAATCCATAGAAAACTAAAAATGCATAGTTGTTAGTATAGTGGATATATATATCATGTTATCTTAGACGCAAAATTAACGACAACCTGAACCCTTTTTTGGTAAACTTTCTCATATGTTTTCTGATGTATTTTAGTTAAAGTTAAACGAAATTCAAAATTTTTTGAAAATGTGATCGCTCATCTGTAGACACTTTTAAATCATATATATATATATATATATATATATACATGCCGGCGGATGGCATGGGAACATAGTTTAGAGTTTTCAAAACAAACACAAGCGAATAGAATTTTTAAATTTTGAATGAATGATCACCGTTGGATATATTATATGAAAAAAAAATACGAAAACATCTAATTCTGAACGTTTTGGTAGCGAAATATCTGTTAAAATTTTCATTTTATATTTGTTGTTATTCTTTATTATTACCCTTTCACATTCGTACTGTGTGATCTCTTTTGTACGTGTCCTTCATATTCATACACAGTGGACTCTTTTGTATAGTCCACCGTAACGAAACACGAACATGGGTAACAAGAAGCAATATGGCCTTGAAAAGTTTGCTGTTGCTGATTGTCTCATTTTTTTTTTCACATTTATAGTTTAAATGACTTTGTCTGCCATCTTCGATTTTGGATTATGGGATTTAATGGTTTTGGACTTTACAGACATTATTTCTTGATTTTATTTCTTATATTATATTTAAATTTTGTGCTACATTGAATTCCTTACACAAATATCTACAGCGTCATTCGGAAGTCACGCAAGATTTAAAAAAATAATTATTTCAGCCAGGACCGAATTTTCCATTAGGCGCTGTAGGCACATTGCATACGAAATTTTTAGGGCCTACGAAGGAGGCAAACAAATTGAAAAAATAAATTAATAAAAAAAAAGTGCGAGGCAGAAATCTCTTTTATCTAAAATTCAAGATTACATAACAGAATTAACAATTTAAAATTATTAATTTCAGAAATATTGACGCTAAGCAAACACGTTTTTCATCAAAGGATTAGAAAAATACTGGCAACGAAACATATATTAGTAAATTTGTAGTTATATTTTGCAACACCAGGAGGATATGAAACATAACCCATTGGAAAAGCTAAGGCTGTAATTATTTGACGTGTTTTTCATTATCACGTGAATTATTCTCATCATCCGTTATCACCATACAACATCTCGATTAGCTTATCATAGCTGGGCACCACATGTATACTAATGCAGAATATGTTATTCTAAATTATAGTCTGTTCCTGCAAACAATTATAGTAGGTTTTATTTCTAAAGAGATAATGCAAAATATGAAAACAATAAACAAAATAATTAATCCTTATTAATGTTGACGTAAATTTTTCGTTTTTCAAAACGTATTGTTAGAATTTCAGAACTTATTTAGAATATCTTAATTAGAATATCTTAGTTAGAATACTTAGTTAGAATATTAGAACCTTATGCCGGGAATTTTATTGGGAAATAATACTAGTAGTCTGTTAGAAGTTTTTCTCCCCCCGGGGAGGCCCACTCTTTGAGTGCTGTACGGATCCTAGCTCTGTAGCTCTGATCCTCCGACCCGGGGGGTAAATAAATCCGGGGGACCGGCTGTCGAGGAACCGGCCGTCGTACCGGTGAGGCAGTTAGGCCTCGGAATCTTCCATGTGGCTGTGATCGCATGGACTGCGTCTATTCATGACCTGAACCCAGATCTGGCCGGCGACTGGGGTCGGGCCTGGCAGGTAATTCTTCGGACCTTGTCCGGTGGATGATTCTGCCGAGTACGTTGGCCTGATTGTAACCTTGCTGGATGAGAGATTGTTACTCCGCAGCTGGCCAATTGATCCGCATAAACCAACAGGTTGTCGTGGTTAGTTGCTTAATCCTGTTAGAAGTTTGATGCTTGTACGATGGAATAATTTATTGTCTTGTTTTACTCGAGATGTAACTTGAAATTCTGATGAACATAAATTTATAAACTATCTAAATAAATGCATTATAGTCATTTTAACTTCCTTTTGTAGATTGGAATATGGAATTAATTTGCAAAAATAATTCCCGCGCTAATAAACATATGGAGGACTTGTGCTTCGAATCTCTAGAAATTGTAAGCTTTCCATTTGAAGATAATTTATGTTGATCTTGAAGCTGTGATTATTATTTAAATTAATATACTTGCAAAAAAAATTATCCATGTGGTGCTAGGCATGGTATATATGCCGTAAATTTCTCAACTCCATTCTATTCTAACAATATCTGCAAATAAATGCGCATAATTGATCTATAGAAAACGATATAATCCAAAATTACCTGGACCCTTTGCACCCCCATGTAGCAAGCGCCCGAGCCGAAATATGACAGCTCGTTCATATTCTTGAACAACCTGAAAGGGAAAGACAATTTACATGAATTCAGTAACAGCTGCATGTAACATGTTTTTTACGATATTTTAGCAAAATTAAATGACAGTAACAACAAAAATTTTGTGCTTTTTGCAACACATGACTTTCACTGGGCGTTAATAAATTTTGATTTTGAGGTAAAACGATACAAAAAAATAAAACCTTCTTATAATTTGATTCACACTTCAATACGCGTTTGGTAACGAACAATTGAAATAATCACACCGAATTTCACATTCACTGGGGAAATAGTAAATTTATAGTACCAGGAAGGTGACTTGTGATAATTCCTAAATGTTTGAGTCAAGTTATCGTAAACATTACTTATAAGGTATTGGCTCATTTGTTAATAAAAAATATTCATTTTCTATGATTATTATCATTGTAGATTAAAAAAACGTTCAATATTTTGAGAAGAGTGCTTGTTAGGGTTATTTTAAGCCCGATTTTTATGGCATAAGACTCGCATGAAGAGGTCCTGTGTTCGAGCTTCACCAACTTATAAAAGTATCCCTGTGTCTATGCGAAGTATAGGTACGATAAATCTGTAGGTCCATTCAAGAGGCGATGGGTTAGTTGAAGGATGCTACGGTTTTTGTGGGTGCTGTCCTTCCTGGGTTCCGGCATAAATTGGGTGTATAGTCACACAATCCTCTAAAAGTAAACCAATTCCAAATTGTGGTTTAAAGTAAGGTCAGACTTCTACCATCTTGTTCTGGAAGTCTTTGTACCAACCGGAAGTTGCCACCTCTCTCCCTTTACTATGGACTTTGGTCATAGTCTAGCTTAGTTCTAGACAGGTGGGATATGCAGCGATAGCAGAGTTACTCTATAAAATGTCACTGGAAGTCAGTAGGCCAGCTTTTGCTTATATTGAAAATTTTTCCAAATTACTTTTAAATCGTTCAATTCTTTTAAAGATATTGTATCGGCAGACTTATAAATACAAGCATACATTAAAAACATTATGTTCGTGACAGTGGGTTTGAAATCTATATATGTAAAATTGAAATACTTTTTGTTTGAAGGTTTGTTTGTATGCCCAGTATACAAATTAGCAGTTTTTAATGGATATATTTTTCTATTTGCTACGGTTATTCTTTGCTAAACCGCGGATAACCCCGTCTATATTTCGAGTTTGTTGGCTCAGGGGTTGTATTAATAAACGTTTCTATGGAACTAGCAAAGTGGAAACGATTATTTTCTAAAACTTTATTTGAAGAAAATGATAGCTTGCTTAAAAAATGGTAAAGGTATTAATTTAAATACGTTTATACACGAAAGACGATTTTCCTCCAATCTATTCAATTTAAATAATAATAAAATTGATTTATAAAAAATTTTATAGATGAACATGTATTATACCTTTGATTGGGTTATATAAACTGCGGTTTTGGAATATCAGATTCCTGGAGCGGTTAATATTTTTAATTTCTTAAGTTATATGTTTTAGATTGGCAAATATACATTTTTCAAATTTATAAATTTTCAATTGCGTTTAACTGATTGCTGCATTAAAGTGAAATACAGCATGGATACAACTTTTGCTACCAGTTTAATGTTTTCATTTGGGAGTATATTGATCAAAATCTTATTTTTTGTTTTGTAAATTAATTTATAAAATGTCTTGTGCCAGTGCAAATAATTTAATATATCGAAAACAATGATTCTCATTCATTTTTTAAGAGATATTTTTTAATAAAATTTTTTGAAGAACAATATCGTTTACAATATTACTAGAATTTGCACATTTTAAATATCAAGAGCAAAGTCGAATATATTTATTAGCAATATACAAAATGCGCTTTTAAATGACATTTTATAACTTTCTCTTGTTTATTTTTTAAATTACATTTGTCTTTCAAAGGATATTAACTGCATTAAATAATCTAATTGTGAGTGAAAGCATTAAAAACATTCTCAACAAACATATTTATCTAAAATATATGTTATATAATGATTATTCCGATAGCTTGCAAATCAAACTTTTTCTAGGAGACAGTTTTATTGGAAAATTTCTGTCTTTTATGCGATATAAAAATGAACAGAATAAATGTCACTTGTGTGCTTAAGTAAATACCTATAAAATTAAATATTTTACTCCTAGTAAAGGAATAATTACATTTATGATACGATGCACGCAAATATATTAAAAAAAAGTTGCTAGATGGTTTAAAGGAAAAGTAGCAGTCGCGATGATAAAAGGTAGCTAATTTCCCCAAAATAACCCAAATTTTTATTCTTGACGGCATGAACATGATGTCGTTGTGTTACTCACAAATGTTAGTAACTTTTACTTTCACGTACTATTATTATACAGCTAAACTTTATTTTCCTCCATGACTCCAAATCAACTCCTAGGTTTGACTACGCGACCCATGAATCTCGCTTGGGTCAAACCTATATGCGCGTATCACCTGTTTTTCATGGCAGCTATGATTCAGCGACCCATTCCAGAAGTCACGACGACCCACAGGTTAAGAACCCCTTGTACAAAAAAATATAGTTTTCTCAAAAATTTTTGAATTCAAGAATTTGATGGATAAGTACGCTTTAAGATCCTTTGAACGCATTTCGAACACTTCGGAAGGATTGTCTGTGTGTGGAAGAGGGTAAGCCATGATATATGGGTACGATAAAATAACAACGAATCTACAACCGCCATCAAATTTGTGCAGATACACTATGAGAAAAACTCGAACTAGATAAAAATTTTTAGTAATTCCTAAGTTCAGAACTCGAATTATTCGAAATTCAAGATTTTTATAGTATTATTTATTATGGAAAATAATTATAATATAACTTTGTTATGTAAACCCAGACCGGAAATACTCATCCGAAAGTATAGATGTTAGATCCCCGGCCAGTGTATATATACTTAGTGATCGTAATTTTATTATTTTGGGGTACATATCGTAATGACACCAACTGGAAACAAAATTTCAAGGCCAAATAAAAAGTGTATTTTAAACAAATAGCAACAATATTTTTCTAAAGACAATAAATGCCCAAGAAAACACATAGCAAGGGTAGGATTCCATAAAAGCAATAAAAGTGACAACGGAAAGCGTCAAGAAATATGGGCTAACAGATGGAGAACAATAACTCTAAGATCCATGGCGCCAAGGTTTGACAACATTAATACAAGGATATTTACAGCAAAGCCAAAATTACTTCAGTAAAAGATGACGCAAAACTTCTTTATAAAATAAACCAATCACAAGAAAACAACAGGTTCAACCTGAAAAGAGATAGCCAATAAAAGAAATAGGTGGAACAAAAAACTCTGATTGAAATCACGATTTTTGAGACGCATTGAATTGACGCTCATTCCCTTTAAATGAGCTTTCGGGAGTGACTGAGATGATATAGTCTTGAACGATAAATTGACATTGACTTTAGAAAGAGTACTGAACGAAGAGGACCATTTCGCAGTCACTGATATAACAGATAAGGACAGTGTGGATCCTAATAAGTTCGATGCTGATATTGCTGACGTGCATGTATTACCAAAGAATGGTATTGTGCTTAGTAATATTAGTTTTTGAGGAAAATGGTGGTGGTAAATAGTAATTTAATATTTGATATTGGCGTGAAAGTTCTAGACAGGTGTTTTTGTATTAAATTTCTGAAACTCCTATTGCTTCTGTGCATTAATAAGCAGTACCTGAATTTTTATATGAATGAATATTAATGATAACTGTGTTTATTGGAAGTATAAAAGTGCTTATTAAGTAAATTAAACAAATAATAAATATTGTTAATATAAAAATTTGTTTGTTCCCCCCTGTTCAAAGAAAGAATTGGCAGATACCATCAAAGCCAAAGGAGCTAAAGCGATTGAATCCTTTTCTAGGGAGACTCTTGTTCATACCTATACTGATGGTTCCTCTGATGAAACCATTTTAAATGGAGGATCTGGAATACACCTCATTTTACCAAATGACAAAATTATACAGAAAGAAATTGGAACGGGCCTCATTGCATCCAATTACACCAGCGAACTTATTGCAATACAGGAAGCTCTGAATATCTATATCTCTCTTTCAGATCCCGATAGGGGGCTAATGGCCTGGTTATCTTTAGTGATTCTAAGGCTGCCATTGAGGCAATCCAATTGAGATGCTCAAGACTCGCTGGTGATATACATCTCCTGCTTGACAGGATCAAACAACTAGAGAAAAGTTGCACCCTGCAATGGATCCCTGCACATGTTAATATCGAGGGAAATGAGATTGCGGACAATCTGGCCAAAGAAGCGAGACACCTAAATAGTGGCCACGTAAATTGCGCACCTTTGATGATGCGAATGCAATGGCAAGATCCAGACTTAGGGAATGCTCAATTAGAGAAAGTGACCAAATCTGTGAAATAAATGAAGAAAGAATCATCACAAAAACAATTGTAAGGCTTCGTACACGTCACTACAGGGGTATGAACATCGATGAAAATGGAGCTGGGGTATGAACATCGATGAAAATGGAGCTAGGGTCTACAGCAGTGTTTCCCAACGTGGGGCCCACGCCCCACAGGGGGGCAATTTGATTGTTAAGGGGGGCAATTCGAAAATGGACTCGTCCAGAGTTTAAGTTAACCATATGGCAACTCTGAGTCGCTACTCGAGCTGGGTAAACGTCCAGTATAGGTAACTTCTGTCCGACATGTTCGTAGCCTTCATTTCACTATTAGATTCTAGGGGCGGTCATAGTTAAAACCACCTGAGTCAAAATAGATAACCCTAACTCACATTATGGCCAGCAAAGCACACTGGGAAACGTCCAGTATAGGTAACTTCTGTCCGACATGTTCGTAGCCTTCATTTCACTATTAGATTCTAGGGGCGGTCATAGTTAAAACCACCTGAGTCAAAATAGATAACCCTAACTCACATTATGGCCAGCAAAGCACACTGGGAAACGTCAAATAAATCCCGCCATATTCGTTCCAAAGATTATTAGACGTTAGGGGCGGTCGCCTGTTGAGTGCAAACAGTTAAAAGGAGAATCGTTGGTGTTAATTTGAAATAAGCATCCGTTAAAACTGTTTTAAAAGTCTTTTTGATTTAAAAAAAATATGCATTGTATAAATATAAGTGGTATATAAATATTAGTAGTTTGTTATTTATTTTTATTTATTTCAGTTTTAGAAGCATCTTTTTCCAGAAAAATTTGTCAAATGGAAAAAATATGATTTTTTGCGGTGGGGTAAATGTGTCATATACATTTAAATATGCATTTTTTAGTCTACGTTTACTCCACTTCACATTAAATTAATTTTAACACATACTTTATTTTTAGTTTTTAATTGATCTTATATTTATTTCATTCAGCCCATAGTTAAATGAGTGGTGCAAGCAAGAAAAAAATTCGTCAGTATTCGGAGGAATATTTAAAATTCGGTTTCATACCCGCTCTCCACGATGGACGGTCACCTTTTTGTCTTTTATGCCAACAATGCTTGACCAACGAATCAATGAAACGAGGTCGTCTTGAGGCGCATTTGAAGGCGAAACATGGTGCTCATATTAATTCAGATATGAATTACTTTCGAACTTTAAAGAAACATTTTGAAAAAAGAGCAACATTAAAATCTCTATTTACTGCTCATACTGCAACTGTTAATCGTACTCTTGAGGCTAGTTATCAAATTTCCATACTCATCACTAAATCTGGGAAAAATCATACAATAGGAGAGAATTTAATCAAACCATCAATATCAGAATTTCTTAAAACGGTTCTGGAAAAAGATGACAAAGACGTGAAAGCTATGCCACTCAGTAACAATACTGTTAGCAGAAGAAGAGACGAAATGAGTGAAGATATTGAAATACAACTTGTTGAAAAGCTGAAAACAAGAAAATTCTCAGTGCAAATGGATGAATCAACTTTGAGAGACAGTGAGGCCTTATTGATAACTTACATAAGATATATTGATAAACAGGATTTTGCTGAAGAAAGGTTGTTCTGTAAATCATTAGAAAGCACCACTACCTCCAAAGATATATATAATAAGGTAAAAAATTACTTAGATGTCAATAATATACCAATGAAAAATATAACATCTTGTGCTGCAGATGGTGCTCCTAATATGATGAGTAAGAAAAATGGCTGCTTAAAATTGATGAAATATGATAATCTAGAAATGCTTCTTGTGCATTGTCTTATTCATAGGGAAAACTTGGTAGCTAAAAACATTTCTCCTGTTCTAAATGAAGTGCTAAATTCAGTTATAAAGTGTATCAATGCTATTAAAGCTAATTCCAAATGTGAACGTCTCTTCAAGCTATTTTGTGAAGAACAAAATGCAGACCATGTGAGACTTTTACTTCACACTGAAGTAAGATGGCTCTCAAAAGGGAACTGCTTGAAAAGATTTATGGAACTATTTGATACTCTTAGTGATTTTTTAAGAGACAATCCTGAAATGAAGTATTTGTTAACGGTCGATGATAAACCCTTTGTGAGTTATTTAGCCGATATCTTTGAAAAACTAAATATATTAAATAATCAACTTCAAGGAACACATAAAACTCTTTGTCGATGCAAAAGCGAAGATATTTGGTTTCATTACCTTTATTGAATTATGCCAGAAATATATTTACAACACAAATTTTGAAAAGTTTCATTGGCTCCAAAAATGTGAAGTGACTGATATAGCTATACTTGTTACTGTCGATCATCTGAAAATTCTATCGACTGATTTAAAAGAAAGATTTTCTGATTTGAAACAAATTGATTTTCCAACTTGGATGATGCAGCCAATGTTAGTGGATTTGTCTGATATTTCAGATATGCAGCATCAAGAAGAACTCGCAGAAATGCCAAATGATGAGTCGGTTAAAACTTTATTTAATATAAAAGGAGCGATGGCATGGCTTTGTGAGGAAACAGAAATCAAATATCCAAATTCAACCAAATGTGCAAGAAAACTATTGTTACCGTTTCCATCTTCATATTTATCTGAATGTGGATTTAGTGCCATAAACGATTTGCTGCTAAAAAAAAAGAATTTGGCTGGATATAACACAACGGGGAGACTTGAGACTGAAGCTAACTAAATTGGAACCTAACATAAAATCTCTTTGCAGCAAGCGCAAGGATCTCACTAAATTTAAATAATAAATAATTCTTCTTTAAGAGCGTAACAACCTGTTACAGGTCTTGGCTGCCTCGACAGCACGCCTCTTCCAACACCGTCGCTCCAAAGCGACTCTTTGCCAGTTTTTAATTTTCAAAATGTTGATGTCATTCACAATGTCGTCTCACAAAAACATCAATTAATTTTTTCAAGGCGCCACCCTTATACAGGGTGCGAATATTCCACGTTCCAATACTCAAGTCCTTTTTCATGCCGAGCCGTTTGGGTAAATAGGGGCCGGATTTAGCATTATGTTGAGGTTTCGTAACAAGGTTTTATAATAAATAATTACTAATAATTAAAATATTATAGAAAAATATTTTATTAAAATGATTTCGTACTTGAATTTCAGTTCTCCATTATATGTTTTGAAAATTTACTTGCTGTGTTTCCTCAACAATTTCCTAGTGATTTCTTCCTAAAACCTATCATTTAAGTTCCCTCAGTGAACAATTCAATTTTTGAATTTTAAGAATTATGTATATGTTACATGGGGGGCATAAGAATTTTAGAAAGGCTTAGGTGGGGCATGGCACAAAAAAGGTTGGGAAACACTGGTCTACAGGGACTGTAGAAACTGTCTCGAAACTGAACTCTTTCCTGAACATGTCTTTACATGTCCTGCCATTTTGGCAGCACTTCAAAACATCGTGGAACTTTCACAGGAGATGCTCTACTCCCGTAGCATCATTGCGATCGCCAGGGCCGTGGTCTTCGCACATCGATCTATTTAAGCGACTGACTCATGTGGACATGACACCACCACCATCAATATAAAAATTTGGCTTATGATTATTATGGCCCACTGTAATGTTTTACTTTTCAGCTTTCTTTATTTTAGATGCAGAAAGCAATATTTGGGGGGGGGGGGGTTCTTGCGGGATATAAACACAACGCAATCACTATTATATTGTTATTCTTTTAATTTTAATTTTCGATTCGAAATTAAAAATATTCACTCAATAAATAAATCTAATTATTATCTTTAAAGTTAAATTTTTATAAAAAAAAGTGAAATTAAGAAAGCATATTTTTACAGTACATTAATTATGTCTGAAGTGTAATAACATAATCAGTGGATAGGCTTCGGTCTTGTTGTAGATCATCGTTTAGGACTCATCTTAACTGAACACTGATATTGAAATTGAAAGAATGTTCTCTTTAGGCTTTACTCTTTTTATGTTTCCGCAAATCTTCTATTCTCCATATTTTGCAAGGAATTTTGAACTCATCATCAACTCTTTCAACAAGTGAGCAATATAACCAAGGAAAAAGTGATTTTTCTTCTGTTTCACTTTAACTGTCTTCTCATACATGGTGACGTTAAAGATAAATAAATTATGAGGGCATTTTTTTTTCTAATGTCCTTCAGTAGTTTTTTAAAGTTTTTTAATGTTGATTTTGCTTCGTAAGGAATGGAGAATGGACTTCACTTCGCTCGTCCACAATAAATTATAAGAATAAACGTGTTTCTTAATGGCTTCCCTTATACAGCAGTGGCGTACGGAAAAGAAGAGAATAAATTTTAATCACACACGAAATTGAATGAAATTGTTGGTGTAGGCGGATTCAATTCAAAACAATAATACATAAATTTTATCGTTATCCAAATTTGATATTATGCAAAATTATAGAAGAGAATTGAGGGTGTAGGCCGATTCAATTCAAAACAATAATACATAAATTTTATCGTTATCCAAATTTGATATTATGCAAAATTGTCGAAGGGAATTGAGGGTGTAGGCGGATTCAATTCAAAACAATAATACATAAATTTTATCGTTATCCAAATTTGATATTATGCTATATTATCGAAGGGAACTGAGGATGTATGCAGATTCAATTCAAATTCAATTAATACTCAAAACAGAATGCAAAAAATGAACATTTGTTTGATTGTGTAGCGAAGCGAGAAAAGACCACCTTACGAACTAAATACGAGCATGTGTTGTGGCGCAGGGGAAACGCACGTGATTTGCATTCATGAGGACCATGGTTCTGTCCCCATCGGTTGCGTATTTTACTGAATGTCTCTACAAACCATGAAAACTTTCTGCTGATCTTGCAAAATCGTCTCTTCAAACAATCGTCCCTCCAACAAAATCGTCTCTCCACAGCTCAACTCAACCATGCCTGATATAAAAATCACATGGATCTCATGCATTATGCAAATGAAGATGGAACGCCATACCTATTCACCAGAGACTACTACTATAAAATGCATGTTTCTGCTGGATTGTACGTTAAAGCGGAGAGTTATTGCAAAATTTGGCAGTAACGAGTATTGCGAGATGTTGTTAATTTACGATGAATGTGGTCGTAAGGCAAAATCAGCTGCAAGGCTGTATCGTGAACGTTTCCCTCAAGGCCCGCATCCTACACGGCAGACCATCTTAAAAGTTGTAAAACGTTTAAGGGAGACGGGCTGCGTGACCAGCCGACCTCGAATTCGTACACCTCGTAATGTAGGACGCAAAGTGCAACCTGAAGATGTGCTAGCATACGCTCTCGCCCATCCTCAGAGCAGCACAAGAATGATCAGTGAAAATTGTGGCCTTTCAAAAAGCCGCGTCTGGAAAATCCTGAATGAATCAGGTGCTCATCCATACCGATCCACACCTCTGCAGGAATTGCTGCCAAGAGATGCTGAGAGACGTTACACGTGGTGCAACTTTGTGATGAATAACTTAGAGGTCCATCCAACATTCCTGGCAGACATAATATGGACGGATGAGGCATGTTTTTCGAGGAACGGAATGCTTAAGAGAGAGAACGTTCATACCTGGTCGCTGGAAAATCCGAGATATGCCTTCGAAGTTCGACATCAACAAAGCTGGTCGATTAATGTTTTTTGTGCGGAATTTTTAATGACAGGCTCATTGAACCAGTATTTTACGAGGGTACGTTAACGGGACAACAGTACTTGCAGTTTCTGCAGGATGTAATAACCGACTTTGTTGAGAATCTACTGTTGCACCAACTCCTAAATGTATGGTTCCAACATGACGGCGCACTTCCGCATAAGAATTCAAACGTTCAGCAGTACCTAATAGAGACATTCCAGAATCAAGTCATCGGCTATGGTGGTTCCGTCGAGTCGCCCCCGCGCTCACCTGACTTGACCCCATTGGGCTTCTTCTTATGGGAACACATAAAAGGGCAGGTATATGCGACCCCTCCGCCAACATTGCAAGATCTTCGACGACGCACTGATGCTTGTGCGTCCGTAACACCTGCCATGTTGCACAATGTGCATCGAAAAATCCAGTCCAGAGTGCAAATGTATATAGTGGCTAACGGAGAGTATTTTGAGCAATATACTATTGTAAATAAGTGATCCTGAAGACAGGGAAGTGTCTCAGTTTCTTTCTTCCACTCTTTATGACATACCAATTTTCGAAATCGTGACCAAACAAATGTTCATTTTTTTGCATTTTGTTTTCAGTATTAATGTGCGCAAGGTATCTCTTCGTACTAAATCGAGAGTGCTCTACAACTTCCTAATTGACTTTTTTCACGTATCTTTCACCGTTTACGAGATAGGACCGCTAATTCCAAAATTTGCCGATAGATGGCGTTATAAGTTGCCTCATCGAGTAGCGCATAGTCTTTTTACTATACCTAGATACCAACTTTATAGCCTAAGCTGTCACCGTTTAGAAGTTAAGGGGGGGGGGGGGTAGCAGATATAAGTGTGCACCCTGTATAAATCTTATCGTTATCCAAAATTGATATTATGCAAAATTGTTAAAACTATTTCATCTTCTTAATAAATTTATTGGTGATACTAATGTACTTCCTTAGGAACACTGTATAGTTGTAGACTATTACTTCAACGTTCAAACACATCAAACCTCTGTACACTAACTTTTACGCTTACAAGGATTCTTCTTCAAACTACGATACACATAATAGCACACACTTATCTCTCCTAGAGAAATCATAGACATAAATTTATTTTCTTAGAAATCAGAGGAGTGCATAAAGTTTATTTCAACAGAGTGCTGAAAAATGGGTTGAGTAAAAACAAAACCTTTCTGTGTCAAGAGGTACTAAAAGTTAGAAGTGGAACTGTTATTTTACCGTAACTGCTAAAACTACTTTGCGGATCATATAACAGATAACCAATTTACAACTCGGCTCGGAAGAGCGGTAATAATGGGGAATATCTTCATTGGTATACTACTTTATTGCTGCAATGAAAGGGTTTCAGGATCACAAAATTGAAGTTAATATCTGCATGGAGCTAAATATTTGTGGAGAGATAATTTACTGAGGGAAATTATATTTTTGTCTTCTGTTTCATGATTGTACTGCATTTGTACCTACTATCAATATCCGAGTTTTGAACAGACTTCCACGTATGAAGTATGCGAGCTGTAAAACATTTCAAATTAAAACTTAATTTAACAAATAAATTATGAAATTAGAAGTATAAAAAAATAATTTCAATATCTGATAATCCTAATATAAAAGAACATAAGCTTTTAGGATTTGGATTATAAGTTAAACAAATTAAAATACAAGAAAACAATGGAATTAAAGTAACACATTTAAATCACCAAAACGTTTTTTCCATAGATTTGCGTTTTATTATTGTTTGTATCATGGGGGTAAAGGTTAACTTTTTAACTACATGGTATGTAATTTGGTTCGTCAAGCTCTTATAGCAACCGTGTAAAAAAATAAGGTAGTGAAGCTTGATATTGGACTCATTTCTAACTGTTGTACAACAATGGTTTTTCACACTCTATTTGTACCGGCCACTCAAATAGCGTCTGTGAGCCACAGGGTCAGTCTAGTGGTCTTGGTGTTCGACACTCTATTTGTAGGAAGTGTAATGAGCATGCACCGTTTTAAAATGGGCGTACCACCCTGTTACATTTCGTTTGGATAATTAACAATGCGATTTTGCACATCTGCGAGCAATTTCACGTATATATGCAAAATTTCATTTTTCTACCTATTGTAGTTTTCGAGTAAAAGGGATCACAAAATTCAGGCAAATGTTGATTGGTAGGAATGGATAATGGCCTAGCTGCAGACGTCCATAATAATATGGAAGTCCAGTTATCCCTTTGCCTTTCTGTTATCAAGTTAGCTTTGGTTGAAGGATAGTATAGATATAAAGAATGAAATAATCATACCTTAATAGTAAAGAAGATTGAAAGGGGAAATGTGGCGACAGCTATCAGCATCGAGAGGGCTGTTAGAATCCATCCGCAGACTCCAATTCCAGTATCTGAAGAGTCCGCTAAACACCAGAAAAAAAGCCTCATGACATTGATGAACAAATTTAAATCAGTTAACAAAAAAATATAATAAATGTAAATCCGAACGCGGAATTTATACTCATATCCCGTACTTTCGATTATCAAGGATAGGATAATCCGAAATGCTAATACATCTGCACTAATGGGCGAATGGGTTGTCGAAATACCTCATGCACAAGTCTACCATAAATGAAACGGCTGTTTTTAAAAATACAAACGATGCATACCTGTTTGATAAAAGTCAACCCCTATGGGAATAAGGTGACAATGATCATTTCAAATGCATTGCGAACTCCTCGCTAAGTCATAAAAGCAGTGTGTATCGACCCAAAGGTTTTACATGCACACTAAAAGACATTGGTAAAAACACACAAAAAGCTGAGTTTACTCTTACTAGAATGACTCTTTTAAATAGGTACATTTTCAGTTACACACTTCAAAAGATAACTATATCTATATGAATGTGTTATTTTACTCCTTTATATAAGAATTGCCGGTGAATAATGGGTATTTTATTTAAGTTGTTTTAGTTGTTTCCAATCCCCTTGGTGTATGAAAGCCTACACAAAGTCCAAAAGATCATGCCCCAAAAGAGAATCACAGGCAAATTCCTGCTCAACCGAAAGCTGTCTAAAGGAGTCGCCCATTGCGGCTGGTCCAAGGCGAAGGGACGATTTTACGATCTAAATACCGTCTTGAATAGGTCAAAAAATGCACCTGTTTACCTGCAACCCACTTGCTTACCTGCTTAAAATATTTCTTTAAGAGGTAAGCAGGTAAACAACTGCGTAAAATGAACATTTCATGTTACCTGTTTACCTGTTTAAAACGGTCTTTTCAGCGTAAAACAAAATATACCCATTATTCCGTGTTATTTTGGCATATAAAAGAATAAAGTAGCGCATTCATATAGATGTAGTTACCTTTTTACTTTCCTTATATACATATAATGTATAAGGAAAGTATTGTGACGGGGTCGAAAATTAGAATTCGAATTTTCGACGGGAGAGCACGTTTCAAGCATCCCTGAACACGAATCAAACATTTTTGAGCTGATGTCTCTCTGTGTGTGTGTGTGTGTGTGTGTGTGTGTGTGTGTCAGTGAGTCTGTGGAGACAATAACTGACGAACGAATGGACCGATTCGAACGAAATTTAGTACAAAAACTACAATCCAGGAATATTGGAAGTCTATGGTTTTTATATGCAATCGTATGTTCAGAACCTCCCCCCCCCCCTCCCAAATTATCGAGTGAAATTTTGAAAAAAATCCTTAAAAAATAAAAACCTTGCTATAAAGTTACGAAAATAGTCATTTCTTATTAAAATAAATTTTAGAACGCTAGAATAAACCGTTCTTGAGATATTGTACATTTTTCAAAAAATTATCAAAAAATCATATAAAATTAAAAACAAATATTACTTATTGTTGAAATATGTTCACTTTTCATAAGTAATGTCATGCGATGAATTGGGTGACATCATTCTCGTGGATCTAACTAGTTCCATTCATGAAAAAATATACTTTAGGCAATACTTTTGTATTTGGACGCCAATGGTCAGTTATCTGGTAATAAATTATACTTACAAGAATAACATATTTCTCCATACATAACGCTTGGCGACGTTTTGGCGAAATGTTTCTAACTTTGCGACTTTTTAAATGGTGCCAAATTAGCGAAAATGTCGCCAAATTGATAAAAAAAATGTGTTGTAATATATGGACTATATCGCTTATTGAGGGTGCTATCAATATTGATGATTGTTTAGAGTTGCGCGAAGTATAAGTTAATTAAGTATTTTGAAATAGTTTTACATGTTGTCATCCTGAAAATCACCCAATGTACAATTCAACGATAAAAACACAGCGCCGTGGATCTTATGCATTATTACTTTCCGTATATACATAATGCATATGGAAAGTATTGTGACGGGGTCAAAAATTTGAATTCGAGTTTTCGACGCGAGAGCACGTTTTAAGCATCCCTGATTACGAATCAAACATTTTTGGGGTGATGTCTGTTTGTGTGTGTGTGTCAGGGAGTCTGTGGAGACGATATCTCACGAAAAAATAGAGTGATTCGAATGAAATTTGGTACATAAATCACAATCCGTGAATACTGGAAGCTTATCGTTTTTAAACGTAATCGAATGTTCAGAACACCGCTAAATTTTCGAGTGAAATTTTGAAAAAATCATCAAAAAATCAAAACCTTTAAAAAAGTTATGTAAGTAGACATATCTTATGTAATTTTTCCTTAGAAAACGATTGCGATAAACTTTAGAACGCTAGCATGAACCGTTCTCGAGATATTGCACATTTTTAAAATGAATTTATCAAAAACTCATATAAATTAAAAAAATATATATATATTAACTGTTGAGAAATATGTTCACTTTTCATATGTAATATCATGCGATAAATTTGGTGATATCAAGCTCGTTCCATTCATGAGAAAAGATACTTTGAGTAATACTTTTGTATTTGAACGCCAATAGTTATTTATCTGCTATAAGAATAACTTATTTTTCCGTCCATAACGCTTGGCGAGATTTTAGCGCCGAATTTGACGGAATGTCGCCAACTTGGCGTCTTTTATAGATGTTGCCAAATTAACGAAAATCTCGCCAAATGGATAAAAATGATACTAAATCAATGAAAATGACGACTAATTGACGAAAATTCAATATCTTGGAAAGAATATAAATATTTATTATAAGAAAAACCTATTTTTTATTGTAAAAGTAGCAAATTTATTGCATTATATAAGGAAAGTCATGTGTTGCCCACATCAGATTTTTTTTAATTGTAAAACTAGTAAATCCATTGCATTATATAAGGAAAGTCATGTGCTACTCATATCAGATTTTTAAGTTTGTAACTGAAAATTTACAATTTATCTGTTTAAAAGTGTCATTCTAGTGGCAGCAAACCCAGTTTTTTGTGTGTCTTCACACATATTTTTTCAGTATATACAGAGTGTTTCTTAGGAAGTTATTAAGTATTCCAACAACTTCAATACAAAAGTTTCGTCAGAATACACTTTAGGTTTATCTATGGTAAAGTGATCATACGGTAAAGGAACCATACTGTAAAGTGATCATGAATAAAAGAGATTGCAGTGCCGTTAGCGGAGAATTGAAGAAGTTGGGAACATTACTTCGGCAACAAATCCAGATAGAAGAAAGGTCAACTACAAAGTTGTAAAAATGTATCTAATTAGTAGAAATCAATACTAATATAAATCGGTATAATCACGCGTATATGGTGGGGGGGGGCAATAAATAGCTGTCATATTCCACTCATTTGATGAGTAGAACGCCATCAGAACTCATGGCGAGTGCTTTAATTTGCATACTCCAATATGGACGCATTTTCTTTGTATTTCACAGATGGATACTACATTGTATTTATATGCATGCATTCGCTAATTGTTGACCTCCGACCCACAGTATTGTGACACGGCTAGATGTAGCAACCGACGAAGTATTTATTTCCTCCCATACACGCCTTTCGTGCGTTTCTCATGTCAACGCCTATTAATTAAACAATTCCCCACAGCTTTGTAGCTAACACGTTCCCTTTATCTTGATTTGTTGCCCACTTTGTGTTCGTAACTTCGCGTTCAATCGCGTTCATTCTCTAAAGAGAGCTGAAATTATTTTTATTTAATCGGGCATTCTCGCCTTACTTCAGATGTACTCAGGTCTTCGTACACTCATGTCTTTAGATGAGCACTTCAGATGTGTACACTCAGTTAGAAGAGGATGCTCAACAACTTTATTGGGAACCCTGTGGCCTGTATAGCAGATTAACTGAAAGATTATATAGTAGTATTAATTGAAATAAATAGAAATATTAAATGTAGCCCGTAGTTGTATATAATCTTTTAGTTTTGAATATATAGCGTTTTTTTGACTCAAAATAGGACCTCGTTTTGCAATTGAAACAAATGCCACCAAATTTCCATATATCTGCTTTTATGAAGGATGTACGTATACTTTGTATACCGTATACAAGTATCTAGTGTATTTCAATGGCTATTGATTGATCATATTTTTTAAACAAGGATTCACATATTCTCTGTCATCCCGAATACTCTAATGTTGGTATAGAATTAAATGCTTGGCAATAAGGTAAAGAGAACAAAAAATACATACAAAGAAATTTATCAAACATTTCTTTGAAACAATTTTCTTCCATATATATTATACAAAGTAAAATTAAAAAAACCAACAAAATAAGAAAAACATAGCACTATTAAACGTTTGGCATTATATACAAATTACAATTTGCATTGTTACATGTGATGCATTTCAGAATATGTTGAGTATATTTATTCGAGCGGACAAAACAATTTAAAACCGATGATCAGAATACCGCAGATAGTTACAATAGTTGTTACAATGTTGTTTTGTAGCTTTTGGCTAATCACGACATTATGCTGTTCCCAATTAACTTATATTTTACTCAACTCTAAATGGGCAATTATCAATATTCACATAATAAGCAATACAGTCCATATATTAAAATATTTTATGGTTCATTAATTTGGCGCCGTTTTAAAAATTTTAATGATATTTTCGTCAATCTGGAGCATTGGCGATATTTCGGTAAATTAGTCTCCAAGTTCGCCAAATTTATCGTTATTATTACGCTTCAGACAAACGGAGAGAAGAGCATTTTTTATATAAAAATGACTGTTGGCGAATTGTTAGGCGCAAAATACAAATCTATTACGCAAAGTCTTTTCTCTTGTGAATGGAGCTTACTAGATCCATGAGAACAATGTTAACAAATTTATTGCATAATATAACGTGGGAAAAGTGAACATATTTCACAATAGTTAATGCTTTTTTAAATTTTTATGTGATTTTTTAATAAATCTATTTGGAAAATGCAATATCTTGAGAAACGGTTCATGTTAGCGTTCTAAAGTTTGTGTTAATGGTTTTCTAATAAAAAAATTTAAAAAAAAACATTATAAATGATTATTTACCCAACATTATAAAAGTTTTAATTTTTTGTTGGAAATTTAGGGGTCTTTCAAATTTTTGATCTTTTAAAAAATCAGTAAGCTTCTAATATTTATCGATTGTAATTTTTGTACCAAATTTCATTTGAAATGCTCCAATTGTTCGTGAGATATCGTTTCCATGGACTCAGGGACACACACACACACGCACACACCTCAAAAGCGTTCGATTCATTTTTGACCCAGACACAAGACTTTCGCTATACATAATATTATGTATATAGGGAAAGTAAAAAATCGAAGACTATCCCGGAGTGAAGGATTTGGAAAAAGTGAAAAGCAGAAAGATCCCTCCTTCCTTTTTTAGAACGAATTTGGCCTTGAAATATGTTTTCCTCCAGAGTAACAATGAAACCGAAAAGAAAGGAAGTTGGTGGCGTTCCAAATTTCTCCTACAATCTAAAACCGAAAGAAAATCTTTTACTTCCCGAACTCATACTAAAAGATCTCGTATCCTATAGAATGAATTACTATGAAATGCTAATTGAGTGCCAGAATTAAAAATATGATGTGGGCAGCATATACCTTTTCCTACAGACGCAAATTCATTCAGTTTAAGTGCACAAAATGACACTGATAATTATTTGAAATGCCACTGAATTCGCATTTTTAATTCGATTTTATCTTTCATTTGGCGACTGGATGCATTTTTAATGGCGATGTTGTAAATAAAAAAAAATTCCAAATCGTACCAGAATCTAACCAACACCAGGGAAACCCAAAGGTGACTTATCTACCAAATTTTGAGTGAGGAATTTGGTCAATTCTTCTTTCAGCTAGTGGATAAATATATTGCACTGACAGACAGACACACAGACGTCACACAAAAAATAGTTTTCTCGGGTTCTACAGTGCACAAAACCTGTAAATCCGTCGCAATCTCGAGTTGCGATTATCCATACGATTCCAATACTTTCTTTATACATTAACCTGTATAGTAGGGAAAGTACAAAATATGCAAAGCTTAAAATTAACTTGTGATGCAGTAAGAATACATTACACCAAACCGTCAAAGATTCAAATAGTAGCTTCAGTCAACTTATTACTTCAGCATTCTGTTATAAATTGTTAAAGCACGTCGGATTTCCCTAGAAACTCCAATTCAAAAGAATTGTTTTCGAAGTAAATTACCCAAGATGCAACTGCAATAGAATTTTGCATACTTTCTGATCTTGTGCCAAGATGAAATGTTTTCGTGATCTAAAGTTATTTTGGAACACGTGGGGAAAAGAAAATGCATGAACTTTTCAAAGTCAATATTATGCAAATGCAGTGCCGTTATTTTGTACTGAATAAATTTTATAGCCAACCCAGTAAGAAAATATTTGTTCAATACTGTAGTACATATTTAAAGCACTGACATTACTAAATTGGATTGGATAGGATTGTTTTTCACTTTGCAATCGTTTTATGAATAATTTGACCAGTACATAAAGTTTAAAGGGAAATTTCGAAATATTTATGCATACAAATAGTCCCCGCCTTATCTCCGAGATATGAGACTGGTACCTATACATCTAAGCGCTAACTGATCAATCACATAAAATTAAAAAAATAACACATCAACAAAAAAAAAGGGGGGGGGGGGGTAAGTAAGGGCTATACATGCATAGAGTTGCAAAAACGAAACAAAACCCGGTTTTTTCCTGAAATAAACCCGGTTTTGGACAGAAGGGAATTTTGAAAGTTTTCAAAGAGTGGGAATTTTCATTGCATTTTGCATTGTAAAAGAAACGTGCATGACCCAAAACTAATATTTGTCTTTTTTACTTTCCTTATATACATAATGTATAAGGAAAGTATTGTGATGGGGTCGAAAATTCGAATTCGAGTTTTCAACGGGAGAGCACGTTTCCAGCATCCCTGATCACGAATCAAATATTTTTGGGTGATGTCTATGTGTGTGTGTGTGAAAGTATGTATGTGAAAGTATGTGTGTGTGTGTGTGTGAAAGGTATGTGTGTGTGAAAGTATGTGTGTGTGTGCGTGTGTGAAAGCATGTGTGTGTGAGTCTGGGGACGATATCTCACGAACGAATGGAGCGATTTGAAAGAAATTTGGTACACAAATTATAGTCCGTGAATATTGGAATCCTATTCTTACTTTCCTTATATACATAATGTATAAGGAAAGTATTGTGACGGGGTCGAAAATTCGAATTCGAGTTTTCGACGGGAGAGCACGTTTCAAGCATCCCTGATCACGAATCAAACATTTTTGAAGTGATGTCTGTGTGTGTGTGTGTGAAAGTATGTGTGTGTGTGTGTGTGTCAGTGAGTCTGTGGAGACGATAACTGACGAACGAATGGACCGATTCGAACCAAATTTGGTACAAAAATCACAATCCGTAAACACTGGAAGCCTATTGTTTTTATACGTGATCGAATGTTCAGAACCCCCCTAAATTTTCGAATGAAATTTTGAAAAAATTGTTAAAAAATCAAAACCGCTAATAAAGTTACGCAAATAGACATTTCTTATGTAATTTTTCATTAGAAAACGATTGGCATAAATTTTAGAACGCTAACATGAACCGTTCTCGAGATATTGTACATTTTTCAAAAACATTATGAAAAAGTCACATAAAAAAAAAAAATTCCTATTGAGAAACATGTTCACTTTTCATATGTAATACCATCCGATAAATTGAGTGCCATCATTCTCGTGGATCTAGTTCGTTCCATTCATGAAAAAATATACTTTGAATAATACTTTTGTAATAGAATGCCAATAGTCATTTATCTGCTGTAAGAATAACTTTTTTCTTAGTGCATAACGCTTGGCGAGATTTTGGCGATGAATTTGGCGGAATGTCGCCAACTTGGCGACCTTTTTGAAATGTTGCCAAATTAATGAAAATCTCGCCAAATGGATAAAAATGATGCTAAATCAATGAAAATGACGACTAATTGTCGAAAATTCAATATCTTAGAAAGAATATTAGTATCTACTATAAGAAAATCCTATTACTTTCTTTATAACAATAATGTATAAGGAAAGTATTGTGACGGGGTCGAAAATTCGAAATCGAGTTTTCGACGGGAGAGCACGTTTCAAGCATCCCTGATCACGAATCAAACATTTTTGAAGTGATGTCTCTGTGTGTGTGTGTGTGTGTTAGAGCCTGTGAAGACAATAACTGACAAACGAAATGGACCGATCCGATCCAAATTTGGTACAAAAATCACAATCCGTAAACACTGGAAGCCTATTGTTTTTATACACAATCGAATGTTAAGAACACCCCTAAATTTTCAAATGAAATTTCGAAAAAATAGTCAAAAAATCAAAACCACTAATAAAGTTATGTATATAGAGACATTTCTTATGTAATTTTTCATTAGAAAACGATTGACATAAATTTTAGAACGCTAACATGAACCGTTCTCGAGATATTGCACATTTTTCAAAAAAATTATCAGAAAGTCATATAAAATAAAAAAAAATATTTCCTCTTGAGAGACATGTTCACTTTTCAGTAATACCATGCGATATATTGGATGACATCATTCTCGTGGATCTAGCTCGTTCCATTCATGAAAAAAGATACTTTGAGTAATACTTTTGTAATTGAACGCCAATATTCATTTATCTGCTGTAAGAATAACTTATTTCTTTGTCCATTATGCTTGGCGAGATTTTGGCGACGAATTCTGGCGGAATGTCGCCAACTCGGCGACTTTTTGAAATGTTGACAAATTAACGAAAATCTCGCCAAATGGATAAAAATGACGCTAAATCAATGAAATGACGACTAATTGTCGAAAATTCAATATTTTGGAAAGAATATTAGTATCTACTATAAGAAAAACCTATTTATTTTACTGTAAAAGTGGTAAATTCATTACGTTATATAAGGAAAGTCATGTGTTGCCCACATCAGATTTTTTTTAAACGCAATCGAATGTTCAGAACCCTCCTAAATTTTGGAGTGAAATTTTGAAAAAATCACCAAAAAATCAAAACCTTTAATAAAGTTACGTAAATAGACATTTTTTATGTAATGTTTCCTTAGAAAACGATTGACATAAACTTTAGAATGCTAGCATGAACCGTTCTCGAGATAGTGCACATTTTTCAAATACATTTATCAAAACATTCTATAAATTAAAAAATATAACAGTAACTGTTGAGAAACATGTTCACTTTTCATATGTAAGTAATATCATGCGATAAATTGGGTGACATCATTTTCGTGGATCTAGCTCGTTCCATTCATGAGAAAAGATACTTTGAGTATTACTTTTGTATTTGAACACCAATAGTCATTTATCTGCTATAAGAATAACTTATTTTTCCGGCCCTAACACTTGGCGAGATTTTGGCGACGAATTCGGCGGAATGTCGCCCACTTGGCGACTTTTTTAAATGTTGCTAAATTAAAGAAAATCTCGCCAAATGGATAAAAATGGCGCTAAATCAATAAAAATGACGACTAATGGACGAAAATCCAATATCTTGAATAGAATTTAAGTATCTACTATAGGAATAACCAATGTTTATTTTACTGTAAATGTAGTAAATTCATTGCATTATATAAGAAAAGTCATGTGCTGCCCACATCAGATTTTTTTTATCATAAAATCAATTTATCTCTGTCGATTCCGACTGACACTAGTGTAGCTGTCGCTTTAACGTTTGTCAGGATTACAGTTCTTTCTGCATGAAAGAATGGAAGTTGGCAAATTCATCCTTAAGTCTTGACTGAAACATCTACTTTATATCCATAATTCATAGACTACTTACTCTTCTGTTTTGTGAATTTTTGCTCTCTTTTCCATTAGATTTTTTGTCGCATTAATCAAATCACGATTTGTGAGGGAAATAACAATGCGTTTGGATGCCAGCCATGTGGGACAGACATAATTTTGCATCTTCGATAGAAATTCTCTTGATGCTTTTAGAATACTTTTCTTTGATGATTATAAGAAATGGGCAAGATATACCATGCCAGTGCAAAATACACTTATGTAAATGTCTATATAATAAAGTTTGCTATTTAGCTTTTAGATGCAATTTTCGATTGCACCAGTCAAAGCTAAATTCTCTTAGGTTTGTAGAGATTAAAATTCTTTATCTACTAACTTTTCAGTAAACACATAAGTTCATTTTTGAAGATCTAATTATCGTTTGCCGAATAGCAACGAGTTTAGCTTTACTTTCATTGTTTAAAACATGACGGTAAAGGAAAACTATCTCAATGGCTTAAAACCTTCATCTACCTCCATGATGAAAAGTTATATCTCAAATACTGATTAATTTGTTCAGATTTTTGTTCAATAATTGATTATTGATTATTTTCTTCGGCTTTTGTTCAACAATGAAAAATATAATGACTTCAAAACAGTTATTTAATCAGGAGCATTTTACTAGTAAGGTTTTGCCATAATTACTGCAACGTTTATGGTATTACAAATTTTACATTATTTGATCTGAAGTAATTTAATTTTAATAAGTATATTGTTTATGTTTCATTAGAGGGTCTGATAATGATTGTGATAATGATTCAGTCTGATAATGATTGTGTCGCAAACAGAACTACACACTATGAGATATTAATATTTGAAAAAGTCAAATGGAGACTAACACTCCAAAGACTGAGTAGTAAGTTACTATATTTATAATTTCCGATATAGACTCTAGTTAATGATAACTAAAAGCTATTAGTTTATAAATATCAATAGTTAAAATATTCAGGTGCAAAGATATAAAATATATGATTATATTTGATATTAATATTTCATATATAAAAGAAAAATATTTAATAACACTCATTTTCTATAAAGAATCTAATAGTTACTGCTAAATAAACGCTATTGTTTTTATAAATGTCAATAGTTAAAATATTCAGGTGCAAAGGTATAAAATACATATTTATATCTAATATTAATTAATATTTAATATATAAAAGGAAAACATTTAATAATATTCATAATTTTTAAAAATAGAATCTAATAGTTAATGCTAACTAAACTATATTAGTTTACAAATGTCAATGGTTAAAATATGCAGATGCAAAGATATAAAATATATGCTTATATTTAATATTAAAATTTAATATATAAAAAGAAAATATTTAATAAGATTCATAATTTTATTAAAATAAAATCTAATAGTTAATGCTAACTAAACGTTATTAGTTTATAAATGTCAATAATTGAAATATTCAGGTGCTAAGGTATAAAATATATGATTATATTTAATATATTTAATATTTAAAAGAAAAATATTTAATAATATGCTGGTTTTTTATGTATAATCTAATAGTTAATGCTAACTAAACGCTATTAGCTTATAGCTAATATTTGACAGTTATGACTTAATCATCCGCCTCAATGTTTATATAATAGTGATTCTAGAAAAATTTAAATTTATTTGCTGATGTAAAAACAGTAAGAAAAAATGCTCGAAAAAGAATATAAAATTGCAATTATGACCACAAAGTAAAATTGATGACAGTGAGCAGGCATGCTTACTTAAAAGTTATAATATTATTTAAAAATTACATGAGTGCAAAATACCAACATATTTATATATATTAAATTCTAAACGAATGAAAAATTATTAACGACTGTAAAAGTACCTACCCTTCGCATACATTTACAACCGAAAACATAACACAGAGGAACAAGTTTATCACAGTATATCTCCACCTTTTTGCGTTCAATGTAAACTTATACTGAAGGGATTTTCACATCACCACTATCTACAAGAATATCATTAACGATGATGCATCACGTGGTTGCTGTCACTATAGCGACGTCATTTGGGCTGGCCACTCCTCCAATACGGTAACAACAGTTAGCTTGTCAATATTTTTCTCTTTCTATTTTAAAATGGCACTGTTGAGAATATTATGCTGTGAACGATTTTTTGATGTAATAATAACATAATCTTGCTATTTTATCGTGTGTGCTTAAGACAAACAGTAAAATGTGTACAAACTCATTATGTAAACAAAAATTTTTCGATATTTGTTGATATCTCTGTTAATGACACTTTTACAAACATCAATTTCTAGAGATACTCGTACGTAGATGATGCTTTGTATAATGACATTTAGTGGGCTACAATAATTTTTTCCTTTTTCTTTACTTTCTCGACAGCACATATATTGGGAAAATATTGTGATGGGTGTCAAATATACGATTATCGGGTTTTCAGTACTATACACACGATTTGAGCGTTACTGAATATGAATAAACATTTTTTAGGTGCACTCGTAACCTATAAATGCGAAAAATACACCAATTGTAATCGGTTTGTCTGTTCGTCTGTTCTCAGGTTATACAGCAAAGAGCACCAGATTCATTTTAACAAAATTCAGTATATAGTATCTAGAGACAGTTTTGTCGATCCAAAGAAATATATGTTAAAATAAGTTAAAATTTAAAGAAAGAAGGAATTTCATATTTTAACTCCATTGTTTATATGTGTGTTCGTACTTTAAAAATATAAAAGACACAATCATTGTAATCAGTTTATCCGTTTATCTGTCCCATCGTCTATCTTCATGTAACACCTAAAGACTCGGTTGATTTTTTATAAAATTTATTATATAGAATTTAGAGACATTTGCTTCTATTCGCTCTGCTATCCATTCTCCTACTGACTAATTCTTTATTTTCTGCTATTCTGTATTTCTTCCGTAATTTTACTGTTCCTTATTAGTATCTTGCCTCTCGTTTCCTTGCTTCTCAATTCTTTCATTTTACCTCCGCTATGATGGCGACTTCCTTTCCACCTCCAGCCGCACTATATCTACTGCGCTATCCTATCTCAGCTTCTGCTATTCTATCGTACGTGTCGAACTTACTTGAATAAGTGAGGTTCCGCTTCTTGCTTGTCTAGAAAAAAAAGGCTGTTTTTCTAATTTCGAAACCAGTTGATGCCTAAATTTTATTATACGCTGTATTTATACTAAACTATCATATTTAGTTTCTTTTAACAGAAATTTTTAAAAGATTTTTTGAAATATATTCATAGTTGAACATGTTTGAAGTACGTAGAATTTTAGCCATTTTATTTTACATTTCACACACACATACACACCAACACACACACAAATGCACACAAACACACACACACATACACACTAACACACACACTAACACACACACACACACACACTAACACACACACACACACACACACACACACAAATCTTCTTATATTCATTTAATTAAATATTCCTACAAATTTTTATTTGAATTACTCAATTTGTTTGATAGATATTGCAACCACACAGACACACAGACGTGATTGAAAAAACGATTAATTCAACTTAGTGTTGATTAAAACATGAGAATGTTGTAATATCCGAGTGTTGGATTTTTGACATTGCTTACCCTTATATACAGTAGGGTACAAGATTTACAAGATTTTCCGCCTATATACATGCTAAGTATTGTATAAAAGGCTTGATTTGTGTTCAGTGGTGCATGCATTATATGCCATGAAGAGAAAGTAAAAATACATGGTATTTATCGAGCATAACAAAATAGACTTAAGGCATATATGAAGCATAACAAAGATATTTATATACAGACTTTCCAAGAACATCAATAACTTCGTAAGGAAAGATCCATGAGTATGCACGATAGATCTATCTATAGTAAAGTGATCACATCTGATCGAATAAAAGTGATTGCAAAGCTTCTGGCGGTTAATTTAAAAACTTAAAATAATGAATTCGGCAACAACAAAAAATTATTATAAATTTATAGACCATTATCTCTGTAGTAGAAATTGACCATAAAACTGTGACATTTATTTGAAACAATATGGTTACTGGCGAATTACTGTCTTATCAGAAATGACACAATAAACAGCAGTTATATGAACATAAATCTAGTGTATAGCCTGTTTAAACTGTTGTTTTTCACAGACCATGTATATTTGAATTTCAGGAAGAATATTACCTCATATTATGACAAGTATTACAAGTGCCGCCATGTTAGATGTGTTTATGATACAATTTTTGATTGTTTTTTTTATTGCTTTCTCTATACGCATTGTGTTCGTCTTTTTCAACTTTGAAATTCAACTATATAATTAACTGTTTTGCCTATCTCGCTTTGCTTCCCAATTCGTTGTCCTAACTTTTTAAATTATCCGCTAGGGGCGCTGCAAATACTTTTATTTGATGGTAAAAGGTCGATTTCCTATAGATTGACCTAACGTGTACACTCATTGACCATTTCTTACAAAGTTATCGAGGTGCTCAGGAACTTTCCTAGGAACCCAGTGTAGATGTAAGAAAGAATATATTTAGATTGAGAAAAAATCGAAGAATACAAAAATCGGAAGAGAATTGAAACATTTAAAGACAACAGTAAATATAACTAATATGTGAAGCTGAAGAAAATATCAAATAAAACTGATGAATATGTGAAGCTGGAGAAAATGGTAAATAAAACTAATAAATATATTAAGCTGAGGAAAATGATAAGTGGAGCGAATGCAGTGCTAGAAGAAAATATTTTTAACAAGCCAATTAAATGTTTCGAAATACCAATGTATATTTCTGTAAAATAACTATTTTGTGCGAGTAGAGGCAAGAGACATTTTCAGAGAAAATAGTGATTGAATAATGAGATAAAATACATACTAGGAACGAAGGAGACCTTCTCTGAAGAATTCCTGATCATTTCTGTTGGGATGCGGATTCGGTCGTGCTCTAGCGGACAATAACACAGTATTAAGAGACACTCACACACAAAATATAGTGGACAGTAACATATTATTCAGACAATCACGCACAAAATATAGTGGACGATAACACAGCATTAAAACACATACACACAAAATATAGTGGACGATAACACAGCATTAAAACACATACACACGAAATATAGTGGACGATAACACAGCATTAAAACACATACACACAAAATATGAGATTACATGGAATAGTAAATCATTTAAAATGGAAAGAACTGTAACGATAAGAATTTTTTTTGCAAAAGTTATATCTCACGAAAATGGTTAACAGATTTCTACTAGGATGTCTCTTACAACCCGAAACTGAAGCAAAGAATGGTATCTAGCTACATGTTAAATAACTAAGACGTTTTTTGCTGACAGTAGTAAGAAACTCAAAATATAAAATATAAAATATTAAATTATTAACGTACAAGACAGCTTAATAACTTGTAAATTTGTACGGGTTATACCAAACAATTAGAAAATTCTGTTTTGCCCGCGAATTTTCGTAAAGTAATTTTTCTCAATAGACATAACAAAATCTGACCTTTGACATAAGATATCTCAGTACATTGATTAAAATTTAAATTTCGGGCTTAGTCATGACGTGAAACATGATTAGTTTAAGCTATGTACAAAATTTTATTCGAATCGGTTAAGTTTTACTATGTCAACGTGGAACTTTCGCACACAATCAGATTTTTGTCAGTGTTAAGGAAGCTACTCTCGGATCTGGCTTGGCTACAGTAGAATGGGTTTTATACCAGTGGTTTCCTAATTGTGGTCCGCAAATGAGCTGAGAAAAAACTTTAAGAAATAGTAATGGCTAAAGACATTTAAAATAAAAATGTGTTTGAATTTTTTTATAAAATTTTGCCGGTTTATAAGATTGAAGAACAAACTATAAAAAACAAATGGATATTAGTACCTAGTAAGTACGTAGAAGTTGACGACTTATGTACCATTTTCTTAAATAAATTATATTACGACTGAGCTACCGATCACTGGCCGGCTGGTAACCACTCTCAGCCTGGAGTGGTCACCACGTAACATTTCATGCACCCCACAAGTGACAACCTCACATGTGAGCACCACACGAATGAGCACCCCACGAATGTGCACCCAAATAAATGCTAGCAGAGAAATATATTTCCTCCATCTGCTAGGTTCTTCCTCCTCACCAGCATTCACCAGAAAGCAAAATAACCTAGAAATTAATTTAAAAAGACAATGGTTAATTTAAAATCTATTGGTTTTGATCACGATATATTTGGAGCATGATTTTACGGTTAGAATGACCGTGAAACTATGAGTGATGAGGAATGATCAGTTGAGCATTTTCTTTCTTTTGCTTAAGATATTATTATAAGTACGCCGCTAAAGTAAAAGTTTTAACAATTCGCAAGAAATTAATCGAATAATTTTATGAAAGTAATGGTAGTTTAACCTTTTGCTTACGCGTCCATCCCAAACGAAGAACATCTCAAAAAGACAGGTATTTGACATATCCTATCCCAAACAGTTCGGTCTCCCTTTTCAGATCTGGACCTGGACGTCCATGGACGCCAATATCTGCAAAGGAAAACCGAATTGTTTGGGATAGGGTAGTTTGAAATAAAAATTATAGGACGTCTTCTGAATGCATTGTTTTCTCAAATATGGAAAAAAATATTTAAAAGATTTCCGTTTAATATTTATTACTTGTTTACAACATTTTGCCTAAGATATTATTAGTCTCGTAATTAGTACTACATCAAATAAAAACTATGTGCACGAATACGTCACATCGAACTATTTAAAGGAAGATGATTTGGAAAAGAGAATATAATGATCTTAAATTATATAATCAGGCAATTTTAACCGCAGGAATGATCACCTACGTCGTCATACTGCCGCACTTTAGATAAATCGAACGGATAGTTTTGAACTAGGAAGAATACATACATTGCACAGATAGACACATACACAAGTAGAACATACAGATAGATATATACACAGATGAACCATACAGACAAGCGCATGCATGCATACCCAGACAAATGCATGCACGGGCATACAGATATTCCATTAACAGTAGTTTCTTCATGTGCCAAGAAGCCTCAATTATAGTTTATACTCGTGTATAAGCAACAATAACTCGAATTTTTAATTTTCGATCACATTACAGTGCTTCATTTATACCTATATTATTTTGATTCGAGAGAGTAAAATAAATACACTTAAATTTGCAGTATAAAATTTTTTGAGTATTATAGAACTATAAAGAGGATTATAAGTATGTGCTTGTGTATGTGTGTGTGAGTGTACATACATATATATTTATTGATTGAAAATTGATGAATAAAAAAAACAATAAATATTTAATGAAATATATATTGCTTATAAACTGAAATATACATATTTTTTAAACATTTCTTTTATAATGAATTTGATGGAAAATCTCTAAGGGGATTCATGTCTCAGGTTTGGCGTCTTCTTAAGCTGAACATAATACCTATCGTTTAATTTTAACATTACATTTGCATATGTTTAATTGGTAACAAACCTACATATGATGGGTAAACTTTTACAAAAAAAAATTGAAATGTAAGACAGCTAAAAGCTTTGTTGTTACGAAATGAAATATAAATTAATTTTACAACCACATATTAATACCAAAATTAGAAATTTTCATTTCACGTTTAATGCATTTTTGTATGAATTTGTTTAGAAAAAAAGTCAGCGAATGTCGATTGTCGCATTTACAATTTTCAAATTAACTGCGTTTTGCGAATTAAAAATTGTTATGGATGTATATTTGCGAATAAAAAAGGCAGCTTAGAGCTAACTTTTGTGTTTAGTATTTTTTTATTGGTAAATAGAAATGTAAATAAGTGTGTCAAATAAGATTATTACGTTTATATTTTATAAATATGTTTTATGGAGACATCTATAATTGTCAAGTTTTATACTTGCAAATTCATATCTAATTCACAATATTTTTACAAATAAAATTTCCAGTATTATATTTAAGAAGCACATTGTAACTACAGAGTATGCCTGGCATCCATTTTTGACCTAATAGGAACCCAACAGAAACGTCCATGTTATTAGACCAAGAACAATGTTTGAAAATGACATAATTTACAAACTAGCGGAAAATATTTACTGCTCTAGACAATTTAATTGGACGGAATTATTTTTTTGAAAAATAAATAAAATTATTGAACTGTTTGTTCCATTCTCTAAACTTCTGCGCATTTCAACAGAATTTCTAATATTGATCGCGTTTCTCAAATGCTTCGTGTTTTGTTTATCACTAGCTTGTAACCAGCCGATACTAAATGATATTTTTTTCAGTCTGCTTCAACCCATTCGTTTGTTTTTTTAATATTAAATATGCATTAGCGGTATTGTCAGAAACAGAATGAAATCGTCGGTATATAAAGAGTAAACGACACGCTCATCGTTCCATGTTCTATGTGCCCATTCGTTTTATACCACAGGTTTCCTCCCCCTCTGACGTCACACAAAAACAAATTACCCTATTTATGAATGTAGCTCCGTTTAGGACAAACACGATAATCTTACTAAAGGAATAGGAAATAATAGCAATCAATACTCACACATGGAGCAGGATCCGTGTGTATACAAGTTGATTTGTGTTTGATGTGCCGAGTCTAGGTGTTTGCAGTGCGCATGCGTTACGGTTGTCATAACAACGCTGATCAATAGCGTATCTAGAAAGGATGACGGCAGCGGAGAGATGTCGTTGCCACCATTGTCTTCAGAAATAAATACGAACGAATTGATTCCTATTTCGATTTCCCGCGTCATCGTTTCATGAGCTGAGCAGCAAAATGATAAAGAGGGAACTGAAAATTTGATGAATTTTTTTGTATCAGACACGCACGCGAAAATCTTAAATATTCTACGTAATGACTTTCTTTTCACTTCTTAGAAACTTTCGTCTTTTCATGAAAAGAGAAATTGCTTTCAACGCTATTAGATTGCTGTTACACACTTTTTGAGTTGTAGACTTTGACTGAAACGCATAAATTAGGATGACTTAAATACGTTTTGTAAAACACTGACATGGTATTGAGTATTGAGTCTAACATTTTATGTAAATCAATGAATTTCTTTTTCTGAGAATTCAGTGATGAGAACGAGCACCTGTTACAAGCTCGGAAGAGGCGCAATTCCATTCCAAGATATAGTCTGAGTTAGAAAATTATTGTTATTTTTTAATTTTATAGCTGTATTCTAAGTTTTAATGAATATATCTTTAGCAGTTTGCAAGTTTAGTATGCGCATAATCAGATCCAAATTTTGCAACTTGGGATTCGTATACTTCGGATAAAATTAACTTGAAAGTTTTGACTGTCTTTTTACTCAGCTATGTTTTCATACGTTCTAATTATGTGTACATTGACAACCAGGATACTATACTAACAGAGTCTCTTGAATATTAATTTAGAATATATTTTTACTTTATCTTACTGAAGAATATAGCATAGAGAAAGTATTGTTTTCACGAAAATCTTTGATTTCGATATTTTGATGCCGATATATATTTTAGGACACCCCGAACACGTTTTGACTATTTTTAGAGTGATGTCCGTCTGTCTGTCTGTGATTGATTTCTAGTATATACGATTGTTGCCACAGATATCAATGGATTTTCGCGAAATTCTGTATCCGGTTTTCTAATCGAAAAATCTAGAACTAGATAGAATGTTTTGCTCGAAATTTATTCGAAATTTTACATTTTCTTAGCATGACAGTATTAGACAAAATGTAAAGTAATTACGCATGAAAGAGGGTTATTTATGGATTATAGCGAAACTCAACAATTTTTCTCCTTGCAGTTAAAAATTAGCCGTGATACAATTTTTGTGTTCGTGACGTCATTAGACCCTCTCGGGGGGGGGGGGGGAGGCAAGTTAACCCCTCTAAGGGTATGCATTGTCAAACTTGGTGTCAATCGAAAAATTTTATCAAACCTGTCACAATGAAGTGCAGCATGCTATAATTATGATCATTTGGACAAAAAGAAAAAAAAATCACAAGTTACTTAAAATTGGATTCTGGTATGAGAAGGTCGAGTTGAGCCACATTCCAGCTAATTTATTGAAATATGGAAAAATATGAGTAAAACTCTGAATATTTAATATAAAAGTTTTATATATCAGTTGGTGTGAAATTGCATCTGCTGCAGCAGGTGCAATGTTTCTGTCGGCGATTTCCATGGACGCCAATGCCTGCAAAGGGGGATCGAAATATTTGGGATAGTGTATGTCAAATACCTGTCTTTTTTTGGAGAAGTTCTTTGTTTGGGATGGACGCTGTCCCACCCGTAAGCAAAAGGTTAATAGACACCATCTGTACAACGCTAAACTGTATATTACATACACATTTGTTAAATTCAGTTAATTAATTTTTCAGACTAATTGGCCTCTGTTAAGGCATTGCAGTGTTGTGGGCGCATAGCATGCACACTTTTTATCTGACCAAGCAATGAACTCGGCATGTAAAACATTTATCTACGCGACTTATCTAAGCAGTTAAAAAGAAAAAAAAAATCGTCTAATTTTTGGAGGAGTTATCGTTTAACAGTATATCTCTTTCGACTCAAAAATAGCAAATTAAGTCATTTCGATCCATCGCTTCAATTGGTGCGAGATCTGAGACTGTCCGGTAATGTTAGGAGCGCAAGTATAGCAGGCGGATGGGTAGGATAGATTTTATTACATAAATCCATGAACCCCATCATGCATCGGGGTTCTTATTTAGTGTTTCGAAAATAAATGTCCTCCTTGTTGAAATTCAGTTGGGTTCAATTTCCACATCAAAATTGTGATTAAGAAAGCATTATAATGCAAGTATGTTTGATGATGCATTAAAAAAAAACGATGGTGCATAATGCATCAAATGTCTCGCTTAGAATTCGCGCTTTATTCAAGAAAAAACAGATTAACTGCCATCTATAATTCAGTGTTTGGCACAGAACATCTGTTAGTTATTGATTAATTGTATTGACTGACAGCAGCGAAACGAAGCCTGAATTGTCTTATAAATTGTCAGCCTGATATATGAGATGCTAAAAGATGTTTGACAGAATAATCTGGCAGTACGCTCGAAATGTTTTAGCTTGATTAAATTGTGTATGTTAATAAATATTCGAGACGGATGAATAATGCAATTTTGGATACATAATTAATATATAATTATCTTATACGAAAGCATTAGTAGTCTGTATACGGCAGTTCTATGTAATGTACAAAAATAAAATTTTAAATCTGGTGCATGTGTGTGTGTGTGTGTGTATATATGTGTGTGTATGTGTGTGTATATGTGTATATATATATGTGTGTGTGTGTGTGATCACCACGGGAGAACGACTGCATCAAATTCCATAAAATTTTGTGGACAGCCGTGAAGTAGTCCCACTTTAACTTTAATTCATGTTTTGAGTTTCTAGGAACAGGGGTTGTCGAGATATTAATAAAAAACCAGCATCCTATAGAGACCATATTATGTTGACTATATTTTTATCACCAATATAATTGAAGAAAAGTATATTATATTAATAGCAGCGGAATCCAATGTATTTATACTGCATACGATTTTATTAAAGCTTTTTCCGATTTAAATAATAAAAAATATGTATATGAATATATATTTTATCGAAATTGCATATTTGAGTGGAAAACATCAATGACGGCCTTCGGATTTAAAGATTATGAGAAAATTATTGGTATTTTTAATTTCTTACTTCATCTGTTTTATTTTGGCATAGACTTTTCAAACTCATGTTTAACTCATATTTTAAGTTTGTCGATTATTGAAACAAAATAAAAACAGTACAGACATTTTTTCTAATACCATTTTATCGCTTTCATGTTGGTATATATAGATCTAATTTAATATATGGTTATAAATTTATTTAAAAACGGGACCAGGATGTTTCTTTCTTCAGATCTGCACGTGTAGATAATTTTGTATAGCTAGAGCAGATACTTTTATCCTCTTTAGAATAATAAAATTAAATACTTAGTACAATGTTTTGAATAATAATATCATTTGGAATATTATAGAATTCTGAGAAAAAGGTGTTTCAAGGGAATTTTTTGAACCGAAATTAAAAAACGCGGAAGTGGACATCTTTAGTGAACTCTTATATCCTCTGGAATTTAATGCTGAATTCCTATCAATCATCATATAAGCTTTATATATACCCACTTTTGATAAATACATTTTTCAAAAAATAGTTTGAGCTGAAAGTGGAAATCCTCAGTGAACCTTCCATTCTCCTCTGTAATTTGATGCTGAATCTATATCAATCATCATCTAAACTATATCCGTAGTAAATCCCAAGGAATATATATTTCAAGGAAAATGTAAATTTTTGAATAGGAAGTGAAAATTCTTAGTGGGCTACTTAATCCCTTCCGGAACCGGATCTCTATCTATATCTAATCCAGAGAAAATGTTTCAAACCTGAATATTTCAAATCAAATTTTTAAGCCAAAAGTTGAAAAGAAACCGGAAATCAAAGTTCTTAATTCCATTCTACCGCCTTCAGAATTTGATACTAAATCAATATCAGCTATCATCTAAGCTCTATAGTCCATCTCGAGAAAAAGATTTTTAAAGTAAAATGAAAATTTATGAATCGGAAAAATGCATTCTTGGTAAACCTTCACTCTGTCTTCAAATTCGATGTTGAACCCAAATCAGGCATCATCTGAGCTCTGTCTACAGTAGATCCCGAGAAATATATGTTTTAAAGAAAAAAAATCGTAAAAACAGTAGTTTGGCAAAATGTTTACCAACATTTAAGGAATCTGTACAGATCCCCAATTTTTAAAATTAATTGAAAGACTTTAAATTGAGGCATGCCCCAACACTATTCAAAATGTTAAAATCTAAAGGTAATTCGCTGTATTTAATGTTCTCACATTCAATGTATTGTAAAAATCAGCATTCATTCCAATCTCCTTTAACTGCATCTTTCCCCGGCATAGTTTCAGCATGTGTTTGTTCCCCGCTATATTTCACACCTACTTCTTGTTCAATGCTTTTGACCTTCTACATTTCCACAACTTGATGCTCATTTTCTATTAGAATGTCTTCAATAAATTAATTGATAATTACCGCGCGATGTATAGTATGTATTCTCGGACGTTGCTCTAATTTGTTTCCCTTTAATGAGCAATCGCACGCAGGGCCCGATCAAGCCAAAGTGGGGCCTAGGGCCTGATGTTAATTTAGGGGCCCCCATACGCATACCAATACACATGCAAAATCCCAACACCAAATTTTGTACATGTAGAAAACTACCAAAAATTTTATTTCAAAGTAATACATGACTTTAAAGGATATATAATATTTAAAATTATGACATATTTTATAATTTAAAATAAAAACTAATATTACCAGATGTAAATTAATTAAAAATTATTTCTGTTTAAATTGTTTATCACATTTAAAATTTAGGGAGCTTCTTAAAATTTGGGGGGCTAGGGACGCTGCCCGTGCATTAATCACGCCCTGATCGTACTTGCAGAAAAGGAGACTAATCAATCCGTTTTGATGCTATTCCATGGTTATATCTCAAGTACTTCTTAACTAACTATACATGTGGTACTATATACGTAGTTCTAGTACTTGCATTCTAGTACTTGTTTCTGATACGTATATTCGATTTCTAGTTATTGTTCACTATCACTGTAACGACAATAAATATAGATTTATTTATATCTCGTTAATTTGTTACATGAAAAGCAAAGTGACATAATTAGAAACATGTTGAAAAGTGATATTACAAGTTTCTCCCGCCCTTCTTACTTTCTTCTGTTGAAAATGCTTCATATGAATATATTTCTTACAAAAATAAATATGAAACATTTTAGAACTAGCATACTGAATTCTGTAATTTTTCCTTCTTTAGAATATTTTTAGTTGATTAAAGCATTTTTATGCAGTTTAGCATATTTTTTACATGTTAATTAAGAATATGCAATATAATATGCTTTCTTCTTTAAAACTTTTTCGGATTATATTTTTTATTTATAATTAAAATATATTTGTATAGTTGGATTATACTTTCAAAATAGTTTTCCATCTGTTTTAAAAACTCATTTCTCAGCAATCAATTTTTGCCTTTATATTTTAAATTAAGATGGTTAAGCCCTTTCTTGCATAATTTCCCTTTATTCTTACATTACTTCAGAACTTTTAACATTTAGCAAATATTTACAAGATTAAAAATATGAAGTACAAAATTCCTAATACGAATTCAAGCAAATTTCCTCAAAATTTTGATGTTTAGGAAAAGTTCCACTTATTTTTAGATCATTCTTAAATAATTTCTATCTCAGTATAATACAGGCATTTCAATTTGCTGTACTAATGCACTTTATGAAATAATTAACTTTTGTAATCCCACCCCTTTCTTATTTCATTCTATTATCACATTTTTTCTTATTTCATTCTATCTATCTCATTCTCTACTCAACACTTCAATAACAATAAAATACTATTTTCGATCAAATGTTCCTTCAAGAAATCGATTTATAACGACTTAAATCGAATTTTTTTAATTTTTTCTTCAATTTTATCTTTTAAAAATTACTTTAACATTTTCCAATTTTTAAGTTTGTTTTATCTTTATTTTTAGAACGTTTATAAGAGATTTTACATCATTTAAAACAACTTCTTACTGGTTCTAATATACCATTCTATTTAACTCCAATTTATTAAGAACTATCTCTCCAAATTAGTGGTCAAATTTGAAATACAAATATATTGGTTATTCTTATAAATTGAAAGATTTTAATCGAAAATTATGCATAAACTACTATATATATTAACTAAACTTATATATATATATATAAGAATAATATAATATATATGTATTATATATCCATATATCATTTTTACATTCATCACGTCATTTGGTTTTGCTCGCCTTCTTGCTTTCAATTCATTAATTTATGAAACCTCCATAGACGATGTATTTCTGACTAATCAACAATCATAAGTCCATACATCTTATGTGGACAGTACATGACTTTCCTCGCAAACTCAAATTCTGTTTTTCTTTATTTCTTTAATAATTCTTTAAATTGAGTTTAAATGCACAAAATAGCACTGAATTTGCACTTTTACTTCATTTTTTGTTTTTATTTGGTAATTGGACATTTTTTCGAAGGCGGTGTAACAAAAATGCGAAAATACTCAAATATCTCGAGTACGGTTAGTTCCAGAGTTATGGAAATGATCTTATTTTTTTCCTCGCCAAAAATTATGAATAAACAAGCATTTAATTGATACATTTGAGCATACGTAGTCTTTTATTTTTGATTTTGGCAATTTTTGCGGGCCATTTCGTAAACAAAGGCAGTTTCTTCTTTTCCAAATATTACCAAAATCTAATCAGCACCAAAGTATCCCACAAATGACTTATGTATCAAATTTTGCGAAATTTGGTCAATTAGTTTTTTAGCAAGAGTTGGTACATGAGATTTTTGATGACCATTTCGTAAAAAAAGGCAGGTTCTTTTATACTGAATAGTACCAAAAACTAATCAATACCAGGGTTACACACAAGTGTCTTACCTACTAAATTTTATAAAATACGGTCCATTAGTTTTTTAGTTAGAGTGGATACATACATTGCACAGACACACCGAGACACCGACACACAGACTCACAGACACATACACAGATTTCACGCTAAAAATAGTTTTTCCGCATTCCAGACGGCCCAAAATATGTAGATTCGTTGAAAACTCGAGTTGCGGTTTTTGACATGATTCCAATACTTTCCCTATACATTACCATGGGCTGCAGGGAAAGTAAAAAGGTAAGAATTCATTTAATTCTTAACCATTATTTTCGAATAACATTGTAGTTAGTAATTATATATACGATTCTGGCGTGCACTCTTAACGAACACACTGTTCCAGATTATATAGGCTTCCTATACGAAAGCCCTTAAGTGTTCCTATAACTTTGTAAGGAAAACTCTATGAGTGTACATGTTAGGCCTATCTATAGTGAAGTAACTATTCCCTAAAAGTAATTGCAACATCCCCAGTTGAGAATTTTAAAATAGTTCGGATTATGAACTTGACAGCAAAGCGAGATAGACGACAAAGCTTCCAAAAGGTGCTTATATCTGTTTCAAAACAACAGATTTTTACACGCAAATTTCATTTTTTGAACTAAGAGAATAAAAATAAAATTTGTACTCAGCTTCTTTTTGTCTTCTTCCAAAGTAATTTTAAAGTTTTGGGGTTTTTAAATTTATGTTAGCAATACAATTTAATAATATCCTACAGGAAATCCAAATTATGACAAAAATTAATGTGTAAATGTTTGACTGATTTGGGTTCCAGTTTTAAGTGCATTTTTACTTTCCCTGCAGCACATGGTAATGTATTGCAGGGAAAGGTATAGAGAAAGTATTGGGATCGTGTCTAACATCGCAACTCGAGTTTTCGACGGATTTACACGTTTCGAGCAGACTAGAATAGGAAAACTCTCTTTTTAGCGTGACGTCTCTCTGTGTGTGTGTGTCCACTTTAGTTGAAAAACTAATTCACAAAAATTGCAAAAAATAGGGTAGATAAGTCACTTATTCGATACTCTGGTGCTGATTACGTTTTGATAAGAAAAGGTTTTTTCGGAAAGAAAAAACCTGCCTTTTTTTGTGAAATGGTCTGCAGAAATTGCCAAAATCTAAAATAAAATACTATATATTCTCAAAAGTATCAATTACATGCTTGTTGTATACGTAATTTTTAACGATGAAAAGAATAAGTCCTATCCTATAAGTCTAGGACTAACCATTTTCGAGATATTTTATTACCTCATCGCCTTTGAAAATGGAATGGAATGGCCTTTGAAAATTCATGGCCAAATGAAAACGAAAATTGAAATAAAACTTTAAATTCAGTGTAATTTGATGTAATTTATCCCTGTTGTTTTGTGCAATGAAACTCAATTTAAAGAATTATGAAAGAAAAAAAGGAGAAAATGAATTTGAGTTCGTAGAGAAAGTCATGTGCTGCTCACATTTGATTTTTTCTTATCTAATAACAATATTTTCCAAATATCAATTATCCCCCTTTGTTTTTCAAGTTAATATTAATGGATATTTTAGTCCGCTAAAATTTAATAGTTCACCAGCAACGCTTAATTTCTTTTTCCAATTCCACATCTCACTTGTGACTGTTCTCAATAATTTATTAATCAAATCTTCCTCATCAATTAAGTTTATATTCGTCTCCATATTTCACACCTATTTAATGTTCCCTGCATTTGAACCGTCAATGTCTCCCAATAAGTGAATTCTGACTTCTTATATGGAACAGCCCTTCAATAAATTGATTGAAAATTATTGTACCAAATAATGTGAATAGTTCCAAATAGCCTCCGCCCCAGTGAACAATTATATGTGCTGAAGAAGACAAGAATCGATTTATTCTGGAGCGCATGTTATGATTTTGTCCAAGACATGTTGTTGTTAGTAACTACGTCGTTGTGACTGGCACTCAGTGGTGCACATATCCTATTTACAACTATTGTAATATACTTTAGGTATGATGACAAAGAAAACAGTCATATTTGAAAGGCGTGCGTAAAGCATTGATTTATGGCATAAAAAGAAACGTATTGTAAGACAACAGTATTTCAAGGTTTTGTTTTATATGAACAACATCTACTATTGGGGGTATCTATGGCTGAAATTAGAGCGTTAAGTAGACACTTTGGACGCTTACGAATTAGATAAAAAGTAAAATAATTTTTCACTTGTTTTGTCGGAAATGGAGTACTATTTATGAATACATAATAATAATTTTAATATTTTGAACAATTTTTTTTGAAAAATTAAGGGGACGGTGGAAGTTGAAATTTTTTTTATTTATTTATTGATTTCGAAACTTGAAAATTTGTATAAATATTCCTCTTAACATAACTTATACAATACCATTAAATTTTTTTTTCAATTTTGCTATAATTTTGTATTTTTTTTTAATTTAATTTTTTTTAACAAAAATTTGAAAATGCTTCTAACATGCTATTTGTTCACATTTTTGATTAATTTTATATTATGATCACTCAAAAGCACATTATGGACAAATTTGGGTATTCATTTTTAAATCCCTTAGAAATTTAATTTAAAAAAAATATTTTTCTGCATTAAAACTTCATTCAATTTCATCATTCAATTAGGTTCTTATTCACTTTTAATTACCTTAATAAAGTCCTATTATAAAATGTATACCCAGTTTCATTAAAAAGTATGAGAGGTGTCTTCTTGCCAAAATTCATACATCTCAGACAAAAATTAACACGCATGGAGCATTTGAAAAATGTAAAACCTTTGAAAATTCCGTTTCGAAAAAAATACATTCAACCTTTTGCTTACGGGTGGGACAGCGTCCATCCCAAACGAAGAACCTCCCCAAAAGACAGGTATTTGACATACCCGTTGACAGAATCGTTGACAGAAACATTGCACCTGCTGCATCAGGTGTAATGTTTCTGTCAACGATTTCCATGGACGCCAATGCCTGCAAAGGGGGTCGAACTGCTTGGGATAGGGTATGTCAAATACCTGTCTTTTGGGGAGGTTCTTCGTTTGGGATGGACTCTGTCCCACCCGTAAGCAAATGTTAAGTGTGTAAAATAATGTTATATATTAAAACTTTTTTTAGCCAATTTTTGCTCATTTCAACGTCCACCGTCCCCTTAAAAAGTTTTTGATCGAGCGAGATTTTACTTCACTCTACTTACTCTCACTCGAAATATCTTCTAAACCATAAAAGATGCATATAAATGCTAGGAGACAAAAATGTTCAGTAAGAAATCCAGTTTCTAGATTAATATTTTTTTTTACAAATAGTTTTTATGGAATCGTTTTGTCGAGTTCAAGGAGATTAAAAATTTTAAATTTTAAAAGTTGGTAATGCTTATATCTCAGAAACGTAAATGGCTAATCATGAACTGAGAATGACGAGTAATTTATAGTCTTTTGAAAGTAACAAAGATATAGAATTGTATTTTAGATTGAGTTCTTAGCTTTTGAAATAGAATGGTTATCATTTCGATATTTTTAACTATTTTGAAAACGTGGTTCTAATTTCGATATTATAGAATTTTGAATTGTTTTGAAAATGTTTAAGGAGGACAGAAGACAAACGACCTATAGAGAAATATGCTATTCACGCAAAATCAATTCGGCTCCATCGAATCGGGACCACTGCCGATTTTTTTCAAAAGCCTTCAAAACTATATTTATTTAGTAAAAAACAACAACTCTGCATCTGCGTCTTTAAATAAGTAAGGTATAGAAGGATATATTTACCAAGAAGCTTAAAGAATCCATACTGTTAAGTATATAATTTCCCAAGAAGGTTAGCTTTCATGGACGATTTTCTTGTGAAACAGAGTCACATTTATGTTACATGGTAGAAAAACTATGCAAACCTACACGAGTAGTTTTTTAATGCAATCTGTTTCCTGTTTAGTAATCAGCGTTATATCCACTAGGGCTCAGTAGGTCTTCAAGAATAATAACAATATTAGCAGCAACAGATTACTTTTCAGTATATGTGTAGTACTGTGCAAAGTACAGGCAAATTAAAAAGTAACCTCATTATTTAACATTAATATAACAGCCTATCTTTGTACCAAATTTGTTTCAATAAATAGTTTCGGAAGTGTTGCAGAATGCGCATGCGCTTACAACGAATGATATGAACAAATTTTCAAAATAAGTCACGACTTTTTTTTTGTAAGCTAAGTTATAAAACGATTATCTCTTTATATAAATAGAGCGACTTTGCCCCCTGCTTGCTACGCTTCGCCAACCGCCATAACTCGCTTCCCGATCTATTTGAAGTCAAACTAAAGTTTAAATCGGTAAACTTTTATTTCATCGTGGTACTCTATTATTTCTCTATGAATGTACCAAATTTCATAATTTTGTACCCTATAGTTTTTGCGGTGTGAGACACAGAAGATCAATGAACGTGCCGATGCGAAAGAATATTTTTAACTTCAGAAGTGCATAAAAAGTAAAATATCTCGTGAACTACAGCGAAATAAAACAAGACAGATCAATCATGCATAAAGCATTGATTATGAAACATTTTTCAACTGCAAAGCAATTGCATTTAAACATCTCTAAAACGCGGCACATTCAGCAGTGATATTTTTAAAATATCACAATACTACAATAATTTATTATATTTGAAAACTTCATCGAAAACAAATGAACTTTATTCAAATGACTTCATCAAAATATAAATCGCCTGGCTCTCTATATAAAAGCAGTGAATATTTTAACCATAAACTTTTTTCCATTCCTTTCATTCAGCGGCGATATTTTTAAAATTATCACAATACTACAATAATTTATTTTACTTAAAAACTCAAAACCATGGAGGTAAACGTACTTTCTAACTCCATGCTTAAAACTACATCGAAAAAGGAATAGAATCGTCTGCTTCTCTATGTAAAATCAATGAATGTTTCATTCATATCAGCTATATTGCAGATTCCATAACTAAATAATTTTGCGTTAAAGAAATTCAGCAATCCTTATACAACTCATCTTACAGCTTGATGTGTTTACACTCTCCATACGTGAAAATTAGGCTTCGTTGTAGAAATAATCAAAGTTTGATAATCGTTTTTAAACTAAAAAATATTGTAATTGCGTTGGCGCAGTATATAGATGCACAGAAAAAAATAAAGCTGTTTTAGGACGGATGCATCACTAAATATGAATTAAAAAGAACTTTAAAAATCACGACACGAGATGGATGCCATATTTTATTTTGAAGTGGGTCACGTGATCTCATGTAATATGGGTGTAATTATTATTTTAATTTTTATTTAAAAAACTACCGAACATATTTTGTTAAAATTTTTTGTATATATTTTATGGGATAATTTGAATATTTTTTTTTAATTTTCGAAGCAATTTGTGAATTTTAAATTCGCTTAAAAAATATTTGAAGAATTGGGTTCCATAGGGCTCAATGTATTTCATTTTTTCATCCCGGATTCAATCCAAAATTAATTGGGTGATATTATTCATTTCCATTTCCATATGTCCCACAGACCATCTTAACAACATACTAAAATTTCATTTTGATAAAGTCATTTTCACGGCAGTTATCGTGAGAACGAACAGACAGACAGAATGCACAAAGTCATAAACACTTTTTAACTATGTTGTAAAGTGTTAAAAAGAGTTCCATCCTGCAAAAACTCAACTATGTAGGTACCTGCTTTCAAAAACTCATAACCCTGCTATTGTTCATCTATCCAGGACGCGAACTCTCAGCTGAAATATTTTGTCTTTGACTTTGACATTAAATATTTCTTACATTGCAATATATATCGAAAAACTATTTTTTTCAACGTGTTCCCCAAATCGTTTTCTACAATTGTATCAAATTTTATATTTTTGTGTGCTATACTTTTTGCGGCACGAAGCAGAGAATCGCGAGGAACGAGAAATTTGTCAAACAGCGGTGGCGTCGTCAGCTACTTTTTTTAATATAAAGAGAAATTTAGATGTGTTTCAAAGAAAATATATCATACATTTTCGACAGAATAATTTCGCAGCCTGTGAAAAATTCGAAAAGAACTTGCTGCCCCAACCGGGAATCGAACCTCGGATCGTCGTACTGGCCGACGCTCTACCGTTGAGCTACTGGAACGAAATTACAAGTTCATATCGTAAAACTAGACTCTGCAGAGTATATTTCCCTCAGTTAATACCCTTTAGCATATCTAGGTTTTTAATTTTGCTGAAAAGCGTTTTCGAGATGAAAATAATACATCCGTTTAGCGAGGAGAGTAAAAACGTTTGCTAAATAGATAGAAAGGCCATGATATACAAGAACAACTAAAATGAGCAGTAACATAAAAATGTGTTAGGAGTAATTGTTATTTAGATAGTAAGGCCTTTCAGACTCTATTAGTGGTATTTACGTTGAAAGGTTTCTTTCTGGGCGACAAAAAGTGGATCCGCTAGCTAATCAAAATAAACTGCAGGGCTTTGAGTTAATCGGATCTCTAGAATAGATTACAGAATGGAAAGTAGTTTTAGTTAACGACATCTACAAGTATATTGGAATGGATATATCTTGTCGTGTTTAAAACATAGTTCACTTTTAAATAATTTAGCGATAGATTTATAAGATTAAGCGCAGTGATTTATAATCGCTTTCTCTGAAGTGATATCTTAATATAATTTTCCTAAAGTGGGTATTAAATAGTTTAAAATCTACATAGGATGGAAATCAGTTATAAAGAACACCCATGAAACGTAGAAAACATTCGTTATAGTGTAAGTTCGTTGCATTGAACTGACCCCAAAGTATATAAATTTCTAAGCATTTATTTTAACAGACATTTTCTAATGTGGTACTATCTCTTATACATGTGTTCTAGAGTCATTTTTGACCACAGATAAAATATTCAAATACTGGGGACTCTTCTTCCTTACTCAATGTACCTTTATATAAAGTTATTTCTAATAAAGGTGAATTTATTAAAGCTAAAGCCAAAATAAAAGAAAATCTGATGTGGACGTCATATGACTTTCTCTAAAGACTCAAATTCATAATCCATTAATTTGAGTTTAATTGCTGGAATTGGTACGGATGCTTACTTGATATTATATACAGTTTGCCGTTTTACCACCTTCTTCTTTTTTAACACTTTACAACAAAGTTGAAAAGTGTTTATGACTTTGTTCATTCTGTCTGTCTGTCTGTCTGTCTGTCCGTTAGCACGATAACTGCCGTAAAAATGACTTAATCAAACTGAAATTTTAGTATGTTGTTCAGACGGTCTATAGGACCTATGGGAATATAAATGAATAATATCACCCAATTAGTTTTGGATTGAACCCGGGTTGAAAAAATGAAATACATTGAGCCCTATGGGACCTAATTTTTCAAAGATTTTTTAAGCGGATTTAAAATTCACAAATTGCTTCGAAAATTTTAGATAATATTCAAATTGTTCCATAAAAAATATATTCAGCGAAATATAATCAGTAGTTTTTTAAATAAAAATTAAAATATTAATTACACCTCTTATATGAAACGATCACGTGACCATGATATGAAACGATCACATGACCCACTTCAAAATGATATATGGCATCCATCTTGTTTCAAAATCGTGATTTTTTTAAGTTCTTTTTAATTCATATTGAGTAAATCCGTCCTAAAACTACTTTATTTTTGCTTAAATTCTGTGCATCTACATACTGAAACAACGCAATGACAATGTATTTGAGTTTAAATGCTCATCTACATTTGATTATTTCTACAACTAAGCCTATTTTTCACCTATGTAAAATGTAAACAGCAAAATATGTAGAATGAGTTGCATCAGAATTCCTGTATTTTTTTAACACAAAATAATTTAGTCCATGGAGTCTGCATGGCTGATATGAATGAAATATTAATTGATTTTATAAAGAGAAGGACGATTTTTTTCGATGAAGTTTTAAGCATAGAGTTTAATTATTTGTAGCTCCATGGTCTTAAATAAAATGTTTAAATAAAATAAATTATTATAGTATTGTGATGAATGAAATGAAGGGGAGAAAGTTATGAATGAAATCCTGTTTTTATAGAGAGATCCAGGCGTGTTATTTTTTCTATGACGTCATTTGAATTAATTTCAATTGTTTTCGATGAAGTTTTCAAATATAATAAATTATCGTAGTATTATGATAATTCTAAAACTATTACCGAGGAATGTATAACATTTTAGAGATGTTTAAATCAGGCAATTTATATTTCAATGCCGTCATTTGAATGAAGTTCATTTTTTTCGATGAAGGTTTAAGTTTTCAAATATAATAAATTAATGCAGTATTGTGATAAGTTTCAAAATATTACCGAGGAATGTATTGCATTTTAGACTTGTTTAAATAAAATTGCATTGAAGTTGGAAAGTGTTTCATAATCAATGCTTTAAGCATGATTGATCTTTCTTGTTATTAGATAACTGAGGGCATTTTGAACAGTCGCTATCGCCTCAAAATACCGAAATGTCTCGAAAACGGTTAGTCATGCAGTCATTGAGTTAGTCATATTCATTTCGTCATTAAGAACTACGTATAAAACAAGCATTCAATAAATACTTTTAAGCATATTTAGTCTTTTGTTTCAGACTTTGACTGTTTCGCGGACCATTTTGAAAAAAATAATGATTTTGTTTCTAACTCATATCAAATTTCAATCAGCTTATCCTAAACTATTTAATTAACTCATACTAAATTTTATTCCTCAGGCTAATCCACAACTGACTAACATACTAAAGTTTATGAATTTTCATTGAATAGTTTGTAGCTAGAGTGAAATTCATTATCATCTTAAACTTCCCAAAACTTCTACCTTAAGAATTGTTATTCCTAGTGTTGTTGTTGAGACCCAGACCGGCCGACCTACCAGAAAGGTGTAAGGTAACCGTTTGGACGGCCGGGAAGTACCACCTAATTTAGACCGGAACCCAGTGGGGGAGGCATCCACAGGGATCGTACCCTCCTTCCCCTACCACCAACCTCTCGGAAGGACTTACGGACCCACATGTTTAACGTGATCGTACTCCGCATGAACACGGCGGCAGTTGTGGCAGCGTGCAAATCCAGCGCGCAAACCACCGAGCTACCGCGCCCGAAATGTGCCAACAGCACGCGGTGTTCCCAGGTGGTGTTATTCCTACTGTAATAAAGTTGTTCTTATTCGTTGTATCATCAAAAATTATGTATAAAACAAGCATTTGATTAATACATTTAAGTATGTCTAGTCTGATATTTCAGATTTTGACGCTTTTACGGCCATTTTTCAGAAAAAGGCAGGTTCTTTTTTGCCGAGTCGTACCAAAATCTAATCAGCACCAGGATAACCCGTACGCGACTTACCTGTCAAATTTCGGTTGGTTAGTCTGTCAGCTAGAGTGGATACATGTGTACATTGCATAGACACACAGATAGACATACAGATACTTAGGGACACAATCCCAGACGTCACTATAAATATAGTTTTTTCTTGTTCTAGCGTGCTCGAAACATATAGATTCGTAGAAAGCTCGAGTTGCGATTTTCGACATGATTCCAATAATTTCCAATTGCATTACCATGTAATGTAGTGAAAGTAATAACATTTTATCTTTCATAAATTAGCTCAAATCCCAGCCAGGGTCATTTCTGGACCATAGGCAATGTAGGTAAATACAGAGATTCGCAAAGGTCTGTGGTTCCATCTGCATTTAAATTAAATAAATTCAACATTTTTAAATATTCATTTTTAAAATGTAAATTAGAAAATAAAAAATAAGCATGTAAATTTTAAAAAAACATGACATGTGTGTTTCGTGTTCTATTTCTACTTATAAAGTACGAAGAATTACAAAATTAAGTATCTTTCAAAAATTCGATAATTCGATAATAATAAATTTCGATAATCTAGCTTTTCAGAATAAAAGGTTGATGTCATGAATTGTTTTTTCGTTTTAAAGTTGTTCCATTTTCCAACTTGTTTATTATTCATTCGCAATTTTGTATTTAAGAACAATATTTCTGATGGTTTAATTCAAACATATTGACCAGTAGAAAATTCAGGGTTTTTTCATCAACTGAGAATAAAATTATTGATCTTTTGAAACAGAACTGTGTATGCACAATAGATATTCTATATAATACAAAAAAGAGAGAAAAGAAAAAAGAAAAATCAACCCATAAGTAAATTTCTCGGTGACCGAAGCCACGCTATAATATCGACTCATATATTATTCAATGCTCAAAGGCGACGTATTTTTTTTCCGCGTTAAAAATCAATGAAAGAAAACGTTGTCTTTCAGTATAGACACCTTATGTCCTGAGTTACTTATTTCAGGATTTACCACTAAACCGCTTGTACGTTCCGCATGTACCGCTTGTACAAGATTACAGTTGTTTTTGAAATTTAATAATTAGTTTAAATTTGGCATCAGAATATCAACTCATATATTATTCAAAGCTCAAAGGCGATTTATTTTGTTTTTCCAAGGTATAAATCAATGAAGTAAAGCGTTGTCTTTCAATGTGGACAAATTATGTTCTGAGTTAATTATTTGAGGATTTACCATTATACTGCTCGTACGTTTCTAAAATTCCAGTTGTTTGAAATTTAATAATTAGTTTAGATTTGTCTTTATAGACTAGGGGAGGGGTAGGGGTAGAGTGCTCCACAATGAATAATATTGTCTTTCTAACTAATATAAATATTTTAACTAACTAATATTTAGTCTAACTAAGTACTTAGATATTTTAAATTAGGAAATTTTATTGCAGTTTTTTTTTCTCGTTATTATGCAAATACAAATAATAAAAGTTTTTTTTTTTTTCATAATATAAATACGTGCGACGTTACTTATAATAGGATGATGGAAACATATTAAGCAAATTAAATTATTGTTTATTTGTGGAAGACATCCCCTTCCCTTAATGATAATGTCTAGCATCGCCGAATTCACATGCTACCAGACATTGAGTGCATACATAATTCTTGACGATTCTTATCTCTTTGAAATATTGTAGACGTTTCACATGATCGTTATTGGTTCCGGTTGATATCAATCGTGATCTTTCCGGTACACCATGGTCGTTGTAACAATGTTTTGATTGACGAGATTCTAAAAATGCATTTTGTAGAGGTTACCACATGAACTGACATTACGCAAATTTCAATAAGAATCATTGCAAATACATAAGTACTTTGTGATGTCAAAATGATGGAGTTATTAATTACTAGACTGCACATTACGTGATACGTCACACTTATAGGTGCTTTAATTAAATACTTATAGGAGGTGCATTTAAGACCATGCAACCCTCTGTTATACAGATGCAATTCAACATAGGTTAGTAAAAATTAATAAATATGGCACCAATTTGGTGAGATAAATACCACATTGGTTTTTAAATATTGATGTGCACATATCGAAAATGGAATTGGTTATCATAAACAAGAAGAGCCTCCTGGTTTGTTTAGTTCGTTATGTTACTTATTTTTGTAAGAAACATTCACAGAAATCACTTCCATTGCAATATTTTGTTTTAAATTAATATTATCATCTTAATACTAAAATGTAAAACTTTGCCGACCTTCGATTTCTTCCTATTTTGAATACAGCCTGGACAACTCTATGGCAAATTCGCCACTGGCCACAGTACGAAAAAATCTGATGTGGGAAGCACATGACTTTCCTTATATAACGCAATAAATTTACTACTTTTACAGTTAAAAAAATGTTGTTCTTAAAGTAAATACTTATATTCTTTCCAAGACATTGAATTTTCTTCAATCAGTCGTCATAAAAAATTAAAAATGTCGAGAAGTTGGCGACATTCCTCTAAATTCGTCGCTAAAATCTCGCCAAGAGTTATGGAGAAATAAGTTACGGAGAAATAAGTTATTCTTACAGCAGATAAATGACTATTGGTGTTCAAATACAAAAGTATTTCTGAAAGTTTCTTTTCTCGTGAATGGGACGAGTTAGATCCACGAGAATGACCAAATTTATCGCATGATATTAGATATGAAAAGTGAAGATTTTTCTTAACAGCTAATATTTTTTTTTAATTTATAGGATTTTTTTGATAAATTTATTTGAAAAATGTTCAATATCTCGAGAACGGTTCAGGCTAGCGTTCTAAAGTTTATAGCAATCGTTTTATAAGGAAAAATTACATAAGAAATGTCCATTTGCGTAACTTTATTAAAGGTTTTGCATTTTTGATGATTTTTTCAAAATTTCACTCGAAAATTTAGGGGGTTCTGAGCATTCCATTGTGTTTAAAAGCAATAAGCTTCCAGTATTCACGAATTGTGATTTTTGTACCAAATTTCATTCGAATCGCTCCATTCGTTCGCTGAGATATCGTCTCCACAGACTCACTGGCACACACACACACACACACACACATCTTTTCACACACACACACACACACAGACAGACATCACCTAAAAATGTTCGATTCGTGATCAGGGATGCTTGAAACGTGTTCTCCCGTCGAAAACTCGTATTCGAATTTTCAACCTCGTCACAATACTTTCCTTCTACATTATGTATATAAGGAAAGTAATATTATTTCAATGGATAAGTACAAACATTATGATAAGCACATGGATAAGTACAACTGCTGCTAAAGTAATAAAACTGAAACAACTTCCTCAAAGGCAGCATCCAATAAAAAAATAGTAGTTATTATTTTTGCATAATATGCTGCTTTAAACGAAGTTATTTTAGTTTTATTACAAACATTATATGTAAAAATATATTTAATGAGAGGATGTACTCGACTTTTTTTATACAATCAAATTCCACTTAATTTATTTCCAGTGTTCTGCTTACACAGTGGCGTAACTAGTATTGAATGCTGTTAAGTGGCGTTTAAAGACCTAAGAAACATAGGAACTCATCTGCGGCTTACTGGACAAACAAAATTCCTCAAAATTTTTATTTAATAATAGGAGTATTTTATAATTAATAATTATGCGTACTAATTTACTTATGACATATTAAACTAATATCTATGATAAATGAAAAATTATTTCACACAAAATATCCATTATTTGTTAAATATAAATAAAATTATTTCTAAAAGTTTAGAAAACACGGTGAGCTACCAAGCGGAAAATGGAAGCTAAGACGAGATTCAAAAATTTTAGTTTACCCACAACTAAGGGTCCCAAAATTTTAGGCCCCCATAATTTAAGCCACCCAAAATAAAAACTTTCTTAAATGCTTTTATTTTGGGAGACAGACCCTTTTACATATTTTGCTGAAGGGAATAAAATTCTTAATTATGCCACTGTACTTATGTTACCATGTATGTTAGCTAGCAATCATACCATAGCATATGTACTATAACTAGTATATGTACCATAACTAGCATATGCACCATAACTAGCATATGTACCATAACTAGCAAAGGCCCGGTCTCTGAATGGACGTATGTTGTTGTTGAGACCCAGACCGTCCGACCTACCAGAAAGGGAATGGAAGTATGTTGTTGTTGTTACCCAGACCGTCCGACCTACCAGAAAGGTGTAAGGTTACTGTTTGGACGGCCAGGAAAGGGAATGGAAGGGAATGGAAGTATGTGAAAGATGTCATATTAAAACTTTATTTTACAAATAATTATGAAATTTGAAGTTTAAAAAATTACATCTCATAAATAAAAACTACAATCTCATATATTTCAATACATGAGAATCCTAATACCAAAGAGCATATAAGTATTTAGAATTTGAATATAAGTTGAGCAAATCAGAGTACAGGAATACAATGAGTTCAAAATCACACATTTAAATCATCAAAACGTATTTGTGTTTTATTACTTTCCTTATATAATACATGATATAATGTATAAGGAAAGTGTTGTGACGGGGTCGAAATTTCGAATTCGAGTTCTCGACGGGAGAGCACGTTTCAAGCATCCCTGATCACAAATCGAACATCTTTTAGGTGGTGTGTGTGTGTGTGAGAGAGAGAGAGAGAGAGCGTGTGTGTGTGTCAGTGAGTCTGTGGAGACGATATCTGACGAACGAATGGAGCGATTCGAATGACATTTGGTACAAAATTTACAATCCGTGAATGCTGGAAGCCTATTGTGTTTAAACATAATCGAATGTACAGAACCCCCCCCCCCCCCTAAATTTTCGAGTGAAATTTTGAAACAATCATCAAAAACCCAAAACCTTTAATAAAGTTACGCAAATAGACATTTCTTAAGTAATTTTTCCTTAGAAAAGGATTGACATAAACTTTAGAACGCTAGCATGAATCGTTCTCGAGATATTGCATATTTTTCAAATAAATTTATAAAATATCCCATATATTTAAAAAAAAATTAACTGTTGGGAAACATGTTCATTTTTCATATCTAATATCATGCGATACATTTGGTGACACCATTCACGTGGATCTAGCTCATTCCATTCATGAGAAAAGATACTTTGAGTAATACTTTTGTATTTGAACGCCAATAGTCATTTATCTGCTATAACAATAACTTATTTCTCCATCCATAAAGCTTGTCGAGATTTTGGCGACGAATTTGGTGGAATGTCGCCAACTTGGCGACTTTTTTAAATGTTGCCAAATTAACGAAAATCTTGCCAAATGGATAAAAATGACGCAAAATCACTGAAAATGACGACTAATTGATGAAAATTTAGTATCTTGGAATGAATAAAAGTATCTACTATAAGAATAACCTAACTTTTTTTTACTGTAAAAGTAGTAAATTCATTGTATTATATAAGGAATGTCATGTGCTACCCACATCAAATTTTTATTATACTATGTATCATGAGGCAAAGGCTAGCGCTCTAACTCTGTGATACGTATTTTGTTTCATCACATTCCAATAGCAACCGTGTAAAAATATAGAGTGGTAAAGCTTAATATTTTATTCTTTTCTATGTAAGTTTTGCACAACAATGGTATTTCAGATTTTAAGATCGAAGTGAAAGAAACTCTCGATCTGATCGACCACATCGTTGCTCTGCTTTTTTATACGAGGCAGCACGCCATTTATCGTAACATTCATGAATTAAATATTGATGATACGAATTGAAGGATACTTTAAAATCAAAGACAACCAAACAATAGGCTTAATAGTCTTTATTAAAATCTCTTTTTTACGATGTATAAAACCGCACGACCATATACGGCCATGAGATTTTATACGTCGTAAAAAGATTTTAATAGAATATTTTTAAACTTATTACTTTCCTTATATACATAATGTATAAGGAAAGTATTGTGACGGGGTCGAAATTCGAATTCGAGTTTTCGGGGGTAGAGCACGTTTCAAGCATCCCTGATCACGAATCAAACATTTGTGAAGTGATGTCTGTGTGTGTGTGTGTGTGTGAAAGTATGTGTGTGTGTGTGTGCGAAAGAATGTGTGTGTGTGTGTGTGTCAGTGAGTCTGTGGAGACGATAAGTGAAGAACGAATGGACCGATTCGAACCAAATTTGGTACAAAAATCACAATCCGTAAACACTGGAAGCCTATTGTTTTTATACGCAATCGAATGTTCAGAACCCCCCCCCCCCCTAAATTTTCGATGGAAATTTTGAAAAAATCATCAAAAAATCAAAACCACTAATAAAGTTACGCAAATAGACATTTCTTATGTAATTTTTCATTAGAAAACGATTGACATAAATTTTAGACCGCTAACATGAACCGTCCTCGAGATATTGTACATTTTTCAAAAAAATTATCAAAAAGTTATATAAAATAAAAAAATGTTTCCTATTGAGAAACACGTTCACTTTTCATATGTAATACCATGCGATAAATTTGGTGACATCATTCTCGTGGATCTAGCTTGTTCCATTCATGAAAAGAGATACTTTGAGTAATACTTTTGTATTTGAACGCCAATAGTCATTTATCTGCTGTAAGAATAACTTATTTCTTAGTGCGTAACGCTTGGTGAGATTTTGGCGACGTATTTGGCGGAATGTCGCCAACTTGGCGACTTTTTGAAATGTTGCCAAATTAACAAAAATCTCGCCAAATGGATAAAAATGACGCTAAATCAATGAAAATAACGACTAATTGTCGAAAATTCAATATCTTGGAAAGAATATTAGTATCTACTATAAGAAAAACCTATTTTTTTTACTGTAAAAGTAGTAAATTCATTACATTATATAAGGAAAGTCATGTGTTGCCCACATCAGATCTTTTTTTTTTGTTGTCTTTGATTTTAAAGTATTAATTAGCTGGCTTGTTTCCATTCTGTTTTATTAAATTGAAGGATTCTAGAAAAGAAAAAACACAAATGTGGCTCAACTCGACTTTCTCATACCAGAATGCATTTATACGTAGCTTCTGATTTTTTTTGCAAATTTTACAAATTTTGCAACAAAACTATTAGAAAATCTGTATTGTTAGTCCAAATGATCACAGCTATAGCAGGTCGCTTTAAAGGGTTTGAAAAAATATTTTAATTGATACTAAGCTTGGCAATGTAACTCTTTGGGGGTAAATTGCTCCCTTTGAGGGGGCTAATGGTGTTACGGACACGAAAATTATATCACGGCTATTTTTCACTATAATGATTGAAACTGTTAAGTTTCAGGATCATTGAGCCATAAATAAACTCCTTAATGGCCTTATGTGCAATTTTTCCCTAGGCCTGCATGTTAAAAAATATATAATTTCGAATCAATTTAGAAGTTTTTAATCAAATTTCAAAAAATTTTATCTAGTTTTAGAATATCTGTTAGCAAAGCTGAATCAAAAGTATCGCGAAAATCTATTAATATTTGTAGCAGCTACTGTATGCACAAGAAATCGACCACAGGCAGACGATTAACGACAAGAAGCAGACGAACATCACTCTAAAAATAGTCAAAACTTGTTCAAGAGGTCCTAAAGCATATATTGGCTGCAAAATCACAAAATCAAAAATTTTTGTGAGACTAATACATATTCCATAGAATGAAAAAGTAAAAATGAATCTAAATTTTGAATTCTGAAATTAAAACATTTCGTTAGTAACAACATAAAGAGCTGATTAAAAATATTAATCGGTTTTCCAGGTAAAAAAACAGCCTTCTTCTTCAGGGTAAGCAATTATATCATCAACTTTTAGCAAGAAGACCACTATCCATACTGGTGGAATAATAAAATAGTAATTTGATGCATTTTTACTTATACTGCTGTGGAATTTCTTAATTGTTATTCGGTAGAAAAAAAAATGTTTTTTGCCCTAACACCGGTTGATACAATTACTTACCGTTTTTGTTGTTGCTAACAATGTATTTTAATTTCAGATCATTTTTAGGCAGTAGTTTAAGTGAATTTTCATATATTTGAGAACTCTGTGTTCTACTGCATTAAACCTACAGCGTTAAGTTGCTTATGTTTTAGTCAAGATTCAAATCACAAATCTACGCTTTATCTGTCGACTCTCTATCCATTGAGCTTCTGAGACGGTAGTCTTGTTCTTTATAGGACTTGCATAATTCCCACAATAGCAAAATATTGACAAGTAAGTTTATTTTGTATTTTTACTTTCCCTACAATACATGGTAATGTATAGGGAATGTATTGGAATCGTGTCGAAAATCGCAACTCAGGTTTTCGATGGATTTACACGTTTTGGGACCTCTAGAACACAAAACTATTTTTAGCGTGACGTCTGTGTGTGTGACTGTGCAATGCATGTATCCACTCTAATTCAAAACTAATGGACCAAATTTCATAAAATTTATAGATAAGTCATTTGTATGTGACCCTGTTGCTGATTAGATTTTAGTACGATTCGGGCTAAAAAAAACCCAGCGTTTTTTGCGAAATTGGCTGCGATAATCTAATGTATCCACTCTAGCTAAAAAGCTGAGTGACAAAATTTCACAAAATTTGGTAAATAAATTACCTGTGGGATATCCTGGTGCTAATTAGGTTTTGGTACGATTCGGAAAAGGAGAATCTGCCTTTTTTTACAAAATGGCCCGCAAAAATCGCAAAAATCTAAAATAAAAGCCTACGTATACTCAAATGTATCTATTAAATGCTTGTTTTATACGTAGTTTTTGTCGAGGAAAATAATAAGATTAACCCCAATATTCTAGACGTAATCGTTCTCGACATATTTGAATTTTTTCGCATTTTTGTTACGCCGTCATTGAAAAAATGTCCAGTTACTAAATAAAAAGAAAAACTGAATTAATATTTTGTGCAATTAAATTCAATTTAATGAATTATTAAAGAAATAAAGAGGAAATGAATTTGAGTCTGCAGGAAATGTCATGTTTTGTCCACATCATTTTGTTTCTTATTTTTTTAAAGTGTTATGTTACCTGAAGTTTTTTATTGCATATCGATGGAATCTTCTATTTAGTAAATTTTTCAATATTTATAATAATATAAGTGCAATTGAAAATAGAAAATATGAATGTATAAGAAAGTCGTGTGGAGCCACTTCAGATGTACGTTTTCTCCTTTATGCAATATCAGTTATGCGAACTCTGGTTCCGTAAAAGCACTGATTTGCAATAACTCGCCATTTTATTTAACGACGTCATTTGGGAAATGTTTTCTAGTATAAATTATTCTGATGAATGAAATTTATAATTGGCTGTTAATTGCTGTTTTAGTTAGAATCTATGGCTTTCAAATGGTCGTTAATAAATTTGCAGTTCTTAAGCGGTCGCTAATTAGCACAGTAGATTTTAAACGATCGCATAAAAATATAAAAACCAGACTTAAGCAGCTTTCAAGAAGAAGACTAGGGTGTTTAGGCGTTTGTATCCTATAAATACGAAAAACACAGCTATTGGAACCGTCTGTCTGTCTGTTCATATGCAATATAGCGAAATTCTTTGAGTTGATTTTTACAAATTTAATATATGGAATCTAGATACAATGTTGTCGAACCAAAATAAAATGTGTTAAAATAAATTAAAATGTCAATTAACTTGAGTGATGGCGACTCGATTTTCTCATAACCAGAATTCATATTAGCTTGTGATGTTTTTTTCCCCAAATTTTGCGAGAAAAAATTGTAATATGGGGAAGGGGGTGGGTGTTTTCATGAAAAATTTAAATATGACTTTTTGCACGTATCCCGTATAGTTTCAATTAGTAGAATGGTTTTTTTTTTACTATTTCATTAGTCGAAATAAAAATCTGATTATTAATCAACTGTTCCATCTCTTACCTGCAAAATTCGTGGAAATTTGCTTCATAAATTATCACTAAAAATAAGAGAATCCCTTAATTTTCTCTACAGATTTCTAAAATTCTATATATATTTGTCTTCAAAAGACTATAATATCAAAAGACTATAACTTCAATATATTTGTCTTCAAAAGACTTGAATTTAAGTCTTTATCAGACATGGTAAAGTGATCTACATCAGTAAAACCATTTTTTTTATATCTTCGTTAATTTTAATAAATAAAACCGCAAGGATCATTCTACTAAATAAAACTGAAATAGCGTCGTTAAAAGTAGCATTCAATACAAAAGTAGCACTCTCGACTGCTTTCGAAGGCAAGAAACAGCCTTCTTCATCATGACACCCTTGAAGCGAAACTTTCACTCGTGAGAGCTAGATCCGCGACTGAGCTAGTTCTCACGCAACAAACGTGACTGAAGCAGGGAAGGGGGTTATCAAGAGAGGAAACAACGGCAGGAGAAGAAGAAGAAAAAGATAAAAAAACAGGGAGGAAGAAACAAGAGGTAGAACACTGGGCATGAAAGGTAAAAAACCAAAGGGGAAAGTGAAAGTCCAACAAGGGATTCAAAATACTTATTCAGTGAGTAAAACAGCGAATATAAAAGCCATATTAAATTATAAAAAGCAACCGATCGGTTTCGGAAGTTACATGAGTCGACCAGCGGTAAATATAACAGATACTAAATAAATCATTTTTTGTTTTGTTTAGAATCTGCCATTTTCTACGGGTTTTTTTAATGCTCTGGGAATCATAATTTTTTCCATAACAAATAAAAATATGTGCACTTCTTAAATTTCCAGTAATCTGTATTCAACTTATATGAATTACGAAAGTCGTACCTAATTTTAGTTTTGTACAAAACGTATTTGAACTTAAAGTTTCAAAATGTATGTGCATTCTTTCTTGAGCTACCTTTACTCATCTCATAAGCAAATACACACACACGCATCTACACACAGATGCATATTTTTCAGAAAGTGTTCAAAAGATATTGGTAGTCTTACATCATATATTTTGTTAGAAAATCATTAAAATTTAAAAAATTTCGGAAAACAATATTTTCTCTATACAATAGTTAGCGATTAATGCAGTGTTTATATATTTCTTCTGATATTTACATTTTTTCTATACCCCTTTACTGCCAAGTTAGATTTACTGAAAATAGAGTTTAATTTAAACACTTGGTATATTGATAGTGCTTATTATACAGGATGCCCACTTATATCCGTTACACCCCCCCAATTAACTTCTAAACGGTGACAGCTTAGGCCATAAAATTGGTGTCTAGGTATAGTAAAAAGGCTATGCGCTACACGATGCGACAACTTACAACGCCATCTATCGGCAAATTTTGGAATTAGCGGTCCTATCTCGTAAACGGTGAAAGATACGTGAAAAAAGTCAATTAGAAAGTTGTAGAGCATTCTCGATTTAGTACGAAAAGATACCTGGTGAACATTAATACTCAAAACATAATGCAAAAAATGAACATTTGTTTGGTCACGATTTCGAAAATTGTCATGTCATAAAGAGTGGAAGAAAGAAACTGAGACATTTCCCTGTCTTCAGGATCATTTATTTACAATAGTATATTGCTCAAAAGGCTCTCCGTTAGCCACTATACACATTTGTACTCTGGACTGGATTTCTCGCTGCACATTGTGCAACATGGCGGGTGTTACGGATGCACAAGCATTAGTAATGCGTCGTCTAAGATCCTGCAATGTTGGCGGAGGGGTCGCATATACCTGCCCTTTTATGTGTTTCCATAAGAAGAAGCCCAATGGGGTCAAGTCAGGTGAGCGCGGGGACCACTCGACGGAACCACCATACCCGATGACTGGATTATGGAATGTCTCTATTAGTGACTGCTGAACGTTTGATATCTTATGCAGAGGTGCGCCGTCATGTTGGAACCATACATTTAGGAGTTGGTGTAACGGTAGATTCTAAAAAAAGTCGGTTATTACATCCTGCAGAAGCTGCAAGTACCGTTGTCTCGTTAACGTGCCCTCGTAAAATACTGGTCCAATGAGCTTGTCATTAAAAATTCCGCATTAAACATTAATCGACCAGCGTTGTTGATGCCTAACTTTGACGGTATATCTCGGATTTTCCAGCTGCCAGGTATGAACGTTCTGTCAATTAAACATTCCGTTCCTCGAAAAACATACCTCATCCGTCCATATTATGTCTGCCAGAAATGTTGGGTGAACCTCTAAGTTATTCATCACAAAGTTGCGCCACGTGTAACGTCTCTCAGCATCTCTTGGCAGCAATCCCTGCACAGGTGTGGATCGCTATGGATGAGCACCTGATTCATTCAGGATTTTCCAAACGCGGCTTTTTGAGAGGCCACAATTTTCAATGATCATTCTTGTGCTGCTCTGAGGATGGGCGAGAGCGTATGCTAGCACATCTTCAGGTTGCACTTTGCGTCCTACATTACGAGGTGTACGAATTCGAGTTCGACTGGTCACGCAGCCCGTCTCCTTTAAACGTTTTACAACTTTTAAGATGATTTGCCGTATAGGATGCTGGCCTTGAGGGAAACGTTCACGATAAAGCCTTGCAGCTGATTTTGCCTTACGCCCACATTCACCGTAAATTAACAACATCTCGTAATACTCCTGCCAAATTTTGCCATAACTCTCGGCTTTAACGTACAACCCAGCAGAAACATCCTTTTTATAGTAGTAGTCTCTGGTGAACAGGTATGACATTCCATCCTCATTTGCATAATACATGAGATCCTTGTGATTTTTGTACCAGCCATGGTTGAGTTGAGCTGTGTGTTTGGAGAGACGATTTTGCAAGATCAGCAGAACGTTTGCATGGTTTGTAGAGATATTCAGTACAACACGCAACCGGTGGGGATAGAATCATAGTCCTCATGAATGCGAATCACGTGCGTTTCCCCTGCGCCACAACACAGGCTCGTATTTAGTCCGTAAGGGGGTCTATTCGCTTCACAATCAAACAAATGTTCATTTTTTGCATTCTGTTTTGAGTATTAATATACACAAGGTATCTTTTCGTACTAAATCGAGCGTGCTCTACAACTTTCTAATTGACTTTTTTCACATATCTTTCCCCGGTTACGAGATAGGACCGCTAATTCCAAAATTTACCGATAGATGGCGTTGTAAGTTGTCTCATCGAGTAGCGGATAGCCTTTTTACTATACGCAGACACCAACTTTATGGCCTAAGCTGTCACCGTTTAGAAGTTAAAGGGGGTGTAACGGATATAAGTGGGCACCCTTGTATACTCGCATTTAAAACTAATATTACTTTCTTCACGAACAAAAAGTTAAGTGCAATAGTTACTAAATTTTTTTTGCGTTGGATCGATATTAAAATGTGGCAATTCTGTTGGATGAATTAGGCAAAATATTTATTGTAAATTGAAATTTGGCGTTTCTGCTGGTGACGTCAGACAAAATACTTAAGTACCTATCTATATATAAAGAGCAGCGTTTTAGAGTTCTACATTGCGTATGACATCAGATACTGAAAGCGATGTGGGATATTGGACTCATTTTTAATTTATTTACCATCAGTTAAAAACTTTCCCCCAAATCTTATTGGTTCTCCCTTTCTCACATTAGTCTTAATTTATTTCAGCAATGCATTATTTATTTACAACAATAGATTATTTATAACAACCTCTTTTGTGTTATGGCTAAACAGATAAGCAGACAGTAAATGAGTGTTTATTATAGTAAGATATCCCATGAATAAACCGTTTTTTATTACTCATGGGCAGAATTCCCGAGGGCCTCACTAGTTACTATTTAAAATTGTTAACTGACGTTACCAACAGAAGCGTCAAATTTAAATTTACGATTCAACGTGAAAAACACTCGTTTCGTAAATCTTGTACATGATTTTTTGGTCATGAAAGAAGTAAATTCATTTTAATATGAAAGAAATAATGTACTGTCCGCATGGCATATTTTTTGTACTGGATGGTGTCCTGTTCGTCGTAATTATTTCAGAATTGAATCCACTGTCATAATCATTGAGATAAATCCTGAAAAAAAAAATCAAATTTCGGTATTCTTCAGATTCCGGTCATACACTGTAAATATTAGTTGATTCGACGCTATTATAAAAAACTCAGGTCTCATCGAGGAATCGAACTATCGGTCTTTGACTAGCCAGGCTATGTTCGATCCATTGTACTACCTAGACAATTATATTTCCTTCAATATGTAAATTGGACCTTACAACTGGATATAATTAAAGTATCTATGCAATATGTAAGGATGTATTGTATATATATTAATATGTCTAGCAATGGATATGCAATAAATTTAATATACCCTAGATTTTTTTCTGTAAAACAGTTTCTCCGTAGAAGTTTTCATGCTCCTTCGAGCGCAATATAATTGCCTTTGTTTAAGAAAGTTCCCTTGGGAAAGATAAACACAATTGGCCCTACAATCAATTATGGTAAAATGAAGTTAATTTTCTTTCCACAGTGTTCCGTATAACTTTCTATCTTTGGACTATCTACACATAAGTTTTCTTTTATAACTCAAACAAAGTTTAGATCGAAGTTTCCTTCTTTTGTTTTATCGGATGAATTTCAATGCTATAAAAATTAAAATGTGGGAATTTTGGATAAACTTGAAAGATTAAAATGAAAGAAGGAAAAATAATTACGTTTTGATACTTTTAAACCTGCAGCTGGCCTCTCATTCATAAACGTGGCCAATATTCTAGAAGAAGGGATGTTCAATGATTAAATACGGGATTTACAGTATCACATAACTTTTATTCAATGGGCATATGATGATGAATAAATGTAGTTGTGTTATCAGTAGTGTTTATGGTCTCAAACCCTTTTAGTTACGCCAATGCTTCCAGTTGAAGAGACTAACGGTATGAGATAGGCGTTAAACTTGTGGATTAGTGGCAGAGCAAAGATCTATTTATAGTGATAACTGCGCGCTCCGTCGAAGGCAACCGCATCACCCCCTCTTTCAAATAATGGGAATGACAAGAAGGTAATGTTCATAATGCTATATATGCAAACATTACTGCGACTGCTTGTTAAATGAAAAATTGTCTCGCTTTTTAAAACCGTTTCTCATGCTATATTCTTGGATATATCTTCATACAAGATATAACATCGTATTATTATTAGAATAAATATTAGAATAAAGACAAACTCGTAATATTGAAGTCAATTTACTTGCTACTACATTCGATTTAGAACTAAACGTGCATTGTATTTTTCCATGCATTCTATGAAGAATAATAAAAAATAGGGAGTACATTTTCAATATTATATACAGCTCAATTTGTAAGAGGCACTGATCAAATGACAACGCTTTAAAAATGATTAATTTGTTTTGTTTAGCAATATAGTCATCATACTACTTTTTTAAGATTTCGTGCAGAGTACACTCTCAGGGTCCCCATAGAACCATCAATTTCGGAATTTAACCAAAAGCCCTCTGCCTTCACTCCATATTTGGGACGGCCTTATCGAACAAATAAGCACGAGAACCAAAGCTCCTTTAGATGAAGGAATCGTTTCTGTCTTCCTTTCAATTTGTTATAATTTTCGATGAATTCCTCCTGTATGATGCCTTCGCCACTATCCCGCGGCCATACTTGGACTGTCATTCGTCGACAACCCGATCTCAGAATTGTGTCGAGCTACCGACCTCATGATTATTGTTCGGACCCTTGACCTAAGCTCATTTAAATCGCGACCTCTCAAATAAGATGTATCTTAGGTCACGTTTAACTTTGGGTGTAAAGGCAGAGGATTTCAATATCTTGTTTAAAAAAAATAAGACTTAGTCCTCTCGAGATTAGCTGCGTTGGATGAAAAATTAAGCTCTAAGTTCAAATCACAATAGATGAAACTGCTGCTTGTGAAAACAAAACACTCAATACTTTCTTAAGGGCAGACACATGGAACATAAAATGGGTCAAATTTTCGAATTTTCAATTATAGTCTTAAAAAATAGAACAGAATCAGACGATTCCAGAAATATATAATTTGTATAGATTTGGAATATATAAACACCCAAAATACGGCATTTAAATAGGTAAACAAACAGTGCCACGCCACCCGCATTTAAAGGAACATGTGTTTTCAAGCGCTCTTCCTCACTGAAAAGGGCAACTCCTATTATTTTTAACCCCATGATTTATTTCCACTTCTTTCTCCAGTTGCTAAACTACATTTTCCCCCTTCAGTGTTTTCAGAAACTGTGTGAACAGATTTGATAACTGTTTATTTACAACGTGGTGCTTGTTGTTTTGTTTGCGATTTCGCTGATCTCTATTGCTATCGTCCATTTGCTTCTATTTTATTCATAAAATTTTGTTTTTGAACAAAGTTCTGATTAATTTTATTATTTAAAGATATTTTTATCTGCTAAATATTTGGAGAATAAGCCTAGAAAAGAGTGTTTCAGTAAACGTAAGTTTACAGGCAACCAGCATACTCGTAAGAGTACAATTAGTATTGATGTCAATTCATCCATGAATATTAGTGCTTCTGAAATGAAGATTGATTTATCTGTTGCTAAAGATGATGATTTAGAGTCTAAGCAAAGTAAAAAATATTATTATTGATTTGGATATATTATTGTCTTTACTGAACAGCTTTGCAAAGTGTAAAAACTGTGGGCGAACTGACACTTTTGATGTCATTGAAAAAGAAAACAGTCGAAAAGGACTTGCTATTAGTTTAACGTACATGTGTACTTCTTGTGGACATTCAATAAGTAAAATGACATTTAAAATATCCAGAAAGTCTTATGATATAAACATTCGTCTCACATATGCAATGGGATGTATAGGAAAGGGGGAAAAAGCTGCAGACACTTTTTGTGCACTGATGAATTTGTCTCCTCCTCCATTTAAATTTCAAAAATTTAACAAAACATTGCTCCCAGTATTCTCCGAAGTAGCTGATGAATCAATGAAAAGATCTATTGCTGAAACTATTGCAGATAATGATGGTAACACTGATATATCTGCTGCTTTCGATGGTATATAGTAAAGGCGTGGCCATTCATCACTGAATGGAGTCGTATGTGCTACTTCACTTTACAATGGTAAAGTTATTGACGTTGAATGCCTCACAAAATATTGTACTAAATGTAGGAATAAATCCATAGGACCCCACAACTGCGTCAAGAATTTTGAAGGATATAGTGGAGATATGGAGATTGACGGTGTCATGAAAATCTTTGAACTCTCCGAGTCATTCAGAGGAGTGCGATATGTGAATTATCTTGGAGATGGTGATTCGTGAGGTTTCAATAAGGTTAATGAAGCAAAAGTCTATGGTCCTGACGTCGAAATTGAAAAGCTAGAATGCATTGCTCATGTACAAAAAATAATGGGAACTCGATTAAAAAACATTCGTAATGAATTGAAGACCACGAAACTTGGCAAAAAGATATCTGGATGTGGTCGCTTGACAGATGCTGAAATCATGCGAATTTAGAACTATTATGGTTTGGCAATCCATCGCAATATAAGCACATCCATAGAAGATGACATGGCAAAATCCATATGGGCAATTTATTTTCACAAACTTTCAACTGATGAAAACCCCCAACATGGTTTATGTGCTATGGATTCAGAAACTTGGTGTGGTTACAATAAAGCCTTAAACCATGGTGAAAATTCTAATCACAAACACTCTTTGCCAGAAGCTATACTTTCTGCTGTTAAAAACGTTTTCTGTTCTCTTTCTGACAGAAAACGTTTGAGAAAATGCACACATGGTAGAACTCAGAATCCAAATAAGAGTTTCAACCATTGTTTATGGGAAAGCTTACCCAAAACTATTTTTGTTTCAATAAGTACTTTGAAATTGGGTTTATTAGATGCTTTGATTTGTTTTAATGATGGTGCTTATAATCGCACAAAAGTTCTAAAACATTTGGGAATTGAACCCGGCCATAATATGAAATATTCTTTGCGAAAAATCGATGAGACTCGAGTTCGAAAAGCATCACTAAGTTTCCAAAATCTCTCTAAATCAGCCAGGGTGAAAAATAAAATGATAAAACAGAAAAAAATTGATGCTGAAATGTTAAAACAAAATGATTATGGTGCTGGAAGTTTTAGAATAATATATTTTAAGCATTCTGGGTGTTCATATAGTTTTTTGCCTTTTTCTCAAAATATGTTTTTTTAATGCTATGGTACACTTTTATAAAAATCTATTTAAGATAGAGAGTTGAAATGTTCTAAAATTGTATAATAAACTTATTTCTTTAAAAATACCTCACAATGTTTTTTTTTTCAAATGGCCAGGCACTTTGACCTTCGTCATTCGCCTTTATTACAGCGGCCAGAGTGTGAACCATTTAGCCGTCCATTGACGTTGCCCCAGGCGCACCAGAGGGGGCGGATCACATTGCGCCCACAACACAAACATCCATGCCTTACGTGGGGCTCGAACCCACAACGTGGCGGTCGAGCGATTGCTACGGAAACGCTTGCCTTGACCACTCGACAACCACGTCGGCTACCTAACAATGTAAATCTGGGTGGAAAATTTTTGAAAATAATGAGAAATATATTCATAAAATTTTTAGGGTTTTCAAAGTTCGTTAGTAATTTTTTTTTTAATTTTATTTATTTTAACCAAAATTAAAATTGCTTCTTATTATTCTCAAATAGTATATTTTCTGCTACCATACCAAATTTTAAGGTGATAAACTCAATAGGTTTTTAGAAAAGCGTACCGAATGGACATATTGTTCAAAGAATTTCATATAGCTATATAAAAAGTTAATTAGCTCTAAAAACTAATTTATTTAGCTAACTAATTTCTTTTGCTTTAAATATGGGCTATAATGTATATGTTAACTGTGGATAAAAATCTCAGTTCTATCTCTATTTTTAAGTCAAATACAAGTCGTTGAATCTTTTGCAAAAATTGCTTCATTTAACCTGTCGAGATGTTCCATGTGCCCTTAAAGAAAGCAGGAATATTAAAAGTAGGTGATTATAATTTTTATTATACATATAAATGAATTACTTATATATATATATATATATATATATATACATATATGGTTGAATATCCTTTATTTCATTGCATTTTGTAGGCAATATATATATATATATAAATTGTAAATTCAATGGTAGAATGTAAGTAGTAACTCATAATACGTATTATGAGTTAATACTTACATTCTACCATTGAATTTACAATTTTATATATATATATATATATATATATATATATATATATATATATATATATATATATATATATATATATAGTATGAAATTCCAATGATGGAATAGAAAGAAGTTGCAACTCAAAAAATCCTAATTTTAAAATATAACTACATTATAAAAAGAAGTATTAAATAGAGATTCACCAATCAAATGGGAAAAAAGAGAAAATTTCTAGTCATAAAGCTGAAGATAATCAACAAATATCAATGGAATGGAATCGATAATTGAAAAATAAATAAAATTCAAGTACCAAAGCTATACACGTGGAAATGCCCTAGGCCTAAATAATTGAATTGTTCATCCTAAAAAAACTCTTCTTCAAGTCCAAGTATTTTTTCAAAATGAACACAAAATATGTGTTTCTGTTATTAGAGATAGATTATATCTATAAACTCTAAAAACTTGGACTACACACAAAAGATGGGAAAAATAATAAAAGAAAAAGAATATCTGGAAAAAAGCTCTGCATATATCCGAAGCATTGGAACCCAGAATGAAGAGACCAGTGTTGCCATTCGCAAAGGATAAAAGTACAGATCTACTGTTGCTAGTCGTAAGAAATAAATAACAGTAATGTGCGAAAAGGCATTAAAAGGTAATATTCTACAGTATGAGCTACAAAATAGTGGGTCGTATAATAGTACGGCTAATTTTTAAGTGGATGTAAATATAAAGTAGTGTTAATACAAGAGATGTTGATGTCTGGCTAATATAAGATACTAAGAAGAGAATTAAATGAAAATTCAGCTAATCTAAACTTTTTAACTATACCACTTACTAAATAAGCTGGATATTTATATAATTTGCTGGTAAATTTTAGATTATTTACATGCTTTGGATGAAATTTTTTACCTGATAATCTATAAATTCTAAAAAGTTCTAAACAATTGAATCGAGTTGCAGGAATTAAATGGTAATATTTCATTAATGTTAAAATTAAAATAGACTTTTTTATCATATAAATTTGTAACAATTCCATTAGTAGGTTCAATAATAAGATTTAAATCCAAAAAAATAATATTATTACTAATAGTGGCTTCATTAGGAATTAATTCCATATTGACTGGATAGAAATCTATATCTATAACATAATTTTCAGTAAATACTAAGCTAATCATATCATCAACATATCTGTAAATTTTATAATCTATTGAAATAAAAGACTGTTCATAATGATAAAGGTATAAATTAGCTAACAAACTGCTACTGCAGCCACCTTGTGGTTCCTCTGAGACTTGTAAGTATAATTTATTCTCGTGAAAAATATAAGTATTGAAAATAACAAAGTAAAGAAATTTAGGAAAATTAAAAAAAATTGTTTGAGTTGATTGATTAGTAATATAAGCATTATATAGAGCTAAAATTACATAGTATAGATCTGAGATCTTAATATTATTAAAAACATCTTTAAAATCAAGAGTTTGAAATCCTATTAGTTTACCTAGTGATGTTAATTTATTCTTTAACTCTTTACTATTATTTAAAATAAGGTAATTATATATTGCTAGAATGATGTAAACTATCATTTATTAGATTTAAATAATTTAGCAGTAATTTACTCGCAGTAGTATAGTGAGTATTATGACCACTAGTTACTGTTCTAAATTTAATAGGATTTTTATGAAATTTAAGAATAAGCACTATATATGAAAATTTAAGAAATTTATAATTAATATTTAAATAATTATACATATTGATAATTTTCAATTTGATACTATTAAAGGAATGTGAATCTCGTTTAAATAGACACTATTATTCTTTAAATAATCTAACAGAAATTGTATATAGAATTTTTACAGATAATAGAATAATTATTAGAGGCTTTATCAACATAGGTAATAGCAAAAGATCGTTGTAAATCATTAATGGAGTATTTTATATTATTAATATTATGTATAAATCTAGACAATTTAATACTACTAATAGCATTTTTAATAAATTCTAATAAAGTAAATTTCCACATATTAAATGCCTCCGAAGACAGAGTATATTTAGAAGCTAATTTATATATATATTTATCAAGGTCAAGATTTATTGATTTTAAAACCTTAAAAGAATTATTACAAGATGGTATCCTGAATTTAGTGCCAAATGGCATAATGGTTCTTAAGGTATCGTCTTTAATTATGGCTAAGTCTCCTGTAACTATATATGCCCCAAGTGTGGATTTAGATATTTAGCATATTGGTTTACTTTGCAAATACATTCATTATCTACATTTGACATAGAATCATGACCTATAGAGAGAGATTGTGAAATTTCATTATAATTAAATATAGATCTACGAATAGGCTTGTTGTATTTAAAGTTTTTGAAACACTCAAATCTCCAATAGGCAATAAATGTTTCAACTTGTTAAATAGATTCCCAAAATTTATAGAATTATAAATTGGATATTTAAAGAATAATATTCTATTTAAACTAGATTCACACTCCATTAATAGTATCAAATTGAAAATTATCAATATATATAGTGATTTAAATATTAATTATAAATTTCTTAAATTTCCATATATAGTGCTTATTCCTAAATTTCATAAAAATCCTATTAAATTAAATTTAGAACAGTAACTAGTGGTTATAATACTAACTCTACTACTCTAGTAAGTTACTACTAAATTATTTAATTCTAATAAATGATAGTTTACGTCATTCTAGCAATAATTACCTTATTCTAAATAATAGTAAAGAATTAAAGAATAAATTAACATCACTAGGTAAACTAATAGGATTTCAAACTATTAATTATAAAGATGTTTTTAAAAATATTAAGATCTCAGATCTATATGGTGTAATTTTAGCTCTATAAAATGCTTATATTACTAATCAATCAACTCAAACATTTTTTTCTAATTTTCCAAAGCTTCTTCTCTTTGTTATTTTCAATAATTATATTTTTCAAGGAAATAAATTATACTTACAAGTCTCAGGGATGCCACAAGTTGGCTGCTGTAGCAGTATGTTAGCTAATTTATACCTTTATCATTATGAACAGTCTTTTACTTCAATAGATTATAAAATTTACAGATATGTTGAAGATCTGATTTGCTTAGTATTTATTGAAAAATGTGTCATAGATATAGATTTCTATCCAGACAATTTGGAATTAATTCCTAATGAAGCCACTATTCGTAATAATATTAATTTTTTTGATTTAAATCTTATTATTGAACCTACTAATGGAATTGTTACAAATTTATAGGATTAAAAAGACTATTTTAATGTTAACATTAATGAAATATTACCATTTAATTCCTGCAACTCGATTCAATTGTTTCGAACTTTTTAAAAATTATAGATTATCAGATAAAAAATGTCATCCAATGCATGTAAATAATCTAAAATTTACCAGAAAATTATATAAATATCCAGCTTATTTAGTAAATGGTACAGTTAAAAAATTTAGATTAGCTGAATTTTCATAAATTCTCTTCTCAGTATCTTATATTAGCCAGACAACAACATTCTCTTGTATTAACATTACTTTATATTTACATCCACTTAAACATTAGCCTTACTATTATACGACCCACTATTTTGTAGCTCATACTGTAGAATATTACCTTTTAATGCTTTTTTGCATTATTGTAATTTATTTCTTACGACTGGCAACTGTAGATCTATACTTTTATTCTTTGCAAATGGCAACACTGGTCTCTTCATTATGGGTTCCAATGGTTCGGATATATGCAGAGCTTTTTCCAGGTATTCTTTTTTCCTTTATTATTTTTCCATCTTTTGTGTGTAGTCCAAGTTTTTAGAGTTTATGGATATAATCCATCTCTAATATCAGAAACACACATTTTGTGTTCATTTTGAAAAAATACTTGAATTTGAAGAAAACTTTTTTTAGGATGAACAATTCAATTATTTAGGCCTAGGGCTTTTCCACGTGTATAGATTTGGTACTTGGATTTTATTTCTTTTTCAATTATCGATTCCATTCCATTGATATTTGTTGATTATCTTCAGCTTGATGATTACAAATTTGCTTTTTTTTCTATTTGACTGATGGATCTCTATTTAATACTTCTTTTTATTAAGTAGGCATATTTTAAAGTTAGGGTTTTTTGAGTTGCAACTTCTGTCTATTCAATCATTGGAATTTCATACTATCATTATTATTAAAATCATTTTATTTATAAGCTGCATTTGCGCAATAAGTTAAATGTATTTTGCATTGTCACTCTTTATTACTTAGCAACTTTAGTATTTTCAAATATTCATATTTGCAAAGTACCCTTAATTTTTTAGCATGCTTCGGTATTTATGAAACTTTATGTATATATATATATATATATATATATATATATATATATATTTATATATATAATTGAAATCAAAAAAGAGGATAAAGTTCAATGGAGGGGAAACCAAATACAATGCATACAATGGCAGAGGAGGATTGCGACTCCTCAATCCAGTTTAAAGCTGCTTTTCCAGCCCGGGCAAACGCTCACGGAACCAATGCATTGCAAAGGTTGACCCCCATAAGTGCCTAGTCAGAAGCACCCAAACATGGAGAAATAGACCACCGAGAATAGAAGTCAAGAAACGCACAAATGAAGAAACACAAAATCTCCTCTTATATAAGTAACTATACGCATGTGCAAGTCTTCAAGTGATATGCAGAAACTATCCAAATTCAGTAAAATCCCTTTTGAATGAATTTGCTTCATTTTTATTGTTGAAAAATGAATTATAATATTTCTTCAGGAAATTAACTGGGTAATTCTTTCTTAATGCTTCTAATATTATCCTCTTTTTACGGGATATGCAATCCTTTGTTAAAGTGTTGCAAATTTGGTTTCTTTTGAAATGTCCCAAAAATATATTTCTAAAAATAAATTTTGAAAGGCTCGTTTTCCATTGCAGCATATAAATAATATGAAATTAATAAGTTAACTAAAAGATTTAAAATAGAACTAGAAGGTATATGATATAGCCCCAAATCCCATACAATCTTTTGTATGAGTTTGGGGTTCTGTATTATGTTACTTCTAGTTCTATTTTAAATCTTTTGGTTAATATATATATTTATTATGCCTAAGAATATTATCTATTGATACAGAATAAATCTAAAGTACAAAGACCTTTCTGAAACGATGTTTTGTCACAAGAAGTTTCTCCATTCTAGAAGCAATCAATTTTTCCTTCCCTTGCAAACTCCTCCCTCTGTAAGATAAACACGATTGGCCGGCAATCAATTGTGGTAAAATGGAGTTGTTTTCGTGTTACCAGCATTCTGGATAATGCTATTTTTAGAAATATGTGCTCTTCTTCACTGCGCAATTAGCATTTCGATTAAAGTTTTTGTTCAAAGGGAACTAGTGCTAATTTCAATAGGAGCAGAAAATATGCATCACAGAATTTTATGCATGTACGTGACGTTTTTATTTTCTAAAAATATGCATACGGACGACATACAGAAGTATAGATGTGGGGGGAGAATATTGAAATTGGAGTTTTGAGGGTATTTGCATGTTTTCAGTGTCTTTGAGATATCGAATGTAACGACATTGATGTCTGGATGTGAGTGAACAAACAGCATTCAACACCGGGGTCTAGACAATCGGTGTCAGTGCTATATTTGATTGGTATTTTTTACACCGATATTAAAATGCTTTCGATCGGGCTTTCATATTCATCGAATTGTTAGATCGAAACCTTAACTATTCTCTATTGTTCGGAGGTCGGATTCGATCCTCGGTTTCAGGCGGAATTCTTCGCAAAGTTAAAATCTTATATACTAATTGCCAAGTGTCCGTCTGTCTCTCCATCTATCTGTCAGACTGTGTCTGTCCGTCTGTTTGTCACGCTTTTTAGGCACTTCCCAAGTAGATAGAGACTTGCAATTTGGTGCCCAGGTCGATCGTTCGATAAAACCCACTGGAAAAATCGAATTTTTCGAAAATGTTCTATAGAGGTTGCCCTACACCAAAACGTTCGAAAAATAAAATGATAGAAAAGTATGCTTTGCGATGAGATAGATACTTCACATTTGGTATATGGGTAAACCATCCGAAAGGGAAAAAGTGCGCAATTTCAGATTTCCAATATTTTCTACTTAAGAGTGTGCCGCACATCAAAAAGTTCGATTTGCCGAGTAAATGAGAAGTAGCTCCATTAAAATTCGACAGAAGCTTTAAATTTGGTATATGGACTAATTATTTGACGAAAACACCCACGATGGATATAGTTTTCCAAACATGTTCATTTAAGGGTCTTGTTTCTAAGTAAAACTTTCGAAATTTGAATTGATGGAAAAACATGATTCAGGAAGAGATAGAGATTTCACATTTGGTGTACGGGCAGATAATTTGGAAGGAAGAATGTGTACAATGTCAGTTTTCCAATATTTTCTACTTTAAGGGGGGCGACGCACACAAAAATGTTCGATTTTCGGAATAAAGGAGAAATGCCCCTTTTAAAACGTGATAGAGACTTGATATTTGGTACATGGGCGAATCATTTGATAGAAAACAGAAGAAAAATGGAGTTTTTCAAAAATGTACTTTTAAGGTGGTGGGTACTCCGCACAAAAACATTCAAAAGGTGAAATGATAGATAAAGCTTGCTTCGGGATGAGATAGAGACTTCAAATTTGATGCACGGGTAAATAGTTGTAAAGGAAGAAAGTGTGCAATTTCAGTTTACCAAAATTTGATATTGTAGGGGGTGCTGCTAAATAAAATATTCGATTTGACGAACAACTAAAAAACTCCTCCTTTACAATGTGATTGAGGCTTGAAATTTAGTATATGGGGTAATCATTTGATAAAAAAAAACCCTACTATTATTATTGTTTTTCAAAAATGATCATTTAAGGGGGGGGGGGCTACACAGAAAAACTTTCGAAAGATGAAGTGATAGAAAAAACATGCTTCCCGATAAAATAAAAACTTCAAATCTGGTGTACAGGTAGATAGTTTGAAATGTAGAAAGTGTGAAATTTCAGGTTTTCAATATTTGCTACTTTGGGGTGTGCCGCACACCAATATGTTCGATTTTCCGGATAAATGAGACCGATTTCCTTCCAAATGTGATGGAGGCTTGATATTTGGTATGTGGGCCAATCAATCATCTTATAAAAAACTCAGGACGAACATAATTTTCCAAAAATGTTAATTTACGGGTGTGCTCCACAGAAATACGTTCGAAAGGGGAAATGACATAATATTATGCATCGGGATGAGATAGAGACTTTAAATTGGTGGATATTTCGAAAGAAAGAAGTGCACAATTTAAGTTTTCTAATATTATTCTCCTTAGGGGGTTTTGCACACCAAAATATTCAATATGCCGAATAAATGTGAAACGCGAAATATTCAAAAATTTACATTATTCAGGACTTGCTTATTGCGAGACCGTAGATTTTCAACGGATATTTGGCTAACATATACTAATTGCCAAGTGTTCGTATGTCCGTCCGTTTATCTGGCTGTCACGCTTTTCTAGGCACTTCCGAAGTAGATAGAAACTTGCAATTTGATACACGGGTCGATCGTTCGATAAAACCACCTAGAGAATTCGAATTTTAGAAAAATTTTCTGTAGAGGGGGTGCTCCACACCAAAATGTTCGAAAAGTGAAATAATAGGAAAGCATACTTTGCGATGAGATAGAGACTTCAAATTTGGTAGTGTATGGGTAAACCGTTTGAAAGGAAGAAAGTGTGCAATTTCAAATTTCCAAAATTTTCAACTTAAAGGAATACCGCACACTAAAATGTTCGATTTTCCGAATAAATGAGCAACGACTGCTTTAAAATTTGATAGAGGATTGAAATGTGGTATATACGCTAATTATTTAATGAAAACACCCAAAATAAAAGAGTTTTTAAAAAATGTTCGTTTATGGGGTTGCTCCAGAGAAAAACGTTCTAAAGGTGAAATGACGAGAAACCATGCTTTGAGATGCGATGGAGAATTCAAATTTAGTGTACGGGTAGATAGTTCGAAAGGAAGAGAATGCGCAATTTCAGTTTTCCGATATTTTCTGCTTTAGAAGGTGCCGTAAACCCAAAGTTCAATTTTCTGAATAAATGAGAGACTTTAAAAATTGACTTTAAAGATCTTTAAAAATGTAATAGAATCTTGATATTTGGTATATGGGGCAATCATCTAATAAAAAACAATAGAATAGAGTTTTTTAAAATTGTTCATTTAAAGGGGTGGCTACTCCACACAAAAGCATTCGAAAAGTAAAATGATAGTAAAAATATGCTTCGCAATGGAATAGAAACTTCAAATTTGGTGTATAGATAGATAGTTGAACAGAAAGAAAGTGTGTAATAGAAAATTTCCGATATTTTTAATTTTGAGCGGTTCCGCACACCAAAACGTTCGAAAAGTGAAATGATAGAAAAACATGTTTTGCGATAAGATAGACTTCCAATTTGGTGTATGGGGACACAGTTAGAAAGGAAACAAGTGTGTAATTCCAATATTTGATACTTTAGGGGGTACACACACCAAAATGTTCGATTTGCTTAATAAATGAGAAACGCCTAATTTAAATTTGATATATAGGCTAATCAATTGATGCAAACCCAAGACGAATAGAATTTTTCATAAATGTTCATTTAAGAGTATGCTCCACGTGAAAACGTTCGAAAGTGTCCAATAAAAACTTCCAATATTTGCTATTGTAGGGGGTGCAGTTCACTAAAATATTCGATTTGCCGAACAAATGAAAAACGACTCCTTTACAATGTGTTAGAGGCTTAAAATTTAGTATATAGGTTAATCATTTGATAAAAAAACCAAGATGAATACGGTTTTTCAAAAATGTCTTTTAAGGCGGTGCTACACAGAAAAACATTTGAAAGGTGAAGTGATGAAGTGATAGAAAAACATGCTTCGCGATAGAGACTTCAAATTTGGTGTACAAGTAGATAGTTTGGAAGGAAGAAAATGTGCAAATTCATATTTCCAATATTTGCTACTTTAGGGGGTGCCGCACATATGTTCGATTTACCGAATAAATGAGACACACGCTTTCTTTTAAATGAGATAGAGGCGTGATATTTGGTGTACAGGCCAATCATCTGATACAAAACCCAAGACGAACATAGTTTTTCAAAAATGTTCTTTTATGGGTGTGCTCCACAGAAAAACGTTCGAAAGGAGAAATGATAAAATAGTATGCTTCGAGATGTGATAGAGACTTTAATTTGGTGTACGGGTAGATAGTTCGAAAGGAAGAAGTGCGGAATTTAAGTTTTCCAATATTTTCTTCTTTAAGGGATTCTGTACACCAAAATATTCGATTTGCCGAATAAATGTGAACCGCGAATTATTCAAAAATTTACATTATTCATGGGTTGCTTATTGAGAGACCGTTGATTTTCAACGGGTTTTCGGATAGTAATCGGATAGTTCGGATAGTTCGGATTCTCTACACGTTTCATAAAGGAAAGAACTACCTTACACCTTCGAGTAAGTCGAACGGTCTGCGTAACGTGCCGTCGCGGAACATGGACACGTTAAATCTGTGGGTTCGATTGTCCCTTTGGAGAAGTTTGTGGCATGAGAAAGTGGGCACGGTCCTCACCTCGGTTGTCACCCCTCCCCCCTGATTCCAGTCTAAATTGGATTATTTTCCCGGACAACCAAACAGTTACTTTTGGGTAGGTCGGACGGTCTGGGTCGAAAGAAAAGTCTGGGGAAAGATGGATCAAATTGTACCGAGATCAAATTGTACCACATCAGTTATGGCGAAAAAGTCGCACGAGGAGGACTCGATTTTGATCATTACTGCAGCCCCAAAACTATTCCCCTGTCTACGCGGAGTATGAGCACAATAAATCTGTAGGCCCGAAAGTATTTCCAAGAGATGATGGACAGGGGAGGGTACCGTGGTTCCGGTCTAAATTGGATGGATCGACTGTACAAAAAGTTACTACCAGCGACCGTCCAAACAGTTACCTTACACCTTTCTGGTAAGTCTGACGGTCTGGGTTTCAACACCTTTGGGTAGATCGAAAAAAAGGACTGGGTCAAAAGAATACTCTGAATATAAAGATAAAGGAAATGACGTAACAATGAATATACTATATTCTTTCACTGAATAAATAATACGTTACTGAAATCACCTGTTATCTCTTCAGAAGTACCATGACAACAGCTAATGTTTAATATTAAAAGACGTAAAAGAAAAAGACCTTAGATATCTATATAAATACCGGCTGAAAAAAAAAGGGAAGAGCTTTGAAAAAAAATTCAAAACTGCTAAAATTAAGAAAACAGTAATTGACTAAGTAGTTGATGGTTCGTGTGTGTTACATGTTGAGCAAAGGCTTTGCTTTTAAATGCTGCTTAGAATGCATGCAACCGTAAAAATGAACTTCTTGTTTGAAAAGAATTGAAAAAACAAGGTTCGTTTTCTCGTTAATGAGATCCTTTAAGTCACGGTTTCAAAAATAAAATCAATTGCTCTTTGTGGTTATCCAAGAACCGGGAAAAGATACTTGTAGCGTTTCTCAGAAAATTGAAAATTACGTCAAGGGAACTAATTACTTCGCGCCTTGCAGAAAAAAAAATTTAATTTGAGGCTTCTGAAAGTGAAGTTCATAGATAAAGTAAGTATTAAGGAGAACAGCTGTTTTTCACAGCCATGTATTTTTCGTGAGGTAATTGAAGTTTCAGAAGAATGGAACTAATTTTGTACGTCTATTCATAAAAAAATGTTTATTTTAATTTTTAATAATATTTACTAAATTTACTAATTTACATCTTCACAAAAATGTGAAAGTCTACCGTTTATTCCGTATACAAATCCACAATTTTCCCCGATATTTTTCAACAATGTTAATATAATTATTATGTACTTTATTGAGTCTAATCACGTACAACCACGTACGTCTAACCACGTACTTAATAAAGTTTCTGGGTACAGAATTTGTTGAGATATAAATAAAAAACAAAAATAAAACTTCTGTATACAAAGAAAAACTTCTATAAAAGCACTAATATGCAAACGAGTTTTCTATTGAAATTTTATTTAAAGAAAATGCAATCATGCTACGTTCTTAGTAACGAAAATAAACTAATCTTTTACTTTTCCTACGACACATGGTATATAGGGAAAGTATTGGAATCGTGTCAAAAATAGCAATCCGAGTTTTCGACAGAACGTTTTGGGACCTTTAGAACACGAAAAACTGTTTTTAGCTTGACATCTGTGTATGTGTGTGTGTGTGTGTGTGTGTGTGTGTGTGTGTGTGCTTGTGTTTGTCTGTGCAATGTTTGTATCCACTCTAACTCCAAGACAATCAAATTTTCCCCGATATAATATTATCGGGATAATCAAATTTTATAAAATTTTATGGTCAAGTCTTTTATAAACTACCCTGGTGCTGAATTAATTTTGGTACAATTCGGAAGAAAGGAACTAGCATTATTTTTCAAAATGGTCCGCAAAAATCATCAAAATCTGAAATAACAGACTATGTATGCTCAAATGTATCAATTAAATGCTTGTTTAAACAGTAATTTTTTACAAAGAAAAGAATAAGACTAGCCTCAATGCTCTAGGACTAGCCGTTCTCGAGATACTGTAGTTTTATCGCATTTTTGCTACGTCGCCTTTGAAAATACGCCCCATTACCAAATGAATAAGACAATTTAAATTAAAAATGCAAATTGAGTGTAATTTGAAACAATAATGCGTATTATTTTGTGCAATTAAACTCAAATCAATGAATTATTAAAGTAGTTAAGTGAAAATGAATTTAAGTCTGTAGGCAAAGTCACGTGCTGCCCACATCAGATTTTTTCAATTCCGTTGTAATGGATTAATTAAACGCCAAATTATCAGACCGTGTTTTGTTTTTAATTTCTCTTTAAATCTGAATAATGAATATGTCAGATAATTCATTTTAATAAATTATTGGTATTTATTGTTTTATCGTTTGTTACAACGAGATAAAATAAGATTACGGGAAATACTGATATTTTCGACTATGGTATTTATGCTGTTAGTGGTTCGACTACGTTATTCTGTTCTTTGGTATTCTGTCTGGTGTTCAAATTTACATAGTATTGCGTTCAGTTGCTTGTTAACAGCGAGGTAAAAAAAATATGATGTGGGCAACTGACTTTCACTACAGATTCAAATTAATGTTTTCATTTTTGTCTTTCCTGATATTATATACAGTTTTTATATTTAATGCTTCATCTTTTATTTGGCAAATTAGTGCACTTAAAGTCTACAGCTCCTCAAAATTAAAAAAAAAACTAAAATATCTCGAGAACGGTTCTTCTTAGAATCACGAGGTCAGTCTTATTTGCTTTGTTATCAAAAATTACATTAAGAACAAGTAACTAATGAATATATTTCAGTAATTTTAGTCTTTTATTTTAGATTTTCACGATCTTTGCGGGCCATTTCGCAAAAACGGGTCAGTTATAGTTTTCCGAATCATGCCAAAATTTAATCATCATCAGAATAAACTCCAAGGGACTTAACTACTAAATTTTAGGAAATTTAATTAGATAGATTTTTAACTGCAGTAAAAAACGTCTTCAGTTCCTCAAAATTAGAAAATTTTAATATCTCGAGAATGATCCACCCTCGAGGACCAATCACGAGATACTCGTATTAAAATATTTACCCATTACCAGTAATGGGGTTTGTCTTATTCCTTTCCGTCGTCAAAAATCATCTAATTAGCACCAGGGTAACCCTACAAGTGATTATCCCATCAAATTTTGTGAAATTTTGTCGAATAGTATTTGGACTAAAATGGATACATACATTGTACACACACACAGATATACACACAGATAGGATCAAAAAGTTCGGAGACTGTGCTGATATCTCCAACTCTGATTGGAGGAGAGTGGAACTATTTTACCTTGGCGTAGATGCACATGTGACACGAGATGTGAAATGGAAGAAGCAGGTCCGCAGTGCAGGGAATTCCCAGATAGTGCATGTCAGTAAACTGTAGTCGTTCGCTTTCGTCGAAAACGGAAATGGCGTTCTGTCGGCGATTTCCCCAAACGCTGAGAGAATTTGATATTCGCACGTTGTTCTTCAAATACCATTTCCGTTTTCGACGAACGCGAGCGACTACAGTTCACTGACTCGTATTGTCTGGGAAAATGCCCGCTTCTTCCTTTTCACATCTCACGTCACATGTGTCTACGCCACGGTAAAATAGTCCCCCTCTTCTCCAATCGGGATTGGAGATATCAGCACAGTCTCCGAACTTTTTGATCCTACCTTGTATATGCACATAAAACTATTAAAATGAAAAAATTGAAATTGCACTGAATTTGCAATTTCAATTCAAGTTTCGTTTTCATTTGGCAAAAAGACGTATTTTAAGAGGAGATGCGGCAAAAATGCGAAAAAAACTAAAATATCTCGAGAAAGGTTAGTTTTAGACTAGGAGTTGGCCGTATTCTTTCCGTTGTCAAAAATTATGTATAAAACAAGCATGGAATGGACACATTTGAGCTTATGTAGTGTTTTATTTTAGATTTTGACGAGTCTTGCTTTCCATTTTGTGAAAATAGAAAGTTATTTTTTTTTTACGAATCGTACCAAAACATAATCAGCAGTAGAGTATTCCACAAATGACTTATCTACCAAATTTTGTGAAATTTGGTCAATTCGTTTTTCAGATAGCATGAATACACACATTGTACAGACATACAGACAGATAGACAGACATACAGATAGAAAAACATGCACGCACACAGCCGTCACGCTAAAATTGGTGAATTCGTATTCTACAGTGCCTGAAATGCGTAGATCCGTCAGAAACTCGGGTTCCTATTTTGAGCTCTATTCCAATACTTTTCCTGTACATTACCGCTTATTGTAGGGAAAGTAAAAACGAATCATTTTAAAATACTCAATTGTATTTCAAGTAAAAATTTGAAACTTTTGACTGCAGATTAAAAAAGAAACATTTTGGTGTATAGCTAACAGCTTTACTTCAAAAATCAAAATTTTATTTCGAAACGTATATTATAAAAATAATTATTATGGAAATGTAGTATATATTATGAAAAATTATAATTATTAAAATATATATTATAGAAAATAATGTTTGCATATCAATTATAATGGGAGATTTTACAACAAGGAATCTTAATTTCTAGATAACTAACACTCTATTCCAAAGTAGTAATAAGCGTAAATATAAATAATATACAATTAATAATTATCTAGCTTGATACAATGAACAGCAATTAAATGTTCCACTAATTCCAAAAATAGACGATTATATTCTCAAAAAATTAACGAGTTCGAAATTCACTTTGATTCTTTTCACGTCCGTTATTCTCAATATGAAAGGTTCTCGAAAAAACTACGTAACTCGGGAAATTTTTTCCCTAACCACAAAATTCTAGAAGTTTCCGATATCTCAGTTCTCAAAACTCTAAAAGTCACTATGTTAGTGACATTTCCCAAAATTTTCACAAAGGTCAACAGACCCGAAGTTTCTCAGTTATGTCTATTGAAGGTAAGCTAATGAAAAACAAATTAACTTTTACGAAATAGTAGATGAAGTTATTTATTAAGTTGATGTTCGAAAGAGTCACAAGAAGGTTGTTACAAAGAAGTACAAGAAATAATTCAAATAATTGACTTTAGAAATTTGAAATCTATCAATATTATTGTTTCAATCAATATTTTTATCATTTTCAAAGAAACGTAGAAAAAGTAATTAAAATAAATGATTGGCTTAATTTATTTTAAGAATATTTGTTTTGCTTTTAATGTTTTTATTTAATTTTAATTTTTAATTTTAGAAAAAGAAAGGGAACATTAATTTTAAAGCGTTTTATTTTCTTTTGTTTATTAACGATATTATGTTGTTTAGAACATTTTATTTTATTTTAGGACGTTGTTTGTAAAAGTTATTTTAAATAGCTAAATTATTCGTATCATAAACAAGGAGGCTCCAAATCAGACACTGGAGAAGAGGAAACAGAGAAGATATACTTTATTTCCAATGAGGTAAAGGGTCAGTTAATTCACTGAATTAGATATTAATTGGTGCAATATAAGATATTTCGATTTAATTATTCCTAATTATTTTCCCGTATCTTACTTAATAAAGGAAGATGCTGTCTGTCTGCCAGTGCAGTCTATAGCGTGAAATCTAAGCATCGTAGAATCATTTAATTTGAATCACAGATACTTCAGGACCCGAATAGATGCGCTCCGGTGTTAATTTTTTAAATTTCGCATTAGATTTTTATTTATGCTATAGGCTCGAATTTCCTTTGTGTATGCTAAAAACTCAATAAAACGAGTGGAGAAAAATATGTCTCGAATTTCACTCGAGGCACTGTCGCATGATCATAGATTAGCGTCTCGGTCGCGAATCCAGGAACTTCGGACGGGTGACGCTTCATATGTATTAGGGTACGTGTGGATTTCCGCGGAATCGCCTGTTTCATCAGCGATTGGATACACTGCCAATTGTGATTCCCATATTCTTTTGTTTTTGCGGAGAGTGCGTGCGATTTGATTCGTGCAAATTTCGGATTAAAACACCTTTTAAATTATATTAAAATGCATTATATAAGCAGGGAATGCTTATTTAATTGTTTACACGTAGTGGACGCTTATTTGGAACCCGTACAACAACTGTTAATTCGTTCTAGTATACTAATAAAATTACAATACATCTATATTCTGAAACAACGCAATTGTAATACATTTTAATTTAAATGATCATCAAACTTTTATTATTTCTACATAGAAGCCTAATTTTCACTTATGGAAAATATAAACACATCAAGCTGTAAGATGACTATCAATAGTCTGTTTAGATTGATGCAATTTCTCCGTAAAAGTAATAATCATTTTATCGATATCTTAAATTCCGAATAATGTTATTTTAAATCATGTAAATTTCGCACAATCCTAGTAAAACATTTATTTATGTTACATTAAGCAATCTCAAAATCATAATCATTATATCTATTTATATATTTCAAGACTATATCTTAAATTTCGAATACCGTTATTTTAAATAGTGCGAATTTTGCACAATTCTAGTAAAGCATTTATGTTGTATTAATGAATCTCAAGATCAGAATCATTATATCTATTTATATATTTCAAGACTATATCTTAAATTTCGAATACCGTTATTTTAAATAGTGCGAATTTTGCACAATTCTAGTAAAGCATTTATGTTGTATTAATGAATCTCAAGATCAGAATCATTATATCTATTTATATATTTCAAGACTATATCTTAAATTTCGAATACCGTTATTTTAAATAGTGCGAATTTTGCACAATTCTAGTAAAGCATTTATGTTGTATTAATGAATCTCAAGATCAGAATCATTATATCTATTTATATATTTCAAAACTAAATATCTATCGATATCTTAAATTTCGAATAACTTAAATCGTACAAATTTTACACAATTCTAGAAAAACACTCATTTATGTTACATTAATCAATTTCAAGATCGGGATCATTATATCTATTTATATATTTCCAAAATGAATCCTTAGGTTCGAATAACTAACTTTGGACGTAATTATTTGAACAATTCGCATTATTCTAAATCCAATTTTATTCGTTTAATGAATTGCATTTGTAAATAATTAAATTTTGTGGTGAACTTACTACAGAATTGGTTTTGAATAGCATTCAATTAGATGGAACGGAGCTTGAACACAGATTTCTGGCTTGCGCACAATTATACTAAATGCTTCATTATTCCGGGCATTCAAAATGAATTTCTCTGAATAATTTACGTCACAATTCAGAAAAATCTTTCGATAAATTACTCTAATGAGGCTATTAATGAGATTGAATGCTTATTGTATAAATCAAAGGTATATTTTAAATTTTGAAGCTGTAAAAAATAAAAATTTCAAAATTCATGATGTAACTTCGTCTGTTTCATAAGCGAATATGCAATTCATTGTGATTCTCACATTTTTAACATATTGCAACATAGTTAAAAAATGTTTATGACTTTGTTCCTTCTGTCTATTTGTCTGTCCGTTCGCACGATAACTGCCGTAAAAATGACTTTATCAGAATGAAATTTTAGTATGTTATTCAGACAGTCTGTGGGACATATGGGAATATAAATGAATATCACCCAATTAGTTTCGCATTGAACCCGAAAAAATGGGTTGAAAAAATGAAATACATGAAACCCTATGGAACCTACTTTTCCAAACTGAAATTCAACTTAAATTCACAAACTGCTTCGAAAGTTTTAGGAAATATTTAAATTATCCCATAAAAATATGAAAAAATTTCAGCAAAATATATTCCGTAGTTTTTTAAATGAAAATAAAAATAAAAATTGCACACATAATATATGAAGAGTAATAACAAAATAAAGTATGGCATCCGTCTTGTGTCAAAATCGTGATTTTTAAAGTTCTTTTTAATTTATATTTAGTGTTGTATCCGCCCTAAAACCGCTTTATTTTTGCTTAATTTCTGTGCATCTATATTCTGAAACAACGCAATTACAATACAATTGAATTTAAATGATCATCAAACTTTTATTATTTCTACAACGAAGCCTAATTTTCACTTATGGAAAATGTAAACACATCAAGCTGTAAGATGAGTTGTACAAGAATTGCTGAATTTCTTTAACTCAAAATTATTTAACTCTGTGGAGTCTGCAATATAGCTGATATAAATGAAACATTCATTGATTTTACATAGAGAAGCAGACGATTTTAATGATTTTATAGCAGACGTTTTCGGTGAAGTTTTAAGCATAGAGTTAAAGTACTTTTACCTCCATGGTTTTAAGTTTTTAAGTAAAATAAATTATTGTAGTATTGTGATGAATGAAATGAATGCAATAAAAGTGTATGAATGAAATATTTACTTCTTTTATATAGAGAGCCAGGCGATTTATATTTCAATGACGTCATTTGAATAAAGTTTATTTTTTTCGATGAAGTTTTAAGTTTTCAAATATAATAAATTATTGTAGCATTGTGCTAATTTTAAAAATATTCCACCTGAATGTATCGCATTTTAGAGATGTTTAAATAAAATTGCATTGCAGTTGGAAAGTATTTCGTAATCAATGCTTTATTCATAATTGATCTTTCTTGTTTTGATTCTTGCAATTTTCGGTTCAAAACCATTTTAAATTGGGTTCAAATGTATTATTTAAGGAGTGTTTGTTTACTATAATTTCGTCATGAAATATTTTTTGACAGTTAAATTTTATAATTAGCTCTTAACGTTAGATAATAACATTTTTGTTTAATTTTTACTTTTTCATTTTGTAGCAAAGAAATTGTATTATTTTCCCAATTTCTAGATTTAAAACACGTATCATCATGGTATGTCATTTTCAGAAAGTTAATGAAATACCATAACGAGTAGGATTTTTTGTTTGTTTGCAGAATTAGAACATACGTCATTGCAAATTTAGTGTTTTAATAATGTTATCCACTATGGTTGTACACAGTAATAAATCTTAAAAAATGGCTGTAAAACATTTACAAGTATATTACTGAATGTTTTAGGGGAATCAGCTGTCCATAATGGGAAGTAAGGTTCCTGATAGTTATAGCAATAAATATATATATATATATATATATATATATATATATATATATATTAAATTTCGAATAGGAAAATTCAATGATAAAATAGAGAGAAGTTGTAACTCAACAAACCCTAAATGATAATATGCCTACAAATTAAAAATATGTAATAAATAGAGAATCAACTATCATGAGGAAAATTAAATGCATATCTCTAGTCATCAAGCTAAAGAAAATCTACAAATATTAATGTTGAGGATTCGAAAATAGAAAAACAAAAAATAACCAAGCATTAAAGCTATACACGTGGAAAAGCACTAGGTCTAAAAAAATTGTTCATTACGAAACAATTATTTTTCAAGTCCAAATATTTAATCAAAATAAACACAATATATATATATATATATATATATATATATATATATATATATATATATATATATAATCTATTGCTTCAGAAACAAGCGTGATTCAAAAGTTCGGAGCAAAAGTAAAACGGTATAAAAAATATCTATGGGTCGGAAGGACATGCGGTTTGCAGATTAATATTCACCGTGGTGGGGGATTTTGTGTGGCATGAAAAAAAAATTAGTTCAAACTCTCGACACTCGGGGGTCTGCGGCAGATGAAGCCATGGAGATTACTTATGCATGGAGGTGATTGCACACATGACTGGCCTGCGAGATCCCCAGATCTCACACCCTGTGATTTCTCGTTGTGGGGGATACCTAAAATCACGGATGTGAGATCTGGGGATCTCGCAGGCCAGTCATGTGTACAATCACCTCCATGCATAAGTCATCTCCATGGCTTTATCTGTCGCAGCCCACCAAGTGTCGAGAGTTTGAACTAATTTTTTTTTTATGCCACACAAAATCCCCCACCACGGTAAATATTAATTTGCAAACTGCATGTCTCTCCGATCCATAGGTATTTTTTATAGCGGTTTACTTTTGCTCCGGACTTTTGAATCACCCGGTATATATATATATATATTTATAAGACAAAAATAACGCTTCGGTATACGTTAATTAGATAAATATTTCAGAAATGAAGTTGGAATTTTCATGGGCGCCTGTAATTGCCTCAATTTTTATCTGTTTGCCGAAATGATTAACAAAGTGGTTGAAAAAATGTACAAATGTTGCAGTATGTTTTACAGTGTAGTTTATATAAAAACTAATTGATGCAAAAAAATAATAGATTCATTATGTATAATAAGGTATTAAAATATTACGACACATTCACCGAAATGCATTTATTATTGAGCTTAACTGCGCTGTTGCCAACTTGAAAAGAGAAATTTCCAAAAATGTTCAATAAATTATAAACGAAAAGTAATTTGCGACAAATAGTTACTTCAAACAACACAACTGTCGTTCTTCTGATATAGAGTGAATTATCCGTGTAATGGTACGGGAGGCAATTGGAGAGATCTAGTTGATATATGAACATAATAAATGAAATTTTAACACAGTTACATATTGGTATCATAACACTAAAACAAAGTTAAAGTGTATGAAGTGAGAGGTTTCAGTTGATTTTTTATACATTCGTACTCCATGTATTGTTTAAGTTTACTTGTATCTTTATTAGTAGGAGAAAGGAAGAACATAAATTTTTGATCGCAAGTATTACTTTAAATTGTGGGTGAAATTTTTCTTTAAAATTCCCTAAACAAATTATTTTTTAAGTTGTCAACTTAACAATGAAGCCAATAAACAGAAGGCATATAGAATATATTACTGCAATTGCTCGTTCCAGGAATTATCCTGTTTGTTCATCTATATAAATAAAAATGAAAATCTGTCTGTCTGTCTGTCTGTCTGTCTGTCTGTCTGTCTGTCTGTCTGTTTGTCACACCATCACGGGAGAACGGCTGAACCGAATTTGATGAAATTTTGTGGGTAGCCCAGAAATAGCCCCACTTAAAATTATATCTGTGTTTTGAGTTTCTACGACCAGTGGTTCTCGAGATATTAGTAAAAAACGAAATTTTCGTTTGTCTCAGCATCACGGAAAAACGGCTGAACCGAATTTAATGAAATTTGGTGAACAGCCTTGAAATATCCCCCCATAAATTTTGTCCAAGTTTCGAGTTTCTAAGACCTGGGGTTGTCGAGATATTAATGAAAAACCGAACTTTTTCCTAGGAGTTCTACTCCCTAACTCCGTGGTTTATCCAAACGAAAAGCTTGAAAATCGTTTGAAAGTGAATTAAAATTTAATCTCTGAGTTTGATGGGAGATTTTTTGCGTTAATTAGTCACTTTCTGAAAAAATGAATTGTTTGAAACATGATTTAAAGGGGAAATCTATCTCCATGGTTCATGGTTTATTTAAAACAAGCTTTTGGGGAACAATGAGAAGTATAGAGAAATCAAAATCGTTATTTAATTTCGCAGTTTATGTTATAAGACATGACATATTTAACATGTTATAAGATTCTATCTTATATCATGTTACTCAGAAACGCAATTAAATTAAATCTGTCTGTTAATTTTAATAATTATTTTTTCGATTTGAATAATAAATAAATGGATATAAAAATATATTTTAGAAAAGAACGATTTGATTTTTCTTATAGCATTTTTGACTGGATAATATCAATTACGGTCTTCAGGTTTAAAAATTATTATTATTTATATTTTCGGGGATTATTGATTCAAGGATTATTGATATTTTCAAGTTATTATGCAATTATTTTATTATGACAAAAATTGTATAAACTCATATATTGTATGTTGTACGAATCTTCTACAAATACACGTGTATATCTTTTAATCTACGAGAATATAAGTAGTACATGTATATTGACATATGTTTTGATATATATTGGCATATATTGGAATCAATTACGACCTTCTGGTATAAAGAGTGCGGATATTATTGATGTTTTTAATTTATTACGTCATCTCTTTTATTTTGCAAATATTTTTGAGACGCATATTGTTATACGGGTAATCTTCTACTAACACATTGGCATATTTTCTGATCTGCGACAATATAATTAGTACGGGGTTGCATATATTCATTCAATTCCTATTTTTTCTTCTGTAAATTTGCTTACAAAAGGGGGCAGGATGTTTTATTCTTCAGATCTGATCGTGAAGATAATTTTGCATAGTGAGAACATATATTCCTAAACTTCTCTTTAGGAGCAATAAATTTAATATTTTAACAGAATTTGCACATGATTGCGAACTTTAAGTTTCTTTAAATTATACACTCCGTACGAATAACGGGTGTGCTGTTAGTGGTTAATAAATTTTAACATTTTAGGAGGATATATCATGTTGCTCGGCATCGCAATTAAATTAAATGTGTTTGTTAATGTTTTTATTATTTTTTTTCGATTTAAATAATAAATAAATGGACAAATGGATATAAAATATATCTTATGAATGGACGGTTTGATTTTTCTTTTAATTATATTAATTACTGACTGCGTACATCAATTTCATTTATTTTGGCAAAGAGTTTTCAAGCTTATATCGTATTTAGCTACTAAACTCATATATTGTGTTTAGCCAATAAATTCATATAGCCGATTGTTGAAACAGAAAAAGAGTAGAGCGGGTATATCTTCTAATACAATTGTAGTGTTTTCATTTAGTATATTGAAACGGGATAAGAATGTTTCATTCAGATCTGCAAATTCAAAGCTACGAATTTGGAGGGATATCGCTAATTTGACAACTTTTCTTAAACTTTGCCAAATTGACGGAAATGTCGCCAAATTGATATAAACGACACACAAACAGCTGCCATAAACCTTCGGGTTGGTCGTGTGGCTTGGGTCTTCTACATATCAATGAAATTTTTTTTTGTTTTGTTAGAAGAGAGTACTGAAATGATGTTTGGTTAGCATTTATCTGTCAGACCAACCATCCTACTTAGTAATACATTTAGCGAATTTTTAAAATGTCACCAAATTGATAAAAATGTTTTCAAATCTATAAAAATATCTTGAAATTGATAAAATTGCGCTACATAAATGATATTAATTGTTTTTTGTTAGGGGATAGTATTGTGATGATATTTCGCCAATTTGTCGCAAAGTTGAACTGTCAGTTCTACAGTCCCACTTGGCGATAAATTTGGCGATTTTTTAAAATGTCGCTAATTTGACGAAACTGTCGCCAAATGTTCCATAGAAATATAACTATTTAGACGATATTTTTTCTACCAATTTATTTGAAGCAAATGATATCATGTCGCTTAGCAACGGATTTAAATCCAATGTGTTTATGCGGCAGACGATTTTTATTAAATCCTTTCCGATTTGAATAATGAAGATATGTATATAAAATAAATTTCATTGCCATTTCATTTTGGACTGGATAATATCAATTATATTCTTCAGGTTTAAACATTATTATTATTGATATTTTCCGGAATTATTGATTCAGGGATTATTGATATTTTTAAGTTATTACGCCATTGTTTTATTGCGGCAAAAATTGCTGACACACGCATATTGTACGTTGTACGAGTAATCTCCTAGGAATGCACGGGTATATCTTCTAACCTACGAGAATATAAGTAGTACAGGTATATTGGCATATATTTTGACATATATTGGCATATATATTGGAATCAAGTACAGTCTTCTGGTATGAAGATTACGGGGATTAATTATATATTCAATTTATTACGTCGTCTGTTGTATTTTACCAAAAAACATTTGAGACTCATATTGCAATATGTGGGTAATCTTCTACTAATAATCGGACATTATAAGTAGTACGTGTATATCTTCCCATATAATTTTAGCACTTTAATTTTGACATATATTGGAATAAATGACTGTCTTCAGATTTAAAGATTACGGGTTTATTGGTATTTTCAATTTATACATGTAATCTACTAATACAGGTTATATTGTCTAATATTCGCGTATATAATTAGTACGGGTCCCATACAATTTTAACGCTTTTATTTTGCATATATTGATTCAATTCCATATTTTTTTTTATATTTGCTTACATAAGGGATCCAAGATGTTTCATTCTTCAGATATGTCCATGAAGATAATTTTATATAGCGAGAACAGAGATTCTTAAATTTCTTTTTAGGAGCATTATATTTATTTTAACAGAATATTTTGATTAAACATGTCATTTAGTATACTATAAGAATTTGGGCATGATTATGAATTTCAAGTTTCTTTATATTATATAATCCGTACGAAGAACGGGTATGCTGCTAGTAAGAAATAAAGATATAAAATCAAAAATTTTAATAATTTCATTTATAATCTCCCATGAATTAAAATAAATTCTACCTCGTTCTAATGCGTTGCATAATGTAACAACACATATGAAATTTCCCAACAGAAGGTGATTTTGTTCTCGAGTCACTGTATTCGTATCTCATAAATATACACTCATATATACACGTTCACACAAGCACGCAGACACACGCATGCGCATGCACACATACACACACAACACACACACTCATACACTCACACACACAGTCACACACACACACACTCACACAGACACACATACATACACACACTCATACACAAACACACTCTCACACTCACACACACAAACACACACATACACATATACACATACTTTTACAGATAGATCCTATACACACACACACACACACACATACGAACATCTTTGCGAAAATGTACGATTTACCTCTAGAGATCGCTAGCCGTGCATTCGTTAAAATTTCTAAATTTAAAATTTTAAAACAAACGCTATTTTCTCTATACAAAATTGGAAAAAGTAACAGTAAATAAAGTAATTGAATGTTTTGTTTTCATGAAAAAGCAAATTTTAAGACTCAATGAACATATTTTGGACACTTTCAGGAAAAAGTCCATTTACATCAGCATATGTGTACATAAATATGTGTGTATGTGCCTTGTATATTTAAAAACTACAGTAGTTTACGGTACGTGCATTTGTCCCATGTCTGTATGGCTGTGAAGTAAAAACAGGAAAAATCAAGAACGAATGCACGTAACGTTTTTAAATTGTATGTGCATATAAATTATGTAAAATCTTTAACTAGATGAACATTTTGTAATTTAAGTGATTAGAGAAATAATTGAAGATTTTGAATTGTCAAAGCTTTATCTCTACAGAGAAAATTATAATTCCCCGAAAAATGATAGCTTTATCATTTATAAAAGAAAATTATCCTCTATCCTAACAAATCAATGGTTTGACTAATGTATATGCACAAATCAATGGTTTGACTAACCATTTGCTAAATATAAAATTCTAAATAATTTTTAGTAAAATGCATTTCAAAGAAATAACATCTTGCAAACAAAAACCCTGTACATTCTGATACTCATTATGATGCAAATGGAACCAAAACACTGTGAAACATGGTTATATGAGACAATTGAGTGGAGCCTCATACTCCAGATAGATTAGTATAGCTTCATATAAGCTAATACAATCTGATCGTTTCAATTCAATGAGTTTTCGTTTTAACAATTGCACATCTAAATGGAATATTTTTCGCGCCAAAATCTCTATTCCACAAAACGATGTTGACTGCTTTAATGTAACTAAATCTAATTTATGAAATGAAATAACGAGTGGAAATGTTCTCTTACCTCCGTAGTGCCTGCTCATTTCGACACTATTTCTGCCTTTCTCTTGTGACATATTTGTTTCTTCAGGTTCTGGAGTCACACGAGCTTTCATTCAATTCTTTTCGCTTTCCGATCAAAAACCAAATTATTTTATCTATATTTTAGACTAAATACAATATTCTTTTCTCAACTTATCATTTTTATAAAGATAAAAGCCTTATTTTATCAAGTTTATATCTAGTATTTACGTTGAAACCAGCATTTGCATAATCAAAACATGGTTAAATATGTATTTGAATTATGGGCTCAATTGTCAATGCAAAAACGTGTGCAAAGCCCAATGGGATAAAAGCAAAAAGAGCTTAAATTGACGCAAGACAGATGTTTGTAAACATAAGTGGATTCTATTTTTTACAGCTATTAGAATGGGAGAGTTTGTGCACATCCAGTGCCATGGACTGGACTGCTTACGCTGCCAAACATAGGTTGCCAAGCAGGAGACTTTTTCTCGTGAAACTCTATTCCGGATTGGCGAGAACTTTGGCGGCGGATGAAAATTCAGTCGATGTAGCTTTGAGAAGTGAAATGAAGACTGCAATTTTACTTTACGCAGATACATAGTATAGATATATAGAGAAGGTATTGTAATGGTAACGAAAATTTAGAGTTTTTAACAGATTTACGTCTAGACTGTCTCTCAACTCGGACAAAGCCTTTTAAAGTGTGTATGAATGTGAGTGAATTAAGCAATTATATTGGAATTTGATGCAGTGATGGCAATCTCGGAATGTTAGAATTTTATAAATTTTGAGAACGACCGATTACATAAAAAATCTTAAAGTATCAAATATTTTCTTCAAAGAATCATTAAAAATGTCAAACATTACTTAAATTATACAAAAAAAAAACTCAATAATTTCATAAACCATATGCCATTTCAATTTTTCAAGAGAAAATGACTGGCATTCGTTTCGGAACATTAAATTGAACCGTTTTTGAGATAGTACACATTTTTTGAATTAATGCTTTAAAATATAACAGGTAAACCGGTAATCTTAAAAATCCAATCGGTACTAAATATGATTAAACTTCTTAACATGAAATATGGATTGATTCCTTAGTATTTGAACAATAGTGGTTATTATTGCGAAATCTTAATATTTTGACTTGCTAAAGTTTTTCCAATGGGAGGGAAAGCTTTAATACTTCAAATATCACATTTTTTGCAGCTCAATGATTTTCCTCCTACTTGGTAAAATATGGGTGCTTAAGTACGATGTATTTTGTTTTGTATTAAAGAAGTGATGTGCACTTGGGGATTCTAAATATGTTAATGATTGATGGGGTTTGAAGAGAATTGCGTGGGACAGCCCAGTGATTAGCGCTCGTTACACTCCGACGACCCAATTTAGATTCCCGTCTCTGTCCAAACAGTCCCCGTGTTTACGTGGAGAACGGGCACGTTAAATATGTGGGTTCGTAAGTCTTTCCGAGAGGTTGGTGGTAGGGGAAGGAGGGTACGGTCCCTGTGGATGCCGCTACCACTAGGTTCCGGTCTAAATTGGGAGACACTATCCCGGCCGTTCAAACAGATACCTTACACCTTTGGGTAGGTCAAACGGTCTGGGTCGAAGAAGAAGAATTGAGACTAAATATAATTAAACTTTTAATATGGAACACGGATAAAGTTTATAGTTTTGAACTATAGTTGTTATTATTTCAAAATTCTAACATTTTAACTTGCTAAAGTTTTCAAACGGAAAGAAAGCTGTGATGCTTAAAAATAACTCGGTTTTTGCAGCTGGATGTTTTTCATTCTTGGTAAAATATGGGTGCGCAAGCACGATATATTTTGTTTTGTGTAAAAGAAATTAAAAAGAAACGTGTTCTAAATATGTTTAAAGATTGATGAGGTTTGAAGAGAGAGAAAATAATTGGAGGTATGGTATTCTAGTACGTATTTATGTACCGTCAGACAAGTTTATAGACTCACCTGAATATTAAATCTCGTCAGAGATCTTAATTAAGTTTAATTTACATGCCGCCAAGCAAGTCAGTAAAATAATTTGAAATTTCGACGTAAAGTCTATGGTGAAGATATTTGGTTGAAGTCGGAGAGGAAACTAAAAGTATTAGCTATAAACTAATTGTAAGTAATTTGTAGTCCACTAAAAGCCCTGCAGGAGGATATATAATTGGATTTCGGTTCAGGTTCTTAGATTTAGAAATAGAGTGGTTATAATTTTGATATTTCAGTATTTTGAACTGTTTTGAAAAGGTGGTTCTAATTTTAGCATTTTAATATTTTGAACTATTTGAACATATCTGAAGAAGACAAATCACCCACAAAAAATGTTTTATTCACGCCAAACAATTTCGACTCCATCAGACTGGAGACACTGCCGATTTTTTGCTTATGATGTGACTTATTATGCTTGTGAATCTAATGTATGGGAATATTAATTTATGAGAAAGTCTATAAGAGCCTGACATTCTACAGATATATAATAAATGGGACTTGGTAAATAAACTGCCAGACCATTTCAAACGATTTTGGACATCTTGCAGCTTTTAGGCATAGCTACACGAAAGACACGTCAAAGGCATTCCCATGCGCAAAAATTCAACTAAACAAATTACTTCACGAAAACAATTAGTTTCAGCACAAAACAACATTATTCCCTCTGGTAAACACTCATGACATTTGAAGTGTCATGTATGTACAGACGTGCACTTATATAGATTTTTATCTAATTAAAAATACTTTATGAGACATCTATGGAAAAATAATTCCGTAGTTAGTAGGGTGGTTGTCACCAACTGCTTTGACGTGAACAATGTCCCTGCTAAGGGTATATCCAACTAGTATCGGAGCGTTATGAAAAGTATAAACATTTTGACCTCTTGTATCTCCCAGCCTAATAGATAACAAGAACGATCAATCATGCCTAAAGCATTGATTATGAAACATTTTCTAACTGAAATTCAATTTTATTTAAACACCTCTAAAATTCGATACATTCAGCGCTGATATATTTTAAATTATCACAGTACTATAATAATTTATTATATTTGAAAACTTAAGACTTCATCGAAAAAAATAAACTTTATTTAAATGACGTTATCATATAAATAAATAATATAAATCGTCTGGCTCTCTGTGTAAAGGTAATGAATATTTCATTCATATCACTTTTATTCTAGACTCCAGAGCTAAATAATTTTGCGTGAAAAAAAATCATCAATTCTTATACAACTGATCTTACAATCACTTGTTTACATTCTGCATCCATTAAAATTAGGCTTCGTTGTAGAAATAATCAAAGTTTGACGAGCATTTAAACTAAAATATATTGTAATTGCGTTGGCACAGAATATAGATGCACAGAAAATACAGGAAAATAAAGCAGTTTTAGAACGGGTGCAACACTAAATATAATTTTAAAAGAACTTTAAAACTCGCGATTTTTACACTGGAAAAAAAAGATGGATGCCATATATTATTTTAAAGTGGGTCAAGTGATATCTTCATATAATATGGGTGTAATTAATATTTTAATTTTTATTTAAAAAACTACCGAACATATTTTGCTGAAATTTTTGCAATATATTTTATGAGGTAAGTTGAATATTTCCTAAAATTTGTGAAGCAATTTGTGTATTATAATTTTGCTTAAATTTTTTTTTGAAAAATTAGCTCTCATAGGGTTCAATGTATGTCACTTTTTCAACCCTGGTTCAATCCAAAATTAATTGAGTGATATTATTCATTTACATTCCCATATGCCCCACAGATTGTCTCAACAACATACTAAAATTTCATTTTGATAAAGTCATTTTTACGACAGTTATCGTGTGAACGGACAGACAGATAGAATGAACGAAGTCATAAACACATTTCAATTATGTTAGAAAGTATTAAAAATTAAAACAATTTATATTTGTTTTGTCGTAAGTAGGGTATCATTCATGAATGTGCAAAATAAATTCAATGTTTTAATATTTTGAAATTTTTTTTTCGAAAGATATAAAATGGTTCGGTCGAGTTTTCGCTTCGAGTTCGTTTATTTGAATTTGAAATATATTTTAAACTATAGCAATAAGTAATAAAAGTGTTCAGTGGGATATTCAGTTTTTAAATCAATAATTTATTTTTATGAAGGTTTTATATTTTCTAAACAATCACATTGTGTCAGAATGAAAAACACATGTCAGAATGAAAATTTTTCGTATTCAAAGTTTCTAATGTTTAAATCTCGAAAACTAAAAGTGCTAGCTATAAATAGTAATTTCTAGTCCTTTGAAAACTCTACAAAGATATACAATTACATTTTGGTTCGACTACTTCGTTTTCATAATATAGTGGTTTTAATTTCGATATTTTAGCTACTAGGGGACTCCGTTCTCTGCTCCTTACGCTCGACAATAATTCACACACAAAAGAAATTTTAATCCTCCAGTGCTGAGATAATAAACAGACAGGCAGAAGCACAACATATAAACAATTTATCGTTCTAGAAGCAACGTTACATAAAATATTCTAAACGAAATATCATGGTTACATTAATTCAAGCAAATGAATTATTTGCAACTCTATTAAAATATTAATTCTAAAATGCTTATTAAACAAAATATATCGTCTGTAAAGAACCTCGCTGCCTCAACCGGTAATTTAACCCCGGATCTCTGTATCAGAAAGCCGACGCTCTACCGTTGAGCTACTGGGGCGGAATTGTAAACTCTTATCGTCTGGGAGGACTCTGCATTCTCCACCTTCTAATGTCAGATTGGCGTACAACTGCCAATCTGATAGACCACCTCCTTCTAGTTTACCTCAGGATAGCCTCCTTCTAGTTTACCTCAGGATAACTCGACTTTTCGATGGATCTACACGTTTCGAGATCTCTAGAATACGAAAAAACTATTTTTAGCGTGACGTCTGTGTGTGTGTGTCTGTCTGTCTGTGCAATTTATGTATCCACTCTAACTAAAAAACTAATGGACCGAATTTCATAAATTTGGTATATACGTCATTTGGTGAGAACCTGGTGCTCATTAGTTTTTGGTAGGATTCGTACAAACAAAACCCGCCGGTTTTTGCTAAATGGTTCGCAAAAATTTCATGTATCCACTCTAGCTAAAATGCTAATTGACCAAATTTCATAAAATTTGGTAGATAAGTTACTCGTAGGATGCTCTAGTGCTGATTAGATTTGGGTATGATTCGGAAAAGAACAACCTGCTTTTTTTTACGAAATGGCCTGCAAAAATTTCATGTATCCGCCCTAGCTAAAATGCTAATTGACCAAATTTCACAAAATTTGGTTGATAAGTTACTTGTGGGACACTCTGGTGCTGATTAGACTTTGGTACGATTCGGAAAAGAACAATCTGCCTTTTTTACGAAATGGCCCGCAAAAATTTCATGTATCCACCCTAGCTAAAATACTAATTGACCAAATTTCACAAAATTTGGTAGATAAGTTATTTGTGGGACACTCTGGTGCTGATTAAATTTTAGCACCATTCGGAAAATAACAACCTGCATTTTTTTTACGATATTGCCCGCAAAAATCGCCAAAATTAAAAAAAACTACATGTTCTGAAATGTATGAATTAAATTCTTGTTTTATACGCAATTTTTGACGAGGAAAAGAATATAACACACTCTTACATTTTAGAATTAACCGTTCTCAAGATATTTAAGATTTCTTGCATTTTTGTTACCTCGCTAAAAATGTCCAGTTACCAAATAAAACTAAAAATTAAATTAAAAATGCAAATTTAGTGTCATTTGCTGCAAATAAACTCAATTTAATGAATTATTTAATAAATAAAAAAATATGAATTTGAGTCTGCAGGGAAAGTCATGTGCTGTCCACATCAGATTTTTATTTTAATGCAGCTGCAGAAGAAACCTCTATGGCACTAATCAACAAACAATATAACGTTCGGGGTGATAAACCCCCTTTCATGGGATGGGCGGCTTTCGCTCTATTTTTGAGATACAGAAAAGGATCAACTACAAAACTGTAGAACGTTCCCAAATTAGTACAAAAATGTGTTTTTCCGACAGTAAAAGCTACATATAATTGTTCGAAAAATATTTTTAAAAGTATACCATTCTTTAAGCTGTTAAATCATCTGACAACAGATGTATAATAAGCGATTTAATAAATTTAGTTTAAAAGCTAACTATTTTATTAGGCGGACGATTTGTATGATATGGGTACTTGACGACGATTTGTATGATTTGTGTACTTGACGACGATTTGTAAACGATTTGTATGTTTGAACCATATCTACTATGCTTGTTTAGTAATGGATAACATTGCTAAAAATGATTCTTATTTTTGGAGAATGTAACCGGTATTCCAATGCAGACGAACGATTATACGCACAGCGTTTTGCTGCAATGCAAGGCATTCCATTCGTCTGAGTACGTTAACGTTGCTTTATTTGGAGGGGGTATATTTAGAGTATATTCCCCAATTTTCAGACTTTTCTGTCTGACAAACAATTTTTTCGTCCTCGAGAAATTTCCCCTGATATGGACGTTTCTAGGCACCCTGTATAATTCTGGCTTTTCACATATTGTATCTACACGTAAAATTTCATATCAATCTATGTTGAGACCCAGGCCGTCCGACCTACCAGAAAGGTGTAAGGTAACTGTTCAGACGTCAGGGGAGTGCCACCCAATTTAGATCGGAACCCAGTGGGGGAGGCATCCACAGGGATCGTACCCTCCTTTCCCTACCACGAACCTCTCGGAAAGACTTACGGACCACATGTTTGACGTAACGCGTACTTCGCTTGAACACGGCGGCAGTTTTGGCAATAGCGGGAATTGAACCTACCAAGTACAATTCCTACCGAGTACAATTCCCGCGCGCTAACCACTGGGCTACCGCGCCCATATCAATTTGTGTGCATTTGGTCTTCAGTTATACCGTATTCACACACACACACACACACACATGCATTCACACACACCTCATACACCCTCACACATACACATGCACGCACACACACCTCATACACCCTCACACACACATTCATCATACACCCTCACACACAAACACCTTATACAGCCTCACACACACACCCTCCCTCTCACGCACACACACACACACACAGATACACACACACACACACAAGCACATATACACACACACACACACAAGCACATATACACACACACACACACAAGCACACACACACACAGATTTTACTAAAGTGTTCCAAATAGGTCCAGTAAGTCTCGAAACGTGATTTTCTATTAAAATTTTGAATTCGATAATTTACCAGATAGCAGTACTCTTTCTGTACAATAGTATAAGAAAGTAAAAATCAAGAATTATTTCCTGAATCTAGATCAGTGGGACATTAAAGATGAAGAAATTCTCGAACAATAAAAGTAAATTCTTATATCATTTATTGGAAGCTCATAACATCTGGTTGTTGTGGCACCGTCGTCAATTACCTTGAATGATCGGACGGAAAACATATCCCTCGTTTCTTCCAGCTCCATTCCTCGCAATCAAAGATCATGATTCGGCTTATTTTAGCCCTCTAACTTCTGGTATACAAAGAAAGTATAAAAGACAAACGGTCCGTTCCATTTTTATTTTCCCTACAATACAAGTAAAGGTAGAGTAATATGACAGTTCCCAAAATGTGTAAAAATAGCTTGATAAAAGAAAATCTGATTCTCGATTTTTATTAGATGTGCAAATTTGAAGCATTCATGAATACAAATTCCACATATTTACTTTTGAAACAATATATAATAAAAGAAAATATTGTAAGGGGAGAGTCGAGGTCTGCTAGTATGATTTTGTGATGGGGTAAAAATACGACTTCAGATTTTGATGGATTTATATATTTTTAACACTTTACAACAAAGTTGAAAAGTGTTTTTAACACTTTACAACAAAGTTGAAAAGTGTTTATGACTTTGTTCATTCTGTCTGTCTGTCTGTCTGTCTGTCTGTCCGTTAGCACGATAACTGCCGTAAAAATGACTTAATCAAAATGAAATTTTAGTATGTTGTTCAGACGGTCTGTAGGACCTATGGGAATATAAATGAATAATATCACACAATTAGTTTTGGATTGAACCCGGGTTGAAAAAATGAAATACATTGAGCCCTATGGGACCTAATTTTTCTAACATTTTTTAAGCAGATTTAAAATTCACAAATTGCTTCGAAAATTTTAGGTAATAGTCAAATTGTTCCATAAAATATATAAAAAAAAATTCAGCTAAATATATTCAGTAGTTTTTTAAATAAAAATTAAAATAATAATTACACATCTTATATGAAACGATCACGTGACCATGATATGAAACGATCACATGACCCACTTCAAAATGAGATATGGCATCCATCTTGTTTCAAATTCGCGATTTTTAAAGTTCTTTTTAATTCATATTGAGTGTTGTATCCATCCTAAAACTACTTTATTTCTGCTTAAATTCTGTGCATCTACATACTAAAACAACACAATGACAATATATTTGAGTTTAAATTCTCATTCAAATTTGATTATTTCTACAATTAAGCCTATTTTTCACCTATGTAAAATGTAAACAGCAAAATATGTAGAATGAGTTGTATTAGAATTACTGTATTTCTTTAACACAAAATAATTCAGTCCATGGAGTCTGCATGGCTGATATGAATGAAATATTAATTGATTTTATAAACAGAAGGACGATATTTTTCGATGAAGTTTTAAGCATAAAGCTTATGAATTGTAGCTCCATGGTCTTAATTTTTAAATAAAATAAATTATTATAGTATTGTGATGAATGAAATGAATGGGAGAAAGTTATGAATGAGATCCTGTTTTAATAGAGAGATCCAGGCGTGTTATTTTTTCTATGACGTCATTTGAATTAGTTTCAGTTGTTTTCGATGAAGTTTTCAAATATAATAAATCATCGTAGTATTATGATAGATTTAAAAATATTACCGTGGAATGTATTGCATTTTAGAGATATTTAAACCACGCAATTTATATTTCAATGCCGTCTTTTGAATGAAGTTCATTTTTTTCAATGAAGGTTTAAGTTTTCAAATATAATAAATCAATGTAGTATCGTGATAAGTTTTAAAATATTACTGAGGAATGTATTGCATTTTCGACTTTTTTAAATAAAATTGCATTGAAGTTGGAAAGTGTTTCATAATCAATGCTTTAAGCATGATTGATCTTTCTTGTTAAATACTCCGGCAGAGACGCTGCAATCACTTTTATTCGATTGGGCATAGTCACTTCACTATAGATAGACCTGTCGTGTACATTCGGAGACCTTGTTTTATAAAGTTATTGTGATGCTTAAGGGCATTTCCAGGAATATATATATATATATATATATATATATATGTATATATATATATATATACTCGTCAAAAGTGAAATTACAACACAGTAAAGGAATGCACGTTGCCATATGCAACACAGTACCGGTAGAAGAGAGGGTTACATGCAAATGATTAAAAGAACAAACAAAGATATGCAAAAGAAACATGTTTATTCTGTAAATAATGTGGCCCCACGGGCAGCTAAACGGCTAGGCATACTATCGATGAGGCTATTAATGGTTGATTGAGGTAATCCTTGCCAAGCAGCGTCTATTGTGTCACGCAGTTAGTCTACGGTATGTACCGGTGGTCCCCGGTGCACCTAACGTCTGATGAGGGTCCACACGTGTTTAATAGGAGAGAGATCGGCGAGGTTGCCCGCAAGGAAAGGATGTGAATTCTGTTCAGCTATTGAGAATTTGCCGTGCGGTGTGGTATTGCCTTGCTGCAACACCGTGCCGAGGATAGCCTGCACCATTCCTCTACAGGCAGGAGTGCGATTCATCAGTAAACAATACCCGATGCCATTCATTGGTCCAGTTGCGATAACGACGACACCAGAGTCAGATGTGCATCCCTGTGTCGAGCGCTATGGCACCCCAGTGGCCGTCAACCGTCAGCGCAGCTGTACTTCATAGAACCTGTTGTGTATGGGTGCGCGCAGGTGACCGTGTCTCGATGACTGCTGGTCTGTAAGCCTGTTCGATCCATTCCCTCTTCGTGTTCTCTGATATTCCCGCGTCCATCGTGTCACACATCGCTGGATGGTATTCACGTCGTGCCCAATACACTTGGCAATTGCGCTCATTGACAAACCCACGTCCTGCAGCTCTAGGATATGGTCTCATTCCCCAGCCTTTAACTGCTTGTATACAGCTCGCTGACGTCTTGGAAACATCGCTTCTTCACTTTTTCAAAGGTTCGTCTGCTGCAAATCGTCGCTGATAGCATTTACTGGACGAGCAGTCTGTTGGCCTTTATCACCCGAAGCTGGGTGTCACGTGACCCGATAGATACAAAAACTTAATCATTTACATATGATTCTCTCTTCCACCGCTACTGTGATTTGCGTATGGCTATGTTCATTCCTTCATGGTGTTGCAATTTCACTTTTGACAAGTGTATATATATATATATATATATATATATATATATATATTATTTTTTAAACTTCACGGACAGGTGTTGTCGATCGATTTTGTGAAAGAAAGAGGCTCAGAGCCACTTAGCTTTAAAATTTTCTGTAACAGAAATTATTAATTTTATGTTTGTAAATTTTTGTGCTGGAATTATATGGCATGGGGTCATATGTGTTTGATTCATCAAGTATCATCAATAATACGCCGGCAATATTACAATAATTAAAATCTGAAATGTGAATTCTCTACATAGTTTTCTCATACATTTATGTTGAATATTTTTTACTTCTATTTGTTTCACAGTCAGTATTAGGTTAAAAGAAAACACAGATTGTTATGAGCCTTTCTAGGTAAGTTGTTCTTAAAAGAATTGAGACATTCATTTAAGATCAACTTTTAATATATTTTCTTTTAAGATCTTTTAAAAAGGATGATTGTTTGGCAACAGATCAACCAAGCCAATGCATCGGATATATTCAGCTGATTTATATGCTACATACTATTTTAATACCTTTTATATGTATAACAAACTATTGCCTGCATACAACTAATCATCGTTCTGGGAGTTATCATTATTCTCCATATGAATAATCCTAAAAAAATATTAAATTTCGAATACATCGTTGTTTTTAAATCTTGAAAATAACAAAATATTCTATCTAGTTCTAGTTTTTTCACAATTGTATCGACACTTGAAATTGATTTATAATAGGAACATTCGTTCTTGAGTAGCATGACTACACCTTGCAGACACGCAAATATACATACGCACACATACAAACAAATATTCTTCCGAAGTGTGCTTAAAAAATCTGAAACCTTTTTCGGCAGAATTTTTAATTTGAAAGTTTTAGGAAATGCAATATTTTCTCTGTATCCATAGTATTCGAAATGTCTTTGAAATCGTAATCCAAACACTGTAATGGGAGAAACCTAAAAAAATAATAGGAGCAAAAACTCGCCAATTATTGCACCATGTATTATCAGCGTCTAGCATCCGGTTTCTATGGTAACAACAGCTGAAAGCTCATGCTGGATTCATAATTTCTTTCCCATCTCTCTCGTTGAGATGAATTTTCAGGTGATAACTGGAAATACTATCATTCCCTTGAACCTGAAATGTTACTATTAAATTTCTACTTTCATTAATAAATACATAAATATGATTTTTATATTTAAATCTTACTACAATTACCATAAAAAATGGAGTAAATATGCAACTAAAAATTTAAATTATATTTTCCAAATATTCTTTCCTATAACATATACTATACGTAAAGGGGAAGTGTTGTAATTGGAATAAAATATTCTGACTTTCGAATTATGATGCAATTACATATAATGAGTATCCTTGAATACGAATAATCTATTTTTAATTATATCTGTTTGTCTGTCTGTGTGTGAGTCTGTAGGTTGGATAATTCTCGAACACATTGAGTGATATAAATGACATTTTTACGATTATTTCGAACGATAAACGTAAAAGACCTATTTTGGGTCAAAATGGTATATATATATTTACTTTGTCATACTATTGAAAAGAAAAAGTATTGTTGTCTCAAAATGTTTCTTAAATTCGAAATTTCCGATTCGAAAGAGCACGTTTTAAAACACCATGAATATATATCGAACACCTGTAAAAATGTTCTTTTTATTTGTATATATGTGTTTGAGGGCGTTTGTTTATGTCTGTGTGAACTTGTAACTCAAAAACGAATGCATTTATTGTTATGTGTAGATACTTTATGTGTAGATACTTTATGTAATACTTTTTGTAATTTATATGTTTAGAACATTAATTGTTCGATATTTAAGGTCTTTATAACATTATGATCTATAGTAAAGCAGTGGTAATTCCCACAACAACTTATTAGTATAATCTATACTTGAAAATGTAGATACTTTGTAATGTTGAAAATGTAGACGTGCACAAACTTTACGTAATAATTTTTGTAATTAACATATTTAGACCATTGATTGTTTGATATTTAAGGTCTTAATAACATTAAGATCTATAGTGAAACAATGGTAATTCCCATAACCATCATATTAGTATAGTCTATACGTGAAAATAATTGTGTGTACTATTCTATGGATGTAAAAAGTATTAAAACACCTTATATGACTACAAATCAGCTGATTGCATCAAATTTTACTTCAATGTATTGGTGCCAACTTATAAAATAAATTGTTAAAGTTTTTTTTTTCAAGAAAATGTTAAAATATTAGTTAATGAATAAAACGTTCTAAGAAGATACATTTTGCATTCTCATACTGATTAATATGCTTGTAAACTTAAACAATATGCAATATGAAATATAAAAAAGCCGAGTGGAATTTTTGACTCTTCGCGTTTTTTAAATATTGTTAGTCTATTATATTTACATGTTCTATATATATCTTATGAATTGTTGAAAAATAAAAGACAAAAAATATGCTGTCAGAATATCGAATTTTATTCGTACAAAATATTCTTTTTCTCGTATTCAATGAATAAACAAACTTTTATTTTGTTTTAACTCCAGCCTTTAAGCGATTTACTCTACATAAATTTTTAACGCCTTTGTTTTGGTATTTATTTTAACATCTTTCACTTTTCTTTCGAAAATAAATAGAAGTTGCTCTGTAAATGTGCCAAAGAGGAGGCGTTCGAGATAATAGTGAAGTAAGTTCTGTAAATGTTCTTAAGCATTCTGCACAAATAAAATTTGTTAGATTTATATGTATAATTGAAAATTGTAATTCAGAGATAGAAAAACTCCATTCCTTATGCCAATTGTGGCCCTCCACATTATTTTATGTGATCTACGGGTGTTGCAAAATAGTAGTAGTGCAAAAATAAAAATCAATACGATTTTTAAAAGAGAGATTGATATCTTTCTACATTTATTAAAAAAGTAAAATCCAGTTCAAATGCGAAATATCGTAGTTTAAAATATTGCTTTATATAGATAGATAGATGTACAATAGATAAATTCATTTATCTATTTTATGACATCTATCTACGGCATTTATCTATATAATGGCATCTCCGTAACGTCTAGACCACCGGACAATAATTTGGAACTCGGTAAACACACACTTATTCTGAGTATCAAATGTTGAATATCTTAGCAAAAATATGTTCTATCTATGTCATATTAATTCAGCATTTAAAAGGTTAAAATGTGTGTGTGTTACGATGTGTGTGATTCTTAATACTCAAAGGGGAATGTAATATATCAAGAATTGCTGATAAGTCAAAAGCAGCGGTTTCAATAGGTGTTTTGGTAAACAATACTTATAGATTACTTCTTCTTCGACCCATACCGTTCGACCTACCAGAAGGTGTAAGGTAATTGTTTGGACGGACTGGAAGTGCCACCCAATTTATACCGGAACCTAGTAGGAGTGGCATCCACAGGGACCATGCTTTCCTTCTTCTACAACCAACTTCTCGGAAGGACTTACGGACCCACATGTTAACGTGATCGTACTCCGCGTGAACACGGCGACAGTTTGGAAAAAGGCGGGAATCAAACTCGAGTCGTCCGAGTGCAATCCCCGCGCATTAACCACTGGGCTGTCGCGCCCTCATATAGATTACTTGACAAGAATAAGAATATTTATTTTCTACTATTTTTTATGTTTTAGCTTTAAAAAACGGGCAATATCTCAATTGGTGCATGTTAAAGCTTTATACTGTTATCCGCTTTAAAATGAATATAATGCGTAATTATTGCCATATTTATTTTATTTTTAAATTATTTTTATTTTCGAAAAAAAAATGGCATAAAAGGATCTTCTAGTTGGCAATTGAAATGAGATTCAATGGGATTATCGATTCAAATCACACACACACACACATATACAGACACACACACATGTATATAATATATATATATACCACGTGTAAAGCTTTAATGCTTGGATTTTATTTCATTTTCTATTATCGATTCCTTTCCATTGATGTCTGTTGTTCGTCTTCAGCTTGATGACTAGAGGTTTGCATTTTACTTTCCACTTGATTGATGATTCTCTGTTTGATACTTTTTTATTTGTTAGGCATTTTTTAATGTTGGGGGTTTTTGAGTTGCAACTTCTTTCTATTCTATCATTGGATATTCAAACTATTATTTATATATATATATATATATAGTGCCACAAACCTCTGACCAATAAAGTATGTCTTCTTTAAATTTGAAGCCGGGTGTGTGGTATGAATGACTTTAGTTTGTCAGCACACATTCTCGAAAAATTGTTGCATATGGCAAGTTTTTTTGCTGCCAGTGCAGTTATCAACTACTTCGTGTTGAAAAGTGACAAATAGTGCAAAACTGTTCCGATTTCTGCACTCAGACCGCAATTACTATTTTTATAAGAATTTATATTCAATTTTTCTCACTGTCTTGCCTGTACACCATGTCCAGGTTAAAAGAAATGTGGTTGCATATCTGATAAATGATTTAGAACTCCAAAACAAATACGTAATATGCCAAAAAATGGCTGCTCAGTAACTGTTTGCTATTTTTAAACTTTTCTTTACCAAATTATTGTAAAATTATGAGATAAAAATAGATGTTATTACTATTTTAACACTATGAAATCATTTTGTAGAAATGGAATATTTGTCATTCTTTCCTACTTACAATAATATGATTGCATTTTGTGTAAACACTGAAATCCTAAAGGACTGCAGGTTAAATTCAAATCTATTACAGAGGAAATATATATTTAAAACCGCTAATTCACACACAAAACATAAGGCTGAGAAAACATCACCAAACAGCCTTTACAAAGTGTTTTTTCCTTAAAAAAAAGTTCGTTTTTTCTTTGCCATTTATTTTTGAAGCATAATTTTTTCCTTCGTTTTATTTAAAGAAAAGCACTGGCTGTGCTCAGAGTACTATTGCTTGGGCTGACAAGCATGTGTTTTCCCTCTCCCAATACAATCAACAGTCTCTCCTTGTGTTTTACCGTTTCCTCCTTTTCATTTTTTTTTTTTTTTTGGTCTTCTTCTTTTGAAGTCCCACAAGTTTTACTTAAATTTTTATTAGCCAGAGGTAACTGAATGAAAATGATTTTCAAACATATTAAAATTGTATGAAAACTATTTACTGCTTCAACTTGTATTGAAAACCCGTTAAAAGCGTATCGACCATTTACATTTCGTGCACTATTCCCCCTTGTTATGCGCAGGCGTTTGGCCTTGCCCTGACCCCAACCTTGCGCTTGATTGAGTCCCTCGTTTTCCAAACTTTGAGAATGATCTTTATTTATATGTAACAGGTAATGCATATTTTTTGTAAAACTTTTTTTGTAACTATCATAAAAATTAGTTTAATTAGTTATAAATAACTTAATACGTATAATTGTTATAATAGCAATAAAATACTTTTATTTCTGAATAATATTTCTAGGCAAGCATTTTATTTTTATTTTGGTCACCACAAATATTCCAGTTCGCTCTGGCCACCCATGTTTCTGGGGCTCTTAAGCACCACACAACTGCGCTTAATACCAGTTACGCCACTGCTCCTTATTTAGGATAAAATATAAATCAACCACATCAACAGTTGTAAAGAACCTTGCTACCCCAATCTGGAACTGAACAACGGATCTTCGTATTGGCCGGCCGACGCTCTACCGTTGAGCTACTGGAGCGGAATTGCAAGCTCTTGTCATCGAAGTTGACTCTGCATTACCCACCCTCTAGTATCAGATTGACGTGCAACTGACAATCCGGTTGACCACCTTTTGCTATTTCTACCTCAAGTTAGCCTCCAATGCTAGCCTGAGGGATAATCCCTCAGTTTAGTTTCCTGCGTGGTCGTTGTCCTCCTAATTCGAAATCGGCGCTCAATATACCAAAGTTAACTGAATCCGAGCAGCCATACTAGGGTCACTTTCAGACGCCAGACAACTTTGCGCTGACCTACAGGGTTGATTTACTTGTTCGAGCGCCATTGTAAAGAACTTTGCTGCTCCAACAGGGAATCGAACCATGAATTTTCGTACTGACCAGCTGAAGTTACCGTTGAGCCAATGGGACGGAATTGCAAATTTTTATCGAAGGGGACTCTGCACAGTCAAATACCTTCTTATCTTGGATGGTGTTATTGATTTGCCTTTTTATCCTGAATCTATATTTTGACTCAGAAACCAGTTGATACCGTCACTAATTTGTTTTATGTTGTGTTTTTAACAAATATCTTATTTTTAACTCTGACTAAATCTTATCATGGGTTAGAACCTTAATCTCAAGCTTAGGGCTTGATTTCAAATCGGGTTAGATGCAGTTATTTTTTTAAATAATTATAAATGACTTTTCGAAACTTGTTCAGTATACCAACTTCTAAATATTTAAAGCCAAAGCAAGATGACTGCACAATTAAGATGTATGGTACTTTCGTATGTGACGTCGTACTTTCGTATGTGTTGTCGCAATCTAAAATCACTTTTTGTACATATGACTTCATAGTTTGCCTATGCGAAATCCACATAAACAAACAATGGCCATATATGCCATGTCGCGGATTCATATCATTTTCCTCATAAAGAATCCTTCCTGATTATGATGCAAGTAGTCTAATATGGAATGTGAATGTAATGAGAAAATCATGTCCGGATATTTTAGACTATGATCAGAATGCTGAACTTTGTACGTCATTGAGGGTTTCATAAGCTGTGCGAAAGTTTTTAAAATGTTACCAAGATAATATAGTACGCTGTACGTCATTGAGGGTTTTATAAGCTGTACGAAAGATTTAAAATGTTACCAAGATAATATAGTACGCAAGTACGACCATCTGGCATGCCAAAACAAAATCGTGATTTATCCGTTAACAGAATGTTTCGCAATTCTGTTGTCCAATTGCGTCTCGTTTGATACCAATGGAGGCGACGTAACCGGTGAAGACATTGAAACGGTAGGTGTCGAACAAGTCGTCTACCTCGAATTCTGCGTCATGCAAACGGTTTCGAATCGTTTGCGTCGAAACCACGTTACCTGTAGTGTGAGATACATGTGGTTGAAACACGGTTACTGTGATAAACGGCTCCCGCGCAAAGCTTCTCTGAAGCATACGATCTTCACATGGTGTGGTACACCTGGAAGCTCCACTACCACCTGAGATCTTCGTGTCGTTTCATTGCCTCTCACGATCCATAACACACACCATTGAATTGTGCTCTCATCACGACCCAAAAGTTCAGCTGTCCTTCGAAGATTCATTCCACCCTCACGTAAAACAATGATTTGCTGCCGTTCCGTTTACGACAACTGAACATATGCCATCTTAGCATACTGTGATGATTTTTACAACCTGAAACCAAATACGCTTCAATGTATCTGTGATGTCGCTTCTCCTTGGCCTAACGCTTTTATGTAGCTTGGCAAGGTGTTACGTCACTATACGTAACGAAACTGTGATCATTTGCATATCTCGTCTTGCTGTTTTTATTGCTTGATTTACAGAAAGCTACACCTACAACTTTAGGATGTTGCGATTTCAGTTGTGAGCAGTATATATATATATATATATATATATATATATATATATATATATATACCGGGTGATTCAAAAGTTCGGAGAAAAAGTAAACCGCTATAAAAAATATCTATTGGTCGGAGAGACATGCGGTTTGCAGATTAATATTCACCGTGGTGGGATATTTTGTGTGGCATGAAAAAAAAATTAGTTCAAGCTCTCGACACTTAGGGGGCTGCGGCAGATAAAGCCATGGAGATAACTTATGCATGGAGGTGATCGCACACATGACTGGCCTGCGAGATCCCCAGATCTCACACCCTGGGATTTCTCGTTGTAGGGATACCTAAAATCACGGGTGTGAGATCTGGGGATCTCACAGGCCAGTCATGTGTACAATCACCTCCATGCATAAGTCATCTCCATGCTTTATCTGCAGCAGCTCCCCGAGTGTCGAGAGTTTTAACTAATTTTTTGTTCATACCACACAAAATCCCCCACCACGGTGAATCTGCAAACCGCATGTCTCTGACCCATAGATATTTTTATAGCGTTTTACTTTTGCTCTGAACTTTGGAATCACCCGGTATGTATATATATATATATATATATATATATATATATATATATTCCAATGGCAGAGAACAAGACAAACATTATACAAACAGAGCGAACTCGATACATATAACGTGAAGAATCAATAACTCATAACAAGGCCAGAACCGTGAAACCTGTTAACGTTCACATGACGTTGCCCCGGCGCACCAGTTGGGGTCGGAAACATATCGCGCCCAACGACACAACATCCATGCCTGCAAGTGGGATTCGAACCCACAAACCGGCAGCCGAATGATCACTAGGAAACTCTTGCCTTTGAACGTTATATATATATATATATATATATATATATATATATATATATATATATATATATATATATATATATATATATATATATATATATATATATATATATATCTTTAGAGGAGAGTGATAAATGTAATAAGTGAGAAGTGAGAGGGAGCTTAATGAAAGCTTTATAAGAGAATAATTTCACTGACATGCATATAGTACAATTTGATTCTAGCTTGTGTGAAGGATGTGGTATAGGTGTTCTGTTTTCGATTTTCGTCTATGTGGTTCTGTGAAAGGTAATTTTATTCACCATGTTATTCCTACGGTAAAATAAAAAAAAAGTGCTCTGTTGCGACTCATCGCAAAATCTTTTATATAGTGCTTTAAATAATGTAATTGTTAATGCCACAGAGAATTTAAATAATAGATTGGAAGTCAAAGGATGTTTCACGTACGAGTTAGCGACTACATTTGTTTATTTGTTGGTGTCGTGAAGACTACACAGAGATGTTTTCACTCGTGTCGCTTCTGTGTGTATTCATATTTTACATACGCACAATGACCGACAAATATGACAAAACTTTTGCACAAAATTAATTACTGTGTTTTGTTTGGAACATAGCTATCAAAATATTATGAACTATTTAAACTTTATATTGAAAGGAAACGCCATATCATGAATATACTTGCTGCAAACCTAACTTGACAATAGAGAGGTATAAGAAAACTGTAAACCTCCGCTACGTTATATAGTTAGTCAATGTAACAATGAATGAACGAATGGCGTATGAACACAAAATTGAGCGATTCGTACACAACATATCCAAGCTAGACTTACGGCGAGTATAGTATCAAAAGTAGAATTATGATCGTCTATTGCAATTACATAACATGTTCCCTACTTATATTTTCATGACCGAATCAGAAATGTTTATTTGCTTTCATGAAGTTCAAATTCTACGGCTCTTTTTTCATTGCATTAACTTTTGTATTTTATGAGTGGCAACAGCTGTATTAGTGTTATTATAGAACCGAAACTTGGATGATGTAAACAGTTGAATGATTTAAGCTGGAATGATGTAAATAGAATAATATACACTATTGAATTAAAATGAAAACCGTTTCCTTTCGTGTAAATGCAGTGATTTAAATATTTATGGAATCATATTAAATGAAGGTTTTAAAGGAGAGCGACACAAGAGTATTTCTGAGAGATTCTCATAACAAATAGAACTCATATCGCCATAAATTTTGAGTTCAGTCTTGGGCCCGATTCTGAAGCTCCCTTAAGACTTTAGTTATCTATGGCTGACGAAACGTTCTGGTGATTCGATAAGGGCATTTTTAAACGATACGAAACTATCCTTGACTGTTCAAGATGACACATGGGTTCTGTTTTAACACAAGGGTTTCATTAAAAAGCGATAACAAAAGAACTGTTTAAAAGGACTGTCATGGGTAACTGAGAATCGCAGCGATGTTATATTTTTCTAAATACAAATAAAAAATAAAAAAAATTGATGTGGGCAGAATACATGACTTTCTCTACAGATCCAAATTCAATTCACCTTTATTTCTTTAAAATTTCATTAAATTGGGTTTAATTGTACAAAGTAACACGCATAATTATTGTGGGTTGCGGTAGCCCATTGGTTAGCGCGCTGGAGTTGCACTCGGTAGGCCCGGGTTCGATTCCAGCCACTGCCAAAACTGCCGCCGTGTTCACGCGGAGTACGATCACGTTAAACATGTGGGTCCGTAAGTCCTTCCGAGAGGTTGGTGGTAGGGGAAGGAGGGTACGGTCCTTGTGGATGCCTCCTCCACTGGGTTCCGGTCTAAATTGGGTGGCACTTCCCGGCCGTCCAAACAGTTGCCTTACACCTTTCTGGTAGGTCGGACGGTCTGGGTCTCAACAACGCATAATTATTGTAAATCACACTGAATTTGCAATTTTAAATCAATTTTCGTTTTCATTTGGTAACTGGGAGTATTTTCAAGGGCGATGTAGCAAAAATACAAAAATCGAAAATATCTCGAAAACGGCTAGTCCTAGAGTAATGGGGTTGATATCATTCATTTTATCGTAAAAAATTACATAGAAAACATGCATTTAATCAATGCATTTGAGTATACGTAATCCCTTATTTTAGATTTTGACAATTTTTGCAGGCTATTTCGAAAAAAAAAAAGAAAAGGTTTGTTTTTTATCCCAAGTCGTACCAAAATCTAATCAGTACCAAGGTTACCCACAAGTGACTTATTCATAAAATTTTATGAAATTTGGGCAATTAATTTTTAAGTTAGAATGGATACATACATTGCACAGACAGATACACAGACACACGCGCGTACAGATACACACGCTCTTTCACGCAGACACACAAACGCTAAAAATAGTTTTTTGTGTTCTAGAGATCCCAAAACGTGTAGATCCGTTGAAAACTTGGCTTGCGATTTTTGATACGATCCCAGTACTTTCCCTATACATTACGATGTATTGTAGGGAAAGTGAAAATATTTTCTTCATTGTCCTGAGCCAAAATGTTGAATATTTTTTATCGGAACATTTTCAAATGAAATACCTTATTACTATTCACCATTAATATTAAGCTTTAGACGTCACTTATAAATATTCAACCTACATAATACATTTATAAGTATGAATGTATCATGTGGCTGTTTATCATAGGCCAGTGACTATAACCATAATCTAATTATCATTATTTTGTAAAATAGGTTGAATAAATATCTAACTACGCGTAATTCTTTATAAAAAAAACATAGACACCATTGCTCATTTGATCACCTTAAATATTAGTTTTTTCATGATCCTGCTGTTATAGAAATCCGTATCTACTCTGAGCGTAGCCGGGTATTCGTGCTAGTTTCATATAAATATTGAAAAAACAATCCCATGCTCTGAATATATTCTGTAGAATGAATTATAAGTAACGGATATTTTCGATACCAATTTCATGGAAAAACTCTTTTACATAATAAATTAACGGATTCTTTTTTATTGATTATTGCAACGAAATTGTTTTTTTATAGCGAGTTAGCTATAATATATAGCGAGTTAGGTATAAATGCATACATTATGATATTGAAAAGCGGAATATCTGAATTTTGGAAATTTGAGTCCTGTAAAACTCTGCATGTTATAATATATGCATTTACTTTGTTGCCATGCTTTCTGCATAATGAGTTTGAAAATTGAACTGCAATCGATAGTTGGTGTTTGTTATATTTAGGTTCGTGCACACACTTACCTAACTAACACATGGATCAATTCCGCACAATTTAGTTTGAAATATTTGTTCTATTCAGTACTCGATATGTTTTCCAGAAATGAAAACAACTGGCGACTATTGTACATTTGTTTAATATGCAAAACTGTTCCATAGAAGCTCTAGAGTATAATTACTTATTAGAAGGCTGATAAGATTCACGTTATTCGTTTTAACACCTTTCAAATATTTCTCTTGTGCTTCAGTATAGCAAAATATGAATGCATGCTAAGCAATCCTACATGCTAAAAATATATTGCATGTAAAGAAATCCTGCATGTTATAAATATATTACATGCTAATAAATTATGTATGCTAAAAATATATTGCATAGAAAACAAAATAGAAAACAAAATCCTTTCCTTTGTAATGACGAGATCTAAAGAAATATTTTAACATTGCATTTTTCATGTACCACTTTTATACTGGTATGTAAATATTCCACCAATTCCGCTCCAAATCAAATGCTTCTAGGAAAGAAACTAAAAGCACCACTGGACATTTTGGGGAGTTTTTATGTTTTGGCATTCCGTATGAGAGGCTGTTTATTTTTTTCTGCTGTGTGTATGTATGCAAAAAGTCCAATTTCAACTTTTATTTTTTATTACTTTCTTAAACAAATGGGATTTGAATGAAAAATACATTTACAGTTTCTTTGCTTAAACTGATTGCTCAACATCAAAGCGAAATTGTTGCAAGTTAGCGAACAAATCTGAGTCAAAGTCCCATTAGCCAAAACAAGATTAAATAAATAGAGCTTAAAAAGCCGAAAACACATAATTTACAATAGATGTTACTTTTAGTGTCAGTTCCTCGTTATCTTAATGTTTCTCACAGTTTTTTTGCGTGACATATTCTATCATCAGGAAAGAAACAAAAGATTTATTTGTAAAACTGGAAGAATATTTTTTAGTCTAAATTTTATGTAAAGAGTTGGGAGACGTTGGGATATTTCTTGTCTAACAAATTTAAGTTCATTTTAACACTTTCGAACATAGTTTAAAAGTGTTTATGACTTTGTTCATTCTGTCTGTCTGTCTGTCCGTTTGCACGATAACTGCAGTAAAAATGACTTTATCAAAATGAAATTTTACTATGTTGTTGAGACGGTATGTGGGACATATGGGAATGTATATGAATAATATCATCCAATTAGTTTTAGATCGAACCCGGGTTAAAAAAGTGAAATACATGAGACCTAATTTTTCAATCATTTTTTAAGCTAAATTAAAATTCTCAAATTGCTTCGAAAATTTTAGAAAACATTCAAATTATCAAATAAATCATATAAAAAAATTTGAGCAAAATATGTTCGGTAGTTTTTTAAATAAAAATTAAAATAATAATTACACCCATATTATATGAAGAGATCACATGATCCACTTCAAAATAAAATATGGCGTCCATTTTTTCTTTCAGGTGTGTCAAGATTGTGAGTTTTAAAGGTCTTTTAAATTTATATTTAGTGTTGCATCCGTCCTAAAACCGCTTTATTTTTCGTATTTTTTGTGCATCGATATTCTGTGCCAACTCAATTATAATATTTTTGAGTTTAAATGATCATCAAACTTTGATTATTTCTACAACGAAGCCTAATTTTAACGTATGCAGAATGTAAACAAACCAAGCTGTAAGATGAGTTGTATAAGAATTGCTGAATCTTTTCACGCAAAATTATTTAGCTGTAGAGTCTGGAACATAAGTGATATGAATGAAATATTCATTGATTTTGCGTAAAGGAGCAGACGATTTTATAGCATTCCCTTTTTTTATGAAGTTCCAAGTAAAATAAATTACTGTAGTACTGTGATAATTTTAAAAATATCCCTGCTGAATGTATCGCATTTTAGAGATGTTTAAATAAAATTGCCTTTCAGTTGAAAAGTGTTTCATAATCAATGCTTTATGCATGATTGATCTTTCTTATTAGAATATCTGTTCTCACTATGCAAAATTATCTTCACGGGCATATCTGAAGAATAAAACATCCTGGCCCCTTTTGTAAGCAAATTTACAAAAAAAGAAGGAATTGAATCAATATATGCAACCCCGTACTACTTATATTATTGCAGATTAGAAAATATGCCAGTGTGTTAGTAGAAGATTACCCGTATTACAATATGAGTCTCAAATATATTTGCCAAAATAAAAGAGATGACGTAATAAATTGAGAATATCAATAATCTCCGTACTCTTTATACCATACGGTCGTAATTGATTCCAATATATACCAATACATATCAAAACATATGCCAATATACCTGTACTACTTATATTCCCGTTGATTAGAAGATATACCCGTGTATTTGTAGAAGATTTCTCGTACAACGTACAATATATGAGTTTAAACAATTTTTGTCGTAATAAAAGAATTCCATAATCACTTGAAAATATCAATAATTCCTGAAACAATAATTCCCGAAAATATCAATAATAATAACGTTTAAACCTGAAGACCGTAATTGATATTATCCAGTCAAAAATGCTGTAAGAAAAGTCAAATCGTTTTTTTCTAAAATATATTTTTATATCGATTTATTTATTATTCAAATCGAAAAAATAATAATTAAAATTAACAGACAGATTTAATTTAATAGCGTTTCTGAGCAACATGATATAAGATAGAATCTTCCTCATAAACTGCGAAATTAAATAACCATTTTGATTTCTTTATACTTTTCATTGTTCAGTAAAAGCTTGTAAAATATAAACCATGGAGATAGATTTCCCATTTAAATCATGTTTCAAACAATTCATGTTTTCAGAAAGTGACTAATTGGCACAAAAAATCTCCCATCAAACTCAGAGATAAAGTTTTAATTCACTTTCAAACGATTTTCAAGCTTTTCGTTTGGATAAACCACGAAGTTAGAGAATAGAACTCCTAGGAAAAAGTTTCGTTTTTCATTAATATCTCGACAACCCCTCATCTTAGATATTCAAAACTTGGGCTAAATTTATGGGGGGCTATTCCAAGGCTATCCATAAAATTTCATCAAATTCGGTTCAGCCGTTCTTCCTTGATGACGGGACAAACAGACAGACAGATTTTCAATTTTATTTATATAGATATATATATTTTAATTATATATTAACATAAGCAAACCTAACCTATTACATATATGTAATTATATATATTTTTTATTATATAATTGTTTAAATTAACACAGGTAAATCTAACGCATCCACTGGCTTCACTAGGTTGTTGCCGACATGAAATAAAGAAAACAGGATTTCACAGTAAAAATTTCTCACTAATGACAATTGTCCTGTCTTCTCTTCTTTTGCTTGAAAATCTCTGGATTGCGCGCTTTTATAAATAACTGAACAGGTGATTTGAATCCTTTGTTGAACGTTCACTTTTCTTTTTGGTATTTTACCGTTTATTCATTATGTTCGACCTCTTATTTCTTCCTTCTGGATTTTTACCTCTCTTTTTCTTCTCTCGCCGTCGGTAACACCTTTTCTCTGCCTCAGCCACGTTCGCTGTTCTTGCATCCATCGCCGACACTTCGTGTGTGTCCTGATGAAGAACGCTGTTTTTTGCTTTCGAAACCAGTCGATACTATTATTTTTGTATTGCATTCTGTTTTTGTTATTTTAGTTTTAGGCATTTTCATTGTTACAACTGGTTAAGTCTTTGCTACATGAGGTATCAATAAAAATATTTAATGTGAGATAACAGCATTTATGAACGTGTAAAAAAAATTAGTATCTCAAGACAGTACTCGTGAAATGACATTTGAAAGTCAACTACAAATTTAATTCCGTTATTTTACTGCATATACAATTATACGACATGTCGAATTCGACGTTTTCCAACTTGTCAGGTCTGTTCTAAGTTCACCAATTATCTTCTATGATAATTACTGTCATAAAGAAGTAATAGTCAGCGATTTCTTCTTAAATTAACTGAAGTGTGGGGGCTCAACTCGACTTCTAAAACTAGAATTCATTTTAGCAGCTTTTTTTCTTATCGTGGGTCCAAATTATTACAATTATACCGTGTTACCCTTCACCTTACAGGAGTTGAAAATATCTTTCGATTGATGCCATACTTGACAATGTCACTTGCCCTCTTGCCCCCGAGAGGGCTAATGAAGTCACGAAGAAACAAAAGCGGCTTTTTTCACAACAATGATTGAAATTATTAAGTTTCGTAATCATCGAACCCTAAATAAACTCTTTTATGCATGATTATGTCAAATTTCGTCCTATGCTGTCATGTTTAAAAAATATGAAATTTCGAGTAAATTTTGTTAGTCGAATTTAAAATAAATTCTATCTAGTTCTATATTTCTTAATAACAAAGCCGGATGTAAATTTTTGTGAAAATCCATTAATATTTATTGCCGCAATTTTGTACGCAAGAAATCCACCACAGACAGACAGACAGACTCCAAAAACATCACTCCAAAAATAGGAAAATCCCGGGCATCACTCCAAACATAGGAAAATATTCTGGACATCACTCCAAAAATCGTTAAAATATGATCAGGAGGTCTCAAACATATATTGGCATCAAAATCTCGAATTCGAAAATTTTCGTGGAAACAATACTTTCTCTATACTATATTACATAGTATGCGAGCAAGTATAAACAAAATTCTGACATTTTAAAAAATATGTTTAAATAATTAATTTCTAATATATTCTGGCATTTATTCTTTGTTTTGATTGCTCGAAGCAAAAGCTTATTTATAGAAATAATCTTAGGCTGCAGTTCTTTAGAAAAAGTGATAAAACTTTCTCAGTTAAAGATCTTCTCCAAGTTAAACTTTTCCAGATGAAAAATTGTGCTACGGTAACGACTTAATACATTAAAACTTTTCAGTTTGAGTGATATTATTATTTCTGTTGAATAACTAGAAAATTTATGTAATTCAAAGTCAAAATTATTTTCTACATCACGATTTCATGTTTCCTCATATTTCAAACTTCAATTCAATTATTTGAAATAGTCTTCCCTACTCAAATCTTATTTAAATAGGGTAATTCAGGGGATAGACGACATATTTTTCTTTGTTGGCTTTAACTCAGACTATAAAGGTGAACACGGATAAAAAATATTATAGGCCAAAATTTTAAAATATCTACTTTAGAAACCGCAATCAAAACATTCATGAAATGAAAAATAAGAAAAACCTTGAGCAACATAAATAACACAATAATGCAGCATACAGATGGTTCGATAATAAGCTGGATCTCCTTCGTCAGCGCAAGAGAACCAACAAACCTGAAGTCCAAAAGAGGAATGAGCGCAAATAGTCATGGGTTTCGTCCAGAAAAGAGCACCAGGCGCGAAGCGCCTTTAATCTCCAATCTCTAGATGTGGTTCTTATCTTCATACTGTGACATTATTTCATTTGCCCATAGTTGGAGGTTCGAGGTTTTTGATTTACTGTTTTTATTATTTGACTTAGCTCCTAGTGTGGCAGTTTGTTGCACATTTAGAGTTTGAGTAATTTTGGGGAGTTGATGCAGTTCTAAGGATTTCCTATCAATTTGGCAGTTTAAGGTTTAAGAACATTTTTTAGAAAACATTGATCGAGTTTTAATTTAATATCAACTATTTAAGTTGGGACTTACCTAATTCCGATTTTCAATATTAAGTACCACGCGGGGTCTCTTACGTGATTTGGCTTTGCGATGATCATAGTCATGCAGATTGAATAGTAGTTCATTTGGAACAGATGGCAGATTTTTATAGAATTTAAGCGCTAGCTTTTTAATTTGGGCTCTAACAGTTTTTATTTTGAAGTCTTTCCTAATTACCGAGTTTCTTAAGTATCTAGGAGCTTTCCTTATAATCCTTAGGGTTTTGTTTTGTTTTGTCTCTAGTAAGTCTATAGTAGTTTTACAGGCATATCCCCATACGGGTGCTGCATACAGCATTCCCGGGCGGATGACCGATTTATAAATTAGGGAGCGCAAATAGAAGAAACAAAGGGGATTATATACCCTAGATATGGATTAAGAGCTCACTTGAGAGAGCCAATTATAAAGCAGAATGAACAACAGTCGAACCAATCCGAAACGCGAAGTAACACACAAGATTGGCATGCGCCAAAAGACAACTAGAATATCCTGACAAGACGAGTTAAGTCCGAACAAGAAAAAATGAGATCCAACAAGATGAAAATATCTTATGTATTATTTTAACTTATGTTTCGTCCTGTTGGGTCTTAAGTATTCTTATTCGGACGTGACTCATTTTGTCAGGATGTTTCTGTTTTGTTCTGGTTCAGGCCAATATTGTGTATCACATCTCGTTTCGAATTTGTAGGACTGTTCTTCATTATGCTTTCTTATTGGTTCTCTCACGTAAGCTCTTAATCTAGGTCTTTGGTACATAACCCCTTCCATTTCATTTTTTTTCCATTTGCGCCCATCCCTCTTTTGGACTTCGAGTTTGTTAGTCCTCTTACATTGACGAAGAGGATCCAGTGTATCATCGAAATACCTGTATGCTAAATTGTTGTGTTATTTGTGCTTATATACATTGCACAAGTTATCTTTATCCTTTGGTCAAAATGTATTTTACTTATTGAAATGACTTATTGAAACGAATGTTTATAAATTTTACTAGAAAATCTAGTTATCAAATCTGTAGATTATAATTTATCAATAAATAAAGCTCCAATGGTACCTAATAGGGTAAAATGAGTGACCACTCGTTTTAGACATCATTATTGATTTTCTCTTTTGACTAGAGCAACAGACCATTCACACCTTAAGAAGAATATAGGGAGTCAGAGTAAGGTTTTCCAGAGTTGGCGAAAATCTCACCAGTCTTCCGTGATATTGCCCTTCTTTTTAGAAACTAAGCAACAATGCCTAGTTCGACATCATGAAACAAATAACGTTTCTCTGTAATCTAACGGTCTCTTTCAGTTTTTTAGAAGCTAGGCGTAGCATTCCATGAAGTCTGGTATAAATAAAGAGACCAAATTTAGTTTTCACCTCATTTCTGAAACAAATATAAAATTTAGGTAAGAAATATGCATAAAAATATAAATTATTTGCCTTTTCGTAATGCGTAGGCACGATTTTGTGAAATAAAAAGAAAATGTACTTTCTATTTCTGTGAAACATCTTTCTCAAAAGTTTTTTGTGCGGCATCTATCTTAATTGTCTGGGAAATACATCGTACTTCATCACTTGCGCTGTGGGAGACCTACATAGCGGTAACATCTTATAAAGACTGTACAAATGTAGAATTAGCAGTTGTTTCGATAGAATATTATTCAAAACACAGAAAGAGTAAGAGATCTTTCAAGATAGAAAAAACTTATTTATCAAATAAAATCAGTTATAATTCTTCAAAAATGACACCTATTTCACCAAAATCACATTTGTATTTATTTTTTAAACGAGTACAGGTGCTGCCATATGTTTAAATTAGGCTGAATGAATTTACGTAATGACTGAAGCGTCTCCCCCGGAATGACTCTAAAAGAGAGGTTTACAATCTGGAGCAGACATGCTTAAATTTTAAATCTTGTAAACTTTATCTCTAGTCAAATATATTTCTAATACTTACTTATTTATAAAATATATTTCTAGCGTTCATAATTCCAAAACCCACCGATAAGATTTGTTCCTTAACGTAGGAGTCTACTCTCAATCAATAATCTAGCAAGTTGAATCTATGCATATAAGGACAGTAAGTACTATGCATATTTTTCTTACACGCATAGTATTTACTTTCCTTACGCGTATAATTTTTACTTTCACTTACAAAACCTTACGCGTATAATTTTTACTTTCACTTGCGTTTGCTGCATTGAGAATGAAACTTCTAGCTTTGGAAAGACCTTTTAGAAAGGAAATAAAAAGAAAAGAATCTTGCTCCCAATGCAAATGCAATGATCACTATCGTTTAACATGAACTTTAGTGAACTTCAGCACAATATAGTTGATAACTGCACTGACAGCCAAAGGCTTGCCATGCACCGCAAGTTTACAAACTTTATCATAACGATCTGCGTGGTACTACTCACTTCGTCGGTCACCATAGAGGGTCACCAAATTGTAGCACATAGCAAACTTTCTTGCTGCCAGTACAGCTATCGGCTATTCAGTGCTAAAAGGTGCATATGGCTGGACATGTTTTAATTATGTACTATTTATTATTTGTTATAATTGCAGTGCTTCAATTAATTAATTAATCAAATACTGGCTTTGGCTAACTTTAATGGGGACCCACCCTGTAGAATGATTTAAAAATGCACATTTGGATTTTATCTTATCATCAGACTTTACATATCGCTGAATTTGTTATAATTGCATTTTTATTTGTTATAATTGCAATAATAATGCAATTTGTGATAATTTCATTATTATTTATTATAATTGCATTGCTTTAATTAATTAATTAATCAATTGCATTTCAATTGATCAATTTCCAAATCCGGCTCTGACTAACTTTAATAAGGGCTCACACTGGAAAATCATTTAAGAATGCATGTTTGGATTTTATCTTATCACCAAATGTTACATATCGCTGAATTTGTTATAATTGCATTATTGTCATTTATTTAATAATAATGCAATTTGCTATAATTGCATTATTGTCATTTATTTAATAATAATGCAATTTGCTGTAATTGCATTATTATTTCTTATAATTGCATTGCTTTAATTAATTGGTTAATCAATTATATTTTAATTAATCAATCTCCAAATCTGACTCTGGCTAACTTTAATCGGGGCCTACCCTGTAGAATCATTTAAGAATACACATTTGGATTTTATCTTATCACCAAACTTTACATATCGCTGATTTCCTCCCTCCCCGAACTGCACATCCGAAAAGATTGAAATCGAAAAAAGTTCAACAGAAAAACTTATTTAAAAATAAACAAACCATCTTCTGATAGGTGATGGCAGGAAGGATCTCAAAAAGAACATTCACCGCTGTTATTTTTTTCTCTGTCCTGTGGGTGCTCCTCCGAGGTCTTCTCGGCGTTTTGATGAGCAGCTCCGTATTTAGCAAGTTATGAAGAGGAAGCCCCCCTTCCCCCCCGGTTCAGTCGGTAATAGCTTTCATAAGTTTTCTCTTTTCACATACCTGGCTTCCCGCCAAAACAGAGATTTTAGCTTTGCTCGGAGAAATGGACGGAAAAAGGCCAGCTTTCTATTTTTGTGTTCCTTTCATATTCATGTGACAGTGATGAGAAGTGAAGGTGTCTAATAATCTTGCAGAAAAATCAAGAAAAAAAAATTTTTACAGCAAAAAAAATTCTCCATACCAGATATCTTGCAACTCTATATATCAAACATTTCCGTTGGCAAGATGAAAACTTTTATGCATCCAAGACATGACTTTTCTGCAAGTTAACAGATTTACGAGTAGATATCATAGAGTTAACAACACAAATTAGAGCTTTATTAAGACTCAATCACGCTGTAAATCCTTGAGTCGATTTTTTTTTGTTACCGATTAAAATAAATGTACAACATTTTATGAAAATCACTTAATTTGTTTCGAGCGATATCGAAATCCCTGTTGAAAATTAAAAATTATAATATCGACTCGTTGACACTCCTAAGTTACGGCGTTGATATTAGTGATCAAAAATATTTACATTGCATGGATAAAGTTCCTTTTGCAGATAGCAGCATCTATGGAAATATTTTGTGCTCTTCATGTGCTTCCAAACACTAAATAGCATACCTAAGATAGCAGCGAGGAAACTTTCTATGTGCTACAACTTCGGGAACCTCTATGGCAAACGACAAATTCAATCAGAATTTTTTATAACAGTAACAACAACAACAATAATAATAATAATTATTATTAGGATTATTATTATTACGTATTATATTTCTAAAATAAAGGCTCAAAAATTGGGGTGTCTTTCTCTGGTCATATCTCATGAAAATCAATAGACCTCTGGTGTAAATCGATTTAAATTTCCTTCGAATCGCTTAACTTATTAACAGATATCCATCAAGGATTTGGGAGCCCACATTCTCAGACTGGATGAGCGATACCCAACTAGCGAGATGTCCGCTCTGAGACACGCAACTCTTTTTTCGCCAAAGTCAAGTAACCCGAATCTTAATAATAATTTATAAATTATTAAATAATAATTTCATAATAAATTTTATAATAATTTATAAATTGTGATTCCCAGCATGGATATACTATTATTTAAGACAGGGAAAAAGATGTCAGTCCCATTTTTAACAATGCCCCCTTCTTAAGACTGCACGTCTTGGCCGGAAAAAATATACTTCTTCTGGTCTATATAATATATCCCTAATCTGTCGATTTAAGCGACTTTTAGCTTAATTAAAAACAATCTCTATATTTCACAAGTAATAGCGTTTATGTTTTCATCATGATGTAGCGTTTTTTCCACGTATACTGGTTCGTCCTCGAGGATTGAATCACACTTCGTCGCCTTCCTAGAACTGTTTTTCTCAGCTTTGACATCTTGTCGAATCTCCATTGTCGGTAAATGTTGATCCTTTCTCGAGATAAACGATAAACTTCCTTCAAATGTGATCTTCTTTTCTTCTTTCTTTCGACCCAGACAGCTCGACCTACCCGAAAATTTAAGGTTCGAATGACCAGGAGAGCCACCCAATTTAGACCGGAAACCAGTGGGAGTAACATTCACAGGGATTGTACCATTGTACCACCCTTTTTTATCATCAACCTCTCAGAAGTACTTTCAACCCCACAGATTTAACGTGTCTATATTCAACGTAGACACAAGGATAGTTTGGGCAGCTCCGGGATTTAAACTCAGATCCTCCAAGTGCAATCGACGTGCCTTAACCACTGGGTTATTCCGGTCTTCCAAACTTGCCAGTAGATCTTTGACATATTCATCAGGCGATGAGAAAGCATTAATTGGCCGTCCAAATATCAGATCCCACTACTGTCGAAGATCCCAGCGAAACAACATTTTTTATTGGACATATCCGGTCGGTTTATAGACAACATTTTTGTAAAAAAAAGCAGAAACAGAGGAAGGTGGCGATCTCAATCTTTCTCATTTTTAAATACAAAAATAGAGAAATTATTGAGTATTGTTCTATTGAATATATCTCTAAAGTCTCTACCATGCAACCGATTAAGGATAAGGAAGAGGAGTTCGAGTTTTGCTCTTCTCAATTAGTTTGCAATTCCCGTTATTATATTAAAACTAAAGTTTGTTCTTGAGCCATAATGGATGAACACAGAAACACTGTATCGAGATATTGAGTTCTGTGTTAAAACATCTTTGTTGGACTTGGACTTTTAGGCAGAAATTGTATATTATTTTGATCACTTTGTAAAATAGTCTATGGTAGTAGCCCCAGAACGTCAAGTGCAATTCTTGTGAAAGAGTTCTGAGGAAGTCTTCGTACGTTCCTCGTTGGCGACATCGCAGTACAGCATTCCACGTATTTTTTTGCACCAACCATCAACATGAAACCCTGCATTACACCAGAAAAATCGTTCGCTAACTTTGTCCAATACTTTGCTAATGTCAAAATGCCCAACAGAAAAGAACAAGAAATATCAATCATGCTTAAAGCATTGATTATGAAACACTTTCCAACTTCAATGCAATTTTATTTAAACATCTCTAAAATGCAATACATTTCTCGGTAATATTTTAAAACTTATCACAATACTACATTAATTTATTATATTTGAAAACTTAAACCTTCATCGAAAAAAATGAACTTCATTAAAATGACGGCATTGAAATATAAATTGCCTGGTTTAAACATCTCTAAAATGTGATACATTCCTCAGTAATATTTTTAAAATTATCATAATACTACAATAATTTATTATATTTGAAAACTTCATCGAAAACAACTGAAATTCATTCAAATGACGTCATAGAAAAATAACAAGCCTGGTTCTCTCTATAAAAGCAGCATTTCACTCATAAACATTTTCCCATTCATTTCATTCATCACAGTACTAAAATAATTTATTTTATTTAAAAACTTAAGACCATGGAGCTATAAGTAATTAAACTCTATGCTTAAAACTTCATCGAAAAAAAATCGTCCTTCTCTCTGTAAAATCAATGAATATTTCATTCATATCAGCTATGCAGACTCCATGAGCTAAATAATTTTGTATTAAAGAAATGCAGCAATTCTTATACAACTCATTCTACATATTTTGCTGTTTACATTTTACATAAGTGAAAAATAGACTTCGTTGTAGAAATTATCAAATTTGGATGATCATTTAAACTCAAATATATTGTAATTGCGGTGTTTCAGTATGTAGATGCACAGAAGTTAAGCAAAAATGAAGCGGTTTTAGGACGGATACAACACTCAATATGAATTAAAAAGAACTTTTAAAATCACGATTTAGATATAAGATGGATGCCATATTTTATTTTGAAGTGGGTCATGTGATCTCTAGATATAATGGTCCCGTGATCGCTTCATATAAAAGGTGCAATTATTATTTTAATTTTTATTTAAAAACTACTGAACATATTTTGCAGAAATTTTTTTATATATTTTATGGGATAATTTGAATATTTCCTAAAACTTTCGAAGCAATTTGTGAATTTTAAATTTGCTTAAAAAATGTTTGAAAAATTAGGTCCCATAGGGTTCAATGTATTTCATTTTTTCAACCCGGGTTCAATCCAAAACTAATTGGGTTATATTATTCATTTATATTCCCATAGGTCCTACAGACCGGCTGAACAACATACTAAAATTTCATTTTGATTAAGTTATTTTTACGGCAGTTATTGTGCTAACGGACAGACAGACAGACAGACAGAATGAACAAAGTCATAAACACTTTTCAACTTTGTTGTAAAGTGTTAAAAAGGAAGAAATGAAGTTGACAGTTTCGTATACTTTCGTCTAAATCACGGTTTCAGTAATAACATCGGATTGCGCACTGAAATTCTTTGTACAAATACTTTCTCCATCACACGTAGTTGGTTTTACTTTACATAATGGCGGTATATATAAATTTGGAGTGGCAATGGTGATTTTTGCTCCGCAGTTATTAATCGCTCCTTAAGTATCTTAACAGCTTTGTTCATATCGTCGAATTTCTGTTATAGGTTATTTTGCATTGCTCGCAATTCTTTCATGTATTCTTATACGACCTTAATGTACTTTTTCATCTCTGTTTTGATCTTTTCTTGTCCGGCTTTAATCTCAGCTTATATAGTTTTGAATGTTTTCTTTCATCTAGGGGAATGTCTTTAATTTCGACTTGCCTCGTTTTCATTTCTTCTTTCATAGTTTTAATCTTTTCTTTATTCGCTTCTTGTTTGGCTTTCATATCTGTTTATACGACTTTTATCTCCTCTTGTTCAGCTTTCATATCTTCTTAAATGACTTTCATCTCTTCTTGTCCAGCTTTCGCCTTAGATTCTTCGGCTTCCATGATTTTCATTTCTTCTCGTCCGGTTTTCATTTCTGCTTTCATTTCTTATCGTCCAGTTTTAATAAAACCCATCATATCTTTCAACTGTTCTTCCATTCTTATTCCAATCAAGAGCATATACGCTTATCAAACTAACTAAATTCCCACTTATAACGTCAATTGTTACCACGTTCCCCGTGGTTTCGTTGTAGTGTTCTTACGATACAAGAACGACATTATCTAGCTAGCTGTATCTGTATATATCTAGCAAGCTGTATATATCTAGCAAACTGCATATATCTAGCAAGCCATTTAGATAGCTGCTATTAAATCTGTATTCAAAATAACAGCAATTGTAAACAGAAACAAGAAACAGTTAATAACATTCTAGCTCTCTAACAACGTCAATAAATAACCGTCAGTAAAGTCAGGCTGGTTATGGTATTACCAGTGTAATCATCTTGGCTGAGGGCTGGTTAAAGACGAACTCTTTTTCAATCCTTTTATTTATTTATTATTTTGTTGTAATATACCATTTAAGGATAAGTAACTGAAAGGTTTAGTGGTCAAACTAGTACTTGGGGAACTCTTATTATCTATACTATAATAGCATATCAGATTATATTATATACTATATTATATTATATTATATACTATAATAGCTATTATGTCATAGCATCTGCAACCTGTTCTTCTGTTGAAATTTGTTGAACTGCTATTTGTCCTTCTATTACCTCTTCACGAATGAAAAGATGTTTAATACTTATATGTTTTGTGCGACGTTGAAATTCTGCATCTTGTGTTAATTTAATAGACCATGGGTACATGACGTCACACGAATAATTTTGCCCTTACGCTTCCAAAACAAAATATTCCTTTGCTTAGCAGTGTGGAAATTTTCATTATTTCTATATTAAAAACGACTGCTTTAGAAATTTACAATCGTTTAACCTCTAATTTTAGTAGGATATATCTAAATTTATCTTCTTTGATGCATATTTTTAATTAGCCGAGAAATAAAATATTCACTTTCATTAAAATATATACACGAGTTTTTTTAAGAAAAATCGTTATGTACCTTTCCCTTCTAGCTCGCATATGTATACATTCCAGAATTTGCTAGTAAATGTATACATCTGTAGAATGCTATTTAATGACTACGATAGAAAGTGAGTAGTAGTGTAAATTCATTTAAAATCACTTAAAGTGCACTTTAGCAAACGAAATCTTTAAATATAAATTGTTATTCAAGTATTTTAAATAACTTATTTTCATTACAAAGATAAATTTTGACGTTTAATGGGATTAGTTTCAATTTTTATTTGCCACCTATGTCAGTTTACCATTACACGCTATGGTAAAAATAATGTCCTTTTGCCCTTACGCTTCTGCTCATTCTACTACGCAGGTTGTTTATTTACGCCCTTGCCTATGCTCTATGGCAGCCGTATTGTCGACACATAATGTAGGTGTCTTTGTTAAAAAGTATTTTTTACTTAAAAATCTCTTCCAAATAATTTTTGACTCATTCATTTACAGATATAATCTCAGCTTCTGTAGTAGATGTGGCTATAGTTTTTTGACGCTAGCTAAGCCATGATATTGCACCACCCGCATGAATTATCGTTATTCCCTACCCGAGGTTGTCTCCTGACTATGTCCAAAATCAGAATCATTGAAACACTCTATAATAACTGGATTGATGTTAAGTCGCTAATAATATAATCAAGATCATGTCTGGTTGAAAGTATCATATACGTTAGTGGTCCTATGGTTTCACGATAAGGAATATATCCTGAGTAACTTCCTTTCCTTTTGGGAAAGATGCATTGGTTTGCAATTGCTGATATCGAACTTTCAAAGTATTTTTTTAGCATAATTATGCTGTCCCACCTTTATACTTCCACCTAGTTTTCTATTTTAAGCTCTAAAAAGTACGATGCTGGTTCAACTGTTATCTTGAATTCTGATTTTACTTCACCTATAAACAGTTTTCTTCAGTCTTTCTTTCTTATGTACAGACATGGATCGGCGTGTATAAACTATCCAAAAATCTGCTCCAGTAACGAGATGCTTATTTTAGACCATATAAACTTCTTTCAAGTGACGGGCCCACATATTTAACGTTCCCGTACTCCGCATGAACACATAGACAATTTAGGCAGCACTGGAAATCATACTCGGATCATCCAAATGCAATCCCCATGCACTAACAACTTTACTGTTCCACCACCCGGCCCCTGGTTGCCTAACTTGCTTGTGAAAATAGATCAATAATTTTTAAAATAGGGAGGGGTGCATTTGGCTCAAAATTTGTTGCATTTGGGCTCAAAATTTCTGACGGCGGCTATGTTCAGTTCCATTCAGCTGTACTAAGGTATATTTATTACAATAAACTAAATGCTTTTGTATGCAGTTTTCGGTTTACCGAAATTTACCTTATAATATATAAATTAATTTAAATGTTAGTTAATTTAAGGCGAACGTGGGCGAAGATCTTATAAATCAATTCAAAAGAATAAGCAGCCTCATGGCCAAGTTTAAAAATAAAATTAATTTCATCTGTCAAAGCGGGGATAGAAGAGCAAACATTAAAAGCGCGATTAAAATACGCGTTAAAAGAAGCTTTTTTAGAGGATACAGGATGGAAAGAATTAGCGGGGATACAGGAGCCCACGTTCGCCTTAAATTTACTCAATATGATACTAAATTTGTTGCTATTAAAGATCGTTTAGTCCATAAATCTAGTGTTCCTTACCATCCTAAGATTTTCCGTCCTTTTATTAATTTCTGTCATGAATTTGGTTTAAAAACTCGCTCACTCTAATATTACCACTTTATTTAATCGTATTCGATCCGATAAATTTGGGAATTTTGATGACTTTAAAAGCTTTGCTGGGGTGTATGTTGTTCCCCTGTTATCCCCTGCTGGTGACTATAAATTTTACATTGGTAGTACAAAACGTACTGTTGGCATCCGTTTAGCAGAACATGCTCGCGATGTCAAATCTGGTAAACTTTCTACGGCTCTTGCTCAATTTGATTTATGGTGCTTAATGATAAATTTCTTCCTGTTTTTGAAAAAACTTTCCTTTTGGTTCGTTGTAACAGTTCACGTAGTATTCTTCTTTATGAATCCCTGTTTATTTATATTTACTGTAAATCCATTTGTAATTTTGATCCTGTTCACATTTTAAGTTATGCTTGTCAACTCATTCTCGACTCTATGCAATTCAAACCTCTTAAAAGTTATTTGTAACGTCATTCTCAGGAATATTATGCTTGACGTTTTCTAAAATTTGTATTAGTTCTTTTCTTGTAATAATTTAAAATTCGTAAGCGTTTAAACTTATTTTGTAATTTCCGTGTATATTTCTTGTATTATTTTTAGTAAGTTCATTTGTCATTTTATATTTTGTGCAAATTTGCTTTAAACTGGTCTCTATATATATAAACATTCCATGTTTTTGCTATTCATGTAGCCACTGATGAAGGGCGTATATACGTACAAAAGCGCTCTGGCAGTTTTTAATATTTTGTACGTCTTTTAAGATTTGTTAAATAAAAGACCTTTCGTTTTTTAAAACGTTTTGTCCTTAAATTTATCTATTGAATGCAGACGTGATACCAATCTTGACTATTCGTTTTTCATTTGCTCGTTAAATCGAATATTTTAGTGTGCGCATCCTCTACAATAGCAAATGTTGGTAAACTGAAATTGCACACTTTCTACCTTTCCAACTATTTACCTGTACACCAAATTTAAAGTTTCTATCTCATCGCAAAGCTTGCTTTTTCTATCATTTCACCTTTCAAATGTTTTCCTGTGCAATTTTGTAAAATTCCATTCTTTTTGTGTTTTCTATCCGATGATTCGCCCAAATACCAAATATCAAGCCTCTATCACGTCTTAAAAAGAGTGTTTCTCCTTTATTCCGGAAATTGAATTTGATGTGCGGCACCCCTAAATTAGAAAACATTGGAAAACTGAAATTGTACATTTTCTTCATTCCAAACTATCTACCAGTACACCAAATTTGATATTTTTATCTCATTCCGAAGCATAATTTTCTATCAATTCACCTTTCGAACGTTTTTCTCGTTTGAAAAACTATATTCGTCTTTGGAGTTTCAATTAAATGATTAGCTCATATACCAAATTTCAAACTTCTATCAACTTTAAAAGGAGACGTTTCTCATTTATTCGGTAAATCGAACATTTTCGTGTACGGAACCCCTTAAGTAGAAAATGTTGGAAATCTGAAATTGCACACTTTCTTCTTTTCGAACGTTTTACCCATACACCAAATTTGAAGTCTCTATCTTATCACAAAGAATGCTTTCCTATCATTTCACTTTTCGAACGTTTTGGTGTGGAGCACTCTCTCTACAGAACGTTTTCGAAAAATTCGATTTTTCCAGGGGTTTTATCGAACGAGCGAACCGTGTAATACATTGCAAGTCTCTATCTGTTCGGGAAGTGCCTAGAAAAAGCGTGACAGACGGACACTTGGCAATTAGTATATATAGACTAGCCGAATATCCGTTGAAAATCAATGGTCTCGCAATAAGCAACCCCAGAATAATGTAAATTTTTGAATAATTCGCATTTCACATTTACTCGGCAAATCGAATATATAGGAGTTCAAAACCCCCTAAGGAAGAAAATATTGGAAAACTTAAATTGTGCATTTCTTCCTTTCGAACTATCTACCCGTACGCCACATTAAAGTCTATCTCATCCGGAAGCATTGCTATTTTATAATTCTCCTTTCGAACGTTTTGCTGTGTAGCACACCCATAAATGAACATTTTTAAAAAACTCTGTTTGTCTCGGGTTTTTTATCAGATGATTTTTCCCATATACCAAATATCAAGTCTCTATCACATTTAAAAGGAAGCGTGCTTCATTTATTCGCAAATCGAACATATTAGTGTGCGGCACCCCTTAAAGTAACAAATATAGGATATTTGAAATTTCACATTTTCTTCCTTTCAAACTATCTACCCGTAGACCAAATTTTAAGCCTCCATCCTATCGCGAAGCATGTTTTTTCTATAACTTCGCCTTTCAAACGTTTTATGGTGTAGCACCCCCTTAATGAATATTTTTGTCAAACGTATTATTTTTTGGGTTTTTTATCAAATGGTTAGCCCATATACTAAATTTCAAGCCTCTATGACATTGTAAAGGAGGCATTTTACATTTGTTCGGCAAATCGAAAATTTTAGTGAACGGCACCCCTACAATAGCAAATGTTAAAAAACTGAAATTGCACACTTTCTTCATTTCCAATTTTTTACCCGTACACCAACGTTGAAGTCTCTATCTCATCACGAAGCATGCTTTTCTAGCATTTCACCTTCCAAATGATTTTGTGTGGAGTATCCACATCCTTAAATATACATTTTTGAAAAGCTCTATTCTTTTTGTGAGTTCAATCAGATGATTCGCCCATATACTAAATATCAAGCCTTTATCACGTTTGATAAGGGGCGTTTTTTCTTTATTCCGAAAATCGAACATCTTGGTGTGCAGCATCCCCTTAAGTTAGGTGAGATTCTGGTAATCCCTGCTATGATTTGGCGAACATTTCATTCTGGCAACCCATTCCACATTTTTTGTCGTCTTTAATCATCCTTATGTCAGGGCAAAAATCACAACATTCCATTCTGACAACCCTTTCCTCGGCTTTTGTTACCAAGGTAAAAATCACCCTTTTGTTGCCAAGGTAAAGAACAAAATATTTCCTGATTTTCATGTTGTGCTCTATAAGCCACAGAACATGTGTTGCACAAACAGCTGTTGCTACGTGCGACCTCGACAGCCACCAGGACCGGATTCTGTAATCTTTTTTTAGCAGGCGCAGGCCCATGTTTGAATTGCTACAAATCAACTGTTGCACAAATGATGACAAAAGGGTAATTTTTACCTTGCCAACAAAAGAGTGACAAAAGATGCGGAAAGTGTTACCAGAATGGAATGTTATCCAAATTGTAATAGGGATTGTCAGAATCTCATTGAAAATCACCAAGAATGAAAAAAGGAATTATACTACATCTGTTCCTAGTTCACATTATATTTTTATTTTGTAAAAACATAAATCAACTAATCTTGCATAAATTTTGTAATTTCTTCATCAGTTTTTCTTAAAAACTATATTTTACTGTTAAATAAACATGGTATATTTATGTATTTGCAAAAATCAAGCGATATGATATCTTCTTTTTTGGCTCGACTGTTCAGTGTGAGCCTTGGCCTTCTCAATGATTCTGTTCTATCTTGATCTGTTACTACTGATAATTCTCCAGTTCTTAATATTGCAAATGCCAAAATCCTTGTCTACACTACCACTCCATCAAAGTTTTGGTCTCCTCTAGGCCTAACTCCAATTGGCCTGGTAATTTCTGATTTAGGGTGCTTCTGTACATTGCTGGCAGCAAATTCCAATGTATTCTATTTCTTCATTGTTTAACATCATAGGTTTCCTATTTATGGCCAATTTTAGTGACATTTTTTATAATGTGTTGTTTCTGGCATACAGTTTGAGGGGTCACTTGATTCACCCAGCTGTCTTAGTTTTTGATCTACTTGACATTAAAAAATACCTAAAGATTAAAAATATTTCTATATTTTTCTTAAGGAACTTTAAAATTAAATTTTTGGCCAGATTCCTTGATCTAGTGTTGTTTTCCTGGAAAATTTGTCCTCCCCCGGATTCACCTGTACATTCGTTTAAGACCAATGTTGTTCCGATACACCCTGGGCATAATGTTTACTTCAACTAGCCTCCAACTTTTTCACCTCGCCTCCTTATTGAGTGATTTTGATTCTGTTGGTGGCTATAGTCTCTGCACTATCTGTACGTGTCACCTGAATATACATCATTTTCGTATCAACACTCTGTACGAAACTTTTACTTCAATCACTGCATCCCTCAACATCTCACAATTTCACATCTTTTATCCTAATTGAATGGTTTTGGTTCTGCTGGTAAATATAGTCTCTGCACCATCACTATGTATCGCCTAGATATGCATATTTTTTATGTTACCTGTCTAAAGCAAACATCTGTTTTTCAAAAATTCCAATGCTGTCATGCTCCTAATTGCTTTAATTTATAGGTTTTGATTTTGATTGTGTCTATCAGGAGAGAAGAGGTACTATCTGGTTTTGGTGGGATGTAGTGCCCCCCCCCCCATCAATCTCCCTCTAGCTAAAGCTTTGACCTCCAACTTCATATTTAAAAAAAATGTTATGCCACTTGGACCTAGATGATTGTCTTGTGTGCCTGCTGATTTATAACAGGAAGCTATATTTTCTACTCTGCAATTTTTCTACTTTCTCATGTTGACCTTGAAGTCCTGTGATTCCATGCTGACATTAAATTTTTTTATGGTTTAAAGTTTAGGACTTTGTTATGTGTATCAACATTTACTACTATATTTCATCGAATATATGAATTGAATCTTGACTTCACTGATCCCTCTCAGCTTTTTGGCCCACTTTTGTTGCTTTACGATTTCTGCACCCATTATACAGGTGCAGAACTTGCTAAAAAACTGATTGCTTTAAAAACTAGTTGATATATTTACTGATCACTAGCTGTGGGCACCACAGCTAGTAAAATAATAAAATTGGATTTACTTTTTAATTGAGCTGATCCCATTGTAAATACGCATGCAGCTCTCAGAAATTCATTACTAATTTCTACTATTATAATTGCTTTTAGTGCTGGTAATCTTTTGTTGATTTTATTCCAATTTATCATATTTTTTAAACAGAAATTAAGTAGCATATTTCTATAGATGGTATTTGTTTATTTTCACAGATTCTTCATCTTATCCTGGATCCCGATCATCCAACCCAAATCTGTACAGGCAGGCTTTACAACCTAGCATTCATATAGTTGATCCTAACATCTTGACTGACCTAGAGGTTCATACAAAAAAAGTAGCAACTTGTGTTGATAGAATGTTAGAAAACTTGAGTGGAACATTACAAAGTGTAAGAAAATTAAAACTATTCTATTATTTATCTTTCATATATAATTTTCCTATTTTATTTAAAAAAATTAAATTTTTAAACAAAAGACCAAACTTGAAATTTTCAAATCAACCGACATTTTTCATGTTGCATATCACTACTACACATTTCACTGCTTTACAAATTGCATTGTAGTTGAATTTGAAATGTGTACTAGTTTTAATCATGAAAAAGTACAGCTGATTAACAAGATTTTTAAATACATATTTTAAATCAATTCAAATCAATCAATTTCAATTTGATTTAACTATACTTGTTATTTTGACATTCATTATTTATTTCATAACAATTTATGGTACATAGTATTTCATACTGAAGTTAAAAATTCTATTTTATATTCGTGTAGTTTAGCAGAAAAAAAAATCAACCATTACTTGTAAAACTGTTTGATTTTAACTAAATCAGTGGTGAACTACTAAAGTCTTAACAATCAGTTTTCGAAGAATTTGATGACAACCTTGTTTCTAAAATTTAACTGGTTAATCTAAATGCTTTGATATCAGAAAAGTTTTACAGATGTATTTTCATTGCTCTTGTAAAATATAACAAATTCATTGAGATTTCTAAAAATATTTAAATCATATTAATAAATATAATAATTTAATATCTGATTCACTAATATTGAATTTTTAAGCAGTACATGCAGCATAACAAAAATTTGGTAGTTTTGTTGCCCATTTTAATTAGAGCTAAATTAACGTGTATCCCTTCTTTCTGTTTTAAAAATTGATGTAACTGTCATAAATTCATTTACTTTCATTGAATCTTTTGAAAGCAACTTGCAATTCCAATGAAAGGGGGTTCGTGAGCTTAAGAAAGCTGAGAACTAACTACTGCTGTTGGCTAATGATAAATTTTCCTGTAGTATTCTTTGATTTTGTTAATTTCTTTGAACTGTGAATTGATTTTATTAATCAATATATCTTTTGAAAAATAGTATAATTGAAATAATACTAATCATTTAGTTTCTTACGGCTGACAAAACTTGGTATTTGCTTTGGTGCGTAGAGGTTTGCATGGACATGGGCCTAAACCATGTGCATAGGCTCAAGTTTAGCATTTTAAAACTAAATCAGCCTGGGCAAGAAGTAGTTAATGTTTGAAAAATTTATAAATGAAATTCAATAGAAGTACTTGAAAGATTTTGTATCTAAAGAAAAATATTTTTAAAAAATCCAACTTTTACCTTAATTTCTAGTGCAAAAATTGCATAAAATTATGTTTTCGACACATTTGAATGAACATTATTTCGGACTGTACCAGGTCACAATTTAAAGATCTTTCAGGCATGCTTGGGCTTAGATTCTACATTTTAAAAGAGCTTTGGGCTTTGACTGGGTTCAAGTTTGGTACTGTTGGACTTGGCCTGACTGTGTTAAAATCTAAAATTTCGATTTACACAGTCCTAGTCTATGGGCCCTCACTCTCAACTAACCAATTTATTTTATATCTTTGCTCTTTTTTTTATTGCACATTAACCTTTTGTGTGCTGTCTTTATGTAATACAGTATTTGCATTTTAGCCATTTACTTTCTATCGCTTACTCTTCATGGGTTGCAATGATAAATTTAAAGCAGGGTTAAAAGGGGGTAATAAGATATGTATGCATAATATTTGCACCTCTGTAGTGCAGTGTTATTTGATAATTTTAGATTTGTTGTGTTTTTAAAATTATCTTTATAGAATGGGTGTACATAAATAGCTGCCAGCTATGACCTGAAGTGAACTCAAATACTCAGGAAAACTGTGAGATCTTCAACTTACATGGAGTTTACATTTTACAGAATTTGTCAACAGTCTTGATGAAGTGGTTGTATGTTTAGATGCTCGTATATCATGTGTATTGGTTCTAAAAAATTTTTTTAAACCAGACAATTATTTTAGTGACTTCAAATAGTTCTAAATGTATATAAAATGAATTGACTATACTTTGAGTTTTCCAATAGAGATATTTTAGAATCAAGATAATAACAACTTTTTTTAACTGAGGCATTGTAGTTTGCTTATATTGTACATTTACTTTAGAAACCTAAACTGCACTCCAACTGTCATATTTTCTATCATGTAATACATTTTTTTGGTAGTATGAAAATGCCACCATAACAAAAGTTGGAAGTAACAAGTAGAGTGAAATAAAACACAGTTTTATATATTCTTCAAAGTGTCTTTCTGTATTTTATTTCTACTGTGTCTTAATATGAGCAAAAATCCGCAATAATAGGGTTACTTATTGTGCTTCTTTTTTTATTTATGCATGTATAGCGAACTACATTTTGCTAAAAAATTTTATCTTTCATCGCAGTTTTATAGATTCTTCAAATTTTCTTTTTTAGACAAAAGATAAATTTTTGTTACCAAAATGTAATTCGCTATGCATAAGTAAAAAACAAATAAACAATAAGTAACTCATTATTAGTCATTTTTGGTATTTTACAATTTGGTAGTAATTCCTCTACCAGATGCTATCACTAAAGAAAATAATTGCTTCTCCACTAGCATATGATAATGGGAACAATGGTATGTGAAGTTAAAGTAAGTAAGATAATCTGATTGTAGTGAACGACTGAGAAAGCCTGTGATGCAGATCAAATATATCAACCCATTTAAACTGGCAGTACTTTACAATATTTACACAGTGAGACCTTTAGTTTTTATTATTTTCCTTATATACATATAATGTATAAGGAAAGTATTGTCACGGGGTCGAAAATTCGAATTCAAGTTTTCGACAGGGGAGCACGCTTCAAGCATCCCTGAACACGAATCAGACGTTTTTGAGATGATTTCTGTGTGTGTGTGTGTGTGTGTGAAAGTATGTGTGTGTGTGTGAAAGTATATGTGTGTGTATCAGTGAGTCTGTGGAGACGATAATTGACGAACAAATAGGCCGATTCAAACGAAATGTGGTACAAAAATTACAATCTATGTATACTGGAAGTCTATTGTTTTTATACGCAATTGAATGATCAGACCCCCCCCCCCCCTAAATTTTTGCTTGAAATTTTGAAAAAATCATCAAAAAATTAAAACCTATAATAAAGTTACGCAAATAGACATTTCTTATGTAATTTTTCATTAGAAAACGATTGACATAAATTTTAGAATGCTATCATCAACCGTTCTCAAGATATTGCACATATTTCAATTTTTCTTTTAAAAATCATATAAAATAAAAAAAATGTTACCTATTGTGAAATATAGTCACTTTTCATAAGTGATATCATGCGATAAATTTGGTGACATCATTCTCCTGGATCTAGCTAGTTCCACTCATGAAAAATATACTTTAAGTAATACTTTTGTGTTCAGACGCCAATAGTTATTTATCTGTTGCAATAATAACTTATTTCTTCGTGTATAACACTCGGCGAAATGTCGACAACTTAGCAACGTTTTTCAATGTTGCCAAATTAACGAAAATGATGCTTAATCAATGAAAATGACGACTAGATGATGAAAGTTGAATATCTTGGAAAGCACATAAGCATAGACTATAAGAATAACACATTTCTCTGTCCGTCCATCCATAACGCTTGGCAAGAAATTTAGCAGGACGTCACCAACTTGGTGACTATTTTAAATGTTGCTAAAATGACAAAAATGTTACCAAATTGATAAAATGACGCCAAAATGGGAAGTAATGTATCGCAAATTCTGATTTCCTTCATATGACGGGCATACCTTCTAGTATATAAGAAATACTCTTCACTCCGTTTGTCTGTAACGCTTGGTGATACATTTGGCAAACTTAACGAATAATTTAGCAAAGTATTGCCAACTTGTTGGTATTTCACCCCCAGATTGATAAAAATATCATAAAAATTGCAAAAATGACTTTAAATTAATTAAAATTACACCTAATTGATGAAGTAATTATTAAAGTATTTTAATATATGGACTATATCGCTTATTGAGGATGCTATCGATATTGATGATTGTTTAGTTAGAGTTGTGCGAAGTATAAGTTAATTGAGTATTTTGAAATAGTTTTACATGTTGTTATCTGGAAAATCACCAAATGTACAATTCAACAATAAAAACACAACGCCGTGGATCTTATACATTATTTTTTGACTGTAAAACTAATTAATCAATTGCATTATATAAGGAAAGTCAAGTGCTGCCCACATCAGATTTTTTTGTATGAATACCAGTTGCTCTTAATTTCTAACAAATTAGTCTTAATATATTTTATGAATATCATTTTATCCCTTATTAAATTTCAAGAGTAAAGTGTATTTTGAGTAAATAAAGATGAAGTGCAACACTTTCAATACCTTTTTAAAGAAAACAGACATAAGCAAATTACATGATAATTATTTTAAGGGAGTTTTGATCCCTCTTCATCAGCTCAAAACAGTGTCTTTACCTAACAAATGTTAAGCAAGAACTGTAAGGTGGGAGGTTAAAAAGCAGTAGAATACATATATTTGAAACACTCAAAGTGCAGATTCGAAGCAGCGGTAACAAACATTGGAATGAGACCCCACTTAAAAACATATCAACACCGAGTGATAAGGTAGTCTCGTCCCATGGGGGGGGGGGGGGGTCAGAGATCAAAAGGCCGGAATGCCGCTGTGACAGTATTCTAGAGGGTGGATGTTATCGCCATTCGTAACGTCACTGAGTTACAAGGAGAAGTACTAGTTTCTCCGAGTAGTATTCAGTTCTATGAGAAAATATAAACTGTGTCAGGATTTGCTTTAATATAATTTGTAGTTCTATCGTAAAAGCGAAGTTTAAGTGTAAATTTGCATATTATAGATGTATATATATTAGTATTATTAGATGTATATATATTAGTATTTTCATATATATAAAGTATAATTTTGATTAATTGTTGTATATAAATTGTGTTTTATGAGCGCAAAACTGCCTAACTGCGCGGTTGCTTTGTGTTCAAATTATTATAAGAAGTCAATGGGATCTATTAGTTTTCATAGATTTCCAAAAGATCCTACACTCCAAAAATTATGGGCCTTGAAGTACAAAAGAGAGGATAAAATAACCATCGCTAACACAACTGTCTTTTCGAGTCACTTTTCTGATGAAGATTTTGAAGAAGATTTTTGGGCTAAATTTTTTAATTTGAAACCGTTTGAAAGATTAAAACAAGGAGTTGTTCCTCATCTTAATCTACCATCATCTGTAAATAATCAAAGTGTAAAAAGTGAATGATCAGTAAGATTAAAAAAACTGGAAAATAGAAGCAGAAACTATGATGAAGAAAAAGCTTAGAACAGACTGTGTAGTACCTGTAATTGAAGTTTCTGAATATAAAATTTCTGCCAATAGCTGAATAAATGGTGATGAAAACGAGAGCATCGTTTATGAAAATGATGAAACTACTGAAGAAAATCAAACTATGAATGGCTTGAGACATGATGATCATATCTTTCTTACTAATAAAAGGCAATGTCTGTGTGTCTGTCTGTCTGTTTATACACTATACGTTCAGCGACCGCGCGTCGCAGAGCTACGAAATTTGGCAATCGGAGACCCGGGGGGATGGGAAGGGGACACGTGAAAACCGATTTTTAAAATTTTAATTTTTTTTTTTTGTTATTTAATGTTTTATGCGATTTCGACCGTTTTTTGCCATTTTTGCCCTTTTTTCTCCCCGATCCGGACATCGTAGAAAAAAACAAATCACACCAACGGAAAGAACAGACAATTGCGAGTAAAAATATATCAATTTGAACTCTCAATTTCGATTTCTAATATTTTTTAAAGATTTTAAAACAAAAGTCACTTTTGGCTCAAAAAAACGATTTTTGGTTTTTAAATTCTCGCATAGTAAAAAGTACTCATAATTTCGGCTAATAATTTACATTTTTAGAAAGCTCCGACATCTGGCTTTCTTACAAGCCCAATCTGGTCAAGAAATAACTAAAATTGGCCTCTGGATCGGAATTTTAAAGAAGTCATGATTTTAAAATTCATCGGCGGGCGAAAGAAGTTCCCATTTCCCATCGCCGGTTTCCCCCCAAGCAGGCGTTTCAATGGCGCCGGTTTGTGTCTAGGTGGAGGTGACGTCACGGTTCTGGAGCCTTAGTTCTGAATATGCATAGCGATGGGTGGGTGGGACAATAAAAAACCGAATTAGAGTTTGTTTTCCGTTTCCCGCGCTTCCGGTTTTAAATGAGTTAAGAGCTTAGCATATGTATTGTAGAAATTATTATATCTATATTTTAAATGATGGAACGATATGGATTTTTAAATGGATATTTTAAATAGATATTTTAATTTGTGGATATTGTAAATGGATATTTTAATTTTATGGATATTTTAAATGATGGAACGATGGATATTTTAATTTTATGGTATTTTAAATGATGGAACAATGGAACGAGGTTGATGGAATTAAGAGCTTAGCTTATGGTCATTTTAAATTGTAAATTAGAGCGCGGGAAGTTAGCGGTAGGCCCGGGTTCGATTCCCGCCACTACCTAAACAGCCGCCGTGTTCAGGCGGAATACGATCACGTTAAACATGTGGGTCCGTAAGTCCTTCCGAGAGGTTGGTGGTAGGGGAAGGAGGGTACGGTCCCTGTGGATGCCTCCCCCACTGGGTTCCGGTCTAAATTGGGTGAATAAAAAGAAAGTTATGGAGATTGTCGCGGAGGACGCAGCAGCCCAGTGGTTAGCGCGCGGGAATTGCACTCGGTAGGCCCGGGTTCCATTCCCGCCACTGCCAAAACTGCTGCCGTGTTCACGTGGAGTACGATCACGTTAAACATGTGCGTTCGTAAGTCCTTCCGAGAGGTTTGTGGTAGGGGAAGGACGGTACGGTCCCTGTCGATACCTCCCCCACTGGGTTCCGATCTAAATTGGGTGGCACTTCCTGGCCGTCCAAACAGTTACCTTACACCTTTCTGGTAGGTCGCGCCAGTGAGTTTGCCACGGTCAGAATTTTCAATGGTAGCGAACAGGCTGGTCGCCAAAGGCGGCTAGTTAAAAATATAAAGGATTTAAATGAAGAGATAAATTTTCTAAAAAATGAAAATATGCAGTTAAAAGAAAAAGTGGGAGTTCTAGAGAATGATACAAATTTACAAAAAGAAAATCAAAAGTATAATGCAAAATACATCAAGGCATTAGTGCTTCAAATTAAGCAATTGAAAAGTCGCTGTTTGCATGCCGAACAAAGCAAAGTTAAATATGCACGGAGTGAGGTTATCAATGAATTATAATTTTTAATGAAGGACAAACACGCAGAATCCTTAAAAAGAATAAAAATTTGTCATAGATGGACTCTGACATATCAACTGGTTTAACATTGCGATGTGTGCCGAAAAAAGCTTATGTATTTTTGAAGGAGAAAATGAATTGGCCTCTTCCTTTAATTTCATCCTTAAAATATTGGGCCAAAAACGTTACATGCAATCCTGGCCGGGGCTCGGTAGCCCATTGGTTAGCGCGCTGGAGTTGCACTCGGTAGGCCCGGGTTCGATTCCAGCCACTGCCAAAACTGCCGCCGTGTTCACGCGGAGTACGATCACGTTAAACATGTGGGTCCGTAAGTCCTTCCGAGAGGTTGGTGGTAGGGGAAGGAGGGTACGGTCCCTGTGGATGCCTCCCCCACTGGGTTCCGGTCTAAATTGGGTGGCACTTCCCGGCCGTCCAAACAGTTGCCTTACACCTTTCTGGTAGGTCGGACGGTCTGGGTCTCAACATGCAATCCTGGCCAACGGCCGTACCGTGCTGAAAACACCGGTTCTCGTTAGATCACCGAAGTTAAGCAGCATCGGGCGCGGTTAGTACTTGGGTGGGAGACCACCTGGGAACACCGCGTGTTGTTGGCACATTTCGGGCGTGGTAGCTCGGTGGTTTGCGCGCTGGATTTGCATGCTCCCACAACTGCCGTCGTGTTCATGCGGAGTACGATCACGTTAAACATGTGGGTTCATAAGTCCTTCCGAGAGGTTGGTGATAGGGGAAGGAGGGTACGGTCCCTGTAGATGCCTCCCCCACTGGATTCCGGTCTAAATTGGGTGGCACTTCCCGGCCGTCCAAACAGTTACCTTACACCTTTCTGGTAGGTCTGACGGTCTGGGTCTCAACAACAACAACATGCAATCTTGGATTCCAAAAAATAGTTTTTGAGATATTAAAAGAAAAAGCTCAAACTGTGGATGAGTTTTCCAGATGTTCAGTTATATTGATGGACGAAATGAATATTGATGCAAAAATGTGTCATGACATGCCAGGATGATGAAGTTTTAGGACCACACAAAAATGTCCCAAGTCGTAATGCTAAGAGGGCTGGGGCTGTTTAGGCCATAGAAACAACCCATATATATCGATTTTGACCAGCGCATGACAGTCGATCTGCTAAATGAGCTCATTTTAAAATCTGAGGAAAATGGTTATGAAACCATGGCAGTAGTGTCCGACATGGGAGGTAGTAATCAAGGACTGTGGAGAAATCTTGGTCTATCCGAAACAAACACCACCTTTAAAAATCCTTTTAACCCCCAAAAATATATATCTGAATTTGCTGATGTACCACATCTTCTGAAACTTCTACACAGTCATCTAATGAACCAAGACTTCATTCTCTCTTTTGGAGAAAATGTTTGTAAAACTCTATAATCAAGAAGCTATATAATCAATCTCCATACAACTAAAATTAAATAACATATGATCATACTACTAAAAATTATCAGTCAATGAAACTTGAATTAAGAGTAATATTACAGTTGGCGGAAGTACCCAGTTTCTAAAACAATATGAGGTAACTATAACAATTAAAGCTATTCAAGCAAAATGCATTAAAATGACAAGTAAATATGGCTGGAATTAAAAGAACATGCAAGCAAACTATGTAAAATGTACAAAATATAAAACTAGAACATGGAAGAATATAAACAAAATAAGAAAGTTATGGTTTTGGAAGCTATATTAGCATATGCCTGCTTTCTTCGAGGAAGTATTGAAAGTGTTATTCTCACAAGCAACAGTTTTATTTTTGTGAAAGATAACGTGTTTTGAAATTGTTAGATTAAGCATGAGGAAGGCATTGCCAGAATTTAAATGGTTTATAAAGTATTAGTTTAAACAAATGTAATATAATGCTTATTTATTTGGATAGCAATTACTTCTTGTGTTACTGCTTCATAACTGGTAGATTTTTTTAGAAATGTTATTGTAAATCTGTAATCATGAAATTTTTGCGAAATTCCGCAAAATTTCACGATTATTAACGTTATTAAGTATTAGTTTAAACAAATGTAATATAATGCTTAGTTATTTGCATAGTAATTACTTCTTTTATTATTACTTTATAACTGGTAGATTTTTTTAGAAATGTTATTGTAAATCTACGGCCTTGAAATTTTTGTGAAATTCGACAAAATTTCACTATTTATCTCTCGATCGTTCTATGAATGTTGACTTTTTTTCCTGTGATAAAATTGCCGACTAAGTCATGAGAAATGACCACTTGAGCACTTTTTCGCTTTTAAGACAGTTTTAATCTCTCTCCTTTCTGTCTTATTATGCTCTCAAAGTGTAGATTTATTGATATTGCATAATACAACATTTTCTGAATGTGACTTTGTTTGTTCTAGAGCTTCTTTACCCTGCATATAGGAGCTTTAGTTTGCACACAGTCCTTATCATGCTCTTTTATCATGTGATCCCATCAGTGAAAAGTAATCTTAAAATTTTTTTTTGAATACCAATTATTGAATATTACAATAGATTTAGGAAATTTAAATTATCAAAAAGTAAAGTAAGCGAAATGGTTTTCTTTATTATTTAAATTCTTATTTCCATTATTTTGTGTTTTTCTTTCATGGCAACCTTGTAGTTTCAGATTGGAAGAAAAAGACAGTGCCTTAGACAAAGGAGATGGAGCTCCTCCTAGGCACATAATTATCTTTAAAATAGGAAAAATAGTCAGGCTAAATTAAGTTAGATACAGGATTTCAGTTCTCTGTAAAGCCCCCTTTCCAAAATTCTTATTTCCATTATTTTGTGTTTTTCTTTCATGGCAACCTTGTAGTTTCAGATTGGAAGAAAAAGACAGTGCCTTAGACAAAGGAGATGGAGCTCCTCCTAGGCACATAATTATTTTTAAAATAGGAAAAATAGTCAGGCTAAATTAGGTTAGATACAGGATTTCAGTTCTCTGTAAAGCCCCCTTTCCAAAATTCTTATTTCCATTATTTTGTGTTTCTCCTTCATGGCAACCTTGTAGTTTCAGATTGGAAGAAAAAGACAGTGCCTTAGACAAAGGAGATGGAGCTCCTCCTAGGCACATAATTATAATTAAAATAGGAAAAATAGTCAGGCTAAATTAGGTTAGATACAGGATTTCAGTTCTCTGTAAAGCCCCCTTTCCAAAATTCTTATTTCCATTATTTTGTGTTTTTCTTTCATGGCAACCTTGTAGTTTCAGATTGGAAGAAAAAGACAGTACCTTAGACAAAAGAGATGGAGCTCCTCCTAGGCACATAATTATCTTTAAAATAGGAAAAATAGTCAGGCTAAATTAGGTTAGATACAGGATTTCAGTTCTCTGTAAAGCCCCCTTTCCAAAATTCTTATTTCCATTATTTTGTGTTTTTCTTTCATGGCAACCTTGTAGTTTCAGATTGGAAGAAAAAGACAGTGCCTTATACAAAGGAGATGGAGCTCCTCCTAGGCACATAATTATCTTTAAAATAGGAAAAATAGTCAGGCTAAATTAGGTTAGATACAGGATTTCAGTTCTCTGTAAAGCCCCCTTTCCAAAATTCTTATTTCCATTATTTTGTGTTTTTCTTTCATGGCAACCTTGTAGTTTCAGATTGGAAGAAAAAGACAGTGCCTTAGACAAAGGAGATGGAGCTCCTCCTAGGCACATAATTATAATTAAAATAGGAAAAATAGTCAGGCTAAATTAGGTTAGATACAGGATTTCTGTTCTCTGTAAAGCCCCCTTTCCAAAATTCTTATTTCCATTATTTTGTGTTTCTCTTTCATGGCAACCTTGTAGTTTCAGATTGGAAGAAAAAGACAGTGCCTTAGACAAAGGAGATGGAGCTCCTCCTAGGCACATAATTATAATTAAAATAGGAAAAATAGTCAGGCTAAATTAGGTTAGATACAGGATTTCAGTTCTCTGTAAAGCCCCCTTTCCAAAATTCTTATTTCCATTATTTTGTGTTTTTCTTTCATGGCAACCTTGTAGTTTCAGATTGGAAGAAAAAGACAGTACCTTAGACAAAGGAGATGGAGCTCCTCCTAGGCACATAATTATCTTTAAAATAGGAAAAATAGTCAGGCTAAATTAGGTTAGATACAAGATTTCAGTTCTCTGTAAAGCCCCCTTTCCAAAATTGCACCTAAAATGTGTAGCAACGAAGGTTGGTATAATGCTCAAATACATAGATTATTTTACCTGGCTCCTTAATTGAAATTATCTGTGCAAATGTTTTATAGTTGGTCACTAACCTTGTAAAACTTGTTTTCCTTCCAATCAAATTTTACTTATATTATTTTATATGTTTTTATAATATATATATTTTTTTTCAGATTTCATCTTTAACTGTAGATTGCATGGGAAGTTATGAAAACTCGTTTGTTTGTAAAACTTGTGATTCTGTTGATGTAAATATAAAGGTAACATTCTTTAAAATCACTTGCATGCATTCTTTAAGTGAAATTAAAGCTAAAATGCAGTATATGCACACATTGTATGTATAATTATGTATATATATTATAATGATATATATATATATTTATAAAATATATGAATATAACACTATATTATATTAATTGATGTAAGGAATAAAACTAAATGTATATAATGTTAATCAATACAAATTACTTTTCTGTATATCTAAGCAGCACCAGAATGCTTAGAGCATATTCAATTTTAGTTCTTCATGCATCTGCAGAGCATATTCTTTTAGTATGTGCTGTTAACATTTATTACATTGATCAATTTGAAATAATTTGCTAGGTAATTATTTATTTGTTTCAAGAATCAACTTCTAACCCTCATTTTAATGATGTTTCACTGATTGCATAATTCTAATCATAAGTTTCAATAATGCTATACATGGTATATAATTGTAATTTTAATGAAAAATCTTTATAGACAATAAGAAATATCCTATTTATTCATATTAAACCAAATGAGTTAACTTAAATTTGATAATTTCTTGCATTTATAAACTGTGGTAATATCATTTATACCTTTTAACATTTTATTTCTTGGCATTGTTACAAATGTAAAAAAAAATAAATAAAATCTAAAGCTCATTTTAAGTATAAGTGCGAATTAATAATAGGTTAAAATAATTTATTAGGTTCTACAGATTTTTATTGTATTAAATTAATTAAACAAATTGTACTGCATCTGGGAGATTTTGTAGAAATGGCTGTGGGATTGATTGTCCCCTGTGGGGGTTAGGCTTGGGTTATGCTCTGTCGAGCCAGTGAAGTACATATTTCAATCTTGCAGCTGACAAGGGCATAATGCCGGAAGATGGGAGAGAGTACATTTTTTTGTGGCATTGCCATCTTGTTAGAGGTGTTTGTGATCATTGTTAGAATGGTTACATGTTTGTTTTTCCTCTCGCTCACCAATGTGGGGTCAGTTGCGTTCCCTATGGGAGTTAGAACCCAGACACGTATGTGCAGGAACCCGATACTATACAGTTAAACCAAACGATATATCTGTATCCGATAATTAAGAATGTAGAATAACCCAAGAGATGGTTGTTATGTCTAAAAACATGTGTAGCTTATTTGTGCATGAAAGCTCTACTCGTTTCATCTTAGAATGGATGTATTCAGTTAAGATCATAAGATCATATCCTTCATATTTCTATATTTAATATTTCGAACCATTGAAAATATATTTATTTTTCAATATATGTTCTATTTTATTTTATTTAACCATGCATTAAATTGTAAAACAATTTGTTGCCTTGAGCAACAGTATTTTATTTATTTTATTCATTTTTCAAAAGCTATAATAATCGTACCTTGTATTATTGCAGCTTTTAAAAATTTTTAGCAATTTTACTGACCATTAGTTGCTATTAAAAAAAATAATTGCTATGTTAATACAACATCTTACATGCTATTTGTATTTATTATATGTTTGTATCAAAAGTAGTAATAATATGGAATTAGATGCTAGTAATAATTACCTTGAGTCAGCAAATAGTGTAAAAATATTCATGGAACTGCTATCAAGTATACATAGCAATTCACTAATAAAGTAACTGAATTAAAGAAATATAAAAAAATTCCATATTGCCTTTAAAAATCATTATGTGTATATGCTAGTATTAAAGTAAAGTTCTACATAATTAAATAAATATATTTAAAAACAACTTTATATTACAATTCATTACATTCTGTTATTTGCACTTTTTAAACTTTATTCCTGCATTTATGAACAAAATGTATTATGATTATTTAAAGAATGATCATATTTTTTAATTTAAATCATTGTTGGGTTTCTTTGCTAGTTTCATTATCAAATATATTTCTTTTTTAGGCTGTTTATCAGTTAATGGCAAAGTGCGAAGAGTTGAGCAATTCAATGGATCCTCTCTATAGAATCTCAGATGATGTGTATCCTTTAAATTCATATTTTGTATATTATTATGAATTGTATAATTTATTCAAGATTATTTGATCCTTTAAATTCATATTTTGTATATTATTATGAATTGTATAATTTATTCAAGATTATTTGAACAGATGTATCTTGCATAAGATAACTTATTAACCTTAAATAAATTATTTTTTATATCAAGTTAATATACTTTTCAGATATAATTATACATTTCAATTACAGATCATTCTCCATAGGAGCTAGAATGAGCCCTTTTTGCAATATCAAAATGGTTAGGTACTCTAGGGAAAAGCTGGTAAAATCTTATTAATCCAAGTAATTTCAGGAATGAAATTTTCTTATAGATCTTGCATACAAAAGTAAATGATTCCTATTTTAATCTACTGTATAAAAGCCATATAAAAAATTACGTGTCTCTGCAACGTAATTTATAATATTAATTATTGCACATTTTCTGTAATTTTCAGTCGTGTTATTGCTTTAAAAAATCAAAATTTGACAATTCTTGCTATTCAAAATTTTGGAAACACATTAACATTTTTTTTAGATCAGGATTGTCTTTCTGAACAGCATTTTTGCTTACTCATACTTTTGAATATAGTATAGAGAAAGTATTGTTTTTACAAACATTTGAGATTTTACAAACATTTGATTTTGAGATTTTTATGCCAATTTTTGTTTTAGGACCTCCTAAACACGTTTTGACTATTTTTAATGTACTGTCTGTGTGTGGTCAATTTCTTGTGTACATGATAGCAGCCACAAACATTAATAAAAGCTTCTTTCACTGCCTATTTTAACCACGCATCTGTTCTTTTATTGATAGTTTGCGTAATGAAATTAACTTTATCTTTAGCCTTAATTGTGAAGCTGCTTATTCCTTTGGGTTTATTCATCAAATTTTCTGTACTCTCCTTAATAATTTTATCTTTCCCAAGTATATGCTTGCCACTTCTACCAATGTTTTGCCTTTCAAATCAAGTCTTCCTTATAATACTAAGATCTTATGCCCTCTTGTTCAGTTTCGTTGAGAATTTAATTTTAAATCTATCCATTTTTCTGTTACTTCTATGTTTAGCTGTATCCATACTGATAAATTTAAAATGCTTTGAGTCAGGTCAAAAGTAATGCTTTGAGTTCCCCCTAAAAATAGCTTAATTCTATATTGATAGTATTCAAAGAACTTTAGGTATTAGATTATCTGAACATGCCCATAATGGCAAAAACAAGAAACTTTCTACAGCCTTATCCCAAACTGTTATCAATGATAATTTTGCCTTGTTTTTCGATAAAACTTCTTTTATGACTAATTAATGATCCCCATAATATTTTGCTGTACGAATATTTATTTATTTATCTCTATGGTGATTCCATCTGTAATTTTGACCTTGTGCAACATCTTAGTTTTGTGTTGTGTCTCATTCTTAATTTAATGAAGGTTACATAATTGTCTGCATATTTGACACCGAAATGTTTTATTTTTACTATCGCAATTAATTTTAATTTTATATGCTGTGACATTTGTATTTGTGTTTTTCATTTCAATTGTATTTACTTGTATTTTTCAGCCATTATTGATATGCAAATGTCAATCGGGGTTTAGCTGGGTATAATAAATTGCTCAATGTATCCTTTCCTACTGTCATATGGTTCTGATGATGTGCGCTTAATGCTCAAAAGCACCCAGACTATACATATGTTTTACGTATTTGAGTAAGAAAATACTTTTATTTTGATATGAATAACATCTATGCTTGAGGTTTCTGTGGCAGAAATCAGAGCATTATGAAAAAAGCAAACACATTTATAGTTGCCAACTCTCCCGGTCTCTCGGGTAAGTTGCTCAATCTCCCGGTTTTCACTCAGCTGCCCTTATTTCCCCTCCTCTTTCTAGGCAGATATCACGCGAATGCAAATCGTGACTTTCAATTGTTTTCCGATGTGCAGTTTTCTGCTACCGCGGTGTAGGAATGGATCGCAATTGACGTTTGTATTTTTGTATTTTCACCTACAGGTTACAAAAGTAAAAAAAAATCTGAAATAGATCACGAATATTCCGAAAATATCACGAAATCAGAAACAAAGTCACACATTTTGAGATCGAAACACCGGTTCTCGTTAGATCACCGAAGTCAGGCAGCATCGGGCGCGGTTAGTACTTGGGTGGGTGACCACCTGGGAACACCGCGTGTTGTTGGTTCTTTTCGGGCGCGGCAGCCCAGTGGTTAGCGCGCGATTCTCGCCGCTGCCAGAACTGCCGCCGTGTTCATGCTGAGTACGATCACGTTAAACATGTGGGTCCGTAAGTCCTTCCGAGAGGTTGGTGGTAGGGGAAGGAGGGTACGGTCCCTGTGGATGCCTCCCCCACTGGGTTCCGGTCTAAATTGGGTGGCACTTCCCGGCCGTCCAAACAGTTACCTTACACCTTTCTGGTAGGTCGGACGGTCTGGGTCTCAACAACAACACATTTTGAGATCGAAGTTTTCCCGTTCTTTCGTCTAAAAACCGTTTCCCAGCTATCGCGTCATCGGCGCTCGCAAACGGCGATCATTCCCACAGCGTCACGACAGAGAGAGAAAGAGATGACCAATGATTATCTAATTAATGTGGGAAAAACGCATTTGCATTGACTAAAATTTTATAAAATTATTTTGTTTTATATACAAAACTATTTTTCAAATGTATTATTATTAATGAAATGAAAATCTTTTTTGCAGCAGTTTCGCTAAAAACGACGTTTGTGCTCGATTCTCTGTATATTTCGTTTATAAAACTATTTTTCTACTTTGCAATCTACTTCAATTGTCAAAATTTTTTATAATTATTTCGCATTTTATACAGTAAAACTATTATTCAAACGTATTATTATTGAAATGAAAGGCTATTTTGCAACAGCATCGCGGTAAACAGTATTTATGCACGATCCTCCTTATATTTTGTTTAATTGTGAAAATAATTTCCATTTTTGCAATCTGCATCTTCTAAAATTTTTGTAATTATTTCATGTTTTATACAGAAAAACTATTTTTAGTTAATGAAATGAACTATTTTCTGAATAATAATCATTTGGGTACTTAGGAAATACAACCATTTCAAAGGCATAAGTTAAAATTTGTATTTAAATTTATATATTTTTAGAATTTTAATTAATAATTAACATTTGTTTCATCCTTTAGTTTAAATGAAAATAGTATAATAATGTTAGTTTAAATGATTTCTGAGACATTAAAAAAAATATAGATTTAGAATTATTAGAGCATCCTGAGAAAAGCTAAATCAGATGAAATGAATTTTAGCACTTGATAAAATTATTCCATTTCATTGTTGAATATGTGTTAAATAAGCTCAATGTATGTGAATATCAGTTGCTGTACAATTTAAAGTTTAATTTCATTAATGAGCCCCGTTAGTGCAGCCAATAATTTTTATTTTTTTCCCCTTGCAAAATGTGTGCCTATTTTTCTTTCGGGTTGGTTGGCAGTTATGTTATTTTGAAAGTATCTAAATATAGTGAATTTGTATATGCTTTTTCTTCAATCTGTGCAATGGACTTCAAAATTTTACAGTGGAAGAGGGGATATTATTGTCCAACCCAAAAGCAAATGGCATGTGGACTAAAAAATTTCAATTAAATGAAACATCACATACAGTTTCTTTGCTACTGGAAATGAAAGTGTGGTACCTGCTGAATGTTATAGTCATTACATATTTCAGTTTTATTTGTTGAAAAGTTGTCCTTTTTATGTTTAGATTAAGTATAACAGTAAGAAGTATAGATTGCGCTGTCGTGCAAAATATCCCGTTTTTTTCATATTTTTGCACAAAAATCTGCCAATTTTTCATATTTGGAGGTTGGCAGCTACATTGGATGCTTATACCTACAAAATCTAATAGATAAAAATGTAAATATTCTTTCTTGTTTTATTGAAAATAGGTTCCAGATTATGAATATATAAAAATAATTTCAATTATAAAAAACTTATACAACTATCTGTCTGAATGGGTATTTTCTTCATTTTTTCATACTTTCAGTCAAAATATTTTCAAAAACTTATTCACTAGCATTTCAAACTAGCTTATCCACAATCATTTTCAAACTAGCTTCACTTTGCTTGATTCCAATCAAAATATCTTTGAAACTATAAAATATAGATATAAATAGTAAGCGATAAAAATGTTCAGTAGAAAATCCTATTTCTGGTGATCGGTAATTTTTTTTACAAAGCTCTTATATTAAGCAACAGAAATAAGCATTAGAAAATTTAGTTTCTAAATCTATATACTTTTTTTTAAAAAAAGCTCTTATAGTTTTCGAGTAATTGTCTTGTTAAGTTAAAGATTGAAAATTTTCTGTTTTTTAGGTTTGTAATTCTTATATTTCAAAAAGTAAAATTGCTACCTTTGAACAATAAGCAAGTTCTTTGAAAGCCCTACAAGTGTATATAATTGAATTTTAGATTGAGTTCTTAATTTTTGAAGTATAGTGGTTATAATTTTAATATTTTAGTATTTAAACCTGGGTATTTCAATGGGAAAAACTATAATACTTATAATGTCACAATTGTTGTATCTCAATTTGTTTATTTACTCCTTGATGAAATATTAGTACATTAGCAAAAAATATTTGATTTTGTTTAATAAATTTAGGATGATGTTAAATGAACTTGTAGATTCTAAAAAATGTTTAGTGATTGGTGAGGTTTGAACAAAATAGATGAAAATATACATATTCAAGTACATATTTATGTGAGGCCTGGCGAGTTTATATATTAACTGGAATGTAATATCTCATAAGATATATTGTATAGGTTTAATTTATATACTGAAAAGAAAGTTAGTAAAATAATTTGATATTTTAGCGTGAAGTGTGTGGCCAGAGTATGCAGATCAAATCAGGGTGAAAACTAAAATGCTAGCTACCTATAAATAGTTAGCGAGTAATTTGTAGTGCTTTGAAAACCTGTAAACAAAATAAATAAGGCTGAAAAAATTGAATAAACTTATTGAATTTTACGGAAGTTTTATTTTACAAAATGTTATTCATGCAAAACCATTTCACCTTAACCTGACAGGAGCTATTGCTAATTTTTTAAAGTTGTTTTGTATTTAATAAATTTAGACATGCTGCTTTAATTATATCTCAAGAAAATCTCATGAAAAATTAAAATTTTTCATTAAAAAACCTAGAAACATTTTATTTGAGCTTGAAATCAGCGATTGTGTAGTCATCTTGAAAGTTTCAAGCTATTTTTAAAAGGATTCTTTTACTTTATCATAATTGAAACCAAGTTTTGATTAATAAAATTTGATTTCATATTTAATCATCAAATTGGCTAATTTTTCCTGCTAAATTTTTTGTGTTATGAAATTTGAATTTATTTCACTAAACAAAATTGTTATATGCTACAAAATGCTGTGCTTCAGTCATGGAACTAATCCAGAGTTTTACAGGCAGATATTTGAATTTAAGAAGATTGTAACAGCATTATTAAGCATTTCCTGAAAAAATCACATTTCTATGATAATAATTTCTAAAGTTAGCAATTAAGATTTTAAATGGCTGTAAAACAAAGACTTGCAGAGAGCATGTTTTTTGTTTTGCGGATAGCATAGTTGGTGAATTGAGTAATAATGGGTATTTAAGGCCCAGGCAATTTGTTCCAGTTATTAATGAAATCAAAGGCTATTTTGCAGTAGTATTATGAAAAACAGCATTTGTGTATGATATGGGGTACATCTTCTTTAATTGTGAAAATATTTTCCATTTATGCAATCTATTTACATCGACTAAAATTTTTATAATCATTACGAGTTGTATAAAACATAATGAAATGCAGGGCTATTTTGTAGCAGTATCGTGAAAAACAGTGTTTGTATGTCATGTATGGTATATCTCATTTAATTGTAAAAATTATTTTCTACTTATGCAATCTGTTTGCATTAATTAAAATTTTTATAATTATTACAAATAGCATACAAAAAAGTTGTTAATGGCATGAAGGGCTATTTTGCAGTAGTATCGCTGTATACAAATGTTGTATACAAATGATCAGTTGTATACCTATAATGATCAGTTGTATACAAAATTTAAGGTTTGTCACTTGTCTAGATCTTAGTATTTATGTTGTTGTTGATGTGACCCAGACCGTCTAACCTACCAGAAAGGTGTAAGGTAACTGCTTGGACGGCCGGGAAGAGCCACCCAATTTAGACAGAAACCCAGTGGGGGAGGCATCCACAGGGACTGTACCCTCCTTCCCCTACCACCAACCTCTCGGAAGGACTTAAGAACCCACATGTTTAACGTGATCGTACTCCGTGCAAACACGGCAGCAGTTTTGTCAGTGGAGGGAATGGAACCTGGGTCTACCGAGTACAATTCCCACGCGCTAACCACTGGGCTACCGTGCCCCCTTAGTATTTATGTGGAAGAATTTTAAAAGATGAGATATTTTTAATTTTGTATTATACAAAATTAAATTTCCCAAAATATGTATTTACATTTGGTTGTTTCTATTCTGATAGATTTAATTATCTGAACTTTTAATCCTACTACCAAAGTGCCAGCCATATGGGATTTCCGGTTTCGTAGGCGATACACTTGTGTATGATCTTGCCGCCATGCCTCAATTAAAAGTTGAGCCACATTTTCCTTCATGTGTTTTATTGTCTTTTTAGCTATTGCAAAGGAAATTCAAGGCTATAAAATAACTGAACTAATTCAAAACTAAAAAAATAACGTTGAGGTGCACCTATTCGGGCTCTCAAGTACTTGTGTACCAAATGTCATAGTCGTATAATGTTTAGATTTCCTGCTAAAGACTGCACATGCAGAGAAAATTATTTCTTGTATAGCCAATGTTTCTGTATATACAACATGAAATAATTATAAAAATTGTAGTTGATGCTAATAGATTGCAAAAGTAGAAGAAAGATAATCATTGGTCATCTCCCTTCTGACGACGAAGGAATCACTGCTTGCGAGCACCAAATTCATAATTGCTGGGAAACAGATTTCCAGATGTAAGATTGGTAAAACTCTTCTCACAATTTGTGGCTTTGTTTCCTGTTTTGTGACATTTTAGACATTCATGATCAATTTCATAACTTTTTCTGACTTTCGTGACCTGTAAACATCCTGCTGAAGGAAGAGAAATTTTGGAATTTGTGAGGAAAATATTTCTGCCTGTGGAAAGAAGAAAATTCCTCGGGCAAAAAAAATGAGTAAAGCAAAAATTCTTGGAGGGAAAGAAACCCAACACAAAAGTGGAAATTCTCGGGAGAATCTCATGCCTGCATTATAGACGTTTTGGTACAAACAATGTACTAAATAAGTAACATAAATCTCCTAGGGTCATCTTTATAGTGAAATAAAAAAAAAAATTAAACATGATTTGAAAATGCAAGGAAAATCTAAAATATTATTTATTTTCACATCTACTATTTTTAATTTATGCTTATTGTTCTCCCTTTGAAATTTTTAAACGAATGTTTAAAAATAACTGGTATTAGATTCTAAGTTAGAATTATTATTTATTTTGTTTTCAAAGTTTTATTTTGTACTTAATAAATTGGACTTTTCATTTTCTTGCTTTTTACTCATTACTTGTGCTGTATCCATGTTTTTATTGCACTGATGAAGGGGATTAAGACATAATCGAAATGAGTTATCTCAGTGATGCTTGTTACCAAAACAAACTGACACAAATGAAAAAATAAAATTGCATATTTTTACACTTTCATATATTTATTTTAATGCTTTATTTGCTTGCATACTGTTTCTGAATGCCTATTTATTCCTTTATTTTGTTATTGAACACATTTTAATGTTCTTAACTAAATCTAGAAAACAGATAAAGAAGATGCTGGATCAATTGGAACATGTTGTGGAACACAAATCGTGACTTATGTATATGTGTATATATTTTTAAATTTTTCATGTTAATGATATCTGCTCAGTTTTCTTTTGTTGTATTTTACATCTATGCCAGTAATTGTTAAAAATAAAATCTATAAAAGTTTAGAATTAAAGTGTTACAAGAAGTTCAATATAAAAATCCAGCATTTAATTAATGTCGCTTGTGGTCTAGTCAATTTAGTACTGTTCTTAGGCATCTGATTAACATTCTGAAGTTAATATGCAATATGTTTGATACTGCATTCTAGAACTTCATATTTAATTTAATATAGTTAAAACATTTTGAAACATTTGATATAAAATTGTTTGTTTTTAACTGTAAATAAATCATAATATTCTAAATAAATTTTATTAATTTATAGTTTGATTTTTATTTTATTCAGTGTTCAAGAGAAGAATATTTTTTTTTGAAAATATAGTCAACAGCAAGATGAAAAAAAAAAGCATACCTTGAATATTTTGCCTTATAATTATTAAAATAGATTATTTTCAACTTGCATTCTTTTTACCCCAAAGAAATCTGTTTAGCTGGCTTTTATTGTATTTTTCCCACCCTCTCCCATCACTATTATTTTGTAAAAAATAAGACAAATTCTGATTGAGCATGCACCAATCAATTGGTCACATCAAAAATCTGAAAAAAAAATTTGTGTTTTTATGATAGAAACATTTTTAACAGATGTTTATTATATCCTCCAATGTTAAAAAAATTATCTTAAAATATTTTCAGCTATATCTCAATAAAATATTTATCTGATGCATTAAATTTGTTTTCATTTTAAAATGTGTAGTTTTATAATCCAAAAGAAATGATAATTCTTTTTTTTTTACTTTCCTTATATACATAATGTATAAGGAAAGTATTGTGACAGGGTCGAAAATTCGAGTTTTCAACGGGAGAGCACGTTTCAAGCATCCCTGATCACGAATCGAACATTTTTAAAGTGATGTCTGTGTGTGTGTGTCAGTGAGTCTGTGGAGACGAATGGACTGATGGAGCGAATGGACTGATTCGAATGAAATTTGGTACGAAAATTACAATCCGTAAACACTGGAAGCCTATTATTTTTATAAGCAATCGAATGTTCAGAACCCCTCTAAAAAATCAAAACCTCTACTAAAGTTACGCAAATAGACATTTCTTATGTAAATTTTCAATAGAAAACGATTGACAAATTTTAGAACGCTAACATGAAACGTTCTCGAGATATTGCACATTTTTCATAAAAATTATCAAAAAATCATATAAAATAAAAAAATATATTTCCAACTGAGAAACATGTTCACTTTTCATATGTAATACCATGCGATAAATTTGATGACATCATTCTCGTGGATCTAGCTCGTCCCATTCATGGAAAAAGTAATTACTACTAATACTTTTATATTTGAACGCCAACAGTCATTTTTCTGCTGTAAGAATAACTTATTTTTTCATCTATAACGCTTGGTGACGAATTTGGTGGAATGTCGCCAATTTGGCGACTTTTTAAATGTTGCTAAATTAACGAAAAACTCTCCAAATGGATAAAAATAACGCTAAATCAATGAAAATGACGACTCAATGACAAAAATTCAATATCTTGGAAAGAATATAAGTATCTACTATAAGAATAACCTATTTTCTTTTACTGTAAAAGTAGTAAATTCATTGTATTATATAAGGAAAGTCATGTGCTGCCCACATCAGATTTTTTTTTTTTAATTTGATAAACGATGTAATAAGTTAGTTGTAAAAAAATTGAATTGTTACATCTGCCTTTTTTTTTATAGAATCTTTATGTACTATGTTAAAATTTATAAATAAATTTTTCTATTTAAATTTGATTATGTTTTTGAAGTATAATTTTTTAAATGTATAAAAAATTTTATTTTAGAAACTTTAAATCCAATAATATTTTGGAACACACTAAGGCAAGCTTATCTTTAGTAGATTTCTTTGTTCTGATTTACTTATAGTAGTCTGCCATTTGATCCAAAAATCAAGTTAAACAGCATCAATCATATAATTAGAATACTAAATTTGTGAGGTGTCCTGCTTTATACATAATTATTGAAAAGAACAAGTTTAGGAGAATATATATATATATATATATATATGTATATACAATATGTATATATATATATATACAGGGTGTCCCGAAAAGATTGAAATGCTCTTTAATTCTTTACCTGTTGGAGACAAGTGGGCAATGTGAATTGCAAAAATGTTGAAAGTAAGGTAGGAAATAAGACTATATTAATGAAATAGTCTTCCCATTAAGTTTCTAAAAGTTACACTTTTTTAATTTTTATACGACCCCCTTAGACAAATTTGGTCAATCAGAAAATTTTTATTGGCGGGTCAAGTGAGGTGTGGGAGATCAACCTCATGTTCTACGAATCAATCCTGAACACATCTGGTGCGATGCACAGTACAATTGTCGTCTTGGTAGACAGGTTCAGTGACAAGGCCCTCACCACTCAGAAAGTTCACATAAGGGACGATGTGGTCATCCAAGATGGGGATATAATCATTGTGCATCTGCTTGTGTGTTATTGGCATACAATCAGAAGTGTGATTCGTCTGGCCACACTACATGTCACCAGTCATCCACAGTCCAATGGTGATATTCTTGAGCCCATTGGAGTCTCTTTTGTTTTGGGGCTGCTGTGATCCGAGGACGTCGCCAGGGTATATAGCTGAATAATTCCATGCAATGCAGCTCCAGGCACAGGGTGCGCTCAGAAATAGACGGACCCAGTCCAGCATTGTGCCACCAATTGGACCCTTGTTTGGAAGCGATTAGCGATAGCCATTTGCCTCACATGCCGACTATCTCTCGGGGGTTAGTATCGTCTTGTGGCGGGCATTGCATCACCGGAAACTATTTGTTCCGGACAAATGCCATTGTTTATGCACTGTACTTACTGTAGATGCTGTTACACCCAAGAACACTGCAATCTCTGCAACTTTGTGGCCGTGTTCCTGGCCAAACACTATGGCCCCCTTTTGCCAGTCAGTGATATCTCGTTTGCGACCCATTTCCAACTTTATGAACGAATGAAGCACACTGATTTTAAGGTTTTGCATCACATTTAACCTTTCTGTACAACTTCCACCTCTGTTCTGTTCGCGTACTCGAGGTGCGCTGCAGACACATGCTCTTACATTTTAGGCTCGCTGTAAATGTTGATTTCATAATATTTTGTCTGGGGTATTTATTATGTGCCATTCTGGAGATATACCATGCTTTACTGTTAAAATACAAAAACTAATTATGCTCTTCTTGAGATATTAAAAAATTTACTTTTTATTGTGTGTGTAATTTTTTTTAAAGAATAAAGGTACAGTAGTAACCACTCGTTATATTGCACATTATGATTTACACCATATGTCAAAAAAGTTCAAAATTCTTTCCAGGTAAAAAAATCTGATGAGGGCAGCATATGACTTTCCTTGCAGACTCAAATTCATTTTCTCTTTATTTCTTTAATAATTCATTAAATTGGGTTTAATTACACAAAATAACACTGAATTTGTACTTTTAATTCAATTTTTATTTAGTAACTGGACATTTTTTCAAAGTCGGTATAACAAAAATGCGAAAAAACTCAAATATCTTGAGAACGAATGGTCAGTCCTAAAGTAATGGAGTTGATCTTATCAATTTCCTGGTCAAAAATTATGTATAAAACAAGCATTTAATTGATAAATTTGAGCATACATATTCTTTTATTTTAAATTTTGGGGATTTATGCAGTCCATTTCAAAAAAAAGGTAGGTTCTTCTCTTCCTAATCATATCAAAATCTAATCAGCACTAAGGTATCCCACAAGTGACTTATCAATCAAATTTCGTGAAATTTGGACAATTAATTTTTTAGCTAGACTGGACACAGGCAATTTTTGTGGGCCATTTCTCATTAAAAAAAGGTGGTTTTTTTTTAATCCTGAATTGTACCGAAATCTAATCAGCACCAGGGTCACACGCAAGTGACTTAACTATAAAATTTGATCAGTTAGGTTTTCAGTTATAGTGGATACATACATTGCACAGACAGACAGACACACACACACACAGATATCACCCTAAAAATAGTTTATGTTCTAGAGGTCCCAAAACATGTAGATCCATCAAAAACTTGAGTTGCGATGTTTGACACAATTTCAATACTTTTCCTATGCATTACTATGTATTGCAGGGAAAGTAAAATCTGATGTGGGAAGCAAATGACTTTCCCTGCAGACTCATATTCATGTTCTCTTTATTTCTTCAATAATTCATTATATTGAGTTTAATTGCATAAAATAGCACCAATAATTATTTAAAATTACACTGAATTAGCACTTTTAAATCAATTTTAATTCTCATTTGGTAACTGGATTTATTTATAAACGTGGCGTAGAAAATGCGAAAAACTAAAATATCTCAAGAACGGCTAGTCCTAGTGTAATGGGGTTGGTTTTATTCTTCAGATTGTTAAAAATTACTTATAAAACAAGCATTCAATTGATATATTTGAGCATATAGTTTTTTTTTTTTTTATAGATTTTGATGATTTTTGCAAAAAAAGGCAAGTTATTTTTTTCCGAATTGTACAAAAATCTAATAAGCACCAGGATAACCCTCAGATGATTTATCCATCAAATTTTGTGAAATTTGATTTATTAGTTTTTCAGCTAGAGTGAATACAAGCAATTTCCGCAAAAAAAATGTTTTTTTTTTTATCCCAAATTGGACCAAAAAGTAATCAGTACCAGGGTCACACACAAGTGCCATACCACATACGAAATTTTATGAAATTTGATCCATTAGTTTTTGAGTTGGAGTGGATACATACATTGCACAGACAAACACACACTCAGATGTCATGATGCTAAAAATAGTTTTTTTGTATTCTAGAGGTCCTAAAATGTGTAGATCCATCGAAAACTCAAGTTGCGATTTTTGGTATGATTCCAGTACTTTCCCTCTACATTATCATGTATTGCAGGGAAAGTAAAATCTGATGTGAGGAGCACAAGACTTTTCCTGCAAACTCATATGCACGTTATCTTTATTTCTTCAATAATTCATTTCATTGAGTTTAATTGCAGAAAATAATACCCATAATTGTTTAAAATTACACTAAATTTGCACTTTTAATTCAATTTTCATTCTCATTTGATAACTGAACTTATTTTCAAAAGTGGTGTAGCGAAAAAAATATATCTCTCTCAAGAACGGCTAGTCCTAGTGTAATGGGGTTGATATTATTCATTTGATCGTTAAAAATTATGTATAAAACAAGCATTTAATTGATATATTTGAGCATACATAGATTTTTGTTTCAGATTTTGACAATTTTTGCGTGCCATTTCGCATGCCGGTTCTTTTTTCCTGAATCGTACTAAAATCTAATCAGCACTAGGGTAACCCACAAGTGACTTACATTCTAAATTTTGTAAAATTTGTAATAATCTATTAGTTTTTCAGCTAGAGTGGATACAGGCAATTTTTGAAGGCCATTTCGCAAAAAAGGCAGGTTCTTTTATCCTGAATTGCACCCAAAACTAATCAGAACCAGGGTCTCCTACCAGTGACTTACCTACCAAATTTTATGAAATTCAGTCAGTTTCTTAGAGTGGATGCATACATTGCACAGACAGACACACACACACACAGACGTCACGCTGAAAATGTTTTTTTCATGTTCTAAGTGTCAAAACGTGTAGATCCGTCGAAAACTTGAGTTGGAATTTTCGGTATGATTTCAATACTTTCCCTATACATTTCCATGTATTACATGAAACGTGTAAAAAATTCACAGTAGGTTAATTAATTTTTTCTTTCAGTTCTTGCTATTTATTCAAAGTTTAAGCATAAAATTGCACTAATTGTAATTTAGATGCGATTTGAGTTGCAACTTTCATATGCGATGTGGTGTAAATTTTCTTTAACATTTCAACAGTTTTTTACATATTCATATCAGAAATTCAATGTCAACTGAAATAAAAAAAATTGGTGTTCTCAAGACCAATTTTATTTGGCCACACAGAAAGCAATATATCCGAACTTTTGATATGGTGAGGGGGCGGAGCTACTGTATTTCAATAATATTTAGTATACTTATTTTAATTGGTAACTGTAAGAAGCCTATTGATTCTTTTTAAAAAGATCAATCCAAGAAAACTATATATGTTATTTTCTGTCATCGAAATTTGTTAGTGTGCATGGTAAGTTGTGTTAGAAACACCAGATTTTTAAATATATTGAGACACAATTTGTACTTGCTACCTCTTGCACCAAATGATTATCTTTTCTCTATTTTTCTTCATTTATGGAGTCTTCTATTTTAAAAGAAAGTCCCAATGGGATATATTACTTTCTTTTTATTAATTCATGGGATATTAGATTGGATTTGTGCTCCATATCACCTGTAGTTTCATTACAATTTTAGTAGTATTAAATCATAGAAAGCTCAAATTTCTGTTTTCCTACAATATCAAAATTCTCAAATCTGTAGGAAAAATCATGTGTTGAGACACCATATTTTTACAAATGTAGCATTTAAAATAATAATAATAATAAGGCCTTATTTTCAATACATTTTTATTGAGAAGAAACGATGGTGCAGTACTGTGTTTCGCAATATTTTCAAGCTACAGATTGAAAACTAGAAAATTAAAATTTTAATAAGGTACCAGACTTTTTATCCTGAAAGTTTGGGAATGGCATCTCTCTGGATTCTGCATCTATTCTGAAAAAACCTATTCTTCCCGATAACTGTATATTAGTTTTTGAAGACATCAGTCTTCTTTTCACCCTCAAGACTCATATGAATAGATAGATGTTAGGAATCTATTTCAAGAAAGAAATTATAGTTTTTGACATAAAACTGAATTGGTGTTATATTATTTTCAAAGACAAATGAAAGGGGAAAGTAGGCAGTTCTCAGAAATGACCCTTTTGTTATCGTAAGGGGTTCCCTTTAATTAGCAATTGTCTTGTTCACTCTGGACCACCCTGATTCCTGTTGATTACCCATCCAGTAATCCCTCCTATTTTTTATTAAACGGCAAGATTTATTTATCTTCCCACATGCTGACAGATCGGTGGAAAGTAAAAAATATCCAAGTGGGATTATTCTCACTTTTTAGTAGCCATCATCCTTCAGTGTTTCTATGTTTGTTTCTTGTCGTGGCTACTTTAGATTTCCAGTCTTATATTTTCCATCCTCTCCTGTTTTTGAAGCATCAGAAATGACAGACCGGTGGAAAGTAAAAAATATCCAAGTGGGATTATTCTCACTTTTTAGTAGCCATCATCCTTCAATGTTTCTATGTTTATTTCTTGTCCTGGCTACTTTAGATTTCCATTCTTATATTTTCCATCCTCTCCTGTTTTTGAAGCATCAGAAATACCTCCCACCGAATGGATGTTTAGTAAAAATGGAAAGTACAGTTAGACGGGGAGTGAAAGGAGCGAACTGATTATTGCTTTCAAAAAGATAGAGCTAACTTTCGAATGAAATGTCAGAATATCTACAATAAAATTTTTCCCTAAAAACTCTTTATTTTGAGTCTTTATTTTGGATTGTGGTTTTCGTAATTCGTAATACAAGATCTGGTGCTGTATTAATATTTTATTTGTGCTATTGTAATTTAAAATTTTTGTAATTTCCAAGAATTAAAAAAAAATAAGAACTTATAGTACAATTTATTAAACTTTCAATTAAATGTTTTTAAATAATTCACAAATAACAATAAAATTTCTTATTTATGGTGAAAACAAATAGGTTATACCATATAAATTGTTGAACACATATTCAATAGCAACTAAAGAAATTCATAAAGCTGTTTTAATTAATGCTGATGAGTTAGTTGTATAAAAAATTTGTCTGACAGACTTATGATATATGTACTCATTAAACATGTTCTGGTAATTTTTAGTTTCTTTACATGAATATTCTTGTTACAAATATGTAAAATGCTGCATGGTAATTTAATTCCCCACAAGCAGAATTAAATTGTCACTTTTACAGGCAACCATTGCTGTAGCTTGAAGCTGGGGTTGCCATACTTTGACGAGTTTAAGAGTTCATTGGAGCTTTCTAGAATTATCAACTAGTTTTAATAATACATCTTATTTCTTTTTTGTAGAAATCTCTATGGAGACTTTATAAAAGGAGTGAGTGATCATTCATTTGGACAAAGTTGATGTAATATGAGTTAAATTGAATTGTGTGAAACATCAGTTTTTTGGGAATAGTTTCTTCTATTTTGTGAATTATGTGAGCATTTAATTGGTGTTTTATTGTACATGATAGTTGCTTTGTGAGATAGAGTATTATTAGCTGTCCAGGGCTACAAAATCCAAGTATTTTTCTGTCTAGAGAATCTGTAAAACCTCAGCCACAGGACCTCGAAGGGAAGCAGCGAGTTGGCAGTCTTTTGTCCCATTCTTTTGTTTCTGTGGTAATATCAAATTGTACTCAAAAATTCATTCAAATGCTCTGTTTATCATACATAGGTGATGTTACCTTATATGATGTCTGAATGTAAAACTCTGGATTGACGACCTGCGAATTTTGTTCCACAGCCATTAATCTCTTAAAGCTTGTTAACAGTTTCATTCACCTGGGCAAATTTCCTGATGAACATACTCATGTCCTTTTTCACTTCTTTATTATCATCTTGTATGGTTTCAAAGTCGTGTTTTACTTCTTCTTACATTGATTTACTTGCATTGATTTACTCAAAAATAAATTTTTCAATATCTTTTGTCGCAAGCTCAGGAGGCAAAAACTTAAACTTTGTAATTTAACGAATAGCACGTTTCAGAATGACACCATAATCAGTTGATAAAACTTGAACAAAAATCCCTTGTAATGTTGCTTTGACGTCCAGTTTCAAAAGGGTCATCATTTAAATATCAGTTTGTGTAAAATATTGTACTGACAAGTTTCGTTTCGTAGTGAAGACTTTGTTTTCTTTCTGCAGATGGAGGAGCATTTTATCAATGTCCTTTTCTTCATAATTTTTGTCGAACCTAACTTTCAGGAGAAATTGAAGATATCCAATGGAGACAGCATTTACTTCATCAAGGCCCTTTAATGCACTTAAGATGTTTGTCTCAAGAGTTTCACTAAATAGAGAGCTTTTTGGATCTGGTTTTTCTATAGGTGAGAAGGGCTTACCACTTCCAGGTGGAAGGTATTTCGTGTTCATATTATCCATCAAACTTGATATCTGTCCGCAATAATGTAGGTGCGTTAATATCATAAGAATAGGACCCAGTCCAAGAAATAGGTTGTCATCAGTTTTGATTTTCTGTTGTACTTCGGACACAGTTAAGCCCTCCCTTGCATTTAGAACTGCTTTTAAAACACAAGAGATGTTTTTGTCATCTGTTGCTGCAGATTGTCTAGTTTTAGCATCCATTCCTGAAACGAAAAATAAATGTATGTATGTATGTGTGTGTATATATGTATGTGTCATGTCGCCATTCTGTGCGCCATGAACTTTTGTGTTTTCTGAGAGAAAAACCCTCTTTTCCCTTCGTGCCTGTACTGTAGATTTGTTAGGCCTTGTTCGGATTGCCTTTGCATTAAAAACGGCGTTTTGTTTCGGAGCAGTTGATATTGGGAAGATCGCTGACTCCAGTTGGTGTGATGTAGCATCGTTCGAGGAGAAACTCTGTTGCCCTGCGCCTCTGTCCTGCCAATCAGGAAGCGGCTTTTTGGAGAAGCTTTGGAACTTTCTTTTCGCTTCTCGCGCTTCTCCCTTGGACGACCGACGATGTGAGGACATGGGAAATTTGGGTCTTAAATTTTAAGACAAAGGCTTATCCAAAATGGCTAAATTTCGTCGATAGAACTCTTGTTTCTGATAAGAAACCTTTCCTGGATCGAAGAGGATGAAGTTACAGATCCTGCAGAATTTCAATTTACTTTTTTTTTAATTTCTAAAATCTTTTTTTTTTATTCTAGGAATCTTCCGGCCGTCAAAGAATGCTATCGAATAGCCTTTGTAACTAGTTGCGGTTCCTTCTGATGGAATTTTGCCTAGATTGTATTGGATTAATTGGGAAAATGTCCTGGAGAACTTTTGACCCTTTTTGGACCTGAAATTCTACTTTTTTTCACACGAGCCGGAACTCAAACTGTTCTTTCGGAACTATTGATTTTCGTAATGTTCAGCGCATGATTCGAGGTAACCCTTATATCATAAATTCTAGAACTAGAGTTCCAAGTGAAAGTAATATCTGAAGCTCGTACAGGCACTTTGGATTAAAGTAAAACAAATAATATTTCAATTTTGATATGATGATATAATAATTAAATTGAGTAATGGAATTATCAGATTTAATGAGCAAATATAAAAATTGTGAATGTTGATTTAAAAGAAATTTTACTTTGGATTTGAAATATGATTTAAATGTTGAGCTTGTTAATAAATAGATATTTTATTTGATTGATAAACAAATGTGTGCTCATTCTAGCATTCCTTCATTTTTCTCACATCTCATCTGTTATCATCTGGAAAACAATTCTTCCAGACTGGGAATAACTTTTTGCAATAATGCTATAACCTGGGTTTGTAAATGTACTTGCCACTATTATGTTGTCTTGTGGTATCTGCTACCACTTGTTAATTTTGTGTCGAGCGGAAATCCCGCTCCCACAAATTGGTGCCGTTTCTTTCCCAGAGAGTAACAGTGAGATTAATACTTAAGTTTCTTTTATGAGGGAATGCAAGAAATAAATATTAATTGTGTATGAAAAACCATATTCGAAGTAAGTGCAAAAATTCTTTTTTTGGTGCAAAAGAATTGAATTAAAACTGGGCAAAATATTATTTTTCAAATGATATATAAGTGTTGTTATAAATACATTCATGAATATAGAAAGTGCAAAAAGCACAAAAGCCCATATGCACCTAATCATCATTTGTTTATTTGATGGTATTATCTATGCACTTGAGTATAAGTATTTGCAGTATTTTTTCTATCAATTAATGGTTATGAATAATTCACAAAATTAAAACATGCATATTCTTGAGTAAATGAGAATTATCTTGCCTGACATAATTTTACATACAGTTTTGTTCAGAATTCAGTTTAATGAACAAAAATTCATTAATTTTGCCTATTTAATTCTTTGTGCATATAACAAATGCAGATCATTTCATTTGACATTGTTCACATACAGAGGGTTAGTCACCAGTGTTTTAAATTCATTGATTGTTTTTTCTGCTATTACCTTGCAAAAAGTGCTAGCATACTTCACAAATATTAGTGCCTCTTGTTGTGTTCCTTCACACGGGGTGTGTAACTCAAGAGGAATACACAAGTTGTGCCTCCTTAGTGTTCTGTTTGCACAATAAGTGAAAAAATTTTTTGAGATTATCTTTGAGATAAACTGTGCTAAGTGAAAAACCATATCTGTTTTGAAATGCCTAAAAGTAATAGAAACCTTCGTGCAAGCAGGAGTAGAGACTCCTCTGCACAGCCTAATTCTTCAACACGTGTGCCTTCGGTATCTCCGCCACGACTTTCTCCAAATTCAGGGAGATCAGCTTCTGTGATTCCTAACTCAAGTAAATCAAAAATTGGTTCTGGATCTCAGTTACTTGGGTCCATTCCAAGCTTTTCTGGTAATAAAAATGAATCTTTTGTTGAATTTTTGGAAAAATTTCAGTTAGTTGCAGAGCATGCTGATTGGTCAAATCAGGATAAAATCTTTATTTTGAAGTTGAAACGCGCAGGTAGAGCTGAGAGACTAGTAAAATCAATTCCTAAGCTCAATCATAGTGTGAATTTCACAGAAATAGTGAACGCGTCGAAAGACAACTTCACAAAAAAAAGAAGATGTTGCCGAAAATGTTGCAACGCTGGTGAATTGCAAGCAGGGTCATAATGAATCAGTGAGTGACTTTGCTAACAGAATTGAAGCAGAATCTTACGTTGCGTTTCCACAAGATGTTGTTCCAGACAGTGAAGATTCCTTGAGAACAGCAATTTTACAAAATTCCTTTAAGAAAGGGTTAAGGATTTCCATTAGAAAAGTAGTTTTGTCAGCCAATCCAAAATCATTCGAGGCTGCCAAAGAAATCGCTATCCTTGAAGAAGAATTGCAAAATGAAGAATCTGAAGAAATGACAGAAGACATAAACACTCTAAGATCTGAGTATAACCCTAAAGAAGAAATTGAAGCGCTGAAAAATAAACTAAATTTAAAGAAGAAAGAATATGAAGCTTTAAGAAGTAAATTCAAGAAGAATTCGGAGAAAAGAAATGAAAGATTGACAGAGATAAGAGAAGACTTGGATAGAAGCAACTCCAGTTTCGATGAATTCATGTCCTCGAGGAATACGTCCTCTGCAAGCAGGTACAATGGAACTGAGATGATAGAGAATGAGTGGGAAGATATTCCGGAGAAAAAGAAGTTTAGACCATCAACACCTTTCAAAACTTCTACGCCATCTAGAAGAATTGACAATAGAAACCGTTTCAGTCAAAGAACTCCAGCTGCCTTACATGAAAAAGAATGGTATATCAGCAATCCACATCAAAATTTTTCCCCAAGAAAAAACTTTCAGACTTTTAGAAAACCATTTCGAAGTATGTACAGAGGAAATCAAAATTTTCAAAGAAGAAATTATTCGAACTCTTTTAGAAATTTTTTCGACAACTATAAATTTTCAAATCTTAATAATTCTGGATATAGAAGAAACAACAGACATTTTAACAACAATATTGGTAACAGAAGACAATTTAGAAGACAAAATTTTAACAATCAAAATTTTCAATCACCGAACTTCAATAGACCAAATTCTGAGTTGAACTATATGATTGAATTCGATACGCCCTGCCAAAGAAATTTTCCTATTGTTACTGTTTTTGAAGGAGATGTGAAACTCAATGCTTTGATTGACACTGGAAGTTCTATAAACATTATATACAGTGATGCTTTGCAGAAAACTAATTCTCAAAATATACAAACAAAACATACCTCTACTGTTTTGAGAGGAATTGGAGATCAAAACATTTTAGTAAACAAGAAAGCTTCTTTTTCTATCTCTATTACAAATGAAAACAATATGATTGAATGTTGTATTTTAAACACACCTGCTCCAAAGAAGTACAGCATTATTTTGGGAAGTGTTTTTTTGAACGAAAAGGAAGTTACCATTACATACAAACACAAACGTGTGAACTTTAACTGTTGTAGTGTTCCATTTATCGAATTTACTGAGTCACAAAACTTTACTGTGATTTCAGAAAATGTTGAACCACAAATATTTGAATGTAATGCAGTAGGTCAAAATTTTAACAGTAGAAATTACAATTTTCCAAATGATACAGATTATAGAAGAATGGACACTAATTTTTGAAGAAACTTTAGAGGATATGAAAACAGAGTTGATAGTAAACATTTATATGTACATAAGGAATTGTGACAATGAATTCAGAGATTTCGACTTGATGCAAATGTTAATGGAAAACCAAATTATCAGTATGACAATGGTGTATATGATAAATTAATGAGTGACTATGAAAATACAAACAATACTTTGATAGTAAACCATACCGGTGATAATGAAATTTCAAATGTAAACTACAATGAACATGCTAAAAGAAATTCACAACAAAGTGAATCCTTAGGTATTGCTAAGGCCTTAAAGAAATGTATTTTACAACCTTTTTCTGAGACATTTATAAAATTAAGAAGAAATTACAAGTTTGGAAAAAACACAACAATTTTGCTTGAGCCCATTCATGATAAAGAATTTTCTGCCAATAAAATTTTTGTTGCAAGAGGGGTATACAACATTCCAGAAAATTATTTTATTTATGCTCGTGTAGCAAACCCATCAGAAAAATGCATTTACATAAATAAGGGAATGAAACTTGGTACTTTTGAACATGTTTTGGAAACTGAAATTGTTGAAAATAACAGAATTGATAATGAAAACTGTATTGAAGATAACGATACATTTGATGCATGGGGTGGAGAATTCAATTTAAACCATATGAATTATGCTAGGAAAAATTTATTATTGAAATTGTTAAATAAATATAAACATGTATTTGCTAAAAATATGGGAGAATTATCTGGATGTGATACAATTTTACACAAAATTAATTTGGAATCTGAAATTCCTATTAGACAGAAACCATATAGAATTCCACATAATTTACAGAAAGAACTCTCACGTCAAGTGAATGAATTATTTGAAGCGAAGATAATTCAGCCTAGTACTTCTCCTTACAATACTCCGGTGTTGTTTGTGAAGAAACCTGATGGAAGTTACCGCTTGGTAGCCGATTTCCGGAAGCTTAACAAAATCACTGTTGTGGAAAATTTTCCTATCCCTAACATTTCTGAGTTGATTGATAATTTATCGGGAGCCTTGTATTTTTCAACCCTGGATTTGACCAGTGGATTTTATCAGTTATGTTTACATCCTGACGATTACATGAAAACGTCATTTTCAACACCTGACGGTCATTTTGAGTGGTGCAGAACACCATTCGGCCTCAAGAATGCGCCCGCATCCTTTCAGAGATTGATGTCTCTGGTGCTGGCTGGCATATCTGGAATTTACATTGATGACATTATTGTTGCTTCCCGTTCCTTTGAGGAACATTTGGAAAAATTGAAAGAAATTTTTGTGAGATTGAGTAAACATGGCTTAAAGCTGAAACCATCCAAATGTCATTTTTTCAGGAAAACAATAAGGTATCTTGGATTTCTTGTATCCAATGGAAAAGTACAACCTGATACACATAATTTGGAAGTAGTTGAAAAATTTAAAATTCCAAAATCAATTAAGAATGTGAGACAATTTCTTGGACTTACAGGTTTTTACAGAAAGTTCATAAAGGATTATGCAGAGTTATCTTTACCTCTTACAAACATACTTAAAACTAAGGATAAGGATAATAAAAAGAAATTTGTTTGGACAAATGAAGCTCAAAAAGCATTTGAAATCCTAAAAGGAAAACTCTTGTCAAAGCCAATTTTGACATTACCTGATTTCAGAAAACCTTTCATTCTACATACTGATGCATCTAATCATTCTTTAGGTTGTTATTTGTCTCAAGAAGATGAGAATAACACCTTGCATCCAATTTCTTATGCTAGTCGAAAATTAAATGAAGCTGAATGTAAATACAGTGTAGTAGAGAGAGAAGCATTAGCCGTTGTTTGGGCTACTTACTACAAACATTACTTAATTGGAAAAAGCTTTACCATTTTTTGTGATCAAATATCTTTATCATTTATATTCAAATTAAAAGATCCTACATCTAGATTAGCCAGATGGATTGCATCATTATCAGTTTTATTATAGTATTATTCATAAACCAGGAAAAGCAAATGTAGTTGCAGATTATCTTTCCAGAAATGTTGATGAATGTTCTAATTCAGTTGAAAATACTCCTGGAAGATTTGTGTTACAATATAAAGTTATAAACAATGGTGAAATTCAAAATTCTACTAATGCAAACCAAAATTTTCAAAATGTAAACAATGATAATAATTCCAATGTAAGAGAAATAGAAGACAATTTGAATTCAGCTAGTACAAATGAGGCAAATGAAATTTACACTATTGACAGAAATGCAAATGAAAATCAGAATGACAACAATATGCAAAATGGTGAGTTGGAACAAACATTTAGTCAGTGATGCTCGTTTGTTATAATAAACTTTGTGATCTCGTCTTGTGTGTTTCTTTGTTTCTCTTCTTCTTCTGGCATCACTGGTCCTGTATTACAGGAGGTTACACGACAACAACAACAACCAAAAGTGCTAATCCTCGATCTTTATTAAATCTCAGCACTTCATTAAATCTTCCAGCACTTCATTAAATCCCAACAAAGCCGAAAGTTCTGCACTGTGATGACGATGCACCAATCGTAAATAAATTGAGTGATGGCGAAATTCGCGATATGATATTAAATAAATAAAAAAAAGATCAAAGTAGTGACGATAAATGTGGAGAAGAAAAAATACCTGTTGATAATCTTATGCAAACAATCAATCATGCAATTAAAGGTCTTAAACTAAGAAGCTTTATAACCGAGCAGAAATAATGTTCATCTACAGGATAAAGAAAACTGCTTTCTCATAAACCAAAATTATTGAAATAACAAATATTAATTCAAATATTTAAACGAAATGATAAAATTAAGGTGACCAATTTTTTTACAATGAAAAGGAGGACGAAAAAATTTAAGAAAAAAGTACAATGTAAATAAATGAAACATTTTATTAATTCAAACAAAAATACACTAATTATGCTTACATCCCTTTTAATTATTTACTTAAACGAGTATTTTTCCATTAAATGAATATTTTTTGTCAATGTATCATTTTCTAACAGTAACAATATATTGGAAATTTCAGAGCAAGATATATCCTTCATATTGAATTTTACGGAAAGTGCTGCAGCTAGAGTATCAACATTTAATCTTGATTACACGAAGTATAATATAGAGATAAAGTAAACAAAGTGAAGTGCGCAATGGTGCGAGACAAGTGCGAGACACGTGAAGTTCTCCTATGCACTGAGCATGCAGTTCATAATCACGTCTTTCCAAACTGTACCCAAGGAATTTCTAACCGTAAGAATTTCTAATCTTGTTAAGCTAACCTTTCCCCGTTTGCTGTACCGTCACATGACACATAACAGTTCGGCACGGCATCTCTGAATACAGAGATTAAAAGATTAGTTTTAAAATATGGAAAAGGAGGACAGGTAGGAGGACACTTTTCGAGGAAGGACAGAACCTACAAAAGAAGGACTGTCCTCCCTAAAGGAGGACGATTGGTCACCTTAATAAAATGGAATTTTATCATTTCGTTCACACATTCTAAATTATTAAATGTGTATATTTTTTCTTAGAAATTTCTTTTGCCCTATTTTTTAGATTAAATAATATGTTTTAATTGATTAACTTAACAGAATGAGAATTTTTGTTTTAAAAGTAAATTATAGTGACTTTAGTAAGTACTAAAACGATCAATGCTGCTAAAATAGGTGAGATTTAGTTGAAAAAATGACCTGTACCAAACCATGATACAATAATTTTTTTAGCCAACTAACAAATGCTTACCTAGGGACATTTTATATTTCACTTCTTCAACAGCCTCTTTTAATTGCTTATTAGAGGGGGAAAACCTTAAGCCTTCGTTGTAAGCTTTTAAAGCATCATCATATCTTTTCAAATTAACAAGTGCAGATCCTTTTCTAAAATAACCCTGAAAAATAAAAATTTAAAAGAACCTATGAGATTATATATATATGCACAAATTGGCAGAAAAACATCGAACACATATGTTAGATCTAATAAAGAAAAGAGCAAGCCCTCTAATTTAAGAGGTGCTATACGGAGGTAACTATCTCGATGACCCATTTAGCAATGTATGCCAATTTGAGCTTTTTATGAAGCATATAATACATTTTTAGGAAATTTCGTAATTCGTATTATGAGAATGTTTTCTACAAAAAAATTGGTAGTAAATAACACTTTTAATCATTTGGTGAAATTTAGAGAAAAGAAAAAACTCTATTTGACCAATTTTTGATAAAAATATGTTGGTGTGCTGGTGCAAAATTTGGTATTCTGTTCAATTTTGGTTTTGAGAGCGTTCCAGAAATCAGGACGTTAAATAAACGATCTTACTGTATAAACAACTGTGAAATACTAGTTAATATTTAAATTTTAATTTTATACACCCTTCAAAATAAAATGGGAAATCTAAATATCCATCTATGAGAAGCCTAAAGGAGCCATCAAATCCACATCAAGGTTCAGTGAAACTTCACAGAAAGTTGACATAATAAAACAAGTATGACAGGAATGCGGTAAAGCATGAAACCGAGAAATTTTTTCCCCTTACATTTTAAGGTGTAACAAATCATAGGTATACCCACATGCTAAATTTTATCTAAATCCAAAAAGGCCAATTGCTAAATATTAACTAAATCAAAGATATATAGAATATAATAAGCTATATAGAATAAGCTATATAGAATAAAGATATATAGAATATAATATAATAATCAAAGATATATAAGTTTTGCAACTTTTTCAATCTAGTGAGATATTTTTGTCGTTCTTTCATACTTTCTAAATTTTTTCTTATTGTTTCCATATCTAAAATAATATAATAAAATTCTTGTTTTCAGCTGTAATTCATGTACACACTTCTTTTTCCGAGACCCTAGCTATGCCCATACCTGCCAACATTAGAGAATAAAAATCCAGTAGATCGTGCGATGAGCAAGTTTTGATCATCACACTATCTACTGGTATACTATCTGTGCTGTACAAGTCAGTGTATAACCTACTCAATGTCACTTAGGGAAAAATAGAGATTTTTTTACATCATACAAAAAAGATAACTCACTATAACATTGACAATGCCTACTGTATAAGAAAAGAGTTATTACATAGTCTATTGATGAAAAAACTATTAAACCATTGTCAATGTTGATATTTTTTTAAACTAATGTTTATTATTATTAACTTTTAAAATACAACAATGCTTAATATTCTCTTTAATTTATTTAGGAGTATTTTCTAACATTTGCTGAACTTTGAAGGTAATTAATGAAGGTACATGTATTCTGGACAGCATTCAATCAAAGAAAAGCCATATATTTTACTAGTAAACTATTCAAATTTCATGCAAAGCTATTATCTTATGTGAATATCAAACATCCTGATTCAAAACTAATCACAATGAAACTGGATACACCCCATTTCAGAACCATTTTCACCCCTGAAGTAAATTTATTATCAGAGATGTTCCAGAAATATAATTATGGATTACGGATGGCTGGTGGTGCTGTACGAGATCTTTTGATGGATAAACACCCTGAAGATATTGACTTTGCCACTACGGCAACTCCAGATCAGATGAAAAATATGTTTGAATTTGAAGGTAAAGATTTGGAATTAAATTATATGTTTATTTCATGTTATAATAATTATAGTTTTTTGTCATATCTTAGAAAGGCTTAATAATTTATCGAAGAGTAATATCTTCAAATATTATAAGTTTTTGTTGTTTAAAATTGCAAATTCATTAATACTAATAACATTGAAAAATCAGAGTATAGTATATTCAAACCACAATTGTTAAATTTTTATGATTTTTCTATGTACAAATTTACAGTTATTTTACAAATATTTAACTTAGTAACTGTTTACATTTTTGAAAGGCATTGCACCTACAATGTAAGAAAGTGCTCTGAGCACTTAAAATTTTGTTAATTATAGGCAGGGCTAAAATAAAATTTTTTACCATTACTGGGTTAGAAGTGCATATTTATATCGGAAAAATTCTTGGCGTTTTAAGCTCAGTGATAATTTCATCCCTTATACCATGCTGGTGAGCGGTATTGACCGTAAAACTATAGGTGGTGATGGATGATCAGTTGAGCATTATCTTGCATTTATACAATGTTGTGTTATAGGATAGAAGTTGCTTCTCTGTAATCCTTAGTACTTAGAATTTCTTAACAATGGACAGGGCTAAAATAATGTCCTTTGCAGAATATTATGTACTAGATTAGAAGATCTACTAGAAAAATTCCAAAATCCTTGCTTTGAGGAGTTTCGTATTTACTGATCATTTCCTTGCCTGCACCATGCTGACAAGTAGCAACAACCATGAAATTAGTTCACTGGTAGTGATGAATGATAAATTTAGCATGTTCTTGCCTTCGTGTAATGCACTGTTATAGGGAAAAAGTCACAACACTCTAGCCCAGTATTCTTCAACCAGTGGACCGGTGCCAGTCCACAAAAATTTCCTGCCTGTCCATAAAAAATTTCGCCCGAATCATGTAGCTGCTTCATGATTCGGGCACTACATTGTGGCAGAGGAGCGAGACGCACACATGACAACAAGTATAAGCAAAGCATGTTGCCCCCAAATGCTAGTATTGCATCAGCTCGCCTGTCAATGACATGTCACAAAAATTCTTATGTTATCTCTCTCTCGCGCATTGTTTTCCAATATTGTTTTGTGGTATTTCGGAAAACAAGCTATTTCTTTCTTAAAATTTGAAATCCTATAAAATGGAGAGAAAAAAAGTCAAACAGCAAAACCTTTTAACCTTCTTTAATTGAGGCAAGGGCAATATTTAGCTGAAAAGTAGTGATGGTAGCGAAAGTATGTCAAACAGCAAAACCTTTTAACCTTCTTTAATTGAGGCAAGGGCAATATTTAGCTGAAAAGTAGTGATGGTAGCGAAAGTATGTCAAGTACTAATGCTTCAAATTTTGAAAAAACAAAGAAAAAGAAATATGTTGATACTTTGGAATGTACAATACAAAGCAAAAAGAGAAAAGGAAACTTTGTTATACATTACAATAGAAAGTATTTAAAGCTTGGTTTTATTGTAGATCCTGGCAGTGAACCATCACCATGGCCTTTGTGTGTAGTCTGTTCCGAAATTCTGTTAAATAATGCTATGAAACCTTCCAAACTTGCTCATCATTTGCATTCGGAACATAGAGATTTTACTGATAAGGACTTTTTTAAATGATTATGTGATCAGGTAAAAATTCAGAAAAGTCAAATGGAAATGATGACGACTAGTGACAAATCGCTGCTTCAAGTGTCTTATTTAGTTGCTCTTCAAATAGCTGAAATGAAAAACCTGTTTACTATTGGGTTCTCAAGCCACTAAAAAACTAGAGACTATGCCAGTTTGGGACACCACCATTCAAACGAAAATTGTCGACATGGCCACCGATAGTGAAAAGCAAGTTGTAGAGGGGATAAAGAAATTGTGATGTTTTATGATTCAACTTGATAAATCAACTGATGTGAGTAACCACTCTATCCTTTGCTTTGTGAGGTATAGTAAAGATGAAGACTTAAGGAAAGAACTTCTTTGTTGCCTTGACTTACTTGAACGAACGGAACAGCTTCGGTATAAAGAATTTGGTATAATCCACCATTTTTTTTTTTTTTTCTTTGGTACCAAGTAAGGCAGTGTTTGAAAAGTCCTAAGAAATGCCATGTTAGGCTTTGTGCGTAACAAATATAAAAATATCTAATTAAAAATTAAAAATGCATAAAAATGTAATATACATAAATAAGTATAAAATAATGTATAAGTATAAAAAAAAGATAAAATATTGTACTTCAATGAAATTAAAAAAAAAACGATAAAAATAAACGAAAAAAGATTGTACTTTAACTAAATTTAAAATAAAATGATACTTAGAAGATAAAAAAGGATTATACTTTAACGAAATTTCAAAAATACTATACATCTCACATAGCAATGTCTGTGCAACAAGTGTTCCGTGGCCTTCGGCAACTGCGCGGACTTAACATGAAAATCATGAAATTTAATACAGTTGAGAAATTGAACTTTAAATTACCCGTTAAAACAAAGCAGAAGCCATTCTTAAATCAAAATCAAAAACAGTACCTGATGGTTTAATGAAGTCCAAAACTTTTCAAAGAAAAATACATTTATTTATTCAGATTGCATAAACAGCTGTTTCCACATTGCAGCCATCAGAGAATGATCATTCCTATGTAAATTTTTTGCTTCTACATTATTTTATCCATTGACATGTGCTATCTTTCGTTTTTGTATGATATTCACATTTTTTGTGTATTTTTACAGACTAAGCAACAACACAACTAAAATAGAAAGATAACAAAGGCTAAAAGGGGTTACCAGAAAAACATTACCGTGGGAGGAGATGTCACTTTGTGCCAAGAGACCTCATTTGGCAATTTAGCACTTCAAAAAATATAGTCGAATCCAAATTTTTTATATCTAAACTGTACCAAACAGACCACTAGTTCAGAGATATTTAATGCTCTTGATGAATATTTTCAAGCACTGGGCTTTGAAAAGATATAGAAATGATATAGAAATGTTTCCACTTTTAGGAGAATTTTTGATTGCTGCTGATGTCAATCAAAAAGTCATATTCAACATAAGTCAATATGTCAACATTTAAGGGCTTTAGCTGAAAACTTTAATAATTATTTCCCTGAAAATGAGGATCCTTGTAAAGGTAACCTCTGGATTAATAATCTATTCTTGGAAATAAAATCATGCACCCTTGATCCTCGTGAAAAAGAAAATCTGATAAAGTTGTTTTCTGATGCCACTCTGGTGTTCAGACATAAAATGCAATCATTGTAAAAAGAATATCCATCTCTAAGTATAAAGCTATCAAATTGTTAATAATTTTTTTGACGTCTTATTTGTGAGAAAAGATTTTTTCAGCCATGTCAGTAATGAAAACCAAACAGAGAAATTGAATATAGATGTTAATGCAGCTCTCCAGCTCTCAGAAACAAAACTTCAGCCACGTATACCAAATTTTCTAACAAAGAAGCAGCAGCAACTGTCGCACTAACTAAAAATTGTAATTTTATAATATTAGATTTAATAAATAACATACGATCTACATTGGTTTTTATTTCTGTCTTAACCATTAGCCGGTTCACAAAATATTTCTCCTATTTTTGCCGGTTCGCAGGTGTAAAAAGAACACTGCTGAAGAACACTGCTCTAGCCTATAGTCTATTACTTTAGAATTGGTGACTCAAGATCACAGAAATTCCTTCTCTCCTTTCTCTGCAGATACAGTATGGGATCTATTATCTGGAATGTTTGGACTTTGGAGTTAATGGATATAAATGGTTTTTCTGTAATTTGGAACACTTTTTTTAAAATGTACTGGAATGTTCTATAATGTTCTAGAAAATTATAATTTAATTTTTAAGCATAAATGTATTATACAAAGTTCAATTTTGCAATCTATATGAAAAGTATATTTAATTAAATAAAATTATATATTATTAAAAATATATGATATGAATCAGGTCTATTTGTTAAGAAATAATTATAAAAAAAAAGGTTGAAATGTGAAAGAAGTTGATTATTGAGGCTTGATAGAACACAAGTTTGCACTAAAGATAATAACAATTATTAATTTTAATTAAAATTATATCACTATTTATAGATGGGAATACATCAAATTTTAATACAGTACAGGATCTCTTATCCGGACTGCTTGGGACTTCAGTCATTCTGGATAAGGGGTTTTTACGTAATTCGGAACACTTTTCTAAAACTTACTGGAATGGTCTAAAATGTTATAGAAAATTATAATTCATTTTAAAAACATGTATTAAATACAGATTTTTTACAATCCATATGAAAAGATATACTTGGTTAACTAAAATGCAAATTACATATAATTATAGTATCAAATTTAGGGATTAAGAAAATTTTTGAAAGAAAAAAATGTCTGAAAAAAGTTGATTATTCAGGGTAGTTATTAGAAGTCTTTTTTTGGAACATTTCAACTAAAGTGGGCTCTCACCATATTCATCTAATATTTAAGCAGAAGCACCTTTGTTCATATGTTTCAAAATATTTTAAAGTACTGTTAATAAAATTAAGATGAGAAGGTTGTTCATTTTTAATTGAAATGAGAGATTCAACTATGGGTGCAAATATATCAAATTCTAATTTATGCTCTTCAAATGCATTTCTAATAAGCCTTATAATTCTAAATGCCTGAATAAATAAAAAAATTTAATTTCGTTATCCTAAACATATATCTCAATTTCATCAACAATATGTTCAAAAATAATATCCTAGCATAAAAAGCCCCAAAAATATAAAAATATTAGTGGATGGAAACAGATTGAAAAAATGGAAAACATTTAAAAATAAAACGAAAAATATCGGCGATCGTGTTTACATAAAAAAATTCCGCGATATTGCTAAACTGTCTTTTATAAAATACTAATTAATAAATGTAGCACGCAAAACTCCATAAATATACTGCAATGGAACTTTTTGATAGGGTCAATTTTCAGTTCAAAATAGCCATTTTCATCCAAATAATAGGATTTCATTGAAAATGATTTTGATGTTGGAATCCCATCAACGTTTTTTAAAATATTAAAGATGTGTATATTTCCACGGAGATGTAAAAAAATCAGGTTTTTCCGAGAAAATGACAAGTTTATTACTTAGTATTAAAGAGATGCCGATGTGTATTTAAAGAGATTAAAGTATTTAAAGAGATGCCGATGTGGTGGCCGAGCGGTCAAAGAGGCAGGCGTTTCCTCGTGATGGCTCGGCTGCCAGATTGCGGGTTCGAGTCCCGCCTGCGGGCATGGATGTTGTTATGTCTTATTAGGGCAGAAGTCGGACTTCTACCTTAGGGGTGCCCCGGGGTCTTTGACCAAAACAGAAGCAGTGCAAATTTCTTCCTTAAAATTAGGACACGCGAACAACAACAACATTTAAAGAGATCAATCAGAAGGCCCTGAATGACATTTTATAGCTCCTATATTTTTCTTCGCATTTCGGCAAAAGTTAGCTCTCATTAATTTCGGGAATTCCTTACTTAAACGTACTTTCTATCATCTTGGAAATGCGCTGATGACCTTTTTTTTTTTCAATCTTTTCCAATAAATGTTTGTGCAAAATAGTGTGAATTCAGTGCGGCACATCGCGTTTGAAGGGCGTAGACAAAGCAAATAGGATTTCTTTAGCGATATCAGAATATTTCTAGCGAAAAAGTTGGAATACTTTTACTGAAAATCAAAGTCCTGGAACAAAGAGCAGAAAAGAAAATGTGACGAATTCGGAAAAATCGAAACCTTTGTGCCTAGTGTGCTCTGCCCTATATACCCAGAAAAGAATGTAACGCCATTAAAAAAGCACCTTGCCACGACACTTGTTCGTAACTAAGGCTCCTATATATACAGGAGCCATATCTGTAAGTAGAGAAGAATGGAATGACACGTCTCGCCAGGAAGACTAGATAGATCCGTTTAGCCTTCATGCGTCTTGCCCATGCCGGATGCAGCCGCTTCGGAAATTTTGAGGAAAAACGGTGCTACTTCGAATGTTTTCTGGAAAAGAGGATTTGCGCTATGGAGATACAGAACTTCCCGGAAAAAACACGATCCACGGAATATTTTCATTCCTGCTTTTCATTCGTTCTTGCGAGAATTCCTCACGTTCTTTTTCAAAATTTAAGAAGGATCAGCGGCGGAGAGTTCAAGCGAATTCCCGCGCGGCATTTTTTTCTACGTGGGATTTTTTAATTTCGTGCGCGGATCGAGCGTACCCTGAAAAATGTAGGCTTCAACGCATCATTTATTTAAAAATTGAAATTACGAATTAAGGCAAAAAAGCGTTTGGGGAGATTTTAAACAAAAAATCGCTATTTGGCAAATAATCGCTTGTTGGCGCAATATTTGGCAAATAATTGCTTGTTGGCGCAGAATTTGGCATTATTTTGCCGAATTCCGGTTTTGGGAGAGTCCGGATATTGGGGTGCCGGATAAGAGGTCGCATACTGTATATCTTAATTATATTACATTAAGACTTGCAATAATAAATTTTATAACACAAAGTAATTAGAATATCAATTTCAAGATCATACTTTACCTTAGGCCAATCACACCTCAATGAAATAGTTTTTTCGGCATCTTCTAATGCCTTTGAGTAGGTACCAATTTTGCAATGTGCTAAACTGCGATTGCTGTAAAATACTGGAACTGATGGATTGATATTTATAGCTTCAGAATAGTGAAGAACAGCTTCACTGAAATTGCCCGATATTAGAGCTGTATTTCCTTGTTCTTTAAATTGATTGGCCTAATTCATAAAAATATAAAATTAAGCTCCAGAGTGAAAAACAGATTATAAAAGCAAACTTACACAGGGGCGGCAAATAGGGGGTGCGGTCGCGCCCCCAAATTTTCTCCTCGTCGCCTATCGGCGTCTCCTTTTTTATTATCGACTGTCTACTGGTCAGTTTTCTCACGCTATGGCGCTTCAAAAGAGCCAACCTTTACAGTGAAGTTCCCACTTCTGGCTGGAACGAAACCTTTCCAACTTGAAAATATTGAGGTGATGTTATCCTTTTCACTTGAAAATTTCAAGAGTCCTATTAAATGTATGTGCAGTTAGTGCATGCTCATCCATTCCTTCTGTTAGAAATGCATTTCAGCAGCTCAATGCATTATATTTTTTCATAGGAGCATCATATAGTGACATGCCATTTTCGAAAATATTCGCTCACATAGGCGCCGAGTTTTCAAAATCTCAGGAGGGGCACAATCCGATAAAGTTAGACAAAAGATTCACAAAGTCTATAAAGATATAACAACTTACAAGACCTATTTGAAAAAAGCAAGCATATCTCAGTTAGATGACTAGAATTGCTTCGAGCGCATTATAAGCCCTACTTGAAGGCAAAAGAACAGTCTGCGCCTTTAACAACCGCCAAGAACGAACCGCCCAACGAACGGCAGTAGTGGTTAAGAGCGTATACTGTTATTTTGAATAATGCCATCAAAGCAACTGTAGTCACCTAACTGACATATATATGCCTTCCTCAAGGAAGTTTTGTAAGTTATTGTCTTACAAGCAGCAGTTTTGGAGTGGGATAACCGAGTGGTTAAGTCACGGGGACTGTACTCTGAGGACCCGAGTTCGATTTCCGTCTTTGTTTAAACTGTCCCCGCGTACGAGCACGTTAAATTTGTGGGTTTGAAAGTCCTTCCAAGCGGTTGGTAGCAAGGGAAAGAGGGTCAGTCCCTGTGGATGTCGCTCCCACTGGGCTCCAGTCTAAATTAGATGGCACTGTCCCGTAGGTCTAAACGTATATCTTACACCTTCGGGTAGGTCGGACGGGCTGGGTCGAAAGAACGAAATCATCAAATTTATTTATTGTAAGATAAATATTTTTAAGGCATGCTCCACTCTAGTTTACCACTTATAAAACTTGGGCTCCCCAAAAAAAGGGAGCGAGTTCAGGACTCCTGAACTCGCTCCCTTTTTGACGTACCAGATGACATCGTCTACGCATTGCATTTTCTCCCTTGAGGAGCAATTAGGGGTTGAAAGTGTAGGGGGGGGGCTACTAGTGCCTTATAGAGTTGTCACCGATAGAGGTAACGCTTGTAGTCTCCCTAGCAAGAATCCATCACATTATACTCTTCAGCATATTGTTGATTACTCGCGCCAGACCCAGATATTGTCGGTGGGATTTCTATAGATTTCCCCACAGAATACTATATATTAGTCAGAATACTATATATTAGTCAGAATACTATATATTAGATTCCCCACAGAATAATATAATATTAGTCTATGGATTTCCCTATGGGTCGGGTTCATTGCATTTAATATTTTCCTTAATGTTTATGATGGGCCTAAAGGGGCGATCATGCACCGTTTTTTCTGGGCCAATCTCGGAGCTAGTATCCAAGCCTGCCCCACACCCGCTGAGGATAAAATATGATAAATTTGCAAAACAATAAAATCAAAAACAGTTGTTATGATATGTAACGAAACCTTAAGATTTCGTCACATATAAAGTTGGATGTCCATGTCATTATGTGAGCAAGATATGCAAAAACAAGTTTCGTTAAGAAAACATAAAAGTGTAAATGAAAGGCATGGAACACCAACATGACTAGCGACACTTTGCCAAATTGGGATTTTTCCACCAAATAACACTTAACTGTATATAGCAATTTTTGAAAAAATCCTATTTTTGTTAAAATTATAACATTGTCATGCTTCACCAATCCCTTTAAAGGAAAGATCCAATATAATTATATTATTTAATTAAAAAACACGCCTATCAGTACAATTTCATAGAATACAATGCGCAGAGCCATTAAAACATATATATACTTACCAGTATTGCGCTTAAATCAAAATCTGCCCCTTTTATATAATATGCAGGTTTTTCAGCAGTTTGGGGATTTCTCACGCAAAAAAAAAAAAAAAAAAAAATTGCTGTTTTAATTTAAATTTATCCATGAGAAATAAGTATGTTTATATTTAATTACAAATCGAAATATAACCTTTACGAATAGTACAGATATATTGCGTTCTTTTTTCATCACATACCAAAATGAAACCTTTATTAAAAGAACCAAAACATCACACTGCCATCAACACTACACTGCCTTCAAGACCACAAACATCACACTGCTTTCAACACCACAAACATCACTCATCTGAGACCAACCACACCAGTTGAATATATGCCAAGTCCTCCTACAAAACGCAACCATTTTTCCCACAAGGTTCCCACGAATTCAATATTTTCCATTTTCTCATAATTTATAATTCTAGCTTTATAGTCTCAAATGACTTGGGGCTGTTGGCTGCTAAACGTCCGGCGATCACCAGAGATATAAATACCCGCAGGGATTGCAGCTTCAAACGGAATGGATGCCACCTGTAAAGACGGTACTGCACTGGTATATAGAATCGAGGAACAGATAAGACCTCTTTAGGTAGACCAAATAAGTCATCTCTCCTTCGTGGTTATCATTTATAGTTATTACTGGAGGGAGACAGCTATTTTTTGGAAATGCCAATCCCATGGCTGTAAATATTCCGTTTATCTTTGAATTAGGTGGTCAGTCGAAAAAGTTCTGGTAACCAGGTGTTTTTGTCATGAGCGTAAACATGTTTCCTAGGAATAAAGAGGAGCTTGGTTTGTGAGCGAGATAGTTTACGGCTCTATGATAAGGAAGATGTAAACAAGACTGAACTGAAATGTGACATTTATGTTGATAGGATAGTCTTTCAATTATTTTTATGTTTAAAAAAAAATTCATTTTCTGGTGTTTAGTAAAATATGAAGTTAGAAAAAGAATCTTGAAATTTCCCAGAGGGGACAAAGCCCCCTCTGGAAAAGTTCAGAGGGGGCTCGTGCCCCTGTGCCCCCCCCGGCGCCTATGGTTAGAAATGCATTTCAGCAGGCAATGCATTATATTTTTTCATAGGAGCATCATATAGTGACATGCCATTTTCGAAAATATTCGCTCATCAACAAATACTTTTTCTGGAAGCTCTTCAATTCTAGAATCACTAAGTGATGTGAAGTGGTCTTCCAGAGTTAAAGCCCCGAAAGAAGACCCGAAGCCCTTTTAACATGCATGACATGGACATCGTTTGAATTTTTGTTCAGTTTGTTTGTATTAAACAGTGATCAATACAATACAATACTCTCTCAAAGCATCTTCAGTCATCTGATCTTAATTTTCAGACTGGGCAAGCTTTGGTTAAAGCTACTATTGAAACTGTTAGTTCTTTTCGCACTAGTGACTATTTCAATCAAGTGTGGAGTTTTGTGACAGAACTTTGAGAAAAAAAAAATTCTTATTCTGGACCAAAACTGAAAAGGCGTTAGTGTTTTAGGAGGCTGAAAAATTATTTTTGAAGTACAATGGGACAAGAAAGGTTTTCATTTTTAACTATTTTAGCTATAGAACAAGATATACCACTGCATTATGATGATATTGCAACAAAATTTTCTCTTCTTCCACACTCTAAGAACCGGCGTTTAAAACTTCAATATATAGTAAATAAATATAGATATTTGTATTTAGAAAAATTATGTTAACAACAATTATGTACAAAAGTTATGTTAACAACAATTATTTTTTCAACATCAATTCAATTTTGTAATCTCCCTCCCCCCCTGTTGACAAACATTTTATTTATTCCAAATTGTGAATGTTCATATATACAAATCTCGCACCCCCAAATGGAATGCTGAAATGCCGCCCCTGTACCAACACCAAGATAAAACTATCTACAAACACACAAAGCAAAGTTCAATAAAAATGAAAAGCATTTGTGTAGATAAATGCTGAAAAACTGTACTGCAATTTTTCAAAGGGCATAATAATAAATTTGGATAATTAGAAAAATCTGATGTAGGCAGCACAAGACTTTCCTTATATAATGCAATGAATTTACTTCTTTCACAATGAAACAACGATGAAATGATCCGGGGTAGTGTTTTTATGTTGAATGCACATTTAACGCTTCCGGATGACAACATGTAATACCATTTTAAAGTACCCAATTAACCAGGGGCGGCATTTCAGCATTCCATTTGGGGGTGCGAGATTTATATGTATGAAAATCCCTAATATGGAATAAATAAAATGTTTGTTAACGAGGGGGGAGGGGGGAGAGGGATCACAAAATTGAATTGATGTTGAGAAAAATAATTATTGTTAACACATTTTTTGTACATAATTGTGTTAACATAATTGTTGTTAACATAATTTTTCTAAATACAAATATCTATATTTATTTACATTTTAATGAAGTTTTAAACGCCGGTTCTTAGAGTCTGGAAGAAGAGAATATTTTGTTACAATATCATCATAATCCAGTGGTATATCTTGTTCTATAGCTAAAACAGCTAAAGATGAAAGTCTTTCTTATCCCATTGTACTGCGAAAATAATTTTTCAGCCTCCTAAGACACTAAAAAGAAATTTCACAAGTGGCTGAGCCGATTGGCACAGTCAAAAACAATTTAACTAATAATGTTATGACAGGAAACACATTTTTTTTAATTACGCTCTTTAAAATAATCCAGGTGACTTTTAAAATTGGGATGGGCTATGTTTTCATTTTTCACCATTGAATAAAACAGTCGCAATTCCTCTTTCTGGAAGTCGTATACTTGGCATATGGTTGAAACATTTTCTTTTTCTTTTTTCAAGATCTGATCTGGATAATACTGAATTAAGGGCAAACAAAACAGATATATTATTCTCATTAAATCTTGCCTCAATTTCATTAGATACTGAATCTATAATTTCATATTGAATATTGATTTTGTAATATGATGTAACAACATCATGGGGATCTTTTTCACCGCTTTCGAATTCGCTTGAAATTTTTTTACGTCTTTTCAGTTTTGGTCCAGAATAAGAATTTTTTTCGCAAAGTTCTGTCACAAAACTCCACACTTGATTGAAATATGCATCAGTGCGAAAAGAACTAACAGTTTCAATAGTAGCTTTAGCCAAAGCTTGCACAGCCTGAAAATTAAGATCAGAAGACTGAAGATGGAGAGAATATTGCATTGATCAAAAACACTGTTCAATACAAACAAAGTGAACAATAATTCGAACGATGTCATGCATGTTAAAAGGGCTTTGGTTCTTCCACCATTGAGAAAATCGTTTTCAGATAATTCTTCCAGTGTTAAAATCACTACTTCAAAGTTATCAAGTAGTGGTTTTGATGGCTTCTAAATCTGGAAGACCACCTCGTATCACTTAGTGATTGTAGAGTTGAAGAGCCTCCAGAAAAAGTATTTGTTGATGAGCGAATTTTTTCAAAAATAGCATGTCTTTTATATGATGTTTCTATGAAAGAATATAATGCATTGAGCTGCTGAAATGCATTTCCAGCGGAAGGAATGGATGAGCATGCTCTAACTACAAATAAATTTAATCGGGCACTTGAAATTTTCAAGTGAAAAGGATAACATCACCCCAATCTTTTCAAGTTGAAAAGGATTCGTTCCAACCGGAAGTGGGAACTTCGCTGTTAAGGTTGGCGCTTTTGAAACTTCATAGCGTGAGAAAACGGACCAGTGGACAGTCGATAAAAAATGGGAGAAGCCGATAGACGAAGAGGTAAAATTTGGGGGCACGGCCGCGCCCCCTATTTGCCGCCCCTGCAATTAACTTATATTTCACGCAACTCTAAATTAACAATTATTACAGGGCTCGACAAATTTCTCCGCAATCCAAGAGCCAGGTCAAAAAGTTAGGAGCCAGCTTTTAATTTTACAGTATTCTACATTTTGATGCGCATTTGTTATAAAGAACTTATAGTTGCACTGGTATAATTTCATATAGTGGTCAACACTAATTCTTAAAATATTTTAAAATTATAAGGAAAGCAATATATATATATATATATATATATATATATATATATAAGAAAAAAGGTGTGAAGATCCAATGAAAGAAAAGTGAGAAGCTGTAACACGAAAATTCAAATATCTAACAGGCTTACGAAATAAAAGTATAAATCAACAAATCCTCAAGCAAATGGAAAAAAATAAAAAACAAATAAATAAAATAAATATCAAAACAACAAGTCAATGAAAAGTATCAAAATACAAAGGTATGGAATCGAAAAAAGAATAACAAACGAAATCAAGCACAAACGCTATACACGTAGACAAGGCTCTAAGCCTAAATCATGAATTGTTCACTTCCACAAAAATCGTATTCATGCCCAAGTTTTTTGTAGAAGCAAACACAAAAATGTATGTTTCTGAAGAAATAGACAGATTATATCTATAGACTATTTCTACTTGGACGACATACATAAATAAGAAAAATAAAAGGAAAAATGGATACCAAAAAACGGACTGAAAAAACACACTAACCTAGTAAGCACGGGAACACAGAAAGAAGTGACAAGTGTTGCCATTCACAAAGGAATAAGATATACTGTTGCCATTCGTAAGAAATAAATAACAGTATTCGTAAAAGAATAACAAACGAAATCAAGCACAAACGCTATACACGTGGACAAGGCTCTAAGCCTAAATCATGAATTGTTCACTTCCACAAAAATCGTATTCATACCCAAGTTTTTTGTAGAAGCAAACACAAAAATGTATGTTTCTGAAGAAATAGACAGATTATATCTATAGACTATTTCTACTTGGACGACATACATAAATAAGAAAAATAAAAGGAAAAATGGATACCAAAAAACAGACTGAAAAAACACACTAACCTAGTAAGCACAGGAACACAGAAAGAAGTGACAAGTGTTGCCATTCACAAAGGAATAAGATATACTGTTGCCATTAGTAAGAAATAAATAACAGTAATACGAAAAGACATGTACAAGAGATAATATACCATCAAGAGGGGCAATAATAAAAAGGCTAATGTCTAAGTGGATGTATAAATAAAATATTAAAACAAGAGAAGGATGTCAGGCTAAAATTTAAAGCAATATTAAATAAAATTCAAGAAAATCCAGCTATTCTAAATTTTTTAACTATACCATTTTCAAAATAAGAGGGATATTTATATAAATTGCTGGTAATTTTTAGATTATCAATATGTATTTCAACTTTGAATGGAATCCCTACGATTAATTGTTGAATTTTCATGAATTTTTACGATTTTTTCCGATGTACACAGAACAAAGAAACTTGTTAAAAGTGACGGCTTTGTTGTTTTTTTCCATTTTATCTGGTAAATTACGTTTAAATTTTAAAACGCAATAAATAAACAAAGTACAAATTTATAAGATACTACAATTGGAAAATTAACCCGCTTCAAAATATGCAAACTGGCGATGGTTGTGGCCCTGTTGCGATTGTGATAGATTATCCCCCAGATACTTTCTTCGGTACTTGGCACTTACATAGATCTTCGGGCACTTATGACATGACTCACTAATGGCACGGGCGAGTGGCTGGTCTGGATAAATAAATACACGCAAGAGAAATAAAATTAATTAAAAAAAAAAAAGGAAAACTGCAATAGAACTCAGCGGTAGCCCCTACGATTTTCAGGTTTCCGCGAGGGCTTCATGGCAGTGCATACTTTTCTTGTACATTATACGATATATATCTGGAAAGTAACAATTAGTTAAATAATTAATTATTTGCAAATTCCAAACAGAGCTGTGGGAGTCAGTAATAGTTTGGGGTGGAGTTAAGTCAGTAAATATACAGACTACAGAATAAAATTATTTTAAAATAACTTTATTTAGGAATATTTAATGTTTAATAGTTTCTAGCTTATAAATTAAAACATCAAATGTTAACAAATCAAAATACTATTAATATGAAAATAAAGTTAATATTGTAAAAATAGGGATTAACAATGAAACAAGTCATGCTTTCTTGAAATTAAAAAATATGTAATTAAATATCAATATGGATTTCTAAATTCATAGCACTATATAGGATTCCAATCAGCCTATTTAGTACACAACTAGAGATGTGGGTTTATACTCTTTCCACACCTTTTTTTTAAAGTACATTACTTTACAAGAAGTTTTTGATTATTTAGTTTCTAATTTTGAAGAGGGAAGGTAATAATGTCTTATTTTGAAGAAAAAACAAGAACTAGAAGGATATAGTGATATTTTACATATTCTGATAAAATAGCAGGTAATATTTAAATGCCTATTTTTTCAGCAATTAATTTTGTAAAATTTATGAAAATATAATACATATGGAATATTTTTTGTAGGTGATTTGGCTGAAGGAAAATACTTAACAGCACTAAATATATACTTAACTCAATGTCACCAAATTGTCTTATCTCATGGTACTTACCCATTCAATTATAACCAGGTATTTTTAAACAGTCTTTAATAATATATACATAGGAATTATTTCATAAAAGGGTTTAATTATAAGCATTTATTAACATTTTCCAACATAGTTATATGACTTTGTTCATTCTGTCTGTCCGTTCGCACGATAACTGCCGTAAAAATGACTTTATCAAAATGAAATTTTAGTTGAGATGGTCTGTGGGACATAATGGGAAAATAAAAGAATATCACCCAATTAGCTTCAGATTTAATCCAGGTTGAAAACATAAAATACATTGAACTCTGGGACATACTTTTTCAAACATTTTTTAAACGGAGTTAAAATTTACAAACTGCTTCAAAATTTTAAGAAATATTCAAATTATGTAAAATGTATAAAATAATTTCAAAATATGTTGTTTTTAAATAAAAATTGTAATAATAATTATACCCATATTATACGAGTAGCCCGGTGGTTTGCACGCTGCCACCGTGTTCATGCGGAGTACGATCACGTTAAACATGTGGGTCCGTAAGTCCTTCCGAGAGGTTGGTAGTAGGGGAAGGAGGGTACGGTCCTGGTGGATGCTTCCCCCACTGGGTTCTGGTCTAAATTGGGTGGCACTTCCTAGCCGTCCAAACAGTTACCTTACACCTTTCTGGTAGGCCGGACGGTCTGGATCTCAACAACAACAAAATTAATTTTGCATAAAGAAAGATGCACTTAGATATTAAATTTTGCTGTATTTTAATTTCTTAAACTTTACACCATATGAAATATTGTTTAAATAGCAAAAACAGATTATTCATTGTAATCTAAGTGTATTATTATTCACTGTAATTTGCAAATGTTTGAATTTAACAACTCAGTTCCAGTTTTGATAAAATTATTTATGAGTTACAGAAATGATTGAGATAGCAGAAATTTTCCTGAATAAATTGTAATAGTAATTTTAATCCACTTATTTTTGTATGTAAAATAAATAGTTAAATTGGACAAGATTCTCTATAAAATAGAAGCTACGATTACAAAAAATTAACTATCAATTTAAGAGAAAAGACACAAAAATCAATTCAAGTAGTCATTTACTCATTATAATCATTTGTTTCTAGGATGATTTATTTAAATTAATAATTATACTTGATGCAAATTATTTAGGATGTAAATGTATTTACATAAGGAGCACAAAATATTTAAACATTTTTAATATACATTTAAAAATTTGAAATATTACTGATAAAGTTATTACGGAATAGTTTAAAAATTTTAACCAAATATTCAGTATTTGATACATTTTTTAAAATTACATATTCTAAATTACAATTTTTAATATTCTAATTACATATTCTAAATCTGTACCATTAGGTTTTGTGGTGGGGTTGTTAACTATCTTGCATCATTTAATTAAGTTCCCTTAACAACCTTACCACAACAGATAATGGTACAGATTTGATATAAAGAATTTGGATTTTTCAACTTTTTTTCACGAGCCAATTGTGGCGCCAAATGTGGCGCGCCTGCTTTGCGCAACATTTTGCTTTTTCTGGAAATTCTGGCAACCCCACCCCTTTTAGCTTTCTGATATAGTCGGCTGCGGCCATTTTATTTTTGTTTTGTTGTTGTTGAGACCCAGACCGTCCGACCTACTAGAAAGGTGTAAGGTAACTGTATGGACGGCCGGGAAGTGCCACCCAATTTAGACCGGAACCCAGTGGGGGAGGCATCCACAGGGACCGTACCCTCCTTCCCTACCACCAACCTCTCGGAAGGACTTACGGACCCACATGTTTAACGTGATCGTACTGTTGTTGGTGTGTGTTGAAGACCCAGACCGTCCGACTCGTCCAGAGGACTAAGAGCAGCTATTTGGACGGCCGGGAAGTTGTTGGTGTGTGTGTAAAAACGTTTCTGAGTGTGTTAAAAGTAAGTATCGTTTTTCTTAAATTTAGTTAAAAGTACAAACTTTTTTCTAACTATCGTTTTCTCTTAAATTTAGTTCCAAGTACAAACTTTTTTTATAAGTATTGTTTCTCGCAAATTTAGTATTTTTTCTTAAGTATTGTTAATTATCGGCATTTGTATGCATTTTTTCTAAGTATTGTTTCTCGTAAAGTTAGTAATTTCGTATTTTTTCTAAGTATTGTTAATTATCGGCATTTTTAATTATATATGTTTATATTTCGTACGCGCAATGTTCAAGATGGCGTCCGTTAGGAATTTTCAAAACACCGTACGCGTTGGCGCCAGTCTTGGCGACAAAAAAAAATGGCGGATTTAGCCAAATTCTTTATATCAGATCTGTTCCAATGAAAATAACAGATATTTGATTTTTAAACATGTTGCAAAGTTAAAAATAAATTTCATCCCTAATTCTGTAACGTGTGGTTGAATTTAATTTTAATTCCAAAAAATGAATTTAAGCTACTTTCGTTCCGAACTGATAAAAAAAAATTATCTACGATGTTTATCAAACAAGCCCCCATTCCTACACGAAATCCTAGATCATGTAATTTATCCTTTAAATCGTGAAATTTACTTTATAAAGCGGCGTAGAAATAGAAACTGGAAGAACAAACATATTGAGCACCGCGAAATCCACATCATTGCGAAGTTCAAGCGCATGCGTAAAATCCGAAACTTGCTGCTGCAGCGTTTTTGATAAATCGAGAATCCGCGAGCTGTAGACGCTAGTCAAAGATTCACAAAATACGTTCGAATAAAGTTTGCAAAATGATCTGTGCAAAAAGATGTGATGAAATACACAGATTACTATACTAATAATATTCCGCGTGCTGATTGGATGTCCGGAAAGCGGCTACCAGATTGGCGAAGAAAGTCGAACTCGGAAATTGTAACCCGGTGCATCGCGCCAAATTGGCGCGCTTTTGTATTTTGAAATCTGGGGTGTGGGCTAATCTCTCGATTTTCTATTAACTAACAATATTAAGACTTAAGAAAACGAAATGTAAAACTTATCAATCATTTCTAAATGTTTATAAAATACAAATCGAAATTCTAATTATTTTTTAAATTAAGTAAAAATATAGTTAACAAAGGAGCATCAGTGAACTCCAAATGCAATATTTTGCCTGAAAATATTACCTTTAATCTTTTATTTTCTACTTCAGACATTTTGCTACAAGAAAATTATTATTGAGCTTATAATAGAAATAAATTCACTCTTCGTACGGTTGTTTTTAAACACAGAAAGATATGGAATAGAAGATCAAATAATAGGCATGAAGAACAAATAATCTAACCATGGAGTTAGAAGTAAGGAGATACTGGTGTTGCCATTTCTGAACAGATAAATGTTATAAAAATGTGAATGAAATGAAAATGTAATGACAATTAATAAATAACAAATACATATCATTTTTCTATATTCAAAACAATTTAGATTTACTAATATGAAGTTAGATTTACCCGTATAAATGGAAATTCGGATAGCAAAGTGTGTATACCTTCATTATTTGTTCAAAATGGAAGATTTTGTATTGTTATAGATAATTAAAGTAATTATATTGCAAAAATTTGACAAGAAAAAAATAATTTTTATTTTCTGTAATTTGGCAACAAAGCAGTGCAAGGGGTGCCTAATGCATGTTCCGAAAACGTACCCGCTATACCCCCTGCTGTGAGGCCGATTCTTCGCTATTGGCTAAGTTAAATGACGTCATGGGCGGAGCCTGGTATACAGTTTGACTAAGGCTCCTATATATACAGGCTGGCGCAAGAGCGGCCATTGAAGCTCCTGTGGGAGCGACGGCTGTGCTTGGCGAGAAGCGGGGTTACTTTCTCTTGCTATTTATCGCTATAATGGCGCATTTCTATGCGTCTTTAAGCTATCGACTGTCAAACTCGGATTTTATCCGAGAGTCTCGAAAAAAAAAATTTTATACTTTTAAAACGCGCATTTTAAATGTAATATTTTACATAAAATATAATACTTCTTATTTTGATTAGAAGGAAAAGTGTTATTAATCAAATTTTACATGCAATACGTTTCTATTTTGAGTATTTCTATAACAATTTCACCAGAATTAATGTGTTTAAAAATAGCAACAATTCTAAAATTTTTTTTAAACAATATAAAAACGTCTTTGACTGTTAACATATTCATACCCATTTTGATAATACTCGATAGCGTATTTTAAACAGGCATTATTTATTTATTATTATGATTTACTTCACTTTATTTATTTGGGGGGGGGGGGGGTATTTGTCTAAATTTAATAAAAACTGGAAACTTCCAACGGTGTTTTGCGTAATTGTTTTTACGACATGGTGGTGGTGGACTTTCGTTGATAAACCCTTCTTTATCATTAAAATAAAATTTCTGATTCTGAAAAACAAATGGGGGGGGGGGGGGGGGGCATTTTGGCATGGACGCCAAAAGTCCTTCGACAATGATAAAGTTGAAACCGAATACCGTAGCTAAGTAAAAATGGCTGACTCTCTGCTTTAAATGCTAAAAGTTTAACAAATATCAAGTATGTTTTCTTACAATACTTGCTTATTGCCTAGATTTTTCTAATTAATGATCTATTGTTCCTTACTTAATGTCATATAGTCATCCCTAACTCAGATGTAGTAATACAAAAGTGCACACCCAACTAGTGATAGGATATAAAATTCCATCTCCCCTATTATTGTTTAAATATTGTTTACTTTAATAGAGCACAACAAAATTACACTTAAAACACCAATGCTTTCTTTTTACTGGATAATTTAAACATACATTTGAAAAGATTCAGTGGCGTCGCCAAGGAGGGGAATTCGGAGGTCATGACCCTCGCACCCCCCCCCCCCCGAATCCATTAAATTTCGAAGAAACAATATATGGAGAAATAGAAAGCAAAATATTTGGTTACCAAACACCCTCCCACTAGAAATTTTTTCTTGTGATGCTATTGAAGATTTAATTTATCAAGATCATATGGCCATACTGTCAAAGGATAGCATCTTTCATGGAGGACATTGTTTCTAAAATAGAAACTTACATATAGCAATAAAGAACCATGAGTCAAAATAAAATTCTGTTAACACATGTTGCTATTTATTATTTAAAAAAATAACTAATAATTGCATTGAACTTGAAAGCTGATAATTATAATACACCACTTCTGTAATTTTATAAGCAGTAGTAAAGAATTAACCATTAAATTTTTTTTTCCTCTTTTCATCGTAAATTTAAATAACTATAAATTCCTAGAATACATATATTTTCAACTGCATACTTTTTATAGACATTCAACAGAAAAACCTCTCAATTCTAAAATATTGTATTGTAGAATATTCATGAAAATGAAAAATTGCTAGGGTACTTGTCATTCCTTACTATTCAAGTTTCAAAATCACTTTACTTGATATGAAGAATATATCATGGGTACACAAGAAGAAAAAACACTAAATCCAAAAAGATAATTTTGAGATAAATGGATTTTAGAGTTTGAACGTTTCTAAATAATCTTATTTTGCTTGATATGCATTTTCTTTATTTTATTTAAAAATACTGATATTACATTTTAGCAATTTGTTTATTTTATACTGTGATTTTTAATATATTTAGGACATCATTTTTTAAAATGACCGCATCACTAGTTGTTAGTTTGATGTTATTTATTGTAAAGCAAGTATTAATATCTAGCTCTTTATTTTTATTGCCTGTAGACAGAACACAGATTTTTTTACTTACAGATAATTCATTTATTGCATTTTTGCTATAAATGTTCTTTCCTTGTATGCCCATGATATCTGATATAGTTTCATGTTAAAATTACATTCATACTTATATATAACATTAATACAAATGCATTCTTAATATGAATGGCAATGTTTTGCAATAAAACTACCCATTCCCTGGATGCTTGTGAAGAGATTATTCTCATAAAAATATCTCCCTTATGATTAAAAAAACAATTTGTATTCAGTTAATAAATTTTAAGTCCTGTTAATATTATATATTTTGTTAAGTATGGGTTAATATTAATGAATGTCTATTTTACTTTAGAATATCGATTTTCTAAGAGCATTATAAATTTTTATACCAACATGTTTATATATTTCTGAATTAGTAGTCGTAAGTTTTACTAAATTACTCATGTGCAATTCCTAATTCTTCTCAAATGTATAAACAATAGCAATATTTGAACTTACTGTTGGAAAATTTTAGAATTACGTTTTATGCAACTATGTTTCGACATGTGGTTGGATGGCAATTGGTTTTAGCTTGAAAGATGAAAAAAATACATATATTACCTTTAATACCTAAAACAGTGATGTGGCCTCATTTTTTTGGGTTATATAATATAATTGTCTTAACCTCTACTATTTTCTGCAAAATTTACACATTCAATCATAATTGTTCATTTTTAACATATTATGATTTAAACGTTTTCACTAAGTTTACACGAACAGTTTGCATACTAACTTTGAAAAAAATATATAATCTTCACTTTCAAATCACTATTTTATATTTAAAAGTGAAAGAAGGTAAACAGTCAAAGTTAATATTTTACAAGGTAAATATACGGATGCGATTGAAAAAATTAGCACAATTTACTTCTCAGCAAATTGTTGCATTTTGGAGAAAACAAATAACACAGATGGACAATTTAACATTTTATTGAGACAGCAAATTTGTATATTTATACAAATTTCTTAGTATTTTGAATAGTCATAGATGCATTTATAGATCATTTAATACATATTTTAAATAATCTGTTATGAGCCATGACGAATCTCCAATTGATGAGGTTCAAACAATCTCAACAAACTATGTGTGTGGGACCCATAATGAATACGAAAAGAGTAACCTGAAAGAACAAGGTATGATTAAATACAATTAAAATAATAATGAAATTTCAATATATATTTCACACTTTCAAAAATGTCATAATATTTTGAAACTAATAATTATTTTGATATGAAATTTTCAGCCCCATACACTAGTACTTTTAGAAACTAGAACTGCATTTTGATGCAAAAAAATTCTTTGTAACACTTTACAATATAGTTGAAAAGTGTTTATAACTTTGTTCATTCATTCTGTTTGTCTGTCCGTTCATACGATAATTGTCATAAAAATGACTTTATCAAAATAAAATTTTAGTATGTTGTTCAGACGGTCTGTGGAACATACGGGAATGTAAATGAATAATATCACCCAATTAGTTTTGGATTGAACCCGGGTTGAAAAAGTGAAAGTTTTTTAAATAAAAATTAAAATAATAATGACACCCATATTATATGAAGAAATCATGTGCCCCACTTGAAAATAAAATATTGTATCCATCTTTTTATCCAATGTAAAAATCGTGATTTTTAAAGTTCTTATTTATATTTAGTGTTGCATCCGTCCTAAAACAGCTTATATTTTGCATAATTTGTGACAGCAAAATGGTTCACAATGTTGACCGATGTATAGGCGAATGATGGTGTATCAAGTGCCTGCCTATTTGTAATAAATATTGCATATTTGCACTGTATGCATTTTAACATTTAAATTCAACTCTATGTTTTAAAAGCTTTCAGCATAATAAATTATATCCTGATGAAAAATAACTCAAATTTTGCTATTCTAAATCTGTAAATTGTAATGGTGATAAAGATATTTCTCAAATTATACAGCTTGACACATGATTAAAAACTTGAAATTTAAATAGAGATACCTTTCAAATTATACAGTTTGGCACAAAATTATAAATTTTCATATAAAACTTGAACTTTCAATATAGAAAATGGTCTCAACTTGAGGAAACACCTAATTCAGTAATTGTAAGAGTCCATCAAAAGCAGGAGCGAAAAGAACATGTTTTTCAAAATATGCAAGTTGGCACGAAATTAAAACTTGTCATATAAAATTGGAAAGTATTATTTATAACTTATATAACAGTGGATAATGGTAAATTGCAATAGAATCCACCACCAGCAAGGGAGATTGAGATATTTTTTAAATTATATAATTTGGAACAAAATTATAAATTTTTGTATAAAACTTGAACTTTCAATACAGAAAATGATCACAATTTGAAGAAAATTATAATTCACCAATTGTAGGAATCCACCATTAGCAGTAGCAAGGTGAACATATTTTTCAAAATATGCAACTCAGCACAAAATCAAAACTTGTCATATAAAAAACTGAAAATATGTATAACTTGAGTAAATATATAAAAGTAAATAATGGTACATTGTAATGGAACCTGCCTCAAGCAGAAGGGAGTTAAGATACTTTTCAAATTATAGAGATCATAAAATTAATTTTCATAGTTCAGCTTTCAATATAGAAAATGGTTACAACTTGAAGAAAATCCCAATTCAGTAATTGTACGAGTCCATCAAAAGCAGGAGCGAGAAGCACATATTGGTCAAAGTATGCAATTTGGCACAAAATCAAAACTTGTCATATAAAATTGCAAAGTATTTATAGCTTGAGTATAAATATAATAGTAAATAATGTTAAAATGTAGCAGAATCCGCCACAAGCAGAAGGGAGATACAAGAAAAATTTCAAATTATATACACAGTTTGGCACAAAATTATAAATTTTAGTTTTAAACTTGAACTTTCAATATAGAAAATGGTCACAATTTGAAGAAAATCCTAATTCGGTAATTGTATGAGTCCATTAAAAGCAGGAGCGAGAAAAACATATTTTACAAAATATGCAATTCAGCATGAAATCAAAACTTGTCATATAAAACTGGAAAGTATTTATAACGAGTATAAATATAACAGGAGATAATGGTAAAATGTAGTAGAATCCGCCACCAGCAGAAGGGAGATGAAGAAACATTTCAAATTATATATCCATTTTGGCACAAAATTTTAAATTTTCGTATAAAACTAGAACTTTCAATATAGAAAATTATCAAAATTTGAAGAAAATCCCAATTCGGTAATTGTATGAGTCCATCAAAAGCAGGAGTGAGAACATATTTTTCAAAATATGCAATTCAGCACGAAATCAAAACTTGTCATATAAAACTGGAAAGTATTTATAACGAATATAAATAGAACAGTAGATAATGGTAAAATGTAGTAGAATCCGCCATAAGCAGAAGGGAGATGAAGAAACATTTCAAATTATATATACAGTTTGGCACAAAATTTTAAATTTTCGTATAAAACTTGAACTTTCAATATAGAAAATTATTAAAATTTGAAGAAAATCCTAATTCGGTATTTGTATCAGTCCATCAAAAGCAGGAGTGAGAACATATTTTTCAAAATATGCAATTCAGCACGAAATCAAAACTTGTCATAAAACTGGAAAGTATTTATAACGAGTATAAATATAAGAGTAGATAATGGTAAAATGTAGTAGAATCCGCCACAAGCAGAAGGGAGATGAAGAAACATTTCAAATTATATATCAGTTTGGCACAAAATTTTTAATTTTCATATAAAACTTGAACTTTCAATATAGAAAATGGTCACAATTTGAAGAAAATCCTAATTCGGTAATTGTATGAGTCCACCAGAAGCAGAAGCGATAAGAATATATTTTCCAAAATATGCAATTTGGCACGAAATTAAAACTTGTCATATAAAACTGGAAAGTAATTATAACTTGCGTATAAATATAACAGTAGATATATATATATATATGATAATAGTAAAGTGTAATAGAATCCCCTACAAGCAGATGGAGATGGAGAGACTTTTCAATTTATACGGTTTGGCACAAAATTATAAATTTTCATATAAAACTTGAACTTTCAATATATAAAATGGTCTCAAGTTAAGGAAAATCCTAATTCGGAAATTGTAAGAGTCCGTCAAAAGCAGGAGCAAGAAAAACATTTTTCAAAATATGCAATTCAGCATGAATTAAAAACTTGTCATAAAAATTGAAAATATTTATAACTTGAGTAAAAATATAACAGTAGATAATGGTGAATTGTAATAGAATCCGCCAAAAGCAGAAGGGAGATGAAGAAACATTTTAAATTATACAGTTAGGCACAAAATTAATTTTCATATAGAACATGAAATTTCAATATAGAAAATGTTCACAACTTGAAAAAAATTCTTGAAGGATATCTTCAGCTTAAAAACATACGCAAAAGTACACTGAAAGTATTCTAGTGAAGATACCATACAATTAAATTTTCAATCCTGTCATAATGTATCCCTTATTATATCCCTATGTGTGTATAAGGAAAGCTATATTTCAAAGCAATGGTGAAATCCACAAAATTTATATTAAGTATTAAATCAAAGAAAAGTTTGGAAAGTTTACCTCTGTGTCAATTGTACCATTGACTTCTTGATGATCTAAAATGGATCCAGCCTTTAGGTATTTCACGTGTTTAGATTGGAGTAATGCAGGATGACTTTGCACATCACGGCTTCAAATTTCTCCAATTATCAGCTTCATGCTGGGACTTTTCAAAATATCCCTTTAATAAAGAGGATTTAAAATATTACAAACAAATTTTTGGAAACATTGAGAACAAAACTATCACTAGATGTTGAATTAGTATGTAATACCATCATACAAAATAATAGAAACTTACACGATTACAAATTTTTTTAATTTACTTTCATTTTGCCCTTAATTTTCAGCACATTTCATAATTTAGCAACCAGTTACTCAGATCTTGAAATATTTTGTAACAACCGATACACTCATATCAATTCCAGCTCATCAATATATACTTGCTGAGCAATTATTTTATGTTACTACTACAGTTAATAAGTATTTTGGACTCATTTGAACATTTTTTAAAACTATAGTCCGACAGAAAACAGAATTTTTAAACTTAAACATGCTTGATACATTTTAACATATTCAAATTTACTACTGCATAATACTTAAAAGTATAGCACACTTTGCAAACAAAACAAATCTTAAAACTGTGCAGGTATAAGCATACTATCGATGGCTAAGTTTCATAATGAAACTTCATTTACAAATTTCTTATAACCAAAAATGTATTTTATTCTAAATTATTTTATTCTTAATGTATTTTATTCTAAATTATAATTTTCATAAAATACTAAATTTGATATAATTTAAATTAGACTGTAAATTCCAGAACTTTAAATTTTATGTAAAAATTGCAAAAAAATGATACTCGGGAAAACAGATTCATTAAATTTGTAAACAGAAATAGTTTCAATAAAAATTACTATCAAAGGTACAACATACCTGAGTTGAATAGTGGCAAATTAAAAGGAAAAGTTTGAAATATCTTTTTTAGCATACTATTGTAAGAAATATGCTATTAGTTGTGCCTAAGCCCATATTGCAACATTACTTATGTTTGTAATGGCAACACCTTTTTCTTGTGTTGTCAGAATGGCAACGGCCGTGTGTTGTTTATGTTCGATGTTTTATGTAGCCGCGCGTTTGTTTATTGTATGTTTGTGTGAGATGTTACGTGATGTATTTCTTTTCGTTTAAATATAGTTCTGTCTAATATAATCGTAATGTTTATCATTTACCATAACACCCACTATTTCTGCTAAAACTAACAGGTTATGGTTGCCCAGGTTGTTTATCTGCGAAACGGTAAGAAGACGTACTTTCGTTTTCGCGAATGCTGAGAATTTTTTGTTCTATGGTAAATTGCAATAAGTAGACGCACTTAGAAGTTATTAAATATTACGGATTATAATCAGAACTTTAAAATAAAGAAGCATGGCTGCAATGAATGAAGAATTCAGAATCCCTAAATTATCGAGTGATAATTACCATTCTTGGGCTATTCGTGCCAGAGCAGTTTTGGTTCAGAAGGGATGCTGGGAGGCCATAGATCCTGGTTTTGGATCCGAAATGACGACTGACGAAAAGAAAATGAATAATCGAGCTTTAACTTTTCTGTTTCTTGTTGTTGATGACACGTATTTGGATGATATTGAGATGTGCACTACCGCAAGAGAAGCATGGAATGCGCTTGAGGAAATTAATTCGAAATGCGGTTTGTTGTACATTCTACAATTAATGCGGGATTTCTTCAACATAAAAATGAAAAATAATGAAGAGATGAAAGATTATCTTGGACGTTTAATGGATATTCATAGAAAATTAGCCAGCAGTGGTTACGCTTTTAATGATAAAGAAGTCGCATTGGTGATGTTACTGGGTATTCCAAAGACGTATGAAGCCCTAATTCTCAATCTTGAACAAGATGAAGAAAGTCTAACAACAAAAAAGGTGAAGGCTAGACTTTTGATAGAAGAGAAAAGAATAAATCGCCGTAATGAAGAAAAAGAAACTGCTGAAGAAACAGATTGCAAGGCTATGTTTATACAAAAAAGAAGTGTAGCTAAACATAAACATTCAAATCAGGTTGAAAATAATAAAACTACTTTGGGGCATAAAAGTTTATTTCAAAAAGACTATAACAGAGAAGGAAGACGTGTAAAATGTTTTTGTTGCAATAAATTTGGTCATATTGCAAGAAACTGCCCTGAAGGCTACAACTGTACAGTAAACAGCCAAGACGTAAATAAACAAAATGCAAAACATGAAGTAAAGAAAGTTGTACATTCAGCATTATCTGCAAAGAATGGAACAGTGGAAAATCCATTAGTTTGGTATCTGGATAGTGGTGCCACAGACCACATGACGTCATACAGAGAAAAATTTTCAAGTTTCAGAAAAACGGATTCAAGCGTTAAAGTTGCCAACAAAGATGAAATTCGAGTTGAAGGTGTGGGGCATGTTGACATTGAATTGTGTGAAGCAAATGGTGGATTACATGCCCACATGGACAATGTTTTATATGTACCTGGTTTAGACGGAAACCTTTTATCAGTTGGTAGAATTGAAGAGCTTGGACTTAAAATACAATTTGTAAATAATGAAGCCAGAGTTATCAAGAAAAATGGACAGATTTTGCTGACGGCAAAACGCAGTGGCAGACTTTATGCAGTTGAAGAACATCGTAAAGTGGCAAAGTTTGCAAAACTCGTTGATGAATCATTGTTGCATCGCCGACTTGGACACCTCCATTATAATGCCATAAAACAATTAAGAAGTGGAGCACAGCATTATAAATCGACTGAAGATCCCCAAGAAACGTGTTCTGTCTGTATGATGGGAAAAATGAAGAAGCTAAGTTTTCCAGAAGGTAATGCTACCAGAGCAAAGGAAGTATTAGAATTAGTCCACTCTGACGTAGTTGGAAAAATAGAACCAACATCAGCGGGTGGATCAAAGTACTTTGTTACTTTTATTGATGACTACTCTCGATATACAGTTGTGTATCCATTGAAAGCAAAAAGCGATGTTCTTAGTAAATTTGATGAATATAGGCGGATGGTTGAAAATCTCCATAAGCGCAAGATAGGAACACTGAGAAGCGACAACGGCGGTGAATATGATAGCAAAGAATTTAATGACTATCTACTTAAGCATGGAATACGAAGACAACTAACAGTTTCCGATACTCCACAGCAAAACGGCGTCGCCGAAAGGATGAATCAAACATTGTTGGATATGACTAGGTGTCTGCTAATCGAATCAGGACTTAAAAGAACTCTATGGGCTGATGCAGTATGTATAGCAAGTTACATTAGGAACAAGTGCCCCTCCAAATCTATTGACGGAAATGCTCCCGAAGCATTATGGTTTGGAAAAGAAGCCTCACTTGATCATCTAAGAGTGTACGGTTGCAAGGCATGGAGTGTGGTGAATCGCAGATACAGACACCGTAAATTAGACCCCAAATCTATAGAGTGTATATTTGTGGGTTATCCCGATGGAGTTAAAGGCTATAAATTGTGGGACATGAAGCGTAATACTTTCTTTGTCAGCCGGAATGTAATTTTTGAAGAAAATGTATTTCCCTGCAAGAAAGAACCAAATTCTCAAGACGTAGAAAGCCACAATATCGAAGATACTGCTATAATTCACATTGAGAATGAAGAAAGTAATGATGCACAGAGTTGGAGTTTTGAAGCTGGTGGTGAGGGGGAGATTGCTATAACTCCACCGACGAGCATAATAACGAGTGAAATTGTAAACTTGAACTCAACAAGTGTACAAGATGTAACAAGTATGCAAGATGTAACTCTTGCAAACACCCCTGTTAGTGTTCCATCCTCTAACAATACAATAACATTAGGTGGTCCATCAACATCAAGACGTTCAGAACGGTTGGCGACAAAGAAACCAAAACAAGTGACATGCCATATATGCAATTCTGTCAAACGGCAAGATCCCGTAAAAGACCCAATAACGATAGAAGAAGCTCTATCGTCTCCAGAAGCAAATGAATGGGAAATGGCCATTCAAGAAGAGTTAGAAAACTTAAGACGAAATGATACATGGCAAATAGTACCACGACCTGAAGGAAGAAGAATAGTGAAAAGCAAATGGGTTTTCAAAAGGAAGTTTGACAAAAATGGCAAATTAGAAAGGTACAAAGCCAGGCTTGTTGCCCGTGGTTTCACACAAGTAGAAGGAATTGATTTCAATGAGACTTTTTCACCAGTTGTGAAGATAAAATCTATTAGGACTTTGCTTGCACTCGCAGTGGAGCGTAGCTGGAAAGTTCATCAGCTGGACATCACAGCAGCTTATCTGAATGGCGTATTAAAAGAGACCATATACATGGAACTACCTACGATGTGCATAGATGCGGATGAAAAGGAATATGTCTGCTTGTTAAAGAAGAGTCTGTATGGTCTACATCAATCAGGAAGAGAGTGGAATGTTCGCTTGGACGAGTTCTTGAAATCAATCGGACTAATAAGATCAAAAGCAGACCCATGTGTTTATTTCACTAAACAACATGACTTAATTATTGGAGTTTACGTTGACGATCTTATTATTCTTTCAAATGATGACGTAACCATCCAGTCATTCAAATCTAAGATAAATAAAGTCTTCGAAGTAAAAGACTTAGGAAAAGTTAACCACATATTATCTATGAAGGCTGAATATGATGACGATGGGACACTCACCCTAGACCAATCAGCATACGCAACTGAACTGTTGACGACCTTCGCTATGACTGACTGTAAGGGAGCATCTACACCTTTGGACCCTGGAATGAAATTCAGCCGATCATCAGATGACGAAGTAATGATCTCTGAAGACGCACGCAGATATCGACAAGCTATTGGAGGACTTTTGTATTTAGCTGGTGGCACGAGGCCAGACTTAAGCTTTGCTACGACGTACATGAGCCAGTTTAGTAATAGGCCAAGTAAAGAACATTGGACCGGTGTCAAGCATATATTACGATATGTAAAGCAGACAAAAGACTACAGCCTAATATTCAGAAAAACAGGAAGAAGTGTGACCGTGTATTGTGATGCTGACTGGGACACAGACAAAAGTGATAGACGATCCTTCAGTGGTTATGCGATTCAGTTAGCGGGTACAACAATCTCTTGGTGCAGTAAGAAGCAACGGTCAACTGCGCTCTCAACAGTGGAAGCAGAATACATAGCGATGTGTCATACTGCGAAGGAAATTCTTTGGTTGCGAAATTTCCTGTATGAAATCGGAGCTGGTGAGTTCATGCCATTACCACAAATTATACACGTGGACAATCAGGGTGCTATCTCCTTAGCGAAAAATCAGGTGACATCGGAGAGAAACAAGCACATAGATCTTCGACATTTCTTTCTTCGAGAGAAAGTTGAAGCAAATGAGCTGATTTTTGAGTACATCCCTACAGGAAACAATCTTGCAGATATGTTGACGAAGACACTAGGAAGTAAAAAGATGAACACTCACCTAAATGAAATGGGACTTTTCAGATTAAACGGAACTGTACAAAATGGGCTTATTCAAGGGGGAGTGTAAGAAATATGCTATTAGTTGTGCCTAAGCCCATATTGCAACATTACTTATGTTTGTAATGGCAACACCTTTTTCTTGTGTTGTCAGAATGGCAACGGCCGTGTGTTGTTTATGTTCGATGTTTTATGTAGCCGCGCGTTTGTTTATTGTATGTTTGTGTGAGATGTTACGTGATGTATTTCTTTTCGTTTAAATATAGTTCTGTCTAATATAATCGTAATGTTTATCATTTACCATAACACCCACTATTTCTGCTAAAACTAACAATTATATCATATTTTTATTCATTATCTGTGTAGAATCAGCTACAAAAAGCTATTGTCCAATTCAACATTGTGGGTTAATTTGTAAAGTAAATTATTGATCTTCTAAATGGATTTAAAATTAAAATTTAACCTTCACATGTAGAAATATCTTATGCTTTGGAGACAATCAAAATAGCATGTTTTTATTTTTTTTAAATGCAGCATTCACATATTTCTACAAACAATTGTTAAAATTTTATATCAATGCACATATTTTATAAGTGAAATACAAAACAGTCTTTAAAGTACAATAATATATTAAAACACAAATTTCAAAGTCAAATCTTGCTATCTTGGCGTTAAGTCATCGATAAACCCACGCCAAAATGCGATAGCAACCCTACAATTGCATTGCAAGAAAAAATCCTATTTAACTATTATAAAAAATTAATTTATTGAAAGTTCAGCTTTAAGAAACCAATTTTCAAACCTTCTTTTCAAGATCTTAACATACATTTACTTTTAAAAAGACAAAAAGAAGCATAAAATATGAAACTACTTACACTGCGCAATTCAGATGAATGTCCAGGAATCTATCCATTTCTTCGGCAGTTTATAAAGCCATATTTTCCTTTTTTCGGGATCTTGAGGAAATTTAAACATTTCCTACGTCTTCCTCCAATGATTAGTGCCATTTATTATACCACAATCACCCATTTTACAGATAAAATACATATCAAACATCAGACAAGTAACGTGCGCTCGCCATTGAAATAGCATAGGCAGACGGTAACAGACAGTTACGGCAGGAGCTTCAATGGCGGTTGCGCCAGCCTGTCTATATAGGAGCCTTACAGCAGGGGGTATAGCGGGTACGTTTTCAGAACATGCGTGCCTAACAAAAAGTTACCTTTTTTCGACAGATGGTTCTGAATATCGCAGGTTTGGTGAGATCTGACTTTGTGCCAAGAAGCGAATATATTCAATTTGCGGCAACGCTTTTTCACTTCCGGAATCTTTGCAGCAGCATAAACAGTGTATATGCATGTTTTATGAGATTTATAATAATGGCCAGCAAAACTTAGATACAAGATATTTTCGTCGTCTCATAAAGTAATAAATGGACTATAAGTAAAGGTATGTTTTAACTTTCTTCATAATTATAGTAATGCTTCATGTTTTCATTGTATATACGTGTTAATCAGTATATAATTTAAAACATATATATCTAATTTATAGCATAACAGACGAGTTAACTTATTTTTAGCTGTTGAAGTGTATTTGAAATTTTAACACTTTAAATAGGTTTGCTTGTCATGCTTATGCTCTTAAACATTTGTATATTTAAAAAATTTTATTTTTATATTTCTCTTGGGTAAGTAAATTTTAGTACCTGCTCGTTAATATTTTGTATGCCTTAATAATATGTGTTTATTGTTTCTAAACCATTTGAGAAATCAGGTTCAGGTAAAACTGACAACATTTAGTTTTAATTGTTTGAGTATATTTGAAATTTCCACATGTTAAACTAGCAAATTAAAATCTTTAATATTTTAGTTAAAATATTTTGAATTAATTTAGCATTTTCAGATTTTCTTTAGCTTAAGTGCCAGTTTTAATTTTTTCAATAGTAGATATAAGATATACATCTGTAAAATTTATTACAATTACTATAATTTGCAAATTTTCTATTCTATTTAAAATGCAAATCGTACTAAATTCTCAAATATAAAGTCATACTATAATGTGGGAATATCTTTTCAGTCATGAATAATAGGTGTTCGTTATAAAAGCATAGACTAATTTAATGTCCCAGTAAGCCAAAAGCTTTAGAAAAATGTACAGATTCTCTTCAGAAATTACCCGATGCATGTTATCCTTAACATTAATCATAATTTGCAGTCTTCTAAGTTCGAAGTACATACATATCCTCTCTTTTTCCATCAACCAATCTTAACTAATTATAAAATATGCAATTTTTACTTTTATGCACTATTTTAATTCTTTTTTCTCAAAATATTCATGCTACCCAGAATCCCAGGACGTAAGTTGGGTTCATGTCATTCATAAGCTTTAGCATTATACCTACAATAGCATGTTTAGCAAAATAAATAAGATTTCTTTTAGAAAATGTTAAAAAAGAACATTGTTTAAACTCTGTTTACATCTCAAAGTTAAAAGCAAAGCCCTGTAATTTTTCATTTTTAACAAATATGTCTAAAGCAGTTTTGCATGAATATTTTAAACATTTTTTATTTCTTCATTTGTTATTTACTTGTGTTTTGTTGTTATTTACATAGATCATGTAAATATGAATAATAAACATAATTAGCTGCTTGTTATTTATTTTTTTTTCTATTGTTTGATATAGTTTGTCTGAATGGACCATGTGCATTAAAATAACTAACCAACCTGTTCAAATTATACCATTGTACTGTAATCTATGTAATGATTGTTTCAAAATTTAAATATTATTTTACAATTCATTGTTGAAAAGGAGCCAATACAATCATTGACATCAAATATATAAATTCTCATGAAATGTTCTATATCGTCAATGTAAAAATTAGTGAAATCTGCGAATATTTTGTGGTTGCGACAAAATTTTGCATTTTTGTGTTGACTTACAAAAATTTGACACAACTGCAGAATGTTTGTTATAGTGATTATATGATCAAAGCCCCATACAGTAATTTAATTATGAATTCAGAAGTATTGATTTCTATCCTAATTTCAGACAAGCATAACTTTTATCTCATCAAAATATGTTTATGTTAATCTATATTTTATTAAAATGACTTTTTCACATCAATAGATTTTAATTGCTAAGCATTTGATATTTTTTAATTTATAACTTAAAACCTATTTAGAAATATTAAAAAATTATTTTGAAATAATTTTATTTTGGAGAGTCATATATGGTATATTTTTTCCGACTCTAACCTCAGAGCCCTAATTATAATCATTGGTGCAAAGTGTGAGATCAATTTTTTGGATATAAGAATTTTTTTATAAAGGGAATATCTAACTTTGTCTCAAAGTGTAGTCTGTTCAAATATTTTCCTGTCAGTTATTTTCCCATCATAAGCTAGCAAATTTTTTAACATATGAAACTGAGATGATTCTAGCTGACATTGAGGTAGCATCTACAGATTATACTTTACAGATTATCTTCCTCTCTTATAATATGAGCAAGCATGGAAGTGTAGAAGACCCAGACCGTCCGACTCATCCAAAGGACACGAGCAACAATTTGGACGGCCGGAAGCATGGAAGTGTGCATTTTTTAAAACTAAATTCATTGTTAGAGGTTATAATTAAATTGACTATATTTTGTACACACTGGTTGATTATTGTATGCTCGCTGATTGGTTATTGTATAAAAACAGTAAAGATATATAATGGAGACGAGGCAACAAAAGTGATAAAGATAAGAAAAGGAATAAACAATGATAGTACTTTATCCTTTGAAAACTACTTTAAGAGAAAGTCATTTTACTTTAATTTTTTCTGTGTAAGAAACTCATTTCAGTGAGGAAAATGAACTGCCAATTTTTAGCTGCTCTATGCCATTGTGTGGCTGAAATGCTATATATTGATTTTTTCATCAATATATGACATAGTCTCTAGATTCTATTCTCATGTTTTTATAAAACGGTAGGATAGCATCCTGTTCAACAAAACTCTCTACAAATTGAACTGTTTTCAGTTATCATATTTCAAAGTGGTTTATATATATATATTTTTCAAATTTCAGATCAAAAAACAATATCTGATCTGTGCATCCTTCTCTGCTGTTTTAAATACAGGAGAGCATTTTGTTTGATGCAATTGTCTATGAATTGAAATGTTACCATAAATTCTAGAATGTTTGAAAAATTCAAATTTTCGTAAAGACCGAGTGTTGATCTAGCCTTATAAATTGTGGCAATCACAGGGAACTTAACTTCAAGCAACACTTCATAATACTGATCAATTGCAGTGTAAAGAGTTTCAATTTGTTGACAAACATAATATGCATTTCTCCCTTTTTTTTTTATACTGATCAGTAGAAGGTATTAAAGTGAATCTAAAGTTTTTACTCATTATCTGAATAAAATAATCCTAAAAAGCAATTTTGACAGATGGTCAGAAGAAGAGGGTTGGAAGATGGAGAGCATCAGATTCAGCAATGTACTACAAAATTGGCACCTAAAATGATCTTTAACTGAGGAAGATTTATATAATTATTATTTTATGATCTGTATACAAGAAGTAGAAAATATTATGTATTTAAAAAAAAAAAAAATTTTTGTGAATTTAATGGATATTTTTCTTTTATAGTCATAAAGCCAACTAAATAGAAGGTGAGACAGTCTAAAGTTGTATTTTAATCATATTCCCAGTGTAGTAACTAGCAACTGTGGATCATCTTTTTCTTTTATTTACCCAGATCGTCAGACTTACTTGAAGGGGTAACTGTTTGAACTGCTGGGACAATGCTAACCAATTTAGACCAGCCCTCAATGGAGGTGGCAACCACAAGGACCATACCATCCTTTCCCTAACTCATCACCTTCCAGGACTTTTGGACCTACAGACTATTTTGTTGGAACTTGTTAAGACCAAATAAAGTACTACACAGAAAATAATAAAACTTATTATATACTGCAATCAGGGACGTAAGTGGGCAATCTTGTCTGGGGGGGGTGTGAAGGAAATTTTTCCGACTAATATTGAAAATTTCCGATTTTACAAACAAGTGAGTTAACTTTTGTTTTTGAGCGAGTGCATTGCTGTTCTAGTGACCTTTATGCATTTCAAAGTCTACACAGCAATTATTTGTTTTAATTTTCGAATGTTTAGTATATATGTCCAAATCATACCCCAATTTAAAAAAAGAAATAGTCTCAAAACCAAATTTTTAGTTTTAAGGATTTTGTTTTATAAATAATTGTACATTTGTTTAATTATCGGATGTGTTACGCAAATGCCCAGATCTTTAGCTACCAGTTGAAACAAGGCAAGTTTCTAGGGCAAAAATTAGTAGAATTTTAAATATATTTGAAAAAGTATTTAATTTTGTACATTTTGGGATTTTTCTTCGAATGCACTTGACACATTCTTAGATGATTGTCTAGCACTTAAAAACCCGTGAGTTTCTATACCAAGAATTGGTTGTGTAAATTTCGGAACATGCATCTTTCTTTTGGTAAAATTGGGTCTTTTGTTAGGTTTTTATAAGTTATTAAAACTTTATTACTTTTTTCTAATTTCCAAATGCACTTTGCACATTTCCAAATAATTTCCTCAAAAAAGAAGAAAAAACGCGTTTCTAGGCCAAGAATTAGCTTTGTAAAACACGGGATGTGTATAATAGCATGCATATATACATTGTTCAAAGGAAATTAATATGACATGATTTGCAGTGCTCATAAGGGGTTGCCGTTGTTTCATTTCCTCGATATTTGTTTTCAAAAAATTGTCCAGACACGGACGTAAAAAAAAAAAAAAATTCCAAATGGTCCATCAGAAAACTTACCTACATGTAGCTACACACATATTCTTAAATACATTGAAATTACATTTTTTTAGGTTATCTGATACTTATTTCGCCGCATCTAAAACAAGAAGATTAGCTTAATTCTACAGTTTGAATTCTACAGAAAGTTGTATTTACCTTTGCATTCTAACAATTTTTTTTTAATTACAACATTTTTTTTTTAAGAAAACGCATCAAAGCAACAAATGCATCTCCCTTAATGAGATGCGTAGGACTGGGGTTTCTCCCCAGCACATGCCTGAACACTCTCCTAGAGATAGCCGTGCGTTATGTTACGAGTTGGTATAATATATATATTTTTATAGAGAGATATTATCCTATAAGAGATAGTAATATTGAATAGGGAGGTGTATGACTCGTTTGTGACTGTGGATATTAGGAGCGGGTGAGAGGATCGGTGACAGTTAATGTCTGCCGGTTCCTGTTTCTCATGTATGGCCGTGGTGTACTTAGCCGAGCTTAGCGCCCGAAGTGCGCAAAACTTTGCTGGTTTATAAAAAAATTTCAACTTCGATCAAAGTCTTTGAGATATAAATACTTCGAAAGAACGTAAGATTAAATAAACCAATTGCAGAGACGGGAAGTCCCCAAAATATAAAAACATTTTCTTTTTAATTGAACACCAAAATTTTTAGTATAAGTAATTTACTTTAAACGAGTCCATATTAAGTGGCGCAAACAGAATCAGAAATGAATGAAGTAATATAAATCATAACATCACCATATTTTATGGACAGCTGACTTTTAAAAGCAAAAAATTATGTTATTCATTATTTTGATCTATTTTACTGATTTCTTCATCGATATTTAATATGTAAGATCATTTTATTACTTTTTTGTTTCCTACTTATAGTGGCAGCTCTAGTAGAAAGGTTGTAACTATTAAAATACCAAATAATGACCACAAAAATGTGAATACAATATTCCGCAACTATCAATGTTGGTATATTATTTTGAAATAACTCTTTAATTTTAAATAATATTTTAGGGGATTTTTATTTGAACAAGAAGGAAATATTTTAATTTAAAAATATAATAATAGCAATTATAAATAAATTAATGATTATTTATTAATAAAAATATAATATATAAAATGTGTCTACAAAATGTACAGCAGTAAAATTATAACTAATGGAAATTCCTATTTATTGGACGCTCAGCTATTTAACATATTTTTTCGATTAAAAAAGGTTTATAAAAACATTTCGACATTGCTACCATTTTAGTGTAACATTCTAATTTATACACAATTTAATATCGAACGGTCGCATTATTATTATTTAGTATTTTTCAAAAAGATGTCTGTTTCTATGTGTGTGTAACGCGTAGCAGAAAATTCAAGCTTTCAACAGTTTTGAAGATCTGTATAGATTTAGTTGGCATCTTAGCTTATGCAAATATGCACCTCGCCGGGATTATTTTTCTTTTAAATTTCAATTAGTTTAAAGGTTATGAATATTTGAAATCGAAATTTCGTTGCTTCTAAATCCATTCCTTTAAATATTCAGAACATAAAGTTCCCAGCAGACTATTGTTTGAAGAATAGCAGATGTTTATAGACAATTAGCGCGACACAATATGGGTGATAAAATCAAAAATTCTAAGTTCCAGAATTTTACAGATATTATTTTGATTTTTTTAAATGAGCAATTATTTTATTTTTATAAGAATTCGCTCGATAAATATCTTCTATAGCACGAAAATATTCGGAGATAATATTTAATTATCTAATTTTACTTTTCGGCATTTATTTCATGAAAGTTCAGCAGACGAAAGACATAAAGTGATTTAAATTGAGAAGTTTCCTTATTTCTTCAGTTTTAAAGATATTATTTATATTTTTCAAAATATAATTACTTTCTATTAAATGCATTGTGAAAAAATCATTTAAACGGGATAACTACAAACATAATCCCGATTTTTACCTCCTTGCTTTTTGTTCAATACTAAAGGTGTCGCAGCGAAGCGAGAAAAAGCGTGTTTAAGCGCTTATTTAAGGCGTACGGTTTGCATATGCAGATTAAATACGCGCCCACATATGCAAACCGACATCGCAATGAATCATTTAGGTGTTTATAAAGAGCAGATTACGCCCGTGTAGCATCTGCGGCCGCACAGTAGACTATCACTGTTATTTGCAATAGAAGCTAAATTCTATTTTCGTCTATATTAGTCTTACTATAATGGAATTATCAAGCAATAGTCTCGGCTACCAACAGGAAAACCAATGAATTGGTTGCCTTTACAGTATAGAAAATGCATTTTAAAGAAAAACTTGCATGACTTAATGCTCCATATCACTAAAACCGTTTATTTTTGCTAATTCAATTTTGCTACAATATATTTTGGTGCTAGTCATTATAGTATTATAAGACAAGCATGTAACCTAAAATGTTATCTACTTTCTTTTAGAAATTTCTCTGGAAAGGCATATTTCCTGAGAGCTTATCTGCCATAATTCTGCTTTTTTTCTTTTACTTATTGTATTTGAAAACTCTTGAAATTAACTTTATATAAATTTCTTAACTTTCTAGTAAAAATTTGTAGAATGTAATAGATTTTAAATCGAATATTCAATAAAAGAAACTTTTAAAAAAATGCAAAGCACAAGTGCTCTTTCTGTGGTGATATTGACGGGAGAAAATTTTCTAATAAGATATTTATTGTACTAAAAAGGTTTAATTACAATAATTTAAGAAAAGGAAACACCTTAACTTTAAAAATTAAGGAAATTTATTAATTTTGAAAAAATACATTGAAATTTAAATACGGTACAAATAAAACCTGTAAAATAATACTTTCTTTCGGAATTAAACATTATAAATAAATTAATTTCATCGCAATTTGTACTACAATAGATTCCTTAAAAAGATTATAAAGAACATTTGGGGGGGGGGGGGGGAAGGAGATGAAAAAGATTTTATAAGGCAAAGATAGCATAACAGAGTCCTGCTGCTAAGAAAAGGTTATCTTTCGTGAAGGATTTTATAATGGAAATTGTGCTTTATTTGTTTTACTGATCAGATAGTCAAAAAAGAACCTAATACTAGGCAACATGTCAAGACTATCCGAGCTGGGATAAAACTGAATTTTGATTTTCGACACTATTCTAATATTTATTCAACTTTCTACATACATATTACCATGCATTTGATTTATACGACGGAATTAATAAAACATTTTTATTTCAAAGCAGAAGATATAAAATTTCATACGAATGACGACCGCATTTAAATATGTAATTGTAAATACTTGAAATTCCTTAATCACAAATAGTTTAAATACAAACATGTAAATATCGTTCATTTTTCCTGATAATATATCAACCAATTATATTCTATAAGGATTGCGTCTCCATTCAAAATCTGTAGATCGCTTTTGCACTTTTTAGTTCTCTGCAAGTAATACCTAATGCGGAATGGCAACACGAAAACTTGCTATGTTCTACAAATTTGTGAACTTTTATAGAGACAGATAAATTCAGTCTTATCACTCAGTCGGCATTAAATTTCACAAAAATGAGGCCATACTACACAATTTATCTGTGGACTATGACCAAAACCAAGCGTTAATGGTTACAGAACCCGCCTAAAGGGGACGTTCTCCAAACTAGGATAACTTTAGCATCTATGTAGGATTCTGCAATGGGACTATCCTATGTTTTGGAACGCCTCTCTTTGGTGGTTTCTGTTAGTATTTATAACTTAAAAATTTACTGCAATTTAAGAGTAATATTATTTAAGTTATAAAATTAATAACATTTTAAATTAATTAATCAAACTTCCAATTTTTAAAATTTTTTCAATTTTTAAAATTTTTCCAATTTTAATTTTTGCCGCATATGCAGCCATAAGTCAAACACTATGTTATTCAATATTTATATTTGTAGAAATAATTTGTTGCTATCATCTCTAAAATTTTTTTCTCCCGAGTTCTGCATTTTATACATTCGTTACATCTTTCAGGGTTACGAAGCCTAACTTTTTTATTTAATAAATTGGTTTAAATAATTAGTTGCAAATATGTATTAATATATTAAACCCATTTTCACACTTACATATGTTTAGGCAAATTATTTTTCTCTCAACTTAAAAAAGGAAATACATCATCATGAAGAAAAACAAGAAAAAATAAAAAGTATTAAGTTTTTTCGTCCTCATCAATTTGATATATAATATTCTCCCGAAAAATAATCACAGTATGAAAGGACAAATTGCATAGATTTTATAGATTTTAATATGAATAACATGTATGGTTGGGGAGTCTCTGGCAGACATCGGGGCGTTACGAAAAATATAAACACTTTGGGCGCTTATATCTCCGAACCTAACAGATAAAAATATCACCAACTTTTACTTGTTTTGTTGGAAATATAGTACCTTTTATGTATATATAGAGAGATAATTTCAATATTTTAGTATATTGGTATCTTTTTTTCGAAAAACTAAAAAGTTTTTGCCGGAGAGAATTTTAGTCTCCTTGCTTTCACTCGAACTATTTTCTAAATTATGAAAGATAAACCATAAGCGATAAGAATGTTTAGTAAGAAATCCAAGTTCTAGCTTAGTAATGGGTTTTTATAGATCTAATGCAATTTTCGAGGAATCGTCTTATCAAGTTTAAAAAGATTGAAATTTTCCTGTTTTTTAAGTTTATAAATGCTTATTTCTCGAAAACGAAAAGTGGTAGCTATGAACAATATTAGGTAATTTGTAGTCCTTTGAAAACCATATAGGAGTGTATAATTGGAATTTGGATAGGTTCTTAGTTTTTGAAATAAAGTGGCAACAATTTCGATATTTTAATATTTTGTAAATGTGGTCCTAATTTCGATATTTTAATATTTTGTAAATGTGGTCCTAATTTCGATATTTTAATATTTTGTAAATGTGGTCCTAATTTCGATATTTTAATAATTTAAATAATTTGAAAAAGTGGTTCTAATTTCGATGTCTTAATATTTTGTACCATTTTGAAAAAATGGCTCAAATTTTTCTATTTAATTATTTAAAATTATTTTAAAATTGTCAAAAAAGGCATAATATCTGCATAGAAAGATGTTATTCAGGCGAAATCATTTCGACTCGGGCCGTGCCGAAATTTTATAATGCTGTTTCGGGCCGGGCTCAAACTTTGCTTTTAAAAAAGGCCGAACATATTTTGTAAATTTTTCAGGGGCCGAATATATTTATTTCGCCAGGTCGAACATATTTAATTTAAAAAAATTTTCAAATGAATTTTAATTGAATACCTGAAATAATTGTCTTTATTTCACCTATATATAGATAAATGTTTAAAAAAATTATCTCAATTCTTCGTCGAAAAATTTCACTCTTTCCCGGCCGTTCAAATAGTTGCTCAAGTCCTCAGGATGAGTCGGACGGTCTGGGTCTTCAACACATTCATGTTTTTAACATATATGAATATAAATTATTTAGGGCCGGATCAAGTCGAGACTCAATGGTCTTTGGGCAGGGTTTAAGCACTGGTACAGTCGTGCCAGACAGGGAAAAAATCTAAATTTTCATCCCGTTCTGACCCGTATTGAAACCACTGCTGATCTTTTTGTATAGTTTAGTGTTTCATTCACAATTTGTTATTTTATTTTATCGCAGAAAATTTATTTAAATGACGTATGATTTGTTAAATGATACCTTTAAAAGCACAAACATTTTATAACAAAATTTAAAAAAGGAATAAAAAAAATAATAATCATTATGAGAAACGTATATAAACAATTCTTATGCATGCCTTTAAATAATTTAAAAATACTACCTTACTTTACGCGGTCACAACCCAGTTCTGCGAAAAATTGAAGCAATCTAGGCTGAATGAAGATTCCATGCTTTTCAGCATTCTACAGAAAATGCATTCACATTTTCTGAGGGTCATAAATTACTTGCCCAATTAAAGACACTTTTAAGGGAATACATACTGGGTTTGCTTTCCAAATCCCTGGACAATGTGTTTCAGTATTTTTCTCCTGCTGTTTTGCCGATTGCATAGCGAAGAAAATAGATTTTTTCCGAAGAACTCTTACCAAATCTAATTGCTGTTGCATGGTTTTGTCCCCACATATGGGCACTACAAATGATCTGCACCCTCCGGGTGCAAGGTCTGCTTCTCCGAATTTCCTCAAGTAAAAGGCCGAAAAAGATTAGGGACTTCCTGGACCGACCTCGTTGTTATCCTACTTCCAGGTGGCTCAAATGTATTTAAATGAGATTTATGACACTGCAAAGAAATCATTTGCTCGACGTTCATCAGATGGCTTTACTTCAACATGGATTTCAAGGATTTTGTTTCACAAGAGAATCGGTGATTTTGTAGTGAACATTTAGAAAATTAAAGTAAAATATAAGTTTTTGAAATTTATGGTGAACAAAACTCACATTTATTCCGAATTTTTTTCCGAGTGATTGCCAAATTTTCCGACTTTTTTGAGTCAGGGTGTGTGTGACCGTCACCTCCGAAAGCAGAGGCCGGAGCACTAATTTTTGTCGTCTTGGCTTGTAGGCCCACTGCGAGTAGGTCTTCCAGATCGCGATCGAAGCTTTTGCTATTTGTTTCCCTTTTAATTCTCTGTTCGATGTAAAGGAATCATAATTTATCAGTAAATCAAATAATATTCATGAAATTTGGAAGTATTTTCGATAATGTTCATTAAAATGGGTGATTTAAAATCTTAATATTGCTGTACATTTCCTTAAAATAAAATATTTATAATGACTCATTCACTGTAGGAGCAAAGATGAAAGGATTCCATTCAGTTAGTGTTTTAATAAAAGTTTGAAAAAGAACCCTGTATATTTATTACTTAATCAGGCATTTTATTTGAATAATTCTTCAGTACATTCAGCTAAAGTATGCAGAAACTAAAATGATTACTGAATACTATATCTTTAAATATCATAAGATAATCATTAAAAAGAAACTCAGAATTTAACTTTTAATATGCTTACGTGTTTATTTATTTTTATTTCATTTTATTTTATTCATTTTTTGTTGTTGTTATAAATTGTAAAATGATTTAGAATTAAGATAAAATACTAGTTGAATGTCATTCATTAACCTATGCACTATAAATTGTAGAAGTTCAGGTTTTCTAATATAGCACATCTTATATTCCCTTTTTTACTACCAGACATTAACAAATTGTAAACAATTTTGCTTAATTACAGAGTTTGAAATACCTCAGGGGCTTTGAAAATTTAATAAAGCTGTATAATAAAACTTTTTGGTATTAATATTTCATTTACAATTCCATTGAAGTGAAAATGTAAGAAAGATTAAATTAGCTTTGTATTATTAAAATAACATTAACTATAATATAATGAAATATACAATGGTAACTTGAAATTGTAAGTTAGTTACTTTGCTTTTTTCCAAGTTATTTTAACAATTTTCAATAACATAATTAATAACTCGCTACATAAAAAATAAAATGTGCCCAACCTAAACACAAATGACTTCCTAACCTATTCTTCTAAAATTTCAGCATGCCATAACAAATAATAAAAAATATACGTGCAATATATTAAGATACTATATCTTTTATATGCAATCACTTACTTATCAAACAGTTAAAATATGTTATTTGATGTGTGAAATATTCCATTTTACATTATTTTACTTTCATAACTTTAGTGTAGCATTTTTATTGCTACGATTTCTTACTATTGACAATATCTTAAAAAGATAATGACATTTTTTTATCTATATAAATAAAATTGAAAATACATGTATCTGTCTGTGTGTTTATCTATCTCATCATCACGGTAGAACTGCTGCATCGAATTTCATGAACATTCTGTGGGTAGCTTTGAAATAGCCCTACTTAAAATTTAGTCCATGTTTCGAGTTTCTAGGACCAGGGATTGTCGAGATATGAATAAAAATCCCACAATTAAACCTTCCATAAAAATAGAATTATGCAGATGATATATTTTCCACAAATTTATTAAGAAAATTATATCATGATGCTTAGCAACGCAATTAAATCAAATGTGTTTATTAGGCAGACGATTATTAAATTTTTTAAGATTTAAATAATAAAGAAATCAATATAAAACAAAATTTTATAACCATTTTTATACAATTTTAGCGCTTTTATTTTAGTTTATATTGATCCAATTTCATATATATTTTATAATTTGTTTTCAAACGAGGATGTTTTATTCAGATCTGCTTGAAGATAATTTTGTATAGAAAACACAGAAAGGAGAATTAAATGAAATATTTTAATAGAATGTTTTGAGTAAGAATGTCATTTAGAATACTGCAGGAATTTGCACATATATTAAATCATGGGCAATGTCGGGTATATCTGCTATTAACAGTATACATAAAATTGTATGTTGTACATCTATCTGTCTGTTTATTATCTCAGCACGGTAGAGATCACCTATTTTCATTTCATTAGAATTATTATAAAATTTCAAAAATTGAGACTCTAAATATTAAAACTTCACATCAAATTCTGAATTTTAGGTTTCTTGTATTATATGGTCAGTATGAAGAACGGACATACTGCTAGTCTATTAAAAAATATCACACAACTAACAACATTATTAAAATAATTTTAAAATATTTACAGGAAACTGAATAATTTATGACAACATATTAAGTATACTAGATAAATGAAATGAATCACACAAGCTAAACCTAATAAAAGATACATTTTAAACATTGAATGATTTTAAATACTTCACAATTACTTAACAAAGCTTAATTTTACAAATGTCTAGGCAGTTTTCTTAATTAATGTGACAACAATAAAATTTTAAAACAAACTAAGAAAACTCTAAAAGGTTTGTTGACGTTATAATTAGCAACAAAAAAATTTAGAATCCAGTTAGCGTTAATTGAATAGCAATAATTTGATTGCCATATATTTAAAATTCTATGTAATTTTAAATGACATGATAATAAGCAAAAAATGGTAAGCACTTACTTCTAAATGGCATTTTCAGTTTTTCACATTACATTAATAAGGTAATTAGTAATCCAATGTTATAAGGTATGTAGTCGAAGGTATGCTGTTCAAAATGTTTATAAAATCATGAACTAACATATAAGACATTCAAAAATACGATAAAAAGACCGTTATGCATCCACACGCGCGAGCCCACGTACTGCACTGCCCATCGATACTTCTTTGTGTGGGCTACTCTACTAGGGGAGAACTTTCCAGAAAAGTTGAGACGGAGGAATTCGGATTCGAAGGTCAGAATTGGGCCTACCCCTCATACGTCACGAGGTACAGGGGGGGAAAGCAGTTCGGCCTTTTCTACCGGGGGTGACGGTGTGACCCCCCCCCGGTACTTACGTCCCTGACTGCAATTTTACACTGCCAAGGACAGATAAAGGAAGAAATAACAGGGGAAGGGGGATTTACTTTGATAATGTTTGTATTCATCATTTACCTAGTATACATATTAATCAATTGTTGAAACTAATCAGAAATTTGTGCTTAATCATAAAGTATAGCAAACTAACCATATATAAAATGCAGTTCATTTCATTCTAGATATTTTTCTTGGTGTTGCATTAAGGCAATTAAGTGATGCAATCTCCCTAATCATCCTTAACTTCTATGGTGACCTACGAAGTGAGTTTTACCACACATCTAACATGACTTTCATAGAACATTGAGCTTGAACTGCGTAATCTAGCAATTGAGGGTTGCAGTGATTTAAATCACATAGATTTAAGAAAAAAATAACTAATTTAAATCAATTAGATATCAAAATTTGAAATTTAATAGAAATAAAATCATTTCTTTAACTTAAACAGTATTATAAAAATATAAAAAAAAAAATCTGTAACTGCTATCAAAAAGTATTTAAAAACGAAATATTAATTAGAACACAGTCATCTTTTGATATTGGTGCTCTGTATTATTTATTACTTTCCTTATATACATAATGTATAAGGAAAGTATTGTGACGGGGTCGAAAATTCGAATTCGAGTTTTCGACGGGAGAGCACGTTTCAAGCATCCCTGATCACGAATCAAACATTTTTGGAGTGATGTGTGTGTGTGTGGTTGAGTGAGTCTGTGGAGACGATAACTGACGAGCGAATGGACCGATTCGAACCAAATTTGGTACAAAAATCACAATTCGTAAACACTGGAAGCCTATTGCTTTTATACGCAATCGAATGTTCAGAACACCTCTAAATTTTCGAATGAAATTTTGAAAAAATTGTCAAAAAATCAAAACCGCTAATAAAGTTACGCAAATAGACATTTCTTATGTAATTTTTCATTAGAAAATGATTGGCATAAATTTTAGAACGTTAACATGAACCGTTCTCGAGATATTGCATATTTTTCAAAAAAATTATCAAAAAGTCATATAAAATGAAAAAAAAATATTTCCTATTGAGAAACATGTTCACTTTTCATATGTAATACCATACGATAAATTTAGTGACATTATTCTCGTGGATCTAGCTCATTCCATTCATGAAAAAGCTACTTTGAGTAATACTTCTGTATTTGAACGCCAATAATCATTTTTCTGCTGTAAGAATAACATATTTCTTTGTCCATAACACTTGGCGAGATTTTGGCGACGAATTTGGCGTAATGTCGCCAACTTGGCGACTTTTTGAAATGATGCCAAATTAACGAAAATCTCGCCAAATGGATAAAAATGACGCTAAATCAATGAAAATGACGACTAATTGTCGAAAACTCAATATCTTGGAAGGAATATTAGTATCTACTATAAGAAAAACCTATTTTTTTACAGTAAAAGTAGTAAATTCATTACATTATATAAGGAAAGTCATGTGTTGCCCACATCAGATTTTCTTTATAAAGAAGGATCTTTATTGCCTTTGATTTGAAACGGAAAGATACTTTTTATCAATCTTTATTCTTTAGTTTGTATTCTTATAAACATTATTCCTTAAAAGTTTCTCAAATAAATGAAAAATAGCTAATTTTTTTAAGGACATTTATAGAAAATTAAAAGTATTTAAATCCATTGATATAACTAAATATATTTTTACTTTTCTTTAATTTTTAATTCGTATGATGAGGATAAGCAAATTGGGCATTTCAGACTTCAAGTCTTTATAAACAAGATAAAAAAATGCAGATTTAGTTTTAACTTTATTTTTTTAAACTATAACTATAGTCAACTTTGATTAGCTATATTTTTTAATTTTTTTTTATTAAAAGAATAATTAAAAAATATATAGTTAAATATTTATTTTCAGAAAGAATTAACAACCATGACATTTAAATATTTTAATTTAAAGAAAACGTTTTGTGAATATATATTTTTATTAATGTCAAATTTCAAAAATACAAACATACATTCAATGCAAATAAAATGTCACTGCCTATTCAATTTATGAACTGTCTGCATTAAGAGCATTTTTTCAACATTTGGTGTAATTAACAGAACATTATGAAATAGATTAGGTTTGTATGGTTTATTTATATATAGCTTTCCAAAAATGTTCAAAGTGTTCAGGGGATCTTAAAACATTAATATATTTGCCAAAATTTCGAATTTTAAAAATTTTGAGAAAACAATGCTGGTATATTATATTATATATAGTTTTCCTGAAATTTTTCAGAATTCGAAATTTTGACGGATAAGCACATTTTAAGATCTCTTGAACATATTTCAAATACTTTTTGAAAATATATTATGGCCCTCTGTATGTGTATGTATGTGAGGTGTGGACATAAGTCAAAAATGAATGTTCGTACCCCTGTTAAAATTTAAGCACTGATAAAATTGAAGCACATGTGAAAATATGATGTGGGCGGCATATGATTTTGACTTACCCTACCTGGTGTAATGATTTTATTTCTATTACAGCGAACTCATGGTGTACAAGATCCACAAAGATTTCAGCATTAAATTATTTTATCACCACGTCAATTTAAATTGGGAACTTTTGGCAACTTACTAGTCCAAACGAATGATGTATGTATTCATACTTGTGCAAAATCCTCATCAAAATGAAATTGATATTTAATTAATATCAATTGAAATAACTGACTATTGACAAATTTTTAAGCTTCTAAATACAAAACTATAACAAAAAAATATATATATATCTTCTCTCGTAAATGAAATGATCTGACTAATGTTGCCTAATACTGCATATGGAAATTTAACTTATATAACAATATGCACTATTTTTTTAATTTTATATAATTTATTTGAAAAATGTGCAATATCTCAAGAATAGTTCATGGTAGCATTCTAAAGTTTGAAATAATTTTTCAAAAATAAATTCGAAAATCGTGCAATATCTCATTTTAAAGTTTGAAATTATTTTATTTTAATTAACTGTATGCAAAGGTCTGATATTTTGAATGATTTTTCAAAAATTCATTTGAAAATCGTGCAATGTCTCGAGAACGGTTCATGCTAGCATTCTGTAGGTTTAAATTATTTTTTATTAAACAATATTTATAGGTCTAATTTTTTAATGATTTTTTGATAAATCTATTCGAAAATCTTGCAATATCTCGAGAATGGTTCATACTAGCGTTTTAATGTTTGAAATGATATTTTAATGATATTTTCAAAATTTATACGAAAATCATACAATTTCTCGTGAACGGTTCAAATGGCATTTTATTTAACACTATTCAAGCATTCTAATGATATTTTATTTAACAGTACTAAAAGTTCTGATTTTTTTAATGATTTTTTCAAAAAATTATTCGAAAATCGTGCGATATCTCATGAACGGTTTAATAATTATTTTATTTAACAGTATTCAAAGGTCTAATTTTTTTTTAATGATGTTATCAAAAAATTATTTGAAAATCGTGCAATATCTTGAGAATGGTTCATCCTAGCGTTCTACAGTTTGTATATTTCGTTGATTTCGTAAAAATTACGTTTTAAATGATTTTTTTTTTTTTTTATCATTATTAAAAGTGTTGATTTTGGTTTTGATTTTTTCAAATATTCAATCGAAAATAGGTGGAAGAGTGTCTTCTGCACGTTTAAAATGAATAAAATCATCTCTAAAATAATAGTCAATAGTCATCTCAATAATAGTCATCTCTAAATAAATAGTCATTTTATGCGCAATTTTTCTTATAAAACGAATGGCACATATTTCAGAACGCTAGTTCGAACTGTTTGTCAAGAACGTTTTTCAAATAAATTTATCTGAAAAATTGAACTATAGTAAATGTCTTCAAACATAGTAGTGAGCATCGTCAAAATAGTATCTTCACTGGCCTCATGGATAGAAAAATATCACAACCGTTTAGATGCTTGCTATAGAAAATAATTGTGTGGAAAATCGAAAATTCAAATAATTTGTGATCTAATACTGCAAATCACAAATTATTTTATTTAGTTCTGGTTTTTTTTTACGTAATATCGTGACAAAATAAGATTTCATAGCGATATAAGCATTTGTTTTAGGCTCATATCTCAGATATTTTGTTCATATCTCAGAGACACACACTCACGGATGGATGTCTTTCCAAAAGTGTTCAAAATATGTTCAGGTGGTCGCTCTTCCTCAAATTATAGAATTTGATAATTTTCGTAAGCTAGAAAATTTTTAAGATTTGCACCTTATCAGTAAATGAATTAAAATTAAACTGATTGCAATACACTATTATTTTTTAAAAAGTAGATAACATTGCATGAAAACATTGGAAAGTTGTGTTTTATGTAATACCAATATTCTAAGTTATAAATAAGTGTAAGATGATGGTGCATATTGACAATACAAAAGGGGTATTTTTAAATATATTTTATGCTATAAGCTAGAAAATTTCCCTTAAGATTTGTAAATGCATTAAAATTAAACTTATGGTGTAGACAGCTTATGCTAGATGATAACAAATACGTAAAATACATTTATTTTTTTAACATTAGGTACTATTGTATGAAAACATTGGAGAGTTTATAGGGTTAACGTTTCCAAAATTGTGTTTTATAAAATACCTCTATTCTAAGTTATAAATAAGCTCAAGATAGTGGTGCACTTTTTTTAGCATTTATCGTAAGATTTTGAAAATATTTATGAATGAAAAATTAATTTACAGTTAAACTACATTGGTTAAATATTTTACAGTAAAACAACTAATTAAAGAATTCTAATTGAACAACAAGCTAACAAATTAAAAGAAAAACAAGGGCTATAATAAAAAATTGCACCTCTTTTATGTTCTGATTAATCAAGATGTGCAGGCTCCCAATACCATCTTTAAGGATTGAACCTTGTTGGTTAATATCCATAACAAACACCAATCAACAATACTTGCATCACTTTCATAAAATCTTGCTACTGCCCTTAAAAGAAATTTCAGTGCTTTGCATTTTAATGCATTTTTACATTAAGCCAAATAATGAAAAGTTTTGATGTTACATTGCCATGAGTATTTAACTTTCAGCATTAATCCTCATATCAAGTAATTATTTGACTTTATTTAAAAAATGACTATATATTCTTGAAATATAAATTAAACAAATATGGATTCCAGCAATAACAGAAGAAAAATTTGTTGAACAGAACCAGTAGGTATATTCAAAATTTTAACTAATAAAGTTAATGGTTGTATTGAGAGAACTGAATAGCTAACCTTTATGCTTATAAAATCTTACAAAAAAAAGAAATTTTAATTGGTATCTTCATTAAATATTCTAATTTAACATGTAGTAGTGGAAGGACATTTTTTGTACATTGTATTCAGTATATGTTCCTTTTGTTGCAAATTTCGCTAAACTACATATATAAAAATTCATCAAAAAATTAATTATGTATAAAGACTTAATGTTTATTATATTTTCAAATCAGTTTGTAAAAAATCCTAAATACAGTGGTAAAAAGTTGAAATTTATCATGGTTGTGGGAAAACAAAATTTCTAACATTCCAAACATTATTTAATCATGTGAATTGCATATAATGTTGGATTGTAAACACTAAGGCATTATACTGTAATCATCGTTAATTAATATTTATGAACCATGAGAAAATAGAGTGGTATTTGTACAAATTTAGAATGAATTTTTTATTTCTTTTATTCTAAAAATTAGAAATTCTTCAGTGCTTTCTTTTCTTAAACACGATACCTCCACACCATCACTATCTGCATATAAACATTTGAGCATAGTCTTATAGACTCTTTTACCTCGCATTCAATTAGTAATTTGTCTTATTCAATATAATATGCCATTTGACACTGAAGACTGCTTCCTCATAAGCTATATACTGATATTTGTCTTTTTACCTCCCTTGATACTAACATTTCCACCTTTGGCACAAATAAATATATCTTATTCGATATATTTTACAAATGATTCAAAATAATGGATATCATTTATTTTAAGATGAGACTAGACATCATGCTATCTCACAAAATTCAAAAAATGTATATTTCTTTCATATTATATACAATTAGAAATTTTTAAGTTGCATCATATTTACATCATAATTATTCGCCAACAAAGTCAATAGTCATGTCCACTTTTTCTCAGAATTCATCTAAAATCAAATTTATTTTTAAATTTGTTTTAAAATATATATTCTTAATTCAAAAATATAATCAGTTTTTAGGCTGTTCATGTATAATTAAAATAGAATTTTTGGTATAATTTATAGCTTTATATCCCTGGCTGCTTTTTTACCCATTGGCCAGTCTTTTCTTCAGCTTTAACATTGAAAAATAATTTCAGTTAAAGCAGCTTATTTCACTAAACTCCTTGTTTCCTGTTTTTATGTATAAGGTAAATGGTCAAGAGAAATAATAGAGCTGTAATACATGAAACAGAAAAAGCTGTGATTGTAGTTAAGCCTGTAACAGAACCTAAATAAAATGTCTTCAAAATCGTACCAAAAAAGTCATTTATATGTAATACAGGTACTAAACCCCTTGTACCCTATATTAACATACATGTTGAATATTCAAAATATGGTAACGAGCAGTATAACATCTAACAGAAATAGCAACGATTTGAGTTAAGACTTTATCAGTACCCAAATAAAATTGTGACACATATATATGTTTGTACATATATCTTGTCCCAAAGCAATTCACACATCAGGGTGTCCAGTCTACTGACTCTCTTTTGCGGTTCTGGAGGACATTCTGAGTAGATGCCTGAAGGCAGAGTGTTGTATATCATCCTGAGGTCACCCTTGAAAGACCTTTTATCTAGCAGAATGTTCCTAAGCAAGACTCATGTGAATAGGTCCTATGAAAATGAAGTTGCTCCGTTTGTGTTAATGAGATTTCAGCGTAAGGAGATGAAAACTTATTTGTCGGTAATGTTTTATCACTAATATAAATGCTTAAATTAATTATTTGCAATTAAAATAGTGTTTAGCATAGGGGGTTGATATTAAAGTATGTTTAAATTAATTCTTATATTTATTCAACATTATTTTTAATTGCTTTAACATCTTGATCTTAGAATAAACGTTATTTATTTTATTAGAATTTTATATAGTTTTGAAAAATTATTCTTGTAAAATATTTGTGTATTTGAAATTTGTATAAAACTGTCGGATGGATTTACTCATTGAAAACATCCCAACATATTAACCAGTAATTCAATAATATCTAGGGGTATAATATCTCTCAAACAAATTGAAATAATCAAACAAAATATCGTACAATTATTTTATTGCCTAAACATAACAATCCTTTTGATTTTCACTTTTAGTGAGGTCAGACCAAGAGAAGGCTTTTTCAAATATATATTTCTAAAACTGAAAAACATAAAATAATGTTACCAATGCATTTACAGAAATGGCTATTTGATATTGAATTTTTTTTAATTTATAAAGCAAATGACATCATTTACAGGATGTACCGTCGTCCAGATATTGAATATTTTTTATCTGTGTTAAAAATTATAAAAAGTTAAATATGATATTTATTATCAATTGGGTGGATACTTTAAGTACTTTTAACCCGAAATAAATTGAAAATGCATTTAGGATTTATCACAAACCACTTTTGAGATATTAGACATTTTACTTTCCTCCTGAGTGTAATATCTTTCAAGATCATTAAACAATTTCCACATGATTAGGTACACTTATTTTAATCTGTGCCATAGTATACTCATTTTAATCAGTGTTATGTATACTTATTTTAATCAGTGGCCATTTATTTTCAGTGAATTCGCATCATAAGGAAGTTCTAATTTTTTATTGTTTATGGATATCAAAATATATTCATTGGCTGGTAAAGTTTTATGTTAGATACATCAGATGTTTTAGTTATTAGATCTATGAATAATTTTATCGTTCTCCGAGAAGTAAATAAAATAATGAAAATTTACAGAAAAGTTGTAGATTCTTCCAAATTATCAAATAACTCATAATAAATATTTACAACAGATGTATTGTTGAACATACAATTAAAATAATTAAGGGAGATAGGTCTCAGATACCTGTCATACTACAAAATTAATCATATCAGAAGATCGTAGGATGCAAATAGGACATTTTCCTTTTCCGGTTGGATATTTATATACTACTAGAATAAATTACCTGCTATTATGTTGCCCAGGTTCTAAATAAGCTTCCGATACTTAAATAATACATTTACAGATAAAATCTCTCAATTTCCATATCGCCTTCAAACCGCCTCAATTTCCAACTCATTTCCTCCTTTCGCTTTGCAACCGTGGAAAGCAGGAAAATATAATAAATAAATAAAAGAAACAAAATGGAATCCTTTCTCTAGGAGAGAAGACGTGGCTTAAACCACACCGTGAGTTCCAAGGCTTTGACGATCATGCACTCAAACGTCTACCGGGGAGAAAAGTAGATATGCACTTCATTAAGGATACCTACAATTTTAATTTTTATGCTTTTGTTTGAAAATTCACAAAAATTAAAATAATGTAGTCATTAAAAAAAAAATGTTTCGTTAGAATACGAAAATATACACACATAATTAAGTATCAAATAATTTAAATTTACACATTTCGATGTATTTAAAATAAATAAATAAACATAAGGAATTGTCCAACTGGTTCGATTCGGTTCAAATATTATTGGAAAGAACGTTATTCAATCTTTCCGATGGTGTTGAAATAGAAACTCTGTGACAAAATTTTATATCGTTAAAGAACCGATTTGATATGAAATAACTAAAGTACTTAAAATGAAAACGTCAATATAAAATAACTAAAAAACTAATACGAATAAAAAAAATTCACTGAGTCATATTTGTTCGGGTCCTAAGTAGCTATCGCATTCCTTTGCTGTCCACAGGTTAAATTTTCCACTACAGAATACACACCTTTTTATATTAAGTAAAATTAACTATGTGGTATCTCTATGGTGTGCTGAAATAGAGATCAGCTGATATAGAAGATCCAAACTGCCATTGCCTATTTTTAAAAAATCTGATGTGGGCAGCACATGGCTTTCTTATATAATTCAATGAATTTACTACTTTTACTGAAAAAAAAAAATAAAATAGGTTATTCTTATAGTAGATACTTATATTTTTTCCGAGATATTGAATTTTCGTCAAGTAGTCGTTATTTCATTGATTTGGCGTCATTTTTATCCATTTGGCGAGTTTTTCATTAATTTAGCAACATTGAAGAAAATCGCCGAGTTGACGACCTCGCCAAGCATTGTGGATAGAGAAATAGGTTATTCTTATAGCAGATAAATGATTATTGGCGTTCAAATACAAAAATATTACTCAAAGTATCGATTCTCATAAATGGAACAAGAAGTTTATGTCAATCGTTTACTAAGGAAAAATTACATAAGAAGTGTCTGCGTAACTGTATTAAATGTTTTGATTTTTTGATGACTTTTTCAAAATTTCATACAAATTTAGGGAGGTTCTGAACATTCAATTGTGTTTAAAAACAATAGATTTCCAGTATTCAAGAATTGTAGTTTTTTTGTACCAAATTTCATTTGAATTGCTTCATTTGTTCTCCACAGACTCACTGACATACACACACACATACATCAACTCAAAAATGTTCGGTTCGTGATCAGGGATGCTTGAAATGTGCTCTCCCGTCAAAAACGCCAATTCGAATTTTAGATTCCGTCATATTACTTTCCTTATACATTATACTATGTATATAAGGAAAGTAAAAATCGTTTACCACAAAAACTAGAAACTTTGCATGAGATTTTGATACGAAAAATCGATGGATACACAAAGTCAGAATATCATATTCTGCTTTTATTAAAAGAGTGGCAATAGGAATAAAAGTTGATCAAATAATGATATTGGAAGATATTTTGGATAGATATATATTTTTTTTTACTTTTTTTTTATTGATGAATATTTTTTTTTATTGATGAATATACATTTATTTTTTTGTTTCTTAAGTGATTGTTATTACCACTGTGTTTTACTATTTTGTAACTAGAGAATGCAATTTTAAATTATTTAGAAATATTAAGCAAAAAGTATTTTATTACAGTTAACTTTACCGAAAATACGTTGGATACAGAGTGGGGGGGGGGGGGGGTAATCCGCCATTAATTTACATGGGGCACATGGCTTTACCTGGTACTCTGTCCCACAATTTGATGTGGGGGACCTGTGTCTGATCCATTGGATATATATATACATAAGATTAACAATACAATAGTAAAAATCTGATGTGGGCAGCAATTGACTTTCCCTGCAGACTTATATCCACGTTCTCTTTATTTTAATTACATTTAATTCATTTTTAATTCAATTTTCGTTCTCATTTGGTAACTTGACTTAATTTCAAAGATGACATACGGAAAATACGAAAAAACTGAAATATCTCGAGAACGGCTAGTCCTAGTGTAATGGGGTTAGTCTTAGTATTTTCTTCGTTAAAAATTACATATTAAACAAGCATTTAATGGATATATTTGAGCAAATGTAGTTTTTTATTTTAGAGTTTGGCAATTTTTGCGGGCCATTTTGAAAAAAAAGGCAGGTTATTTTTGTTTCCGAATCGTACCAAAACTAATCAACACCAGATTCACCCACAAGTGACTTATCTACCAAATTTTATGAAATTTGGTCCATTAGTTTTTTAGTTAGTGGATACAAAATCTGCACAGACGTCACAGTAGTATCTAAACCACCTTACGAGCACACATGTACTTTATACACTAAAAACTATATTTTATAGCTTATTTTTATCTTTTTTATATAAAAAAAAAAGGTATCGATCCATATTAATATTAAAAACATGATTTTATAGCTAAATAAGGCCTTTTTTACATTTAGACCAAATTTTAACTTTTTTTTTTAGATAAATGCGTGAAAAAAAGAGATATACTATAAATTTGAATAATGAAGATATTAAAAAATATAATGCCATTTTAAATGGTGTCAAAAAAAAAATCCTTCCCCCTTATATTTTTAATACTAAAAACTTAATTTTATCTTTTTTATATATAAAAAAAAAAGGTTCATTTTAATATTAAAAACATGATTTTATAGCAGGCCTTTTTTACATTTAGACCAAATTTTAGATAAATGATCAAAGATAGGTAGCCCCATTTTGGGGCTACCTTATTTTGAGAGTTATGAGGGGACCGTTAGTCCCCCCATACATAGGTAAATTACGGTGAAAAAAAAAAAGGATTTATATGAAATTAAATAAATGCGTGAAAAAAGAGGACTTCTAAATGAATAGAAGTCCTCTAAAAACCAAGAGATATTAAAAAAATATAATGAATTTGTAGACGTCATTTTAAATGGCGTCAAAAAAAAAATCTAACAAATTGTAAAAATCCTTCTGTCCGTAAATTACGGACGTGTTTTATAGAGTTATTTATAGATATCATAAAATCTTGATCTAAATTTATTAAATTTTCTATTCCTGAGTGATTAAGCTTTCTCTAATATGTATTTATTATCACCTAAATATAAAAATATATATCTTCCTTTATTGATTTTATTTATCGATCTATTAGAAAGTTGTCCATGTTTATTCGAAAGGTAATACTCTTTTCTTCAACTTCTACATTTAACTTTACGATTGCTGTACCTGCAATCATATTTTTAATTTTTTTCAATGATATCAGATCATATTTTCCAGGATATAAATCATCTAATACATATGTTTGACGATAACCACTCAGACTATTGAACTCTTCCATTTATTAGTAAACTTTTTTTATAAATCCATCCATTCTTCATAATCTGTAAAACCTCTTTCTTCCATCTCTTTTTTAAGTTTCTCTCTGTATTCTTCATCAGACTTTGACTCTCTAAATATTTTTTTGTTCATTATCAGAAATCGTAATAGAAACATCAGGATCAAATCCACTTAGTGCATTTATTATTCTAGTTACTTTCCCAACGAAACATGTATCATCTTTTAGTTCATCTTTTAACACTTTTATAATTTCATTTTTATTCACATTTTTTAAAATTCTATTAAACACAACAACTAATATCTCTCTAAATTTAATATTATGGAATTCCTCCTCCAATAAGTTAATTTTTATATCTAATTCTTTAAAACATTCATCATATGTAATTTCTGTATTTAATAATTTTATGATACTCTCTCTCAAAGATTTTTGAATATATGTATTATGCACATTTTGAGAGTCATTATATACATTATTATGAAATAATTGTCTTCTTAAAATCGGGGGTAAATTTATTATATCTGTATCATAGCATACTTCATATATTCTAGGTAAAAATATTAATTCATTTAGAGATGTAATATCATTTCCGCTACAGTTTAATGTTTCTAAATTAGTTAAATTTTCTATTCCTTCAAGTGATGTTAATTTATTTCCCTCACAATATAATTCTTTTAAATTAGTTAAATTTTTTATACCTTCAAGAGATGTAATATCATTTTCGCTACAATTTAATGTTTCTAAATTCGTTAAATTTTCTATTCCTTCAAGAGATGTTAATTTATTTTTATTACAATTTTCTATTCTATCAAAGGGTGTTAATATATTTCCTCTACAATTTTCTATTCTATCAAAGGGTGTTAATATATATCCTCTACAATTTAATTCTTTCAAATTAGTTAAATTTTCTATTCCTTCAAGGGATGTTAATTTATTTCTCTCACAATATAATTTTTTTAAATTAGTTAAATTTTTTATACCTTCAAGAGATTTTAATTTATTTTCGCTACAATTTAATGTTTCTAAATTAGTTAAATTTTTTATACCTTCAAGAGATTTTAATTTATTTTCGCTACAATTTAATGTTTCTAAATTAGTTAAATTTTTTATACCTTCAAGAGATGTTATTTTATTTCCTCCACAATTTAATGTTTCTAAATTAGTTAAATTTTTTATACCTTCAAGAGATGTTAATTTATTTCCCCTACAATATAATACTTTTAAATTAGTTAAATTTTCTATTCCTTCAAGGGATGTTAATTTATTTCCCCTACAATTTAATGTTTCTAAATTAGTTAAATTTTCTATTCCTTCAAGGGATGTTAATATATTTGAATCACAATATAATGCTTTTAAATTCGTTAAATTTTCTATTCCTTCAAGAGATTTTAATTTATTTCCCCAACAATTTAATGTTTCTAAATTTATTAAATTTTTTATTCCATCAAAAGATGTTAATATATTTAAATCACAATATAATGCTTTTAAATTCGTTAAATTTTCTATTCCTTCAAGAGATTTTAATTTATTTCCTACAGAATCAAATATAAAAATAGATTTCACTTCAGTAGGATTCTCTATATTTAAGAAAGACATAGTTTTTTTTTCCATACCATTATTATATGTAACATCCATTTATATAGAAACATTTTTATTAAATATTTATTTATCATCTTTGTTAGTTAATTGTCTCAAAAGATAAACACTCTCTCTCAAGACTGATTTAACTTCATATATCTCTTCAAAAATTTTCTCTTGGTAAGGTTCTATTTCGTGATGACCAAACTTTTTATTTAATTCACTCATCTGTATTGCTTGTACTTTTTTCCAATAAACATTAAAAAAGTGATCAGGTAATAGCTCAAATTTATATTTAATCAAATAACAAATATCTAATTTATGCATAAATTCTTCTATAAAATTTTCACTAAATGTTTGATATCTAGTTATATACAACCAATTTAAATCATCTTTTAATTCTCTCATGGTATCTTCTGTAAGATTTTGAAATATTGATACTTTATATAAATCTAAATTATCAGAAAATTTTATGATAAATTCGTTACTTAAAGTTTGATATTGAGATATGTTTACCCAATCTACTTTATCTTTACATTTTTCTATAAAATCTTCTGATAATTTTTGATATCTAGAAATTTTACACCAATCATCAGGTTGAGCAAATTCTTCAATAAAAGATTCAGACAGTGTTGAATATTGTAAAACTAAATCCCAATTTACATGATCTTTAAGATTTCTAATTACATCTTCAGATAAATTATTTCTAGAAAATTCATTCCAATCAATATCCATTTATTAGAAAGAAATTTTTTCAATATGCATATAAGGTTTTAAAGTGTTACCATCAGATTTTATCCATAATGTGATGATATCATCACGTTTACCGTAAGCAAAACATGTTACTGTATTTGTATTAGCATTTAAAATTTCCTTACCATTGATTTCTAGAGATATCAGTGGACTTTTATCATATATATATATATTTTCTACATATATAGCTATATATATAGATATTTTCATATACATATCTGTAGTTAATCGCATCTCTGGATTCAGTAATTTAGAACTCATCATATTGAAATTTACTTTTGTAAATTTTTCATCTATAAAAATAAGATCATCTACGGTAATCCAGATATCTCTATTATCTAAATATATTTTACTGACAGCATCATTATCATTTTCAGGTTCAGAAACATTCGTAATTATTTCATTTTTTACATCAAATTTATCATTCTGTAATATTAACGAATTTTTTTCAAAATATCTTTTATTCACAACATTTTTTTCATCTTTAGGATCTGCAACATTTCCTATTCTTTTTCCTTTTGCATCAAAAGCTTTTCCTTCTAAAGAATGTAAAGTTGTATCATTTAATTCTTTTATTCTCTTGCCTGTTTCTACAGTAAAGGATAAAAAACTCTCATCATATTTAGTTTCTATATGATCTCTCAATTCATGATGATTATTCTCTATTTTATTCAAAACAAAACTTTTAGTGGTTAAATCTAAATCATCTATAGGATTTTGACAATTTTTTAAAATTCTGTTTTCCATATCAAAATTTCCATCATTCATTAATTTAAAACCTATACCTGGAGGTCCAATAGGTCCTTCTTTCATTTGATCATCATAAGGTGGATAATAAGCACTCATTTATTTAATTTTAAGATTTTAAACTCTTAACCATTGTTATAGTTTTATTTTTTAAATTTATAAAACATCTCTTTCTTTCTTTAAAAATAAAATAAAACTTATATTCCTTTTGACTATTCGTTATCCAATTAAATTCAATATCTAAATTATTTAAATCGGTATAGTTTTCATGATTTGATGAGTCAAAAGGAAAAATAGGATACAGTTTACCAAAATTCTCCTTATTTATCAAAGGTCCTGTTTCTGTATTATTATCGTAAAATCCTTCACGTAAAAGAGCTTCATACACTCTACTATAATCTTTATTGGCAAAATTTGTTTTATAACGCATAAGAGGAACTTGTTTATTATTAATCATCAACCAGCATTCTGCCATATCTATATCAAATATCATATTATTTTTTTCATAATTACTATCTCTTTCAACATATTGAGGAATAACATAGACACTTAAAACTTCATCTGACGCTGTAGTTGCTGTCACAGATCCACTGTTGCTTCTATAAGGGCCTACCATCTTAAATCTATATCGATCCCAATTTACCTCTATATCTTTATTAGATAGATATGATTCCAGAAACAAGCTTTCTGCAGAATTTTTTAATTCTATATAAGGTAAATGTAAGGTTAAACCTTCAACTACTACCTTATAATTTTCGTTTCTTATATTAGTATATATCATATTTTTATTTTCATTTCTTTGAATTTCTATTTTCACTTCAAAACCTGAAATTATCTTTTCATATTCTCTAAAGAAATCGATTATATCTTTTAAAGGTGTCCATATTTTAATGACATTGCTATCTTTCGTTAGTTCCCATCTCTTTACGAATCCTTCGTTACAATCTTTATTCATTTTCAAATTATTAAAAAATTCAGTTATTTTAGTAGTATCTTCTAAAGTACCATCATATTTAAACTCATTACGGTCAGCTGAATCAGATGTATCTAGATAAAAAAATTCATTTTGAGCTTGTGATGTTACATAATGAGGAGTATAATGAATTAATCTTAAAACGTGATTCATGATTGAAAAATTTGACTGTGTATTTGATTCAATTTCAGTATCTCCTATATGTACTTTTAAAGTTTTGATAAAACCTCCGCCATTTACCAGACTCACATTTTCGTTTCCAATGGATGATTTATCATTTTTTGTAATTTTTAATTTTAGTTCAAGATATCCTCTAGAATATAAAATTTTTGCTTTAGTATCATTAATATGAAAAACATAGGTAGCATTCTCATCTGAACTATGTTCTTTTGGATGAATATCTCTTAATTCATAACTTTTAATGTGATCATTATAATAATAACGAGTATCACTTAAATCATAAATCATTTATTTAGGAAGAATTTTTAAACCACCTCCTTTCTTTTTCATAGAAAATATTTCATTTAATATATTCTTAGGTTTCAATAAAACCTTTAAAAATCCTAGTATTTTTTTACTTTTTCTATATAATCTATTCATTTATTTAAGAAGAAATAAAATTAAATTCTACAGCTCCTTTATTTAAATCTATTAATTCACCTTTTTGATTAGTAATCCTCATTTTTATTCTTTCAACAGGATCCACTTTAACAGGAAAAAATATCCAATTATTAAATTCTTTTGAAATTATACTACCTGGAGGGTTTTTATTAGTGAAAGAATATATAACTTCTGAATTATATTGATTTATTAAAGATCCTTTTACAACATCACAGTGAATATAAATATTATCATTTCCATTAGATATATCAGCAATATGTTCACCTTCAATCTCTATTTCTTCATCATAACTTCCATATGTCAGTTTTAAAAAGCCTATAATTTTATGAAAGTTACTTTTTGTAAAATCAATTACCCAATCTTTTTTCAGTTTAATAGATATTCTTTGTCTTGCTTCAATAATACCAAATTTGACAGGTGGATCTTCACCGAATATTTTCATCATATACTCATTTAATCCTCTTATAGTATAATTACCATTTGATATAGTAATTGTTATATCTGTGCCTAATGTATACAATCTAAATATGTTATTTCCATAATTCTTACTTATATTAAACCAGGAAACTTCCATAGAGAATGAGTGTAAAGCTAATTTTTTTATTTTAAGAGGTGTAATAAAATTTACAGTAAATTCCTCTGATCTCTCATGACCTTCAGATTTTAATATTATCATTTATACATAACAAAATTTTCATTATAGTCACTAGGTTTTTGTGTAGGAAATGATTTGAGAACATTTTTAGGTGATATACCTTTATTCCTTTCTCTTATATATTTCATACAAAATATACCACATTTCACAGATGAAGGTTTCTGTAAAAAACTATCATTATAACCTATTTTTTTATTGGATGTAACAAGAAATGATTTAATATTTTTAGGAATATAGTCCTTCTTCATATTGTCATATTCACCAAACGGATCAAAATATTCCACATATTTATATTTAGGATCATTATAATAACAAACCCAATGAGTCTCGGGGCCTGTTGATACATCTAAATTAATGATTCCATTTTCAAATTTTCCTATTGTTTTAGGTAATAAATCGGAGGTAAACACACCTCTAAATCCTTTTTCATTTTTCATATTTTCTTTAATCATTTTGTCGCTAATTCCCACTGTTGATATATTCCCTTTCCAAGTTTTTTTTTTCCCAGATCCTTTCATCTTTTTTTGTATAGCTGAACTAGCTAATCCAGATAAAGTACCTGATGCTAATGCTGGAACTGCAATTTTAGCAGCGGTTATTAAAGAGGGTATAAGTGCCGCTAGAAATGGTAAAAATCCTCCATTTTTATCTAATTGAGTTTTACTGATTGTAATTCTTTTTTTATCATTAATATGATTAATTTGAGTTTTAGTTAAATACATCTCATGATTAGGAGTTTTAGATTTATCTATTTGTAATGTTACTTCTACATTATTTTTAAAAGCTGATTTAAGTTTATTTTTCTGACCTTCACTCAAATAAACTTTATATTTTATCATTTATTAACAGAGAAATTGTTTATGATATCGTTGTACATCATTATAAGTCATTTCTTTATTTTTTAATAACATATCTAACAATAAAGTTACTTGATTATACAATTTCTTTGATTTACTTCCGTTACATATTTTTTCTGTTAAATTTGATAATACATTCAATCCTTTACCTACCTTCATTTCTTTACTACTTCGAATCATATTTAATCTATGCATATAATTTTGCAACATATTTTCTTTATTTTTAATTTCTTTTATATCATTCTTTTTCTGGTTTAATTCCTCCTCTGAAAAATTTTTAGCCCTAGAAATTGTACTTTTTAAGTTGCCTCTTTTCTTAGATAATCCTTCTTTTAACTGTTTAGCTCTTCCATACATCTCCTCTAATTTTTCTTGATCATTTAAAAATACTGACGGTCTGTATAATTTTTCCTCTTTTAAATATTTTAAATTTAAATTTTGATCGATATCATAAGTATAAGATACTAATTCTTTCACAGCTTCAATAGGCTCTTCTATAGATGGAAATGTAATATTTTCTACAACATTTTGAATACTTTTCACAACTTCTTTATTTGATTTTTCATATTTTTCAATTTCTTGAGTGACTGGTTTATGAAATTCCTCTAAGGTTTTTTGAATACCTATTTTTTCTTTTAGTTGATCTTCATTATTCTTTCTTATTTCTTTTTCAATTTTTACTATTTTAATTGAATCTTTTATTTGCTTTAAAAACTTGTGTTTCCGTTCTTTTTCTAAGTTCATTTATATAATATTAATTTTTTTACTGCAGCAAATATTATTTTTACTGCTAGTAAATTATGATAAAAATTAAAGATTACACGGAACCAGAAGAATTACCTGATCCTAAACAACATCCTTTGTTACCTAAACATCCATTTAGATTACTTATAGTAGGATCTTCAGGTTCAGGTAAAACAAATTTACTGTTAAATTTGATTTAGGATTTATTATTTTTTGATACATTATATATATGTGCAAAAGATTTATACGAACCTAAATATTCTAAATTACAAGAAATATATACATTGTTTGAAGATATAGAAAGAGAAGATATTTTGAAATGTAAGAATATAAAGAATAAGAAAAGATTATTAAAATTTTATGATAAATTAAAAAAAAAAGTATTATTTTCTTCAGATCATAATTTTATTACTGTAGATGATTTAAATCCTACATTAAAGAATTTAGTTATTTTTGATGATTGTGTGATTGAGAAAGATCAAAAAAACATCAAAGAATTATTTATCAGAGGTAGAAAGAAAAACGCATCCTTTATTTATTTAACTCAGTCATATTATTTAACACCTATCAATATAAGAAGGAACTGTAATTACGATATATTTTTCACTCTACAACCAAAAGAAAATCAACAGATTATAAGAGAGATAGATGGTTTATTAAGTACTGAAGAATTCAAACAAATGTATAATAAAAGTGTTCAAGAAAAATATGATTTTTTTATGTTAGATTTAGTGAATTCAGAAATGAGATACAGGAAAAAATTTAATCCTATATAAATGGATGTATATTTAGAAAAAAGATTATATGTTTACAGAAAGAGTAGAAATTTGTATCAAAAGATAAGTATTTCATTATCAGTAAGTAAGGTTATTCTAAGTGGAACGGGTTTATCAGCAATAGCCTTTCTACCGCTTGCATTTTTAAGTTTATCAGTTGGTATAGTAGAAGCCATAGATCTCGCATTAAAAATAGCAGAAAGGAAAGAAGAATATAGACATTGTTATAATTTTTATAAAGAACTCATTAATTCGTTTAAAGCTAAGGATATGACAGAAGAAGAAATTTATATGTGTGAAAAGGATTTCATAAAAAGTTTAAAATTTAATCCAGTTGAAAAATACGTAAAACAAATGCAATTGAATGGATATAAATTTCTAAATAAATAAATGGTTTGTAAAAAGAAAGGTGGTGATATTGTTGGATGGATACAAGATAAAGTAAATCTTCCAGAAATGCATTTACCAGGATATCAATATTGTGGTCCAAATACAAAATTAGAAAAAAGATTAAAAAGAGGTGATCCTGGAATAAATAGAGTTGATAAGTTATGTAAAACACATGATATTGAATACAATAAAACAAAAGATACAAAACAGAGACATGTTGCTGATCAAAAATTAATAGATGATTTAAATGCTATACAAGATCCAACATTTCAAGAAAGATTAGCTAGAGGAATTATTAAACCTATTATTAAAGTTAAAAAAACTTTTGGATTAGGTCTTTCTATATATTGTGTCAAGTGTAAAGATAAAACCCCAACTAAAAATTATCATAAAACTACTTCTAAAAATAATAAACCTGTTGGTAAAGGTATCTGTACTATTTGTGGAAGTAAAAAGAATACTTTTTTAGGAATTTAAAAGAGGTCTATTATAATCCAGAAACAGGTTATTGTGGAATTAATGAATTGAAAAGAAAAACAGGGTTACCTAATGTTGAAGAATTTTTACATGAACAAGATGTATATATTAGATATAAACCTGTCATTCGTAAATTTAAAAGAAGAAGAGTTTATGTTCCAAACAGTAATAATCAATTTGACGCTGATTTGTTATTTATAAAAAATTATAGTAAATATAATGATGGAACTAATTATTTGTTAACATTTATAGATGCTTTTAATAAATATGCTTGGGCTTTTCCTATAAAAAGAAAAACATCTGAAGAAGTAGTACAAGGTTTTAAACAAGTTTTTAAAGAAAGAATACCAAAATTCATTTTGACAGATGAAGGTACTGAATTTACAGGAAAACAGACACAAAAATTATTTAAAGATAATAATATACATTGGTTTACAACTAAAAAAAAAGAAATAAAATCTGCAATAGCTGAGAGATTTAATAGAAGTATAAGAGAAAAAATTATAAAATATATGCATGCTAACAATACTAAAAGATATATTGATGTATTACCTAAATTACTTAAAAATTATAACAATTCATATCATAGATCAATAAAAATGACACCTGTTGAGGCTAGAGAAAATGAATCTCAAGTTTATAAAAATTTATATACTAAAAAGATCATGAAAAAACCTAAATTTAAGATAGGGGATAGTGTTAGAATATCTACAATTAAGAAAACATTCAGGAAAGTAGATGATTCTACATTCACTGAAGAGATTTTTATAGTTTCTGAAGTATTGAAAACAGATCCAATTACTTATCGATTAAAAGATTTAAACAGTAAAGAAATTGAAGGAACTTTTTATGAAAATGAAATGGTAAAATATAATAAAAAAGATGATGTATATAAAATTGAAAAAATCATAAAAAAGAAAGGAAATAAGTATTTTGTTAAATGGCTAGGATATCCAGATGAATTTAATAGTTGGACATCTGAATTAGTTCATATATAAATGAATTTAGATAATAAGATGAAATTAATCTATGATTCAGAAGAAGAAGAATATTTTTATGTTATCGACTACAAAAGTTTAAAACAAAGATATAATAGTAGAGTTTGTTATTTTAATCGATTAAGAAGGAGATATAATATTTCTCAAGAAGTTGAGGATATGTTTTTAAAATTTTTAGATTTTATGTATTATGAGAAATCTATTAACTATTACTATTTTATGAAAAAGATTTGTGATATTTTTAATATTGAAAATAATATAAAGGTTCAAAGTGTTAAAAAGAAATATGAAAAAATATGGAATGATTTCTTACAAAGTATTTCAAGAAATGTTTCTTAATAAATGGAGCTTACAAAAAAGTGTATACACTGTTTGACTATGAAATCGGTAAATGAGTTTTACATATATCATAGAAATGAAAAAATTTATTTCCAAAGTCATTGCAAATGTTGTGATTCCATAATCAAATATAAAAAATTTAAATGTGAATGTGGCATGCAATATACCTATACACACAAAAAGAGACATTTAAAAAGTATTTATCATAGTAAGCATCTTCCAGGAAAAAGTATTACAAAAAATGTTTCCTAATAAATGGAGCTCAACTTAAAGTCAAAGACTATTAATGAACTTAGAAAAGTAGTAAAATTATTGAATATTAAACAACCTAAAGGTTGTAAGAAGGTTGATTTAATTAAATTATTAACTAAATATATCAGAAAAACAGGTGAATATAAACCTGTTTTAGTAGATTTATTAAATTTAGATTTGTCAGCATACTTGGAAAAAAAGAAAAAAATATTTATTGATAAACCTAAAAAACGTAAAAAAATTAAAAAGATTTTTGATTCTTTTAGTTTAAGATTTGATAAAAATGATTTTAAATCTGTCTTTCCTGAAGAAAATGTATTTACAGTAGAAGAAAATCTTGAAAAGTTATTTACAGAAGATAAAAAATGTCGTATATGTGGTAAATATTATGAAGCTGAAGAAGAACATATAAAGAAAGACTTAATGATTAAAAGATCAAAACAAAAAAGAAAATGTATTATTTGCGGCATATATTATAAACATTTAGAAAATCACATATCAAGTCGAAAACATAAAAAAGCATTAGATGAAGGTAATGTAGAAATTAAGGAATATGAAACTGCTTATAAATCTAGATTAAGATCGTACAGAATTAATAATTGTAATAATATTAAAATCCCTCTAGAATTTTTAGAAGAGAAAAGAAAGGTTGTAATAGAAAAAATAAAGCAAATTATGAAAGAATTTAATGGAATAAAGGTAAATTTTAAATTGTTTTGTTTGTATAAATTGAATGAAGAAATTCAAGAATTTACATTCAAAACTGAGAATCAAATTATATTAAAATCTAATGATTTACATACTTTTTATGATTATGTTATTGACAACTTAATAAATGAATCTGATGATTTTATATCAAAAGGATCTGGTTGGAGTCTTGAAGAAATTAAATTTTTAGAATTGAGAATAAATAAGTATCAACCCTTGAGAGGATCAAGTTATATTGATTTACCTGAAAATATTAAATCTAAACAAGCTATAATAAATGTAAAAAATAAAGATAATAAATGTTTTATGTGGTCTATATTATCAGCAATTCATCCTGTAAAAAAAAATCCTCAAAGAGTGTCAAAATATGAACAATATAAAGATGAATTAAATTTTAAAGGTATTGATTTTCCTGTTTCATTAGACAATATTAAGAAATTTGAAAAACTAAATAATATATCTGTAAATGTTTATAGTTATGATGGTTCAATTTATCCACTTAGAATAACTAACAATAAATTAGAAAAACATGTAAACTTGTTTTATATGAAAGATCATTATTGTTGGATTAAAAATATGAATAGTTTGATCAGATCACAAATTAATAATAATCAAATATTTTTATGTGATAGATGTTTAAATCATTTTTATTCTGAGGAAAGGTTAAAGATACATGAGGAATACTGTAAAGATGCTGTCACAATTAATATGCTTAAAAAAGATGAAGTTATTCAATTTAAAAATTATGAAAGAAAAATGAGAGTACCATATACTATATATGCTGATTTTGAATCTCTCTTACCTAAAATTGATACATGTGAGCAAGATCAAACTAAATCATATACTGTGAAATATCAAAAACATGTAGCAGATGCATTTTGTTATTATATCAAATATGAAAAGGAATACTTTAAACCTCCTGTTGTTTATAGAGGACCAGATACAATCAAAAAGTTTGTATCTATGTTAAAAGAGGATACTCTTAAAATTGAAAAAATGATAGAAGACAAAACTAAAAAATATGAAAGTATCAAATCAATGATAGAGTTCGATGAAAATCATTATAAAAGAACTAATATTTGTCATATATGTGAAAATCAAATCTTAAATGATGAAAAAGTAATTGATCATTGTCATATAACTGGAAAATATAGGGGTCCTGCTCATAATATTTGTAATTTAAATTATCAAATTCCAAAATTTATTCCAGTAAAAATTCATAATTTAACAGGTTATGATTCTCATTTGTTTATAAAAGAACTTGGATTTGATCAATCAAAAATAGATGTTATACCTAATACCGAAGAAAAATATATATCTTTCAGCAAAACAATAGGAGGTATGAAATTGAGATTTATTGATTCATTTAAATTTATGTCTTGCAGTTTAGATAATTTATCAAAAAACTTGAGACCAGAGAAAGAAATAAATAGATATCCTCCAAAAATACGAAAAATGAAATATATTAAATACTTAAAATTGAAATTTAGAGAGACATCATTACATTTTCCTGATGATAAATTAGATCTCATTACAAGAAAAGGTGTATATCCTTATGATTATATGGATTCTAGAGATAAATACAAAGAAACAGAATTACCTTCAAAAGATAAATTTTATAATAAATTGAATGAATGTAATATAACTGATGAAGAATATAAACATGCTCAACGTGTTTGGAAAGAATTTAATATAAAAAATTTAGGTGAATATACAGATTTATATGTTAAAACAGATGTATTTGAAAATTTTAGAGATGTTTGTTTAAAAACTTATAAATTAGATCCAGATTGGTATTTTACTGCTCCTGGTTTATCTTGGGATGCTATGTTAAAAATAACAAATGTTAAATTAGATTTATTAAATGATTATGATATGATTCTCATGATAGAAAAAGGTTTAAGAGGAGGTGTTTCACAATGTTGTAATAGATATGGAAAAGCTAATAATAAATATATGAAAAATTATGATAATAGTAAAGAATCCAATTATTTAATGTATTTAGATGCTAATAATTTATATGGATGGGCTATGAGTCAATATTTACCATATGGAGAATTTAAATGGTGTAATGAAATAAATTATGTTAAACGTGAATTATATAACAATAAAATAAAAGATGATTCAGAGATTGGATATATATTTGAAATTAGTTTAAGATATCCAAAAGAGTTACATGATTATCATTCAGATTTACCATTGTGTCCTGAAAATAGAATTCCTGAAAATTCGAAACAAGGTAAGTTATTAACAACTTTATACGATAAAGAGAAATATGTAGTTCATTATAGAAGTTTAAAACAATATTTGAAAATGGGTTTAAAGGCTGTAAGAGTACATAGAGTATTACAATTTAAACAATCGAATTGGTTAAAAAAATATATAGATTTAAACACTGAAATGAGAAAGAAAGCTGCTAATGATTTTGAGAAAGATTTTTATAAATTAATGAATAATTCTATATTTGGAAAAACTATGGAAAATATAAGAAAACGAATCGATGTAAGATTATGTTGTAATTATGATCAAGTTAAAAAATTAATTGCTAAACCTAATTTCAAATGTAGAACTATTTTTGATGAAAATTTGGTAGCTGTTCACATGAAAAAAACAAAACTATATTTTAATAAACCGATTTATGTTGGAATGAGTATATTAGATTTATCTAAACATTTAATGTATGATTTTCATTATAATATTATGAAACCGAGATATAAAGATAATATTAAGTTATTATATATGGATACAGATAGTTTTATATATGATATTAAAACAGATGACTTTTATGAAGATATGAAGTCTATGATTGATTATTTCGATACATCTGATTATCAAGTAAATAATCTGTATAATATGCCTAGATGTAATAAAAAAGTAATAGGTAAAATGAAAGATGAAAATAACGGTGTGATTATGGAAGAATTTGTAGGTTTAAGAAGTAAAATGTATTCAATAAGATTAGAAAAGCAGAGTGTTGAAGAATACAATAATAATAATGAAGACCATAAAAATTTTGAGATTAAGAAGTCTAAAGGTACTAAGACTAGTACCGTTAAAAACAGAATATCATTTGAGGATTATAAAGACTGTTTATTAAATAAAAAAGATCAATATAGAACACAGAATTTAATTAGAAGTAAGAAACATGAATTGTATTCAATTCAAGTGAACAAGATAGCTTTATCAGCAAAAGATGATAAAAGATTTATATTAGAAGATGGTATGAATACTAGAGCTTTAGGACACTATAAAAATGTTTCTATATAAATGGATGAGGGCTTAGGTGATATTCGAGCTTTAAATTTTACAAATTCTGAAGAAATTTACTATATGACTTATCTTTGTAAAGAATTGTATGATATAAAATATGATAAAAAACTATTATCAGAAAGTTTTCAAAGGTTGACTGAATTAATTGAAAAAGAAGAAAATGAAGATATTAAATTGAAGGGATTGGGAGTTTTATATGTTATTTCAAAGAATTTATTCTATTGGTCATGAATTTATAAAAACTAATAAATAGAATGTTTGAATTAAATGATTTATATCCTAGGATTGATATAACTAAATATTGTTGTGATACCTTAAAGTTAGTTGAATCAATAAAATATAAAGGTATATTTAAGTATGAGAAAGCTTAATCAATATATGATTTTTTTTTAATATATTAGAGTGTTTATAATAACTATTTTATTAATATCTCTATAATTCAGGGGGATAACCATCCCCCCCTATATCATATAATGTTTAGAAAATATTTATAAAAAAATGTTTACTAATAAATGGAAGAGTTCAATAGACTGAGAGGTTATCCCAAGACGTTTAAATTAAATGATTTATATCCTGGGGAATATGATCTAATATCATTGAAAAAAATTAAAACTAAATATGGAAATACAGTAATCGTAAAATTATATGTGATAGATGAAGAAAGGGATTATTATCTAGCAAATAAACATGGACAACTTTCTGATAAATCAATAAATGAAATCAATAAAGGTAGATATATATTTAAGTATTCAGGTATGATTAATGATAAATACGAATATGAATTAGAGAAAGCATGATAATTATTAATATACTCATCATAGCTGGTTTGATAAAAGCTTCCTAGATTATGAAGAACTTTACATACCTTTTCATATAAAATTAATCCATTGTAAGATCATTCAAATCTTCCTTCATTTTGATTACATTAGCTAGATTTATAGTTTTTTCCAATTTCGATTTTCTACAGTTATAATCATCAATAGTTTCTTCAATAGAAATTAAATCGTTACTTATTCGTTTTAATCTCTTTTTTAAATCTCTTCGTTTTTCATATGATTTACGTAATTTATCTTTTACATTTATTAAATCTCTTTCTGTTTGAGCTAATGAGCCCACAGTATTTTTTTCAATAGATTTAACAAAAGATTCGAATCGTGATTTTGCATTTATTTTTTCATCATCTGTTTCGGATTCCATTCTGTTTGAAAGGAAAGTTTATCACACAGTGAACCCTTTATATAAACTGCTCTTATCAGTCAGAAAGATGACGCATGACGACATGTAGTGGACGACAGGAAGTGGTATTTGTTCTATGAAGCGAGGTCAATAAATATTATTTTCCAGCCGTAGTGAAAAAAATTCCCGCGAGCTGAGGATGTTTTAGATAATAATTGACCTCGTTGAGACTGATATTTTTTCAGATAGCACACAGTCGCTAATGGATGAATGATATTTAAGTATTTGAGTGAGGAAGTTTAATCACTTTTTTTTATTCTTTATCTAAGACGGATCGTCTTTTTGACATATTTTTTTTAATTTTGTTTAGCGCGAAGGAGAGATTTTCTCCTTGATAGGACAAAGTGCGAGCACATATCTGTCAACGCGCGGCGCAAACAAATTATAAATATATTTGGGGGATTCATTTGGAAGTCCTTTCACACATTTATTTAATTTCATCCTTTTAATTTCACCGTAATTTATCTATGGGGACTAACGGTCCCCTCATAACTCTCAAAATAAGGTAGCCCCAAAATGGGGCTACCTATCTTTGATCATTTATCTAAAATTTGGTCTAAATGTAAAAAAGGCCTGCTGTAAAATCATGTTTTTAATATTAAAATGAACCTTTTTTTTATATATAAAAAAGATAAAATTAAGTTTTTAGTATTAAAAATATAAGGGGGAAGGATTTTTTTTTTGACACCATTTAAAATGGCATTATATTTTTTAATATCTTCATTATTCAAATTTATAGTATATCTCTTTTTTTCACGCATTTATCTAAAAAAAAAGTTAAAATTTGGTCTAAATGTAAAAAAGGCCTTATTTAGCTATAAAATCATGTTTTTAATATTAATATGGATCGATACCCTTTTTTTTATATAAAAAAGATAAAAATAAGCTATAAAATATAGTTTTTAGTGTATAAAGTACATGTGTGCTCGTAAGGTGGTTTAGATACTACTCGTCACGCTAAAAATAGTTTTTCATATTCTAAAGGTCTCAAAACGTGTAGATCCGTCAAAAACTCGTTGTGATTTTCGGCATGATTCCAATACTTTCCCTATACATTACCATGTATTGCAGGGAAAGTAAAAAACTGTACATTAAAATTGGGTAAATGTTTTGTATACACCTCCTGAAGATTTTACAATTTCATTACTTTCAGTCCATTGTTATTCATTCTTTTTTTTAATTAGAAAAACAATCTGTATGAATTAAAACTATGTATGTGTATCTGCATTCATTCCCTTGAATTTTTATCTAGTAAGTAATCAGTGGAATTCTTTTGTTTGTTTTTGAATAGTATGCCTCTTCTAGTTCTACTTCATATCATATATGTATTTATTTGATATTACACTATATGTACCACATTTGGAAGATGCTTCATGTATGTGTATCTGCATTCATTCCCTTGAATTTTTATCTAGTAAGTAATCAGTGGAATTCTTTTGTTTGTTTTTGAGTACTATGCCTCTTCTAGTTCTACTTCATATCATATATGTATTTATTTGATATTACACTATATGTACCACATTTGGAAGATGCTTCAAAATAATAAAACACATATCAATCGTCCTTATCTTAGGAGCCTCTACATTCATGATAAAAATAAAAGACCAACCTTTTTGTAAGTGGAAAATCTGTAAATGAAGCTTCAAAGGCTAAATGTGTATTTGCTTAGAGTGTGGATAATATATCTCACCTTTGCAAATTCATTTTTGGCTGATTTGTTTCAACAATGAAGCAGCTGTAATCAAGAAGAGAACTGAAGTTAAGAATACCGGAAAGGGTAAGATTTTTGGCTAAAAAATGTATTAAAATTTTTATTCTTATTGTTTTAATATTTTTTTTTATCCAGAAAACCTTTAAGAGTGCATTTTGGGCTGTGTATTGGTTTATTAAAGAAGAAAATGTAAGCAGCACAAGAATATTTTTATCTGTAAATGAAGTTTTAGAGACTAAATGTGCATTTGCTTAGAGTGTGGATAATATATCTCACCTTTGGAAATGCATTTTTGGTTGATTTGTTTCAACAATGAAGCAGCTGTAATCAAGAAGAGAACTGCAGTTAAGAATACCAGAAAATGTAAGCTTTTGTGCAAAACATGTATTAAAAATATTTTATCATTCTAATAATTTTTTAATACAGAAAACCGAGTGTATTTTGGACTGCTTTGATTCAACAGAGAAGAAGAAAATATAAGCAGCACAGGAATATTTATAAACAAATTTAAGGGTATAACCAGTTATGAAATGTAACTTGAAGATATATGAAGCAGAACAATAGAATGTATATTCATATTTAATTTTAGAAAATTCTTTACAATCTTCTGCTATTCTATTCACTCTGCTTTATACCTCTTGGATTTTCTTTGTTTTATTCATTATTTATTTTTGGATTGGCACAACTATTGTCCCAGGTTACATAAATATCATTCTGTTTACAAAACTTTCTCTACCATTGTAGTGATTGCTGTCTAATTTATCTTGATGAAGAAGGCTCTTTCTTGTCTTTGAAACCAGTTGATACATTTAATCAACTGTTGATGCTGCTACTAACAATTTTTTTTTATGTATAAATTAATTAGTTTATGTTTATAAATGCTTGTTGTCATATTTTCTCAATGTGCAAATTTTAAAATAAGTAGTTTTTTTAAAAATATATCAACATTTTTATTTTCTTAAATAACAGATTTAAATTTTAATAATAAAATATATGAAATAAGTTTGCAGTAATATAATAAATAAAACAATTTGATGTATAGTTTTAATGTTGAGTTAAATGAACTATATATCATAATTTAAGATCATTTCATTTATCATTAATATTGACATAAGGAATATTTTTTATAATTTTTTTGTTTGATTTAGTAATTTTTTTAAATATATCAGCATTTTTGTTTTCTTAAATAACTAAAAACTAAAAATATAATAAATAAAACGTTTTGATGTTGATATATAGTTAAATGAACTATATATCATAATTGAAGATCATTTTATTTATCATTAATATTGACACAAGAAATATTTTTATATATTTTTGTGTTTGATTAAGTTCTGCCTAATAAATAAATCCTAATAAAATGGGGGGAATGTTCCTGGGCCAAATTTGACTCAAGTTCCTCCATTTCCCAATCATTAGTATATAACAGCTGTGTTATGCATGGATGTAACATTAAGACTATATTCAGATTCACATTCTTAGAATATATTGCTTTGTATTACATTTTTAGGTATGTCATGTTTTAGCTATATCAATATTTTGTGCCTGCTATTATTTTAGTGTATATAAAAAGCGATATATTAAATTTATACTATTTACTAGCAGTATACCCGTTCTTCGCACTGAATATATAATAAAGAAATTAAAACTTCAATTTTGTGCAAATTCCTATAATATTTTAAATGGCATTGTTATTCTAAACATTTTATTAAAATATTTAACTTAATTCTCCTAAAAATACGTATAAGAATTTTTGTTCTCGCTATACGAAATTATCTTCACAGGCAGATATGAAGAAAAATTCCCGTTTGTAAACAAATTTACAAAAATTATTATTTAATTCCCACACAATGACAAAGGAAGGCTTTAAGGGAAATTGAACTTAATTTTGCAAATTAAGTTCAATTTCATTAATTTTCATTAATTTAGTATCATTTTATCCATTCGGCCACATTTTTAGTAATTTAACGGTATTTTAAAAAGTCGCCAAATTTTTCGGAAAGTGAGACAGTTCGACTAATAGACAAACGCTACCGAAATATCATTACAATACTAACTTCTTTCAAAACGCAATTAATTTCGTTGATTTGGCGTCATTTTTTCAATTTGACAACAGTTTTATCGATTTGGAGATATTTGAGCAATTTGACCACATTTTAAAAAGTCGCCAAAATGTTAAATAAATAACATAATTTAAAAGCTAATTTCAGCATGGTATTATTGTTCACATATATATAATATTTATAGATAAATAAATTGAAACATAAGAATATAAAATAAGGTTTCCTTCAAAAAGTGAAATTAAATTCCCAATTTCATGAAATATTGGGATTAAAAAAATTTTATTCCCGAAATCCCAAGATTGTATAAACATCCGAGATTGCAATCTCTAAATGTATGAAAGCATAAATGTACGAAGTTATTGTTAGTATTATTATTATGTTACATGTTCGAAAGGGATTACAAACTATAAATTTAAGATATTTGTAATAAAAAATAATTGTTTCCTCTGTTATTTTTAAACCTTGAGCAATACTGTCTTGAGCAATAATCAAGCAAGGTTTTTATTCAATATTACCCCACTTTGCTGACTGCATTTTTCGTTTTCCTGTGAATAAATAGCCTTGGGTGTTGGTCTCATTATCGGAGGTGACGGGTGAAGAGACACACGCTCAAAGTGATATAGTACTGTACGGACACATACAATGGTAAGGGGACCATCTTCGAGGGTGGGAATTCGACCCTAACTTTCTGTTGGTCCTATTGTGCTGGAAAGGAATCTGGATATTTTCTGCATGATGAGGAGCATTAACAAAGTCAGAGGTTTATATCTAACAGAGGGATTGATTTATTTTAAAATGTAATTTTGAAAATATATTGTAGTATGTTTTTATGTCACAAGTAGATGTGTTTTTCACTACACTGAAAAGTTCAGTTAAAAACTACTAACTTACTTTAAAATTGAGCAGATATATATTTATCTTTTTCGTGATTGTTGATTTTGACGAAGAATTTTACTAAATTTTGAACTTTGGTTCTTGACGTTCCACTCAAATATTTTTACTTTATTATGTAATATAGTATAGAGAAAGTATTCACGACAATTTTCGAAATCGATATTGTGATGCCAATATATGTTTTAGGATTTCCTGCAAACATTTTGACAATTTTTGGAATGCTATCTGTCTGAAGTCAGATCTTTTGTGTACACGATAGCTGCCACAAAAAATCTGACGTGGGCAGCGCATGAATTTCCCTACAAATTCAAATTCATTTTCTCTTTATTTCTTTAATAATTCATTAAATTGAGTTTAATTGTACAAAATAACACCGAATTTGCACTTTTAATTCAGTTTTTGTTTTTATTTAGTAACTGGACGGCGTAACAAAAATTGAAGAATGAACGGTTAGAAGATCCTCGAGAACGGTCAGTTCTACAGGAATGGGGTTGGTCTTATTCTTTTCTCGTCAAAAATTACGTATAAAATAAACATTTAATTGATACATTTGAGCATACGTAGTTTTTTATTCTAGATTTTGGCTATTTTTGAGGGTCATTTCGTAAAAAATAGTAAGCTTTTCCGAATCATACCAAAATCAAATCAGCAACAGGGTATCCCACAAGTAACTTATCTAACAAATTTTGTGAAATTCGGTTAATTAATGTTTTAGCTAGAATGGATACATGAGATTTTTGCGGCTCATTTCGCAAAAAGAAAAAAGAAAGGCAGGTTCTTTTATTTCGAATCGTACCAAAATCTAATCAGCACCAAGTTCATACACAAGTGACTATAAAATTTTATGAAATTTGATCCATTAATTTTTTTAGTTAAAGTGGATACATACATTACAGAAACAGACATACACAGATGTCACGCTAAAAGTTTTTTTTTTTTTCTTGTTCCCAGAGGTTCCGAAACTTGTAGATCCGTCGACTTGCGATTTTTAACATGATTCCAATACTTTCCTTATACATTATAATGAATTTTCCCGAAACTTTATCCGGCTTTGTCATCGAAAAATCTAGAACAAGATAGAAGTTTTTTAAATTGGAGCGAAAACTTCGAATTTTATTTGAAATTTTATACATTTTTTTAACATGGCAGCATATGATAAAATTTGATATAATCATGTATAAAAGGGCTTATTCATGGTTCATTAAACAAGAGACTTAATAGTTTCAATCATTGTTGTAAAAAAAGGCGCGATACAATTTTGTGTGCGTGATGTCATTAGCCACCCTCTGGGGGAAAAGCTTCCCCCCCCCGGGGTGTACATTATCAAATGTGGTATCAATTGAAAATAAATTTCAAGCCCTTTAAAGAAGGGTAGGTAACACGGTATAATTGTAATCATTTGAACCAACAATACAGATTTTTCAAAATTTTTCTTGAAAAAAATTCGTATGCTGTTTAAAAATTGAATTTTTGTATAAAAAAGTCGAGTGAAGCCACTCTTCAGTTAATTTAAAGTAGAAAACGATGTACAAAATGATGACTATGTTAAAATGTGGGTCAAAAATAGTCATTTTATATGTTATTTTTAATTTAGAAGCACAAGATCTAATTTACAGAACGATAACATTCTCCGTTTGAACGGTGTTTGATGTTTTTGATCTAAAATATGACAAAAAATTAAAAAAATAAATATTCTTTTTTTACTGTTATCGAATGAGTCATTCATTCAGTTCAATCATTGTTTAGTATTTATCATATATTTATCTAGATATTAAAAATGCTACTCGTCCAAATATAAATAAGATAACCATGGTCCATTAGAAGGAAATAAAACATAACAAAAACGTTGTGTTGATTTTTATTCAAATTGTCATTTTTATTTTAAAAATTTTAAAATATCACCATTTTTGGCGACAATATAACATCTTCGTGTATTTCTTTTTTATTATTATTATGTTTTAAGCGCCAAATCCCACAGTCTTCTCTGCAACTTGGAAAAACTTGATTAATCTAGCACTTGAATTTGGAACTCTCTTAATACCTCATTAATCAGAGGTCATATAATTTTCCTATCGTTCCAAAATATACAGTGAGGAGAATCTACAAATCATAATCGTTTTCACGAATTGGTATACGATACCCGGCCGTTTTTATGCCAACATTATTAACCTATTTTGGGTCACATTTTATTTTTGCATTTAACATGTCCTGTGTACATGCAATATCGCAAACAGAATTTTCGACACCCCATTCGGCAAATGCCATAGAAAAAAGTTTCAATTTTAGATAAGTTTTTAATTACTTGTGGCGCCTAAGTAGGCTGCTCCCCCTTGCTCTGGAACACAATAATATAGTCCTTTATGTTGCTTTTTCATAATAAAATTTTGTTGAGTATTCGTAATTAGTCTTATTTTTGTGTCAGATATTTTTCAATATAATCCAGCAATTTAGATTTAGGGGTAAATCCTTAACCATTTCAGAAAAATTTATTTTCCTTAGAAATTGGGGGGGGGGGGATATGTCTAATGTCAGACGAATAGTCATGTATTACTTTAACTGTATGTCAATCTAATGAATTTCAAATATCCCCTTGTTGATAATTTGTTTTAAAGAATTTAAAAATACAAAAGTTTTAATTCAAAATTTTTGACGATATATTTTCTCTACAATCAACTATGACAGTTGCAGTTAATTATTTACAATATTTTGATCGAACATAGTCGAGATATATTATTTACAATATTTAGATCGAAGTAAAACATAGTTTTCGAATTATGTTTTACTTAAAAGCAAATCCAGCCTTTTCCCCCTTTTAAGCAGAAAACGTTTAGGGACTTTTTTTTTTTTTTAATATTTTAAGGGTAATATTATTATTTTTTTATTTTAAGTCATTTTCTACCATTTTTTAAAATAAATTAAATTGATCAATTCTAGTTGTTTACAGCAGTACATAGTTCTAAGACAACATCCGAAAATTCTGAAGTTAAAAAAATAGGGTACGAGGTGTTGATAAGTTGAAGTGAGTCCATTGCAGAGTAGAAAATGCAACATGAAAATTTCATCAAAACCAAAGCAAGAGTCGCCAAGATAGAAAAAACGATTTTAAAAAGGACCCTCCGGCCTCCTTTCACAACCTACTTTTTAAAAATATTTATAAATGTCCCCCCCCCCCTCCCCCCCCAAAGCAAGAACGTACATCAAAAAGTATTTGTTTTACGGCCAATTCACCATTCTTATTTGAGTAGAATTAAAATCTTAATTGCTAACTTTAGAAGTAATTATCATAGAAACGTGATTTTTTCAGGGAATGCTTATAATACTGTTACAATCTTATAATTCAAAATTCCCACCTTTGTCTGCAAAACTCGGGATTTTAATATTCTGAATTTTGAATCCTACTATCCAAGCTCCCAAGAGAGGGTCTCTTCCTTTATTACAAACTCCTCGTAGATATTCACACCCTCACCCCCACCATATTCACTCGCTGGCTTTTGTACATTTGTGACCTTGACAGCTCCTTTCATACATATACGAGTAGAACACTTTGTAGGAAGCGGGGCGGACAATCGTAGTTCAAAATCGCTCAGAGGCAAGAGTCCTCCCATCCAACCAGGGGCAATCGAGAAAGAAAAGACACATACCCCGTTATTATACATATTATGATAGTAACGAACCGCCAACAAAAGTGTTTACATAAATTGCCAGATTATGCAAGGAAAAAGATTGGACAGGACATTTAATTATAAAATTGAAACAACAGAATGAAAAAAAAAAAAAAAAACCTGATGCGGACAGCATATGACTTTCCTTACATATTCAAATGCATTTGCTTCTTATTTCTTTAATAATCTATTAAATTGAGTTTAATGGTACAAAATAACACATTAATTATTTTAAATGACATTGATATTGCACTTTTAATCCAATTTTCGTTTTCATTTGGTAACTAGAGGTATTTTCAAAGGCGAAAATACTCAAATATCTCGAGAACGGCTAGTCCTAGAGTAATGTGGTTGGTCTTATTTTTTTAACGTAAAAAATTACGTATAAAATAAGCATTTAATTGATATATTTCAACATACTTAGTCTTTTATTATAGATTTTGGCGAATTTTTACAGGCTATTTTTGGTTTTCAAAAAAAAAAAAGGGGGTGGGGGGTGGGACAGGTTTTTTTATCCCAAATTGTGATAAATCTCATTGGCATTAGAATCATCCACAAGTGTAAAATTTGGTGAATTAGTTTTTGAGTTAGAATGATTACATACATTGCACCAACAGACACACACGCAGACGCCATGTAGATCCCTGTAGATCGGTTGAAAAACTCGAGTTGCGATTTTCCACGATTCCAAAACATTCCCTATACATTACCATGTATTGCAGGGAAAGTAAAATAAAAATAACATATTTATTTGTCTAAAAATTCAGACAATGACCATGTCACGATGAATATAAATGAACAGCGATTCAAGGAACAAAATATTACGTGGATTATTACAATTAGTTAAAAGAAAGGTTTTATCGAAAACCGGGATGAAGTTATCATTAATAACAATTTGGAATAAAGCAGTGGAAAGTTTGTTTTTATATTTTAAGTTATAGTTAGTAGGGGGGGGGGGATTTTACAGGTGACGGCAGGTTGTGAAATTCACCCACTGTCTCTGTGGGCACGATATATCGAACAAATTGAGATATTCAAACAGTGACTTCACCAGGAATCCACTGGAATTCAGAGAAATGAGAAACAAAATGCTCTGTTACCCCCCATCCCCTTTACACACACAAAATTTCTAGCGGCGCTACTGGATTCACGTGAATTTTGATATAACTATAAACATCAATTATCAAATGTAAGAGGGTTATTGATTGCATACTAAAGGAAGGGCATCCACAAGGATTATATTCCAGTAGGAATAACAAGAAAAGTCATTTTTATTTTAAAACATAATTAGAATTAAGCAATTTTACAATTGTAATGTCGCATTAAGCAAGAAAGATCAATCATGCATAAAGCATTGATTATGAAACACTTTCCAACTTCAATGCAATTTTATTTAAACATCTCTAAATTGCGATACATTCCTCAGTAATATTTTTTAAATTATCGCAATGCTACATTAATTTATTATATTTGGAAACTTAAAACTTCATCGAAAAAAAATGAACTTCATTCAAATGACGGCATTGAAATATAAATTGCCTGATTTAAACATCTCTAAAATGCGATACATTCCTCTGTAATATTTTTAAAATTATCATAGCACTACAATAACTTATTATATTAAAAACTTCATCGAAAACAAATGAAATTTATTAAAATGACGTCATCGAAATATAACACACCTGGCTCTATCTATAAAAGCAGCATTTCATTCATAAACTTTTTCCATTCATTTCATTCATCACAATATTATAATAATTTATTTTATTTTAAAACTTAAGACCATGGAGGTACAAGTAATTAAACTATGCTTAAAACTTATAGAAAAAATCGTCTGCTTCTCTGTGTAAAATCAATGAATTTTCATTCATTTCAGCTATATTGCAGACTCCATGAGCTAAATAATTTTGCGTTAAAGAAATACAGCAATTCTTACGCAACTACATCTTTTGGTATTTACATTCTCCATAACTGAAAATTAGGCTTCGTTGTAGAAATAATCAAAGTTAAATGATCATTTAAACTCAAATATATTGTAATTGCGTTGTTTCAGTATGTAGATGCCCAGAATTTAAGCAAAAATAAAGCGATTTTAGGACGGATACAACACTAAACATGAATTAAAAAAAAGAATAAAAATCACGATTTTGACATAAGATGGATGTCATATTTTATTTTGAAGTGGGTCACGTGATCTCTTCATATAATGGTCACGTGATCTCGTCATATAATGGTCGCGTGATCTCTTTATATAAAAGGTGTAATTATTATTTTAATTTTTATTTAAAATCCACTGAATATATTTTACTGAAAATTTTTTATATATTTTTTGAGATAATTTGAATATTTCCTAAAACTTTCGAAGCAATTTGTGAATTTTAAATCTGCTTAAAAAATGTTTGAAAAATTAGGTCTTACGCCACTTTTGTCCAGCTATCAAATGAGAACCAAATTTAGAGTCATTTAAAATACTTATAGGTGTTATTTTGCGCAGATAAACTCATTATTATTGAAGAAATAAAGGGAACGTGAATATGAGTTTGCAGGGAAAGTTATGTGCTACCTACATAAGAATTTTTAACAATCTTACAACAATGATTCATAGAAGTGAACGGGGATTATTTGCAGGCCATTTCGAAAAAAATGTAGGATCTATATTTGAGGATTCACCAAATTTTTGTAGAATAAAATGTTCTACTAATTTAAGTTATGTACCAAATTTCAAGTCTTTAGGATGTAGGAAAGTACATTAAAAATGCCAACAAATAAGTATATCATGAAGGGTTATATAAAATTTAAAAAAATTTTAAAAATTGTTATCTACTGTCCCAAGGCAAATTTGGGACATTGAAAATTATGGAGGAGCGTAACCTACAAAGATGGTCCCTGTACTTCTCTTTTAATGCATATACACTTCCCTAAGAAAACACCTGTAAAAGGATGAGCAAGCCATGTTTCTGGGAAATATGGACAACGACCACCCAGTTACAAAGGGGCGCAGCAGGGCGCTCTTGGGGAGAGCTGACCCTTGTCCGGTTCGGCTGCACGTACACGCAAGGTCGTGAGAACCCTCGGTCCACCTGCCAGACATTAATTCTGGGGTGACCGCCATCCCCCTGTCAGCACAGCACCCAATAGCTGGACATTTTTTGGGAATATCCAATAAAGATACCAGGGGCTTTGATTGGGGGGACCAGTAAAAAACCTGGGGCTGAATTGTGTAGGAGGAGACATTTTTCCGATGATCGAGAGAGTGGTAGATTTTTCGAAAAGAACGGGGAATTGAGTTTAAGACTTCAGACAGAACGGAGAATTGGTTTGTGTGCTCGAGAGAGAAGAGCCTCTCAAAAATTACGTCTGCAGCGATGTCCGGCGATTCCTCCACCGAAGTGCCCCGTATCCAGTGGCGCAGCCAACGATATTCGAAGGTATGAAATGCATGTATCACATATTTAGTCTGTTGACACAGTTTTAATTAATGTCGCACTCTCTCGACATCTTGTTAAATCCACATTTGAGTAAATAGTAGGGACGAATTTAATTGCAAACAAAAATGGAGATTTTAATTACATTTAATTACATTAGTATTCTTGATTCTAGAAAATGTCAATGGAGAGTCATTGTAATTTGTTAAGAATGTTAATTGAACCAATCGAATATGTTTTTATTATTATTATTTTTTAATTTCATTTTTATCAATAAACACATTGTTATTGTTTTATATCATGTCCGTTGTCCTCATTTGCCACTAATTTAATTCTATGTATTTTTGTTCGACACGGCCAATGTCGGAGATGAGAAACTATACTAATTTATGCGTTCTAACAGGACGTGTGGTTAAAACCCACATAACAAAAATGGTTCCGATGACCAGGATTCGAAATAAAAATAATTGTTAAAATAACTGAAAATTTTTTTTTGTGAATAAGTTAAAATTAATGTGCGCGATAGGAAAATTTAAAATAAAATTAACTTAAAATAAAATAAAATGAACTTAAAATAAAATAAAATTAACTTAAAATAAAACTTAAAATAAAATTAGCTTGAAATAAAATAAAATTATCTTGAAATAAATTTAAAATAAAAAACTTAAACTTTAAAAGTAAACTTAACGTAAGGAAATGAGGACATTTAAGAAAATAGATGTTGTCACAAGTGTTATGCCATATGTATATGATGTGTGTATTTTAAGAAATATTGTGTATATTTAAGAAAAAGAATTATAGGATTTAAATATATTGAGTTAGGGGAGAAAAATTGGAGAAAATTAATAATGGATGGTAATATTCTTTTGGGAGCTAAATTTCTGGGAGATAAGAATTGAGTAGGAGTATGATTTTATGTTTAAGATTTCTGAGTATCAATATTTGTATTTTATGTTGCATGAAAAGTGTTGTATTTATGTAAACGCGCATTGTTCGTAGGGATAGAAATTTTGGATTAGAAAATTAAGGAAAAACTTAACAATTTTTTTTAAAAATGACAGAAAGGGGTGATATGATGGTGACGCCTACAAGTAGGATTCCGGGGATTATTTCCTTGTTAGGAGAACTGAGCGGAAGCGACGAAAATGAGACCTCCATATTTTTCGAACAGATGGAATCTTTAAGTGAACTAACAAATTGGAACGATTTAGAGAAGTTAGCAATTGTTAAATCCCGTCTGCGCGGAAACGCAAGAAAATTCTACATCAGCTCAAAGGATCTGCGTAGCGAAACATCTTTCGACATTTTCAAGCAAAAATTCCTAGATTTTTTCACATCCGAACCTAATGTCACTACAAATCAAATTCTTTTTTCAACTGCTAAACAAACTAAGGGAGAAAATATTAAAGAATTAGCACATAGAATTACAACATTAACTTTAAACTACGTAGGTGAAACACAACTTAATGAACACACACACGCAATTATGGACAAACTCAGCCTAAGTAAATTTTTGGAGGCAGTTGAGCCCGAATATCGAAAAGAAATTATGAAAAATGACCCAAAAAGCTTTAAGGATGCTGTAAAAATTGCCCAAAATTTAGAAGCGGCCAACCTTACAACAACAGTTGAATTAAATAACATATCTCAATACAGTGATATTCAAATGTTCAAAAAAGAACAACAAGAGTTTAATTCTAACTTACTTGATAAAATAACACAAGAAATAAATCACCTTAAAATTAGAGAAAACAAAAATGATTATCAGATAACGAACACATATTCATGCGATTTTTGTGGTAAATTTGGACATTGTATGCAGGATTGCTGGCATTATATTAGAGAGAGAAATAATCAAGCGCACATATCATTACAGACCAGGCATAATTCTTCGCGCAGACCAACACAACATTATGCACGGAGAATATCCCCCAATCGTCACCAACAAGATTATGCGGAGAGGTTTCCCAATACGACATACAATGTACCCCCAGATAGATTTTACCCCTCACGTACTCAAGACTATAGGGAGGAAAAGCGAACTTATGGAAACGAATATGTTAATGAAGGAAGAATGGGTAGCCAAAAATATACACATAGGAATGGCGAACGGAATTTTGAGGTTCCGCGTAACAAAAATGATTTTCAGAGACAAAACCAAGGTAAATTTAAATATATGGATAGCTCGGACAGATACGCCAATGACAGGAATGATTTTAGACAGAAAACAAATTTTAACAGAACTGATTTTAGACGAAACGCAAATTTTAACAGAAATTTAAACTAGAAGGGGAGATTGAGAATGATCGTCAACAAAGGCGTAGAATTAGGGTTCAGTCTCCTTTAAATAAAAATTATAAAATCCCTGTTACAAATACAGATTACACAGAGAATAATTCAGAAAAGGATCGATACATAGATACAAATTTCACAGGAAAAAATTTAGAAGAGGTTCAGTACATAGATAGAAAGAATTCCAGAGAAGATAAAAATTTAAGGGATGTTACACAAATAAATATTGAGAACGAGGGACAAAATGTTGGAAAATATAAAACTCAAATCGATAGAGAAAATTTTGGTAATAACAGAACCCAAAATAATAGAGAAAGAGAGGACTTTAAGGACAGAAAGGACAAAGTTGAACTTATCGCGTCAGTTGGAGATGAATTAAATACGGAATTACCCACGGTAGAAATTAAATTTCAAAACACTGAGACGAAAATTCTCTTAGACTCCGGCGCATCTATTTCAGTTTTGGCGAATAATATTTTCGAGAAAATTAAAGAAAATACCGCTGTAAAATATGTTTCAAGAGCGGTAACAATCACGACTCTTTCAGGACACAACATCGATTATACCAAGACTGTAGAAATTGGTTTCAAGATTAATAACCAAAAATTTAAGCATATATTTTTTATAACTAGGTCACTTTTCCCTCACACATATAAAGGAATTCTGGGATACGACTTTATTCAAAAACATGCAGGGGTCCTAGACACACAGAGTAACGTATTAAAAATTGGTAATACAGAAATCCCCCTAAATACCCACAGTCAAAAATCACAGGAGGATCAAATTTACAATACCGTACTAAAACCTAACGTGACTAAGACAAACAGAAAAGTTAAGTTAATGCCAAACCAGACTAAATCGATTTTTGTGGTGCCAGAAATTGAAATTCAGGAAGGCACAGAAGTATTATTTGAGCCGGCGGAGAAATCATACGTAAATATGGAATACGGGGTTTACAAAATGGCAGAAACAGGCATTTGGATCAATGTAAAAAATACCACTCAATCAGATATAACGTTAAATAAAAACATGATTTTAGGGTCGCTATCTGAACAATTTGAAATTCAACAGGAGCAAAATACAGAAAATGACGAAAAATTACAGGACCATACAGAGATAATAAATTTAATACAAGCGACACCGGAAATTTTAGAACAGAGGAGGCGAGACATTAAACCAGACGATTTCAATCTACAACATATGAACGAAAACATGAAACAGGACTTCCAGGAATTTTTAATACAGTACGCGGACATTTTTTCGAAGAGAAATTCAACAATAGGAGCTACGGACATAATCCAACCTAATATCGAGTTAACACATAACCACGCGATTAAATCCAGACCATACGACATCCCATATTCTCTACAAAATACGGCAAAAGCCCAGTTAAAAGATTTAGAACAGGCAGGAATTATCGCAAAAACGCAATCCAAATACGCCTGTCCAATGTTACTCGTAAAAAAGAAAAACGGAGAGCATAGATTATGCTTAGACCTCAGACTAATAAATAATATCTCAACTATATTCCCTTACCATATTCCAAAAATTAACGACATCATAACAAAATTATCAGGATTCAGATATTTTTCGAAATTAGATTTTAATAGTGCATTTACTCAGGTGGTACTAAATCCAAGCGCACAAGACATTTTTTCTTTCACTACACCTTGGGGAAATTTTAAATATAATAGGATGGTATTTGGCCACATAAGTTCGGCACCTATTTTTCAAAATATAATGGATATTGTTTTGGGAGATTTATATGAAGAAAATGTTCTGGCCTATATCGATGACATTATTATACCGGCCGATTCATACGAAGATATGAAAAGAAAATTACAAAAAGTATTTAAAAGACTCAAAGAGAACAATTTAACACTGTCACCGAATAAATGTGACTTCTTTCTACACAAAATTAATTACCTGGGATACGAAATTACAGATAAAGGGATAAGTCCAACGGACAGCAACATTACAAAAATTACATCTTTCCCGGTCCCAAAAACCTTGAGAAAATTAAAAAGATTCCTCGGAGTATGCAACTTTTACAGAAATTCAATTAAGGATTACGCACAGATAACGGCAGTATTGTCAGATTTAACACAAAAAGACAAGAAATTTCATTGGAACCCAGAACACGAGAACGCATTCCAAAAATTGCAGGACTGTTTTTTTAAAAAACCCATTTTAATACAGCCGAACTTTAACCATGACTTCTTCCTGAACACTGATGCAAGTTTGGTGTCTCTGAGCGCAGTTTTGCTTCAGAAAAGAGATGGCATTTTAAAACCCATAGCCTATTATAGTAGAAAATTAAATCCACAAGAGCAGAAATACCCGGCAGTGAAAACGGAACTCCTCGCCATCCATCAGGGGATTCAGTTTTTTAGAAATTTTCTTTACGGCCGAGAATTCTTCATTTTGTCCGATCACCGATCCTTAGGGGACCATTTAAAAATGCAAAATCCCCCCACAATCATGCAAAGGTGGGCTCTTGAAATCGCTGAATATAAATTTAAATTTATCCATCTCCCAGGGAAAGAGAACGTTCTGGCCGATTATTTAAGTCGGGAAGATTTTTCAAACAACCGCGATGCGAGAAGAGATGCGGAACAAGCTCGTCACACTAGCCCGACGCAGGAGAGGGACAGCGAAGACCGGTTTTCATATGTAAACAGAAGGGAACACAGCGGATTTGAAAAGAGCGAAATTGTAAATAAACAAACCAGCGGACAGTGTATCAACAATGTTGAACACAGGACACAGGATGAAAATAATGGATATGTCAACGCAGAAAGTATATATATAAATAATGTAAATAAAATGATAGATGTCCCCAGTATTCGGGACATTTTGAGAGAACAAGATAGAGATACAAAAATAAAAGAACTAAGAGAAAATTTGAGGAGTTATAAAAATAAAAACAACAAGAATTATGAGGCATTTTATACCGACGAAGAAACAGGCTTACTAATGCATATAGGTAGATGGAAAGATCGTCCTTGGCGAGAGGATTACAAGAAGACAATTGTTATTCCGCGGGGGTTACAAAGAAATGTTTTAGCCATGGCCCACGTCACACATTCAGGGGTTGACAAAACCTTCAAACTGTTAGAAGATCGATATTTTTGGAACGGGATGTACAGTGACACCCATAATTATGTACTTTCTTGTGAGACATGCCGTGCAAGGAAGGGAAAATTACAATTAGCAGTAATGGGCAGAAATCCTACACCGGAAGGCCCTCTTCATAAAGTATCAATTGATTTATGCGGCCCTTTCAAAACAAGTGTAAATAATAACAAATATCTGCTAACCATGATCTGTCAATTCACAAAGTACCTCACAGTATTCCCTATTCCTGACATACGGGCGGAAACTATAGCGGAGAGGCTGTTAGAATGTTTTGTAGACAAAGGTTTTCCCTGGACGATCCAAAGTGACAACGGTACCCAATTTACATCAAAAATTTTCCAAGCAATGACAAGGAGGTTACAGATAATATCAAGACTCACGTCAGTTCGGTGCCCGTTCGTGAATGGACAAGTGGAGAAATCACACCATGCCATTAAAAATACCATATACACACTCACAGAAAACTCGTCTTATTGGGATACAGCAGTCCAAATTCACACGATGACATACAACGCAACGGTACATTCATCAACAGGGGAAACACCAAATTTTCTTTTCTACGGGCGGGACATACCAACACTATTCGAGTCACAGATTTTAAATGAACAGGACACAGCATACCCCAATTACATTTCAAATAAAATCACTACCATGCAAAATACTTTTAGGGCAGTAACCAAAAATTTAAATCAGGCAAAAGACCGACAGGAAGAACAGCAGTTTTCCAGAGCCAACATGCAAGAGTTAAAAATAGGGAGTCGAGTGTTTTTAGAGGGGCAAAATGCGTTTGGTACAGCAAAGTTCTCAGGTCCATACCGAATAATAAATAGAATAAACAGGTTCATATACATTATCCAATTGTGTGAAAAACCTTTCGCTAAGACACAAAGAGTCCACATAAATCGTCTGAGAGTTATCATCGATAGGAGGGAACACTTAAAACACCCACAGGAATCAACGAAAATTATTAAGTACAAATCGCCACTATTACCCACCCCAAATATAGAACCAATTCAATCCCCTCAACCGGAAAGCAACAATTTTTTCCCGTATTTCTTATTTGACGAGTTTGAGCCACAAGTCGTAAGTAAACAAAACGCACGCCAATCGCAGAATGTCAACAGCCAACACAATAACGATGAACGAACGCCCCCTCCTCCTCTCACAAACAACTGCGCACCCGTTCCCCTGGCAAAGAACCTAGCCGTGCCAGAGATAGAAAATGCGACTAACACTGAACATGCCATCCCTCCTCATCACATGCCAGAGAGCACCAACAACGAGAATGCCATTATTTCGGACCGTATTCTGGACCAGCGTCAAGTGCAACTTGACGATTCCCCCCCCCTCCCCAGCTTGGGCAAGAGGAAAACATCGAAAATAAAAAGGGGACTGATTCCGTACAAACGCAAACAGTACAAGCACAATCGCAAGAACTGGTTTCTGGTACAAGGGAAAAACACAGGGATTTCTCTTTAGTCAATTCTGCGCAGGAAGGTTCCAGAATCGGGGAGAGTATACAGGATGAAGAGAAACTTAACAAGACATCAGTACATAGGCCAATGCCTTCTCACACGTATGCTTTAAGAAGTAAGGTTAGAAAAGAATAAAAATTTAAAATAAATGTAGGAATAGATATACAAATTTTTTATATTTTAAACTCGGTATTGAAATTGTAAATAAAGAAAAATAAGGTTAGGTAAGAATTTGAAGAGAAATATGGGTGAATTTTGGAAACACGACTACAACAAATTTTATATACAATATATATAAATAATAATAATAAAAAAAAAAAAAATAGGGGCGAGAGAAAATATACATCAAAAATTGCACGAAAAGCGCGTAAAACGGGGCGCAAACTTTAAATAAATATTGAATTATAAATAAAATAAACTTTAAATAAATATTGAATTATAAATAAAATAAACTTTAAATAAATGTGGAATTATAAATAAAAGAAATTTTAAATAAATATTGCATTATAAATAGAGGTAATTTTAAATAAATATTACATTAATTCGGAAATTTTAAATAAACATTGAATTAAAAATAGAGGAAATTTTAAATAAATATTACATTAATTAAGAAATTTTAAATAAACATTGAATTATTAATTAGGGAATTTTAAATAAATATTACATTAATCAGAGGAAAGTTTAAATGAACTTAAAATTTTAAATAAATATTGAATTATAAATAAAAAAAAAAAAAAATTTTTTTTGCATAATAAATAGAATTAATTTTAAATAAATATTACATTAATTAGGAAATTTTAAATAAACATTGAATTATTAATTAGGGAATTTTAAATAAATGTTACATTAATTAGGAAAGTTTAAATTAACATGAAATTTTAAAATAATATTGGAGTGCTATTAAAGGGGATTTTAGTAATTTTAAATAACTAGTGCATTATAAACAGATGGAATTCTAAATAATTATTGCAAAAAATTAATTTAAGTAAGACTTTAACGGAAAACACTTTGCGATATTTTAAATATTATAAGCGAGTGATTTAGATGAAAAACGGAATAAATAAAAAAAATATATAGGAATGGATATGGCGAAAATTATTTTTATGGTAATAACAAGAATTTAAATATAAGAATAAAGGGAAATTACATTAAAATCAATAAGCGGATAGTAAGGACACGAAATTTGGATAAGTAAATGAATGTTTTAAAAATAAATAAATAAGTAAGGAATGAGAATAACATACAATTACTTTAACATAAGGGATAGCAATGAATAGGAATTGATGACAATGAGACATATGTAAAAATTTAAAAATACTAATACAGTAATATAATAAATTTTGTTAAAGTTAAAAATTAAAACTTTAAGGAATATCTATACATTTTTGAGTGAAACTAGGGGAATGATCTACCATCCTAAACGTACTTATATTGCACAGTAGCAAAACCGTGGTGAGGTTCCACGTTAATATTTAGCCATGCGCGATAAAGTAATTTTTCTTCTTTTTAAAATATAATGGATAAATAAAAACACTTACCCCTTTCATCGGCATACAGTACACCTTGATATATCCAAAAGGAACATCGCATATCACACTTCAAATTCCCTTTGCACATTATAAAAAGAAAATAATACACCTTCACATAAACCCAGGTAACACACATCTTTATCTTTCCCACGAGGTCGCTTTTTCTGCGGGGCCACAACTGTAAGAGCACGGAATCCTTTGAAAATCCGGAATTATCCGAATATCTAACCTTGCCAACCCTGGGAAAACTGGTTTCATGAAAAGGGCTTGTTTACCGACGTTGACCGGAAAAGTTTATTCTGTGCATAGGTAGAAATTAAAGAAAATACTTACTGCTTTCGCAATGCTTCCTGTAAAGGAATTACGAATGTAGACCGTCAAAGAAATATAAGGGAGTTTTAAAATGTAAGATAATTACGGATTTATGGCAGATAATATTCAGAGAGAACTACGGACACGAATTGGTTTATTAAAGGGAAAAATTTACAAGGAGTTTATAATAATAATGAAAAAAAAAAAAAAGGATAAGAGAATTATGAATTTTATTTGTAAATGGTTTATTGGAAGGAAAATTTGTAAGGAATTTATGATAAGAATGAATGTAAGAGAAGTAGGAAAAGTTTTAGGAAATGGTTTATTAGATGAAAATTCTTAACGCTAAGGCGAGATTCGGAATACAGAATTTGGGATTATGTATATAAAAGGGATAGATAAAGGAGAGTTGATTGATAATTTGAAAAAAAAAAAAATATGTTTATTGTGTTTGTACAAATTTTGAATTTATTAGGAAATGTAATATGGCATGACAATTCGTGATAATATTGACAAAAATTTATTTGTTTGTTTTTCTTTGTATTTTCAATGAGATAGCATAATGTATTTGTAAATATTAGTAAATGGTGGGATGTTTAATCAATGAGAAAATTTCGTAGGCAACTTAAATGTTGAAAGGAATGTGAGAAAGAGAAATAAGAAAAAAAAAATGATAATAACGATAGGAGAAAGTACTGTATTTTGAAAATTGAATAATGGCGAATTAAGTAGGGAATTATTTTTTTGTAAAAAAAAAAATAAAAAAAAAAAGTCAGGGACTTAATGTTTAATGGGTATTGTAAATTCCAGAGAGAGAATTTGTGTCATCAGACGGTATGTATATGTATGCATTGGTGTATCGATAAAGTGTGTGCCTCAACTAAGATTCGTCCATACATGAAAATCCAGTGATATGATACCGACAGTGATGTGTTGTTCTCACAAGAAAACTTTCTTTTTCCCACGTTTACTCTACAGCGAGAAGTGATGCAGTAACGTCATCCACATACAGAGTTCCAGACTTACAATTTTCTTTGCACTTCCATCACAGTGATACGATTATGCAGTGTCGTGCTTTCCACATAAACTTTCAAAGTCTACAGTTTTCACACCTCCATGACAGTGTGATAGACGATGCAGTGTCGTGCCTTTCATATAAAATTTTCAAAGTCTACAGTTTTCACACCTCCATGACAGTGAGATAGACGATGCAATGTCGTGAAACTTTCATTTTACATATGTTTATTTCACAGCGAAACTACACAGTGATGTGCTCCATCTGCAGATCTCCAAGTTCTCGATTTTCTTTGCACATTCCAGGACACTGAACTAGGAAACAGTGGCGTGATATAGGGACGCAGACCCTCTGCTACAATTCTTTGTAAAAAAACCTTTTCACACTCTTTACAAACTTTTGAACTTTATCATTGCTATTATGGATATGCCTTCAACTTTTGGACAGCCAATTTATTGGACTTAGAATCTCTATAGAACTCAAACATGTCAGACAGAAAAATATCTTATACTTTATCTTTCCAAGAGTTTGATGACAGTCATCGGAATTATGTTACTGTTTTGTTGTATATATATATGTGTGTGTGTAAATGCGTTTACAGGTTTTTTAGGTGAATACTAGCCTATGATACCCGTGATACTACGGGGATGGGGGTGAATGTCCCAAGGCAAATTTGGGACATTGAAAATTATGGAGGAGCGTAACCTACAAAGATGGTCCCTGTACTTCTCTTTTAATGCATATACACTTCCCTAAGAAAACACCTGCAAAAGGATGAGCAAGCCATGTTTCTGGGAAATATGGACAACGACCACCCAGTTACAAAGGGGCGCAGCAGGGCGCTCTTGGGGAGAGCTGACCCTTGTCCGGTTCGGCTGCACGTACACGCAAGGTCGTGAGAACCCTCGGTCCACCTGCCAGACATTAATTCTGGGGTGACCGCCATCCCCCTGTCAGCACAGCACCCAATAGCTGGACATTTTTTGGGAATATCCAATAAAGATACCAGGGGCTTTGATTGGGGGGACCAGTAAAAAACCTGGGGCTGAATTGTGTAGGAGGAGACATTTTTCCGATGATCGAGAGAGTGGTAGATTTTTCGAAAAGAACGGGGAATTGAGTTTAAGACTTCAGACAGAACGGAGAATTGGTTTGTGTGCTCGAGAGAGAAGAGCCTCTCAAAAATTACGTCTGCAGCGATGTCCGGCGATTCCTCCACCGAAGTGCCCCGTATCCAGTGGCGCAGCCAACGATATTCGAAGGTATGAAATGCATGTATCACATATTTAGTCTGTTGACACAGTTTTAATTAATGTCGCACTCTCTCGACATCTTGTTAAATCCACATTTGAGTAAATAGTAGGGACGAATTTAATTGCAAACAAAAATGGAGATTTTAATTACATTTAATTACATTAGTATTCTTGATTCTAGAAAATGTCAATGGAGAGTCATTGTAATTTGTTAAGAATGTTAATTGAACCAATCGAATATGTTTTTATTATTATTATTTTTTAATTTCATTTTTATAAATAAACACATTGTTATTGTTTTATATCATGTCCGTTGTCCTCATTTGCCACTAATTTAATTCTATGTATTTTTGTTCGACACGGCCAATGTCGGAGATGAGAAACTATACTAATTTATGCGTTCTAACAGGACGTGTGGTTAAAACCCACATAACATCTACCATATTTATTTTACCTGTAAAACGTGAAACCTCTCTTATATGTAAAATAATTAAACTCTTGAGAAGATATTTATTATATAATATACCTATTTTTTCTTTCTGGAGGATATAGCAAGAGTCAGAATTTAATTGAATTTGTTTTTCTCCCTATATTAATTAATTTTTATTTAAAAAACTACCTAACATATTTTACTGAAATTTTTTTTATATATTTTATGGGATAATTTGAATATTTTCTAAAAATTTCGAAGCAATTTGTGAATTTTAAATTCGCCTAAAAAATGTTTGAAAAATTAGGTCCCATAGGGTTCAATGTATTTCATTTTTTCAACCCGGGTTCAATCCAAAACTAATTGAGTGATATTATTCATTTATATTCCCATAGGTCCCACAGACCGTCTGAAAAACATACTAAAATTTCATTTTGATAAAGTCATTTTTACGGCAGTTGTGCTAATGGACAGACAGACAGACAGAATGAACAAAGTCAATAGTCATAAACACTTTTCAACTCTGTTGTAAAGTGTTAAAAAAAAACTGCGGAATATATATATGAGAAAGTTGAGTTGATCCTCACTCAAATCTGCATTATGTACATTTGAGAAAGTTGAGTTTCCATTTAAGGATATCAATATGAATTATGAAAGTATGAAAAGTTATAGGTAAAGCCGAACACATCGAAAAGAACGGGATCAAATTCGAACCCCTTCTGAAAAATGGCTTGAAAATTTGATCTGGATTGAAACATCACCATCTTAATGTTTAGTTGAGATGTTGATGCATCAACCTGAATATTTGATCTCCTTTGCAGAAAGGTATTGAACGTGTTTTTCGGATGCACCTACCTGCCGATCTTGTTCCTCTGGCTCTCTCACGTTCCAAATTCCTAAGGAGGTATTATACAAAAGTATGAAAAAGTTAAGTAGAGCCTTATACTCTGTATAATTTTTTAATTCTGTGATATTGATTACATTACAAGTAGACACAATAAATTCAAATTATAAAGATATGAGGAAGTTGTAAATGGATTATGACGGTATGCCAATGGAATATAAATATAGAAAAATTAATTTTATAAAGTAATAATTTAGCAGGGTGTTTTTATACAGAAATGTGGTCAAAAGAAATTATTTCCAATTGTAAGATATGAATGTGAAAAATGTTAAACAATAATGCCTGTTTCTGAAGCAAGAACTTCTGCTGCTGTTATTTTGTAGTCCTCATCTTGCATTAAAATATGAATACCAGATAATAGGTGAAAATTTTGGAATTCGATATTTTGACGGGAAAACACGTTTTATGGACATCAATGACGGAAAGATAAGTTTTATGGACATCGGAATATATATCGAACACTTTTGAAAAATTGCCCATCTGCGTGTATGCACACGATAATTTAAGAACGAATGCGCGTACAGCTATGACATTTTATGTGTAGATAAATTGTGTAAAAAAAATGAAGTTGAAAAAAAATTGTAATTTAGATGATTAAAATTCGAATTATTAGAAATTTAAGAATATTATAACATTCATTCTTATAGAGAAAATTATAATTTCCAGAACAATGGTGGTGGTACGGGTAATGGGTAGTTTGACCATAAGGATATAAATGCTAATAAAACACAAATTAGTCAAATTTCTACTATTTTTCTGCATCACTGAGCTAGTACTAACTTTAAAAAGAAACTCTGAAAAAGTTTAAAAAAAATTCAGCGAAATGATTTATTTTTCAGTTTAAAGTGTATGCTTTTTTTTATGAGCTTTCGTTTGCAAATATCTTCTTTTTTTTTTAATTTTAAGTCTGAATAAAAATTATTTGTTGATAATAGCAACAAGTTATTCAGGCGAAGTGATGCATTTGGCTAATTTGCGTTGTGTTATAACTGTTTCCAACTTGAAATATATATATATATATACATATATATATATATATATATATATATATATATATATATATATATATATATATATATATATATATATATATATATATATATTTACTTTCTAAGATCAAAATTTCATAAAATATATGGGTTCTTTTTTTTTTCATTCATTCTGATATTGATTGTGAAAAAAAGTGAATTCCCCAACTTCAAAAATTTATTGGCCCCATATCTCTTTGAATGTTGACCAGGAGCGAAACTACATAAGACATGTAACATCTTCAATGTAGGTGGTTTGAATAATGTTTGCAAAATCAATGTCGTAAGGAATAAAAACTATTGAAGACTATTACATATACAACATTGTTCGTGCGCATCAGGTGCATGCATAATTCTTACTTTCCCTACATTACAGTATAATGTATATAAGGAAAGTATCGTGACGAAGACGAGAATTCGAATTCGAGTTTTCGACGGAGAAGAACACGTTTTAAGCATTCCTGAAATCGAAGAGAACGTTTTTGAGGGAAGGTCTGTCTGTAAGTATGTTAGTGTGAGTGTGGAAGCGAAATCTCACAAATGAACGTTTCAGAAATAATTTGGTACGATTATTTCAATCGGTGAATAATGAAAGCCTATTGATGTTAAACGCAATCGAATATTTGGAACATTCAGGGCCTGATAAACGCACGGACCTCCGGGGCCGCGTCCTGTGTCCCCAAATTTTAGGGGCCTCTAAATATTGTATGTGTTAAACCATTTTATTGAGAAATAATTATTTATTTAATTATTTAAATAATATAAGCTGATAATGTTAGTTTTTATTTTAAATTTTGAAAATATGTTAATGGTTTTAAATATTATACATCTTTTAAAGTTTTACTTTTAAAGAAAAAGTTCTACATTTACAAAAGTGCCTTCGGGGTAGTGATCCTAAACTTCCAAATTTGCTTTGGGATTTTTTTTCTTTGCATGTATTTGGTATGCCGTGAGTGTAAGAGGGCCCCCAATTAATACCGAGCCCCACATTGGCTTAATCAGGCCTTGGGAACATTCCCTTAATTTTCAAATGAGTTTTTGAAAACATCTTAAATTCGGGATCTTCAATAATCATAAATAAATAATCATTTCGACCGTAATTTTTCATTAGAAAACGAATGACCGAAACTTTAGAACGCTAGCACGAGCCGTTTTCGAGATGGCGCCTGTTTTTCAAAAACATTTATAAAAAAAAATTACTTAAACTTAAAAATGCAGAAGTATTATCAAATATGTCAAATTCTCGTCTCGTAGAGAGCTATGGAGAAAGTTCTTCAACCATTCTAACAGGAAGACCCACCCCTGCATTTTTCAGAATTGTTCAAAGAAGCCACAGATGATTAGTTCACATTCTTTGTCAAGGTCACAGATGTCTACCGTTTACGCCGTAGAGGGCACTCCGCCTCTGGCATTTACTTTGGGGAGAGAGGGATCGTACTCGTACTCACACGTGTGTATGTGAGGTTATGCAAAAAGGAGTTGACTCGACTTTCTCCTACATTCATACAGTAGATTAGTTCATAATCTCTTAAATGATTTGGGCAGACACTAACACTAGACGCTTCACTACTGTCTGCGTGTCAAATTTCATAACTTTTCATAACATTTATTATTATTATATTTCATATTATTATATTTCATAACTTTTATAACATTTATTATTCTAATTTCATAACATTTATTATTATTATGTTTGACCCCCGTCCCATCATCACAGACATATACAGTAATATATGTATAATACAAACATATGATCCTAGACATATATTTCTTTACTTCTATGATAATCACTTAACTAGAGCCGCTACCCGCTACTTTAAAATTGTCCGGGCTTAAAGACAAGACACGTACAGTCAAACCCTGTGTACGTACATATGTTAGTGTGTATGTGTCCGCGGACACGATATCTCACGAACGAATGATGCGTTTCGAATTATATTTATTACGATTTATAATCAGGGAATACTGCAATCGCATTCATTTTAGAGATGGTTTTATTCATTTTAAACGTGCAGAAGACACTCTTCCACCTATTTTCGATTGAATATTTGAAAAAATCAAAACCAAAATCAACACTTTTAATAATGATAAAAAAAAAAAAAAATCATTTAAAGCGTAATTTTTACGAAATCAACGAAATATACAGACTGTAGAACGCCAGGATGAACAATTCTCAAGATATTGCATGATTTTCGAATAATTTTTTGATAACATCATTAATAAAAATCAGACTTTTGAATACTTGTAAATAAAATAATTATTAAACCGTTCATGAGATACACGATTTTCGCATAATTTTTTGAAAAAATCATTAAAAAATCAGAACATTTAGTACTGTTAAATAAAATATCATTAGAAAGCTTGAATAGTGTTAAATAAAATGCCATTTGAACCGTTCACGAGATATTGTATGATTTTCGAATAAATTTTGAAAATATCATAAAAATATCATTTCAAACATTAAAACGCTAGTATGAACCATTCTCGAGATATTGCAAGATTTTCGAATAGATTTATCAAAAAATCATTAAAAAATTAGACCTATGAATATTGTTTAATAAAAAATAATTTCAACCTACAGAATGCTAGCATGAACTGTTCTCGAGACATTGCACGATTTTCGAATGAATTTTTGAAAAAAATCATTAAAAAAATCAGACCTTTGCATACAGTTAATTAAAATAAAATAATTTCAAACTTTAGAATGAACCGTTTTCTGTATGATTTTCACATAAATTTTTGAAAAATTGATTAACATATTAGACTTTTAAATACTGTTAACTAAAAAATCATCTCAAATTTTAGAAAGCTAACATAACTGTTCTTGAGATATTGCATGATTTTCGAATTTATTTTTGAAAAATTATTTCAAACTTTAGAATGCTACCATGAACTATTGAGATATTGCACATTTTTCAAATAAATTATATAAAATTAAAAAAATAGTGCATATTGTTATATAAGTTAAATTTCCATATGCAGTATTAGGCAACATTAGTCAGAACATTTCATTTACGAGAGAAGATATATATATTTTTTTTGTTATAGTTTTGTATTTAGAAGCTTAAAAATTTGCCAATAGTCAGTTATTTCAATTAATATTAATTAAATATCAATTTCATTTTGATGAGGATTTCATTTTGATAAGTATGAATACATAAATCATTTGTTTGGACTAGTAAGTTGCCAAAAGCTCCCAATTTAAATTGACGTGGTGATAAAATAATTTAATGCTGAAATCTTTGTGGATCTTGTACACCATGAGTTCGCTGTAATAGAAATAAAATCATTACATCAGGTAGGGTAAGTCAAAATCATGTGCTGCCCACATCATATTTTTCACATAATGTATCAGTGCTTGAATTTTAACAGGGGTACGAACATTCATTCTTGAATTATATCCACACCTCACATACATACATACACATACAGAGGGCCATAAAATATTTTCAAAAAGTATTTGAAATATGTTCAAGAGGTCTTAAAATGTGCTTATCCGTCAAAATTTCGAATTCTGAAAATTTTCAGGAAAACTATAAATAATATAATATACCAGCATTGTTTTCTCAAAATTTTTAAAATTCGAAATTTTGGCAAATATACTAATGTTTTAAGATCCCCTGAACACATTTTGAACATTTTTGGAAAGATATATATAAATAAACCATACAAACCTAATCTATTTCATAATGTCCTGTTAATTACACCAAATGTTGAAAAATGCTCTTAATGCAGACAGATCTCTAAAGTATTCATAAATTGAATAGGCAGTGACATTTTATTTGCATTAAATGTATATTTGTATTTTTGAAATTTGACATTAATAAAAATATATATTCACAAAACGTTTTCTTTAAATTAAAATATTTAAATGTCATGGTTGTTAATTTTTTCTGAAAATAAATATTTAACTATATTTTTTTAATTATTATTTTAATAAAAAAAAACATTAAAAATATAGCAAATCAAAGTTGACTATAGTTATAGTTTTAAAAAAAAAGTTAAAACTAAATCTGCATTTTTCTATCTTGTTTGTAAAGACTTGAAGTCTGAAATGCCCAATTTGCTTATCCTCATCATACAAATTAAAAATTAAAGAAAAGTAAAAATATATTTAGTTATATCAATTGATTTAAATACATTTTATTTTCTATAAATGTCCTTAAAAAAATTAGCCATTTTTCATTTATTTGAGAAACTTTTAAGGAATAATGTTTATAAGAATACAAACTAAAGAATAAAGATTGATAAAAAGTATCTTTCTGTTTCAAATCAAAGGCAATAAAGATCCTTCTTTATCAAGATAAATAATACAGAGCACCAATATCAAAAGATGATTGTGTTCTAAATAATATTTCGTTTTTAAATTCTTTTTGATAGCAGTTACAGAATTTTTTTTTAATATTTTTATAATACTGTTTAAGTTAAAGAAATGATTTTATTTCTATTAAATTTCAAATTTTTATATCTAATTGATTTAAATCAGTTATTTTTTTCTTAAAACTATCTGATTTAAATCACTGCAACCCTCAATTGTTGTTGCAGTTCAAGTTCAATGTTCCATGAAAGTCATGTTAGATGTGTGGTAAAACTCACTTCGTAGGTCACCATAGAAGTTAAGGATGATTAGGGAGATTGCATCACTTAATTGCCTTAATGCAACACCAAGAAAAATATCTAGAATGAAATGAACTGCATTTTATATATGGTTAGTTTGCTATACTTTATTATTAATCCCGAATTTCTGATTAGTTTCAATAATTGATTAATATGTATACTAGGTAAATGATGAATACAAACATTATCAAAGTAAATCCCCCTCCCCTGTTATTTCTTTCTTTATCTGTCCTTGGCAGTGTAAAATTGCAGTATATAATAAGTTTTATTATTTTCTGTGTAGTACTTTATTTGGTCTTAACCAGTTTTAACAAAGTAGTTTGTAGGTCCAAAAGTCCACCTGGAAGGTGATGGGTTAGGGAAAGGATGGTATGGTCCTTGTGGTTGCCACTTCCATTGAGGGCTGGTCTAAATTGGTTAGCATTGTCCCAGCAATTCAAACAGTTACCCCTTCAAGTAAGTCCGACGATCTGGGTAAATAAAAGAAAAAGATGATCCACAGTTGCTAGTTATTGCACTGGGAATATGATTAAAACACAACTTTAGACTGTCTCACCTTCTATTTAGTTGGTTTTATGACTATAAAAAAAATATCCATTAAATTCACAAAACCTTTTTTTTTTTTTTTTTTTAAATACATAATATTTTCTACTTCTTGCATACAGATCATAAAATAATAATTATATAAATCTTCCTCAGTTAAAGATCATTTTAGGTGCCAATTTTGTAGTACATTGCTGAATCTGATGCTCTCCATCTTCCAACCCTCTTCTTCTGACCATCTGTCAAAATTGCTTTTTAGGATTATTTTATTCAGATAATGAGTAAAAACTTTAGATTCACTTTAATACCTTCTACTGATAACTATAAAAAAAAAAAAAAGGGAGAAATGCATATTATGTTTGTCAACAAATTGAAACTGTTTACACTGCCATTGATCAGTATTATGAAGTGTTGCTTGAAGTTCAAGTTCCCTGTGATTGCCACAATTTATAAGGCTAGATCAACACTGGGTCTTTACGAAAATTTGAATTTTCTCAAACACCCTAGAATTTATGGTAACATTTCAATTCATAGACAATTGCATCAAACAAAATGCTCTCCTGTATGTAAAACAGCAGAGAAGGATGCACAGATCAGATATTGTTTTTTGATCTGAAATTTGAAAAAAATATATATAAAAACCACTTTGAAATATGATAACTGAAAACAGTTCAATTTTTAGAGAGTTTTGTTGAACAGGATGCTATCCTACCTTTGTATAAAAACATAAGAATAGAATCTAGAGACTACGTCATATATTGATGAAAAAATCAATATATAGCATTTCAGCCACACAATGGCATAGAGCAGCTAAAAATTGGCAGTTTATTTTCCTCACTGAAATGAGTTTCTTACACAGAAAAAATTAAAGTAAAATGACTTTTTCTTAAATTAGTTTTCAAAGGATAAAGTACTATGATTGTTTATTCCTTTTCTTATCTTTATCACTTTTGTTGCCTCGTCTCCTTTATATATCTTTACTGTTTTTATACAATAACCAATCAGCGAGCATACAATAATCAACCAGTGTGTACAAAATATAGTCAATTTAATTATAACCTCTAACAATGAATTTAGTTTTAAAAAATGCACACTTCCATGCTTGCTCATATTATAAGAGAGGAAGATAATCTGTAAAGTATAATTTGTAGATGCTACCTCAATGTCAGCTAGAATCATCTCAGTTTCATATGTTAAAAAATTTGCTAGCTTATGATGGGAAAATAGCTGACAGGAAAATATTTGAACAGACTACATTTTGAGACAAAGTTAGATATTCCCTTTATAAAAAATTCTTATATCCAAAGAATTGATCTCACACTTTGCACCAATGATTATAATTAGGGCTCTGGGGTTAGAGTCTGAAAAAATATACCATATATGACTCTCCAAAATAAAATTATTTCAAAATAATTTTTTAATATTTCTAAATAGATTTTAAGTTATAAATTAAAAAATATCAAATGCTTAGCAATTAAAATCCATTGACGTGAAAAAGTAATTTTAATAAAATATAGATTAACATAAACATATTTTGATGAGATAAAAGTTATGCTTGTCTGAAATTAGGATAGAAATAAATACTTCTGAATTCATAATTAAATTACTGTATGGGGCTTTGATCATATAATCACTATAACAAACATTCTGCAGTTGTGTCAAATTTTTGTAAGTCAACACAAAAATGCAAAATTTTGTCGCAACCACAAAAAATTCGCAGATTTCACTAATTTTTACATTGATGATATAGAACATTTCATGAGAATTTATATATTTCATGTCAATGATTGTATTGGCTCCTTTTGGACAATGAATTGTAAAATAATATTTAAATTTTGAAACAATCATTACATAGATTACAGTACAATGGTATAATTTGAACAGGTTGGTTAGTTATTTTAATGCACATGGTCCATTCAGACAAACTATATCAAACAATAGAAAAAAAAACAAATAACAAGCAGCTAATTATGTTTATTAATCATATTTACTTACATGATCTATGTAAATAACAACAAAACACAAGTAAATAACAAATGAAGAAATAAAAAATGTTTAAAATATTCATGCAAAACAGCTTTAGACATATTTGTTAAAAATAAAAAATTACAGGGCTTTGCTTTTAACTTTGAAAAGTACGCAGAGTTTAAACAATGCTCTTTTCTAACATTTTCTAAAAGAAATCTTATTTTGCTAAACATGCTATTGTAGGTAAAATGCTAAAGCTCATGAATGACATGAACCCAACTTAAGTCCTGGGATTCTGGGTAGCATGAATATTTTGAGAAAAAAGAATTAAAATAGTGCATAAAAGTAAAAATTGCATATTTTATAATTAGTTAAGATTGGTTGATGGAAAAAGAGAGGATATGTATGTACTTCGAACTTAGAAGACTGCAAATTATGATTAATCATTAATGTTAAGGATAACATGCATCGGGTAATTTCTGAAGGGAATCTGTACATTTTTCTAAAGTTTTTGGCTTACTGGGACATTAAATTAGTCTATGCTTTTATAACGAACACCTATTATTCATGACTGAAAAGATATTCCCACATTATAGTATGACTTTACATTTGAGATTTTAGTACAATTTGCATTTTAAATAGAATAGAAAATTTGCAAATTATAGTAATTGTAATAAATTTTACAGATGTATATCTTATATCTACTATTAAAAAAATTAAAACTGGCACTTAGGCTAAAGAAAATCTGAAAATGCTAAATTAATTCAAAAGATTTTAACTAAAATATTAAAGATTTTAATTTGCTAGTTTAACATGTAGAAATTTCAAATTATACTCAAACAACTAAAACTAAATTTTGTCAGTTTTACCTGACCCTGATTTCTCAAATGGTTTAGAAACAATAAACACATATTATTAAGGCATACAAAATATTAACGAGCAGTTCAATATTGTCAAAATATTATCATCTCTAGAGTAGAATGATTTAGATTCACGAGAATGATGTTGCATAGCATTGCATATGGAAATTTAACATATTTCACAATACTTACTACTTTTTTAATTTCGTATGATTTTTTTTTTAAATTAATTTGAGAAACATGCAATATCTCGAGAACGATTAATGCTGTTCTAAATTAAAATCATTTTCTAATTAAAAATTACGTATGAAATAATTTATGTAACAATATTCAAAGTTCTAATTATGAAAAATGTATTCTTAACTCGTGCAATATCTTTAAAACGGTCCATGCTAGTTTTCTATAGGTTTTTGATACAAATTATTAAGGGTATGGAGAGATAGGTAATCCGGGCTCGCGGCCTTATTTTGCTTAGACCTTATTTCAATTTCTCTTCACACTGAGCTTAATTTTAAAGTAGTTTGTGTATTTTAGAGAAAATTTAAAGTGTAAGATGTTCGAGTTATAAAAAATACAGTAGACGAAACCTGAAAATAATAAATATAAATATTAATTTTTTCTTGAATGAGCAAAACATTAAAAATGGAACATCTTTGCCCCTTTGTAAATCAGATTTGTTACAATACCACATGGTTTTTTTTTACCTGGAGATAGAAAGAAAAATATTTTGCGCAAAAAATTATTTTTTCACTTCCATAATTATTGTTTATATATATATATATATATATATATATATATATATATATATATATATAAATTATTAAATCCAAAGTTAGAATGTATGTAGTAACTCATAATACACTATTCCAAAATTTTCTACAAAATACAAAGAAATAAAAGAAATAATATTATATATATATTATATATATATATATATATATATATATATATATATATATATAATTATATATATTATATATATTAGAAGAGGTCAAAAATCCGGGCCTGGGAGCAATCACAATCAATCACCCTGTTCCCACCCCCTTCTCAATAGGCATGCAGATTATGAACTAATCTACTGTATGAATGTAGGAGAAAGCCGAGTCAACTCCTTTTTGCATAACCTCACAAACACACTTGTGAGTACGAGTACGATCCCTCTTGCCTCTTATTCTCCCCAAAAGTCAATGCCAGAGGCGGAATGCCCTCTACGGCGTAAACGGCAGACATCTGTGACCTTGACAAAGAATGTGAACTAATCATCCGTGTCTTCTTTGAACAATTCTGAAAAATGCAGGGGTGGGTCTTCCTGTTAGAATGGTTGAAGAACTTTCTCCATAGCTCTCTACGAGACGAGAATTTTATATATTTGATAATACTTCTGCATTTTTAGGTTTAAGTAATTTTTTTTATAAATGTTTTTGAAAAACAGGCACCATCTCGAAAACGGCTCATGCTAAGGTTCTAAAGTTTCTGTCATTCGTTTTCTAATGAAAAATTACGGTCGAAATGATTATTTATTTATGATTATTGAAGATCCCAATTTTTAAAGAAGTTTTCAAAAATTCATTTTAAAATTAAGGGAATGTTCCCAAGGCCTGATTAAGCCAATGTGAGGTTCGGTGTTAATTGGGGGCCCCCTTACACTCACGGCATACCAAATGCATGCAAAGAAAAAAAATCACAAAGCAAATTTGGAAGTTTAGGATCACTAACCCGAAGGCACTTTTGTAAATGTAGAACTTTTTATTTAAAAGTAAAACTTTAAAATATGTATAATATTTAAAACTATTAACACATATTTTCAAAATTTAAAATAAAAACTAACATTATCAGCTTATATTATTTAAATAATTAAATAAATAATTATTTCTGAATAAAATGGTTTAACACATACAATATTTAGAGGCCCCTAAAATTTGGGGACACAGGACGCGGCCCCCGGAGGCCCGTGCGTTTATCAGACCCTGAGTGTTCCAAACATTCGATTGCGTTTAACATCAATAGGCTTTCATTATTCATCGATTGAAATAATCGTACCAAGTTTTTTCTGAAACGTTCATTTGTGAGATTTCGCTTCCACACTCACACTAACATACTTATAGACAAACAGACCTTCCCTCAAAAACGTTCGCTTCGATTTCAGGAATGCTTAAAACGTGTGCTTTTCTGTCGAAAACTCGAATTCGAATTTTCGACTTTGTCACAATACTTTCCTTATATACATTATACTGTAATGTAGGGAAAGTAAGAATTATGCATGCACCTGATGCGCACGAATCATGTTATATATATAATAGTCTTCAATAGTTTTTATTCCTTACGACATTGATTTTGCAAACATTATTCAAACCACCTATATTGAAGGTGTTACATGTCTTATGTAGTTTCGCACCTGGTCAACATTCAAAGAGCTATGGCGCCAATAAATTTTTGAAGTTGGGGTAATTCACTTTTTTCATAATCAATATCAGAATGAATGAAAAAAAAAGAACCCATGTATTTTATGAGATTTTGATCTTAGAAAGTAAATATATATATATATATATATTTCAAGTTGGAAACAGTTATAACACAACGCAAATTAGCCAAATGCATCACTTCACCTAAATAACTTGTTGCTATTATCAACAAATATTTTTTTTTTCAGACTTAAAATTAAAAAAAAAAAAAAAAAAAAAAAAAAAAGAAATTTGCAAACGAAAGCTCATAAAAAAAAAGCATACACTTTAAACTGAAAAATAAATCATTTCGCTGAATTTTTAAAAACTTTTTCAGAGTTTCTTTTTAAAGTTGGTACTAGTTCAGTGATGCAGAAAAATAGTAGAAATTTAACTAATTTGTGTTTTATTAGCATTTATATCCTTATGGTCAAACTATCCATTGGCCGTACCACCACCATTGCTCTGGAAATTATAATTTTCTCCATAAGAATGAATGTTATAAAATTCTTAAATTTCTAATAATTCGAATTTTAATCATCTAAATTACAATTTTTTTTTCAACTTCGTTTTTTTTACATAATGTATCTACACATAAAATGTCATAGCTGTACGCGCATTCGTTCTTAAATTATCGTGTGCATACACGCAGATGGGCAATTTTTCAAAAGTGTTCGAAATGTAGTCAGATGTCCATAAAACAACTTATCTTTCCGTCATAGATGTCCATAAAACGTGTTTTCTCGTCAAAATATCGAATTCCAAAATTTTCACTTTTTATCTGGTATTCATATTTTAATGCAAAATGAGGACTACAAAATAACAGCAGCAGAAGTTCTTGCTACAGAAACAGGCATTATTGTTTAACATTTTTCACATTCATACCTTACAATTGGAAATAATTTCTTTTGACCACATTTCTATAAGCTGTATAAAACCACCCTGCTAAATTATTACTTTATAAAATTAATTTTTCTATATTTATATTCCATTGGCATACCGTCATAATCCATTTACAACTTCCTCATATCTTTATAATTCAAATTTATTGGGTCTACTTGTAATGTAATCAATATCAGAATTAAAAAATTATACAGGGTATAAGGCTCTACTCAATTTTTCATATTTTTGTATAACACGTTCAATCCCTTTCTGCAAAGGAGATCAAATATTTAAATCCAGGTTGATGCATCAACATCTCAACTAAATATTAAGATGGTGATGTTTCAATCCAGATCAAATTTTCAAGCCATTTTTCAGAAGGGGTTCGAATTTTATCCCGTTCTTTTCGATGTGTTTGACCCTACCTATAACTTTTCATACTTTCATAATGCATATTGATATCCTTAAATGGAAACTCAACTTTCTCAAATGTACATAATGCAGATTTGAATGAGGATCAACTCAACTTTCTTATATATATTCCACAGTTTTTTTGGTTTTTTTAACACTTTACAACATAGTTGAAAAGTATTTATGATTATTAACTTTGTTCATTCTGTCTGTCTGTCTGTCCATTAGCACAACTGCCGTAAAAATGACTTTATCAAAATGAAATTTTAGTATGTTTTTCAGACGGTCTGTGGGATCTATGGGAATATAAATGAATAATATCACCCAATCAGTTTTGGATTGAACCCGGGTTGAAAAAATGAAATACATTGAACCCTATGGGACCTAATTTTTCAAACATTTTTTAGGCGAATTTAAAATTCACAAATTGCTTCGAAATTTTTAGGAAATATTCAAATTATCCCATAAAATATATAAAAAAAATTCAGTAAAATATGTTAGGTAGTTTTTTAAATAAAAATTATTTAATATAGGGAGAAAAACAAATTCAATTAAATTCTGACTCTTGCTATATCCTCCAGAAAGAAAAAATAGGTATATTATATAATAAATATTTTCTCAAGAGTTTAATTATTTTACATATAAGAGAGGTTTTATATAACTCTTCATGTTATACTTATTTGTTGGCATTTTTAATGTACTTTCCTACGTCCTAGAGAGTTGAAATTTGGTACACAACTTAAATTAGTAGAACATTTTATTCTACAAAAATTTGGTGAATCCTCAAATATAGATCCTACATTTTTTTCGAAATGGCCTGCAAATAATCCCCGTTCACTTCTATGAATCATTGTTGTAAGATTGTTAAAAATTCTTATGTAGGTAGCACATGACTTTCCCTGCAGACTCATATTGACGTTCCCTTTATTTCTCCAATAATCATTTGAGTTTATCTGTACAAAATAACACCCTTAAGTATTTTAAATGACACTGAATTTGCACGTTAAACTTAAATTTGGTTCTCATTTGATAGCTGGACTTATTGTCAAAGGCACACGTAGCGAAAACGCGAAAAAACTAAAATATCTCAAGAACGGCTAGTCCTAGAGTAATGGGGTTAGTCTTATTCTTTTTGTTATCAAAAATCACGTATAAATAAGCATTTAATTGATATAATTAAGCACACGTAGTCTTTTATTTTTAGATTTAACGATTTCGCAAAAACAGCCCGTTCCTTTTTCCCGAATCGTACCACAATAACCTACAAGTGATTTATATACCAAATTTTGTTAAATTTGGTCCATTAGTTTTTATCTAGAGTGGATAAAGGCAATTTTTGCCGGCCATTTCGCAAAGAAGGCAAATTCTCTTATTACGAATCGTACTAAAATCTAATGAGTATCAGGGTTTCCCACAAAAAACTTACCTACCAAATTTTATGAAATTCGGTACATTAGTTTTTCAGTTAGAGTGAATGCAATATCCTCATAGACACACAGAAATACACACAGATACACCCTTACACACACAGACGTCTCCCTAAAAATAGTTTTTTCGTGTTCTAGAAGTCCCAAAACGTGTAGAACCTTCGAAAATTCGAGTTCCGCTCTTCGGCACGATTCGAATACTTTGAATACAAACACACACACACACACATATATTATCTATGTATTATCTGTGGATATAAGTTCCGTGCCTAAGCAATTACAATAGTTGTGATTTTAAATGATCCCTAAACCTTTATTATTTCTACAACGAAGCCTGATTTTAACTTATGGAGAATGCAAATATCTCAAGCGATTGTAAGGTGAGTTATATAAGAATTGCTGAATTTTTTTCGCGCAAAATTATTTAGCTCTGGAATACAAGTTATATGAATGAAATATTCATCGATTTTGCATAGAGAATCAGACGATTTCGATGAAGTTTTAAATATTTAAGTGTAATAAATTACTGTAGTACTGTGATAATGTAAAAGATATCACCACTGAATGTATCACATTTTAGAGATTTTTAAATGAAATTGCATTTCAGTTGGAAAGTGTTTCATAATCAATGCTTATGCATGATTGATCTTTCTTGTATTATTATGTATTTAGAGTATATGGCAATATTGTTCTGAAGAACTTTATAGGGCTTGTATGTTATAAATTATAGTATATTATTTAATCCCATTATTATTATTGTTGTATAATTTTGTTATATAATGTACATTTTGAAATTCTTCCTTATTAACACTTTATAACATAGTTGAAAAGTGTTTATGACTTTGTTCCTTCTGTTTGTCTGTCTGTCCGTTAGCACGATAACTGCTGTAAAAATAACTTTATCAAAATGAAATTTTAGTATGTTGTTCAGAGGGTCTGTGGGACCTATGGGAATATAAATGAATAATATCACCCAATTAGTTTTGGATTGAACCCGGGTTGAAAAAATGAAATACATTGAACCCTATGGGACCTAATTTTTCAAACATTTTTTAAGCGGATTTAAAATTCACAAATTGCTTCGAAAGTTATAGGAAATATTTAAATTATCTCATAAATTATATAAAAAAATTTCAGTAAAATATATTCAGTAGATTTTAAATACAAATTAAAATAATAATTACACCTTTTATAAAGGATCACGTGACAATTATATGAAGAGATCATGTGACCCACTTCAAAATAAAATATGGCATCCATCTTATGTCAAAATCGTGATTTTTATTCTTTTTCTTAATTCATGTTTAGTGTTGTATCCGTCCTAAAACCGCTTTATTTTTGCTTAAATTCTGTGCATCTACATACTGAAACAACGCAATTACAATATATTTGAGTTTAAATGATCATCAAATTTTGATTATTTCTACAACGAAGCCTAATTCTCACTTATGGAGAATGTAAATACCAAAAGATGTAGAATGAGTTGTATAAGAATTGCTGCATTTCTTTAACGCAAAATTGTTTAGCTCATGGAGTCTACAATATAGCTGATATGAATGAAAATTCATTGATTTTACACAGAGAAGCACACGATTTTTTCTATGAGTTTTAAGCATAGTTTAATTACTTGTACCTCCATGGTCTTAAGTTTTTAAATAAAATAAATTATGGAAAAAGTTTGTGAATGAAATGCTGCTTTTATAGATAGAGCCAGGTGCGTTATATTTCGATGACGTCATTTTAATAAATTTCCTTTGTTTTCGATGAAGTTTTTAAATATGATAAGTTATTGTAGTGCTATGATAATTTAAAAAATATTACAGAGGAATGTATCGCATTTTAGAGATGTTTAAACCGGGCAATTTATATTTCAATGCCGTCATTTGAATGAAGATCATTTTTTTCGATGAAGTTTTAAGTTCCAAATATAATAAATTAATGTAGCATTGCGATAATTTTAAAAATATTACAGAGGAATGTATCGCAATTTAGAGATGTTTAAATAAAATTGCATTGAAGTTGGAAAGTGTTTCATAATCAATGTTTTATGCATGATTGATCTTTCTTGGTTAATGTGACATTATAATTGTAAAACTGCTTAATTCTATTTATGTTTTAAAATAAAAATAACTTTTCTTGTTATTCATGTTATTCCTACTGGGATATAATCCTTGTGGATGGCCTTCCTTTAGTATGCAATCAATAGCCCTCTTACAATCGATAATTAATGTTTATAGTTATATCAAAATTCACATGAATCCGCAGTAGCGCCGCTAGAAATTTTGTGTGTGTAAAAGGGAGGTGGAGGGGGGGGGGTTACAAAGCATTTTGTTTCTCATTTCCAGTGGATTTCAGTGGAACTCCAGTGGATTCCTGGTGAAGTCACTGTTTGAATATCTCAATTTGTTCGATATATCGTGCCCACAGAGACAGTGGCTGAATGTCACATCCTGCCCTCACCTGTAAGATCCCCCCCCCCTACTAACTATAACTTAAAATATAAAAACAAACTTTCCACTGCTTTATTCCAAATTGTTATTCATGATAACTTCATCCCGGTTTTCGATAAAACCTTTCTTTTAACTAATTGTAATAATCCACGTAATATTTTGTGTCTTGAATCGCTATTTATTTATATTCATCGTGACATGGTTATTGTCTGAATTTTTAGACAAATAAATATGTTATTTTTATATTACTTTCCCTGCAATACATGGTGATGTATAAGGAATGTTTTGGAATCGTGGAAAATCGCAACTCGAGTTTTTCAACTGATCTACAGGGATCTCCAAAACACAAAAAATTATTTTTAATAGCATGGCGTCTGCGTATGTGTCTGTTGGTGCAATGTATGTAATCACTCTAACCCAAAAACTAATTCACCAAATGTTACACTTGTGGATGATTCTGATGCCAATTAGATTTATTACAATTTGGGATAAAAGGACCTGTCCCCCCCCTCTTTTTTTTGAAAAAGAGGGGGGGGACAAAAAAATTAAAAAAAAAAAATAGCATGTGAAAATTCGCCAAAATCTATAATAAAAGACTAAGTATGTTGAAATATATCAATTAAATGCTTATTTTATACATAATTTTTTATGTTAAAAAAGGCCGTTTACTAGCCGTTCTCGAGATATTTGAGTATTTTCGCCTTTGAAAATATATCTAGTTACCAAATGAAAACGAAAGTTGGATTAAAAGTGCAAAATCAATGTCATTTAAAATAATTATGTGTGTTATTGTGTACCATTAAACTCAATTTAATAGATTATTAAAGAAATAAGAAGCAAATGCATTTGAGTATGTAAGGAAAATCATATGCTGTCCTCATCAGGTTTTTTTTGTTTTTTTTTATTCTGCTGTGTCAATTTTATAATTAAATGTCCTGTCCAATCCTTTTCCTTGCATAATCTGGCAATTTATATAAACACTTTTGTTGGTGGTTCGTTACTATCATAATATGTATAATAACGGTATGTCTTTTCTTTCACGATTGGCTCTGGACGTTTTATGTCTCAAATTCTGGGTTGTGCTGGGAGGACTCTTGCCTCCGAGCGATTTTGAACTACGATTGTCCGCCTCGCTTCCTACAAAGTGTTCTACTCGTATATGAAAGTAGCTGTCAAGGTCACAGATGTACAAAAGCCAGCGAGTGAATATGGTGCGGGTGTGCGTGTGTGTGTGTGTGTGGGGGGGGGGGGGAATATCTACGAGGAGTTTGTAATAGGGAAGAGACCCTCCCTCTCTTGGGAGCTTGGATAGTAGGATTCAAAATTCAGAATTTTAAAATCCCGAGTTTTGCAGACAAAGGTGGGAATTTTGAATTATAAGATTGTAACAGTATTATAAGCATTCCCTGAAAAAATCACGTTTCTATGATAATTACTTCTAAAGTTAGCAATTAAGATTTTAATTCTACTTAAATAAGAATGGTGAAATGGCGTAAAACAAATACTTTTTGATGTACGGTCTTGCTGGGGGGGGGGGGGGGGGGCATTTATAAATATTTTTAAAAAGTAGGCTGTGAAAAGGGCCGTGAAAGGGGGCCGGAGGGTCCTTTTTAAAATCGTTTTTTCCATCTTGGCGACTCTTGCTTTGGTTTTGATGAAATTTTCGTGTTGTATTTTCTACTCTGCAATGGACTCACTTCAACTTATCAACACCTCTCACCCTATTTTTTTAACTTCAGAATTTTCGGATGTTGTCTTAGAACTATGTACTGTTGTAAACAATTAGAATTGAACAATGTAATTTATTTCAAAAAATGGTAGAAAATGACCTAAAATAAAAAAAAATAATATTACCCTTAAAATATTAAAAAAAAAAGTCCCAAAACGTTTTCTGCTTAAAAGGGGGAAAATTGTATCGCGCCTTTTTTTTACAACAATGATTGAAACTATTAAGTCTCTTGGTTAATGAACCTTTTATGCCTTTTATGCAAGTCCTTTTATGCATGATTATATCAAATTTTATCATATGCTGCCATGTTAAAAAAATGTATAAATTTCAAATAAAATTCGAAGTTTTCGCTCGAATTTTAAAAACTTCTATCTTGTTCTAGATTTTTCGATAACAAAGCCGGATAAAGTTTCGGGAAAATCCATTATTATTACTTTCCCTGTAATACATGATCATGTATAACGAAAGTATTGGAATCGTGTCAAAAATCGCAAGTCGACGGATCTACACGTTTCGGGACATCTAGAACTCGAAAAAAACAAACTTTTAGCGTGACATCTGTGTATGTTTGTTTCTGCAATGTATGTATCCACTTTAACTAAAAAAATTAATGGATCAAATTTCATAAAATTTTATAGGTAAGTCACTTGTGTATGAACTTGGTGCTGATTAGATTTTGGTACGATTTGAGATAAAAGAACCTGCCTTTTTTTTTTTGCGAAATAGGCCGCAAAAATCTCATCCATTCTAGCTGAAAAACTAATTAACCGAATTTCACAAAATTTGGTAGATAAGTTACTTGTGGGATACCCTGGTGCTGATTTGATTTTGGTATGATTCGGAAAAGCTTGCCATTTTTTACGGAATGACCCTCAAAAATTGCCAAAATCTAAAATAAAAGACTACGTATGCTCAAATGTATCAATTAAATGTTTATTTTATACGTAATTTTTGACGAGAAAAGAATAAGACCATTCTTACCCCATTCCTGTAGAACTGACCGTTCTCGAGGATCTTCTAACCGTTCGTTCTTCAATTTTCGTTACGCCGTCCAGTTACTAAATAAAAACAAAAACTGAATTAAAAGTGCAAATTCGGTGTTATTTTGAACAATTCAATTCAATTTAATGAACTATTAAAGAAATAAAGAGAAAATGAATTTGTAGGGAAATTCATGTGCTGCCTACGTCAGATTTTTTGTGGCAGCTATCGTGTACACAAAAGATCGACTTTAGACATGCAGACAGATAGCATTCCAAAAATACGAATTTAAAATATTGTAGGAATTTGCACAAAACTGAAGTTTTAATTTCTTTATTATATATTCAGTGCGAAGAACGGGTATACTGCTAGTAAATAGTATAAATTTAATATATCGCTTTTTATATACACTAAAATAATAGCAGGCACAAAATATTGATGTAACTAAAACATGACATACCTAAAAATGTAATACAAAGCAATATATTCTAAGAATTTGAATCTGAATATAGCTTTAATGTTACATCCATGCATAACACAGCTGTTATATACTAATGATTGGGAAATGGAGGAACTTGAGCTAAATTTGGCCCAGGAACATTCCCCCCATTTTATTAGGATTTATTTATTAGACAGAAGTTAAACAAAAAAATATATAAAAATATTTCTTGTGTCAATATTAATGATAAATAAAATTATCTTTAATTATGATATATATTCATTTAACTCAACATCAAAACTATACATCAAATTGTTTTATTTATTATATTGCTGCAAACTTATTTCATATATTACTTTCCTTATATACATAATGTATAAGGAAAGTATTGTGACGGGGTCGAAAATTCGAATTCGAGTTTTCGACGGGAGAGCACGTTTCAAGCATCCCTGATCACGAATCAAACATTTTTGAAGTGATGTCTGTGTGTGTGTGTGTGTGTGTGTGTGTGTGTGTGTGTGTGTGAAAGTATGTGTGTGTGTCCGTGAGTCTGTGGAGACGATAACTGACGAACGAATGGACCGATTCGAACCAAATTTGGTACAAAAATCACAATCCGTAAACACTGGAAGCCTATTGTTTTTATACGTGATCGAATGTTCAGAACCCCCCTGAATTTTCGAATGAAATTTTGAAAAAATCGTCAAAAAATCAAAACCGCTAATAAAGTTACGCAAATAGACATTTCTTATGTAATTTTTCATTAGAAAACAATTGGCATAAATTTTAGAACGCTAACATGAACCGTTCTCGAGATATTGCACATTTTTCAAAAAAATTATCAGAAAGTCATATAAAATAAAAAAAAAATATTTCCTCTTGAGAGACATGTTCACTTTTCAGTAATACCATGCGATATATTGGATGACATCATTCTCGTGGATCTAGCTCGTTCCATTCATGAAAAAAGATACTTTGAGTAATACTTTTGTATTTGAACGCCAATAGTCATTTATCTGCTGTAAGAATAACTTATTTCTTTGTCCATTATGCTTGGCGAGATTTTGGCGACGAATTTTGGCGGAATGTCGCCAACTTGGCGACTTTTTGAAATGTTGACAAATTAACGAAAATCTCGCCAAATGGATAAAAATGACGCTAAATCAATGAAATGACGACTAATTGTCGAAAATTCGATATCTTGGAAAGAATATTAGTATCTACTATAAGAAAAACCTATTTATTTTACTGTAAAAGTGGTAAATTCATTACGTTATATAAGGAAAGTCATGTGTTGCCCACATCAGATTTTTTAAAAGGGTGAGGGGCATGTAAAACAGGCTGTGCATTTGATTCCTTCATATGTCAGTGCTGTCTATTCTAGCATTCTTTAATATGACAACAAATCGTCAATAACTTTCTTTATATACATAATGTATAAGGAAAGTATTGTGACGGGGTCGAAAATTCGAATTCGAGTTTTCGACGGGAGAGCACGTTTCAAGTATCCCTGATCACGAATCAAACATTTTTGAAGTGATGTCTGTGTGTGTGTATGTGTGTGTGTGTGTGTGTGTGAAAGTATGTGTGTGTGTCAGTGCGTCTGTGGAGACGATAACTGACGAACGAATGAACCGATTCGAACCAAATTTGGTACAAAAATCACAATCCGTAAACACTGGAAGCCTATTGTTTTTATACGTGATCGAATGTTCAGAACCCCCCTAAATTTTCGAAAGAAATTTTAAAAAAATCGTTAAAAAATCAAAACCGCTAATAAAGTTACGCAAATAGACATTTCTTATGTAATTTTTCATTAGAAAACGATTGGCATAAATTTTAGAACGCTAACATGAACCGTTCTCGAGATATTGTACATTTTTCAAAAAAATTATGAAAAAGTCACATAAAAAAAAAAATTCCTATTGAGAAACATGTTCACTTTTCATATGTAATACCATGCGATAAATTGAGTGACATCATTCTCGTTGATCTAGCTCGCTCCATTCATGAAAAAATATACTTTGAATAATACTTTTGTATTAGAACTCCAATAGTCATTTATCTGCTGCAAGAATAACTTTTTTCTTAGTGCATAACGCTTGGCGAGATTTTGGCGATGAATTTGGCGGAATGTCGCCAACTTGGCGACTTTTTTGAAATGTTGCCAAATTAATGAAAATCTCGCAAAATGGATAAAAATGATGCTAAATCAATGAAAATGACGACTAATTGTCGAAAATTCAATATCTTGGAAAGAATATTAGTATCTACTATAAGAAAATCCTATTACTTTCCTTATATACATAATGTATAAGGAAAGTATTGTGACGGGGTCGAAAATTCGAAATCGAGTTTTCGACGGGAGAGCACGTTTCAAGCATCCCTGATCACGAATCAAACATTTTTGAAGTGATGTCTGTGTGTGTGTATGAAAGTATGTGTGTGTGTGTGTGTGAGAGACTGTGAAGACGATAACTGACAAACGAATGGACCGATTCGATCCAAATTTGGTACAAAAATCACAATCCGTAAACACTGGAAGCCTATTGTTTTTATGCACAATCGAATGTTAAGAACATCCCTAAATTTTCAAATGAAATTTGGAAAAAATTGTCAAAAAATCAAAACCACTAATAAAGTTACGCATACAGACATTTCTTGTGTAATTTTTCATTAGAAAACGATTGACATAAACTTTAGAACGCTAACATGAACTGTTCTCGAGATATTGCACATTTTTCAAAAAAATTATCAGAAAGTCATCTTCTATATAATAAAAGGCAATGTCTGTGTGTCTGTCTTATACACTATACGTTTCGCGACCTCGCGTCGGAGAGCTACGAAATTTGGCAATCGGAGACCCGGGTGGGAGGGAAGGGGACACGTGAAAACCGATTTTTAAAATTTTAATTATTTTTTTATTTATTTAATGTTTTATGCGATTTCGACCGTTTTTTGCCCTTTTTGCCCTTTTTTCTCCACGATCCAGACATCGTAGAAAAAAACAAATTACACCATCGGAAAGAGCAGAGAATTTCGAGTAAAAATATATCAATTTCAAATCTGAATTTCGATTTCTAATATTTTTTAAAGATTTTAAAACAAAACTCACTTTTGGCTCAAGAAAACGATTTTTGGTTTTTAAATTCTCGCATCGTGAAAAGTACTCATAATTTCGACTAATAATTTACATTTTCAGAAAGGTCAAACATCTGGCATTCTTACAAGTCCAATCTGGTCCAGAAATAATGAAAATTGCCTTCAGGATGGCAATTTTAAAGACGCCATGATTTTAAATTTGTCGGCTACCGGCTCAGTTCCTCAACGGCATTTTCCCCCCATCCGCATTAGTTTCTTCCCCGTCTCCATGGAGACCGCGCTTTCGGTTTTAACTGAATTACGAGCATAAGTGTTGTATACATCGGGCGAAATTATTATATTTATATGATATTTTAAATGGATATTTTTAAATGGATATTTTAAATAATTTAAATGATTGAATTATGGTGGTTTGAATTGTGGTGATGTATTTGAAATTATTATATTTATGGTTTGGTGGAACGATATGGTTGATTTTTTTATTTTAAATGGATATTTTAATTTATGGATATTTTAATTTATAGATATTTTAAATGGATATTTTAATTTTATGGCTATTTTAAATGATGGAACGATGGAACGAGGATGGTGGAATTAAGAGCCTAGCATATGGTCGTTATAAATTTAAATTAGCGCGCGGGAAGTTAGCGCGCGAGAATTGCACTCGGTAGGCCTGGGTTCGATTCCCGCCACTGATGCGGAGTACGATCACCTTAAACATATGGGTCGATAATTCCTTCCGAGAGGTTGGTGGCAGGGAAAGGAGGGTACGGTCTCTGTGGATGCCTCCCCCACTGGGTCCTGGTCCAAATTGGGTGAATAAAAAGAAAGTTATGGAGATTGTCGCGGAGGGCGCGGTAGCCCAGTGGTTAGCGTGCGGGAATTTCACTCGGTAGGCCCGGGTTCGATTCCCTCCAACTGACAAAACTGCTGCCGTGTTCACGCGGAGTACGATCACGTTAAACATGTGGGTCCGTAAGTCCTTCCGAGAGGTTGGTGGTAGAGGAAGGAGGGTACGCACCCTGTGGATGACTTTCCCACTGGGTTCCGGTCTAAATTGGGTGAATAAAAAGAAGGTTATGGAGATTGTCGCGGAGGGCGCGGTAGCCCAGTGGTTGGCGCGCGGGAATTGCACTCGGTAGGCTAGTGTTCGATTGCCGCCACTGCCAAAACTGCTGCCATTTTCACGCGGAGTACGATCACGTTAAACATGTGGATCCGCAAGTCCTTCCGAGAGGTTGTTGGTAGAGGAAGGAGGGTACGGACCCTGTGGATGCCTCCCCTACTGGGTTCCGGTCTAAATTGGGTGAATAAAAAGAAGGTTATGGAGATTGTCGCGGAGGGCGCGGTAGCCCAGTGGTTAGCGCTCGGGATTTGCACTAGGTAGGTCCGGGTTCGATTCCCGCCACTGCCAAAACTGCCGCCGTGTTCAGGCGGAGTACGATCACGTTAAACATGCGGGACCGTAAGTCCTTCCGAGAGGTTGGTGGTAGGGGAAGGAGGGTACGGTCCCTGTGGATGCCTCCCCCACTGAGTTCCTGTCTAAATTGGGTGGCACTTCCTGGTAGGTCGTTCCTTCTGGTAGGTCGCGCCAGCGAGTGTGCCACGGTTAGAATTTGCCACGGTCAGAATTTTCAAGGGTAGCGAACAGGCTGGTCGCCAAAGGCGGCTAGTAAATAATAAAAGGCAATGTCTGTGTGTGTGTCTGTGTGTCTGTGTGTCTGTGTGTCTGTCTTATACACTATACGTTTCGCGACCGCGCGTCGGAGAGCTACGAAATTTGGCAATCGGAGACCTGGGGGGGAGGGAAGGGGACACGTGAAAACCGATTTTTAAAATTTGAATTATTTTTTTTTGTTATTTAATGTTTTATGCGATTTCGACCGTTTTTTGACATTTTTGCCCTTTTTTCTCCACGATGCAGACGTTGTAGAAAAAAACAAATCACACCATCGGAAAGAGCAGAGAATTTCGAGTAAAAATATATCAATTTCAACTCTCAATTTCGATTTCTAATATTTTTTAAAGATTTTAAAACAAAAGTCACTTTTGGCTCAAAAAAACGATTTTTGGTTTTTAAATTCTCGCATAGTGAAAAGTACTCATAATTTCGACTAATAATTTACATTTTTAGAAAGCTGAAATATCTGGCATTCTTACAAGTCTAATTTGGTCCAGAAATAATGAAAATTGCCTTCAGGATCGCAATTTTAAAGACGCCATGATTTTAAATTTGTCGGCTACCGGCTCAGTTCTTCAACGGCATTTTCCCCCCATCCGCAGTAGTTTCTTCCCCGTCTCCATGGAGACCGCGCTTTCGGTTTTAAATGAATTACGAGCATAAGTGTTGTATACATCGGGCGAAATTATTATATTTATATGATATTTTAAATGGATATTTTAAATAATTTAAATGATTGAATTATGGTGGTTTGAATTGTGGTGATGTATTTGAAATTATTATATTTATGGATTGGTGGAACGATATGGATGATTTTTTGATTTTAAATGGATATTTTAATTTATGGATATTTTAATTTATAGATATTTTAAATGGATATTTTAATTTTATGGCTATTTTAAATGATAGAACGATGGAACGAGGATGGTGGAATTAAGAGCCTAGCATATGGTCATTATAAATTTAAATTAGCGCGCGGGAAGTTAGCGCGCGAGAATTGCACTCGGTAGGCCTGGGTTCGATTCCCGCCACTGATGCGGAGTACGATCACCTTAAACATATGGGTCGATAATTCCTTCCGAGAGGTTGGTGGCAGGGAAAGGAGGGTACGGTCTCTGTGGATGCCTCCCCCACTGGGTCCTGGTCCAAATTGGGTGAATAAAAAGAAAGTTATGGAGATTGTCGCGGAGGGCGCGGTAGCCCAGTGGTTAGCGAGCGGGAATTTCACTCGGTAGGCCCGGGTTCGATTCCCTCCACTGACAAAACTGCTGCCGTGTTCACGCGGAGTACGATCACGTTAAACATGTGGGTCCGTAAGTCCTTCCGAGAGGTTGGTGGTAGAGGAAGGAGGGTACGGACCCTGTGGATGACTTTCCCACTGGGTTCCGGTCTAAATTGGGTGAATAAAAAGAAGGTTATGGAGATTGTCGCGGAGGGCGCGGTAGCCCAGTGGTTGGCGCGCGGGAATTGCATTCGGTAGGCTCGGGTTCGATTGCCGCCACTGCCAAAACTGCTGCCATTTTCACGCGGAGTACGATCACGTTAAACATGTGGATCCGTAAGTCCTTCCGAGAGGTTGTTGGTAGAGGAAGGAGGGTACGGACCCTGTGGATGCCTCCCCTACTGGGTTCCGGTCTAAATTGGGTGAATAAAAAGAAGGTTATGGAGATTGTCGCGGAGGGCGCGGTAGCCCAGTGGTTAGCGCGCGGGATTTGCACTAGGTAGGTCCGGGTTCGATTCCCGCCATTGCCAAAACTGCCGCCGTGTTCAGGCGGAGTACGATCACGTTAAACATGCGGGACCGTAAGTCCTTCCGAGAGGTTGGTGGTAGGGGAAGGAGGGTACGGTCCCTGTGGATGCCTCCCCCACTGAGTTCCTGTCTAAATTGGGTGGCACTTCCTGGCCCTCCAAACAGTTACCTTACACTTTACTGGTAGGTCGCGCCAGCGAGTGTGCCACGGTTAGAATTTGCCACGGTCAGAATTTTCAAGGGTAGCGAACAGGCTGGTCGCCAAAGGCGGCTAGTAAATAATAAAAGGCAATGTCTGTGTGTGTGTGTGTGTGTCTGTCTGTCTTATACACTATACGTTTCGCGACCGCGCGTCGGAGAGCTACGAAATTTGGCAATCGGAGACCCGGGGGGGGAGGGAAGGGGACACGTGAAAACCGATTTTCAAAATTCTAATTATTTTTTTATTTATTTAATGTTTTATGCGATTTCGACCTTTTTTTGCCCTTTTTGCCCTTTTTTCTCCACGATCCAGACGTCGTAGAAAAAAACAACTCACACCATCGGAAAGAGCAGACAATTGCGAGTAAAAATATATGAATTTCAAATCTCCATTTCGATTTCTAATATTTTTTAAAGATTTTAAAACAAGTCACTTTTGGCTCAAAAAAACGATTTTTGGTTTTTAAATTCTCGCATAGTCAAAAGTACTCATAATTTCGACTAATAATTTACATTTTTAGAAAGCTGAAATATCTGGCATTCTTACAAGTCTAATCTGGTCCAGAAATAATGAAAATTGCCTTCAGGATCGCAATTTTAAAGACGTCATGATTTTAAATTTCTCGGCGTTCCGTTCGTTTCTCCCCCGCTGAAGCAGGGAAGGTGGTGGGTGGGGACGTCACGGTGGAGGTGACGTCACGGTTCTGAATAGAGCGCCTTTGCTCTATATAAATTATTATATTTATATTTTAAATGATGGGACGATCTGGATTTTTTAAATGTATATTTTAACTTTTGGATATTTTAAATGGATATTTTAATTTTATGGATATTTTAAATGATGGAACAATGAAACAATGGAATGAGGATGATGGAATTAAGCATATGGTCATTTTAAATTGCAAATTAGCGCGCGGGAAGTTAGCGGTAGGCCCGGGTTCGATTCCCGCCACTGCCAAAACTGCCGCCGTGTTTACGTGGAATACGATCACGTTAAATATGTGGGTCCGTAAGTCCTTCCGAGAGGTTGGTGGTAGGGGAAGGAGGATACGGCCCCTGTGGATGCCTCCCCCACTGGGTTCCCGTCTAAATTGGGTGAATATGTAGAAAGTTATGGAGATTGTCGCGGAGGGCGCGGCAGCCCAGTGGTTAGCGCGCGGGAATTGCACTCAGTAGGCCCGGGTTCGATTCCCGCCACTGCCAAAACTTACGCCACGTTCACGCAGAGTACGATCACGTTAAACATGTGGGTTCGTGAGTCCTTCCGAGAGGTTGGTGGTAAGGGAAGGAGGGTACGGTCTAAATTGGGTGAATAAAAAGAAAGTTATGGAGATTGTCGCGGAGGGCGAAGTAGCCCAGTGGTTAGCGCGCGGGAATTGCACGCGGTAGGCCCGGGTTCGATTTCCGCCACTGACATGGAGTACGATCACGTTAAACATATGGGTCCGTATGTTTTTCCGAGAGGTTGGTGGTAGGGGAAGGAGGGTACGTTCCCTGTGGATGCCTCCCCCACTGGGTTCCGGTCTAAATTGGGTGGCACATCCTGGCCGTCCAACCAGTTACCAGGCCCGGGTTCGATTCCCAATGGATATTTTAAATGATGGAACAATGAAACAATGGAATGAGGATGATGGAATTAAGCATATGGTCATTTTAAATTGCAAATTAGCGCGCGGGAAGTTAGCGGTAGGCCCGGGTTCGATTCCCGCCACTGCCAAAACTGCCGCCGTGTTTACGTGGAATACGATCACGTTAAATATGTGGGTCCGTAAGTCCTTCCGAGTGGTGGTTAAAAAGAAAGTTATGAAGAATATCGCGGAGGGTGAAGTACCCCAGTGGTTAGTGCGCGGGATTTGCACTTGGTAGGCCCGGGTTCTATTCCCAAAATTGCCGCCGTGTTTACGCGGAGTACGATCACGTTAAACGTGTGGGACTGCAAGTCCTTCCGAGAGGTTTGTGGTAGGGGAAGGAGGGTACGGTCTCTTTGGATGCCTCCCCCATTGGGTTCCGGTCTAAATTGTGTGGCACTTCCTGGCCTTCCAAGCAGTTACCTTACACCTTTCTGGTAGGTCGCGCCAACGAGTTTGCCACGGTCAGAATTTTCAAGGGTAGCGAACAGGCTGGTCGCCAAAGGCGGCTAGTCTTCTTCTATATAAAAGGCAATGTCTGTGTGTGTGTGTGTGTGTGTCTGTCTGTCTGTCTGTCTGTCTTATACACTATACGTTTCGCGACCGCGCGTCGGAGAGCTACGAAATTTGGCAATCGGAGACCCGGGGGGGAGGGAAGGGGACACGTGAAAACCGATTTTCAAAATTCTAATTATTTTTTTATTTATTTAATGTTTTATGCGATTTCGACCTTTTTTTGCCCTTTTTGCCCTTTTTTCTCCACGATCCAGACGTCGTAGAAAAAAACAACTCACACCATCGGAAAGAGCAGACAATTGCGAGTAAAAATATATCAATTTCAAATCTGAATTTCGATTTCTAATATTTTTTAAAGATTTTAAAACAAAAGTCTTTTTTTGCTCAAGAAAACGATTTTTGGTTTTTAAATTCTCGCATCGTGAAAAGTACTCATAATTTCGACTAATAATTTACATTTTCAGAAAGGTCAAACATCTGGCATTCTTACAAGTCCAATCTGGTCAGGAAATATTGCGTATTGCCCACAGGATCGGGATTTTAAAAGTTTCCGAATTTCGATTTCTCGGCGTTCCGGTCGGCGTGCCGCTTCATTTCTCCACCGCTGAAGGAAGGAAGGTGGTGGGTGGGGACGTCAAGGTGGAGGTGACGTCACGGTTCTGTATATGCATAGCGATGGGTGGGACAATAAGAAACCGAATTAGTTTTTACTTTCCGTTTCCCGCGCTTCCGATTTTAAATGAAATAAGAGCTTAACATATGCACTGTAGAAATTATTATATTTATATTTTAAATGATGGAACGATATGGATTTTTTAAATGGATATTTTAATTTTATGGATATTTTAAATGATGGAACGATGGATATTTTAATTTTATGGATATTTTAAATGATGGAACGATGGATATTTAAATTTTATGGATATTTTAAATGATGGAACAATGGAATGAGGATGATGGAATTAAGAGCTTAGAGAGCATATGGTCATTTTAAATTGTAAATTAGCGCGCGGGAAGTTAGCGGTAGGCCCGGGTACGATTCCCGCCACTGCCAAAACTGCCGAAGTGTTCACGCGGAATACGATCACGTTAAACATGTGGGCCCGTAAGTCCTTCCGAGAGGTTGGTGGTAGGGGAAGGAGGGTACGGCCTAAATTGGGTGAATAAAAAGAAAGTTATGGAGATTGTCGCGGAGGGCGAAGTAGCCCAGTGGTTAGCGCGCGGGAATTGCACGCGGTAGGCCCGGGTTCGATTTCCAAAATTGCCGCCGTGTTCATGCGGAGTACGATCACGCGGAATAAACATGTGTGTCTGTAAGTCCTTTCGAGAGGTTGGTGGTTGGGGAAGGAGGGTACGGTCCCCGTGGGTGCCTCTCCCACTGGGTTCCGGTCTAAATTCGGTGAATAAAAAGAAAGTTATGGAAAATGTCGCGGAGGGCGAAGTACACCAGTGGTTAGCGCGCGGGAATTTCACTGGGTAGGCCCGGGTTCGATTCCCGCCACTGCCAAAACTGCAGCCGCGTTCACGCGGAGTACGATCACGTTAAGCATGCGGGATCGTAAGTCCTTCCGAAAGGTTGGTGGTAGGGGAAGGAGGGGACGGTCCCTGTGGATGTCTCCCCCACTGAGTTCCGGTCTAAATTGGGTGGCACTTCCTGGCCGTCCAAACAGTTACCTTACACCTTCTGGTAAGGTCGCGCCAGCGAGTGTGCCACGGTTACAATTTGCCACGGTCAGAATTTTCAAGGGTAGCGAACACGAGAGCGAGCAATGGCGTCGACTTGAAAGGTTGTGATTTTTGTGGCTCCGTTTTGATATAGTTTTATATGGTGTAATAGTGGATTGATATAGATTATATTAGTCTCAAAAGATGCCGGAGGTAATGTAGTATATGATGGAAATGTTTAGATGTGCTTTATGGCTGTTAATTTGTGTATATAAGGTGTTTTTATATAAAGAATTTCTCGTAATGCTAAGTGAATCTGGATTGCCATGTTAGAAATCAAGATGGCTACTCAAGTGCGTAGTTGTTAAAACTTGAGATTTTTCTCTGAAAATTTCGTGTCTTCAAATTGCTATGGTTTCTCTTCTGGAAGGTTCTACGGGAACTTTGACTGCTGATAAATATAGAAATATTGTGATCTAAGGGTTGATGGTGTTTATTTGTATATAAAGTGACTGGTTTCATACTTATAAGGATTTCTCTGGTTTGCTGCGGGGCAGCATTTTCTATTAAGGCTATACTATAAGTGCTAAAAATATTGTTGTAGTGTCTATGGAATCTTCAGGTTAATACTGACTCATATCCCGAATTTGGGGTTTATTGGATTTATGGACAATTTATGAGAATATTTTCAATAATTTGTGACGTCATCTGCCTCCGTCGTGCTGATCGCTGATCTTTTCAGGGGGGATCCAACAAGTTGTGAATGAAAACAGTATTTTTCTCGGATTTTTCGAAGATTAAAAACTGAAGTATACTGTGAAGTGTTTATAAGTGGAAGCCCATTGATGTCTGATAATTAAGACAAAATTATTCTCGTCCTAATTGATACAAAGAACTTGGGACTGAGACACCGGTTTCGACGTTATTGTGAATTGACTGGTTTGCTGCGGTCCTGTTTTTTCTATAACTCCTTAATCTGTATGTTTAAAAATATTCTGTTATTGTAGAATTATACTATTATATATGAATTGTATATATGTTGAAATTGGAAGGAGTGGTATAATTGGGAGATTTAATAACTATGTTATTGAATATTGATGACGTCATATACCTTGTTCTTTAGTTCTATGCTCTTTCTCCATGCACTCGGGAGGTACGAGAATTGATATTTTTCTTCAGATATTTCGAGCTTTATAAATGATTTTACACATGTATATATGGATATAGAGGGTTAATGTATACTCCTAAAATGTGATAATATTATGTATTATAGAATTGTTATATACATTTAAGTGTTAATTGTTTAGAATTGAAATTGTTTAACTTTTTAGTTTTTCTGCGGAGCTGGTTTTTTAGAGATAACTGTTCTATTTATATTAAAAATATAACTTATATTTCCCGGTGTACAGATGACCTCATTGGGGTCCTGCATCTCCTTAGAGGCCTTTTGACTTGAAATTAGAATTATTAGAATTATTGGAGATATTTGACTACGTCATCCTCATTGAAATAATTGTGTGTTCCTTTGGATTTTTGTTTACATGATATGTCTGGTTGTAAATACTTGACACTTGATTAGTGGTTTTGGAGATTGACTTCCTGCCCTTCCGAACTCTTTGGCATACCCTGGTTTGGGATTGTTTGTGATTCGTTGTAATTGTGACGTCATTATAACTGATATTTTTGGTTTCGGGCGACTGAGGGTGAAAATAAATAGTTACAGGATGTTTTACGCTACAGAATTGGACGATTTGATAAAATCCCTGCCGGACTTGAAAGAAATTTGTATAAAACCAGTATTAGAGGAGGATGATTTGGATTGGTATCCAGTCCAAGATGTCGCGGCCCATTTGGAGGATTTTAAGTCCCTCTGTTCTGAGAAGAGATCTTCACATTTTGCCCGCCCTCTGCAGGGTTTAGTTATTTCTCAGTTATTAGTACCTTTGAAAGATATAATATTGAGACTTTGTGATTGTTATCAATCAAGGGATAGAGAATTTAGTCTCAGTTCGGAGCACAATGTTGAATTGGGGGAGGAATTTGAGACTTCCCAAAACTTACACAGGGAAAAGAACCGGGTTCTAATGGAGTTGAAAGAAAAGAACTTGTCTTTGGAAAGGGCAGTACAGGATCTCATGAATGATAAATTCCCAGAGTCTTATCGTGAACTTATCAACGAGGAAAAAGCTAGGGGTTCAGCATCTCCTGAATCGAATGTTGAAGTTCTACAGTTGAGGGAATCTTTGAAAAGACAGGAAAGTATGGCGAGGGACTATCGGTGTGAGCTGCGCAACGCGGCTAATTCACAACTGGTTGATAGCTTGAGAGAAAATAAAAGGATCGTTGAGGATTTGGAGTGTTTGAGGAGTGAAGTCTGTGAGGCTAGAGTCAATGTAAACAACAGTCGTAAACAGTTAAACAGAAAGACTTGCGAACTAGAAAGGATGAAAGAAGTTCTGAAGACTAGGGAGGTAGAAATTCAGGACCTCAATTCGAGAATTGATCTTATGAAGAGTGGTAAACCAGGACTTGGTGATGAAATAGATGTTATATTGGATCAAGAAACTGGAAAAACGGAGACTGACCAGCTTGAGGATTCGATACTGGAAGGTTCGAAACCGGAGTTGGAAATTTCTGAGGACAGGATTGTTGGACCTGGTTGGTCGGCCTCCTCACCAAGGGGGGAAGAGAATTTTTCGCCCACCTTAAGGTATGTTATTGATAAAATTACCACTGAAGACTTGAAACAATGTGTTTTCATTGATGGCCGAGCTGTCCAGCCGGGCCTTGTGATGAGAGAGATGTTGACTCGGACGGGTCATCTGTTCTTGAGGAAGAAGGGTGACCCCCTATCTGTTACATTTCAAAGGGAAATAATAAAGAGGATTATTCAGCCACTTGTCGGGAATTTTCTAATGGTCTCCCGATTCCTGGAGACTTTGGTGCGGGACGGTTCCCATGGTCCTAGGGAGGGAGAGATTGGTCCTCCGATTCAAGGAAAGGATATCGAAACTGGAGGCCAAATGGCACAATTTGAAGAGATTAAGACCTATTTGGAGACTATTAAAGATAAACTCTCCCTCCGCGGAATTGTTGGTGAGGATTCCCTGATGGACGAAAACAGAGAGCTTAGGATACAGAATGCTGATCTTGCGGGAAGATTGGCCGAATCTAGGGCAGGCTTTGAATCGATTGAAAAGGCGCTGGAGAAACAATCTGCCCTCTGGGAAGACTTCCCGAGAGACAGGGATGAAAGAGCCTCTGGAAGAGATCCCCGCTCTTCTAAATTAAGTACTCCGGACTCCCATTGTACGATCATAGTGACTCCTAGGTCCACCTGCTCCCCGGAGGTAACGAAACAACTGCTCTATTCATCAGTTGTTAAGCCTAAAGACCTAGAGGTTGGAATCGATAAGTGCTTCGGCCTCAAGGACGGTAGGATGGTTGTTGAGGTCCCGGAGAAAATAAAGGCAGTTAAACTTATGGAGGACTTAGCGGGTGATCCCTCTTTAAGGGATAAATTATCCTTCCAGATTCCGGTAATGAAAGCCCCTAGGGTAATCTTTTTCGATCTCCCTAGGGATGTTGCAGAGGAGGAGTTTGTTGGGGACATGGTTTCCCAGAATCCTTGGTTGGGGTCCTTTGGAACCTCCTTCAAATATAAATTCAGGATAAGAGGAAAATATGGAGACCACTTGATTTTTGATGTATTGCCCGAGGCCTTTGGATTATTGAACAAGAGGAGCCATGTTTACTTTGGGTGGTTAAGAGTGAGGTGCAGAGAATTTATCTCCGTCCTTCAATGCATGAAGTGTGGACGAATCGGCCACACTTCTGGAAGATGTAAAACAGATCCTCGATGTTTGAGGTGTGCTGGTTTACATGGTACTTCCCCTTGTAGGGCTCCTCTGAAGTGTATAAATTGCATGGAATCTATTGGAGGTAGTCGAGGTGAACGACCTACAGATCATTCCTGTCGGGATGAAAACTGTGAAGCATTTAAAAGAGAGGTTATTAGATACCGGAGGCATATTGACTATGGAGACACATAGGATTAAAGTTTTATGTTTTGATATTTGGGTCGAATTCAAAAATGGTATTTGATTTATTTAGGTTTAGGATGTTTTAAATTTTCGACGCCTTGGTACAGCTGGAATTTTGGATGGGGCACCGGTCAGATGGGGGGTTTGTTTTGGTAGGTGTAAAGTTCGTTGGTTACGATTAAAAATTTTATATGGGATATTAATTCTGCTTTTGCATGGTATGTGAGAAGTTTTTATTTTGGAAATTTTGACCTGCAGGGGAGTTTATTTGATTTATCATGAGGAATTTTATAATCATGTTTGGTTTCGTATAGAATGCTATTCTTGGTTTATGTGTTTTGTACCCCCTGCATTGCCTGATAGATGGCGACGCACTTTTTTTTTCTCGTTTGTTTGTTGTGGGGGAGGATTGTACTTCGTATTTTGGTTATTTTTCTTGGATTGTAGTTGGAGGACATGCTAGTTTGCTTATGGTATTTCCTTGATTTTCGGTGAATTCTGACTGTTGGATTGTAAACTTTTATTTGGGGTTTGTGTTTGTTTTTGCCTTTGGTTGGTGCCGCTTCTTTTCTTGTTGCTTTGAGGTGGTATTGGTCCTCTTGGTTTTCTTTCGTTTTTAGTCTATCTGCTTGTTTTTGGGTTGGTAGTTGTTATTTCTGTTCTAGTGTTATTAAGGTGTTTGGAAGGATTGGTTTATTTTTATGTTTATGTAGGTTTTTCCGGAGTATTTGGAGATTTGTTGGCTTTGTTTTTATTTAGGTTGAAGTTTTTGTGTTCCTCGCGTTTGGACGTGGCTGTTAATTTGTTGATTTGTATTTTCTTCCGGAGAGACATTTTTGGCATTTGTTTCATATATATTTGTTTTCTTATTTAGTGGTGGATTGTTTATTTGGTTCTTGGTTTTTCTGCCTCTCTGGTCTCTTCTTTCCTGTTTAATGTGGGAAAACTGAGGATATTTTTACACGGACTTATTCGCGGTGTTTTTGTTCTATTGCTGGGGTAGCTCGTTTCCCGGCCGTGCTTTCCACCCTTTAAACCCTTTGTTGGTAAGGGGCACGGTCTGGGTCACAAAAAAAAAAAAAAAAGGGTAGCGAACAGGCTGGTCGCCAAAGGCGGCTAGTCTTAAATAATAAAAGGCAATGTCTGTGTGTGTGTGTGTGTGTCTGTCTGTCTGTCTGTCTGTCTGTCTGCCTTATACACTATACGTTTCGCGACCGCGCGTCGGAGAGCTACGAAATTTGGCAATCGGAGACCCGGGGGGGAGGGAAGGGGACACATGAAAACCGATTTTTAAAATTTTAATTATTTTTTTATTTATTTAATGTTTTATGCGATTTCGACCGTTTTTTGCCATTTTTGCCCTTTTTTCTCCACGATCCAGACATCGTAGAAAAAAATAAATTACACCATCGGAAAGAGCAGAGGATTTCGAGTAAAAATATATCAATTTCAAATCTGAATTTCGATTTCTAATATTTTTTAAAGATTTTAAAACAAAACTCACTTTTGGCTCAAAAAATCAATTTTTTGTTTTTAAATTCTCGCATCGTGAAAAGTACTCATAATTTCGACTAATAATTTACATTTTTAGAAAGCTGAAATATCTGGCATTCTTACAAGTCTAATGTGGTCCAGAAATAATGCAAATTGCCTTCAGGATGGCAATTTTAAAGACGCCATGATTTTAAATTTCTCGGCGTTCCGTTCGTTTCTCCGCCGCTGAAGCAGGGAAAGTGGTGGGTGGGGACGTCAAGGTGGAGGTGACGTCACGGTTCGGAATAGAGGGCCTTTGCTCTATATAAATTATTATATTTATATTTTAAATGATGGGACGATCTGGATTTTTTAAATGTATATTTTAACTTTTGGATATTTTAAATGGATATTTTAATTTTATGGATATTTTAAATGATAGAACAATGAAACAATGGAATGAGGATGATGGAATTAAGCATATGGTCATTTTAAATTGCAAATTAGCGCGCGGGAAGTTAGCGGTAGGCCCGGGTTCGATTCCCGCCACTGCCAAAACTGCCGCCGTGTTTACGTGGAATACGATCACGTTAAATATGTGGGTCCGTAAGTCCTTCCGAGAGGTTGGTGGTAGGGGAAGGAGGATACGGCCCCTGTGGATGCCTCCCCCACTGGGTTCCCGTCTAAATTGGGTGAATATGTAGAAAGTTATGGAGATTGTCGCGGAGGGCGCGGCAGCCCAGTGGTTAGCGCGCGGGAATTGCACTCAGTAGGCCCGGGTTCGATTCCCGCCACTGCCAAAACTTACGCCACGTTCACGCAGAGTACGATCACGTTAAACATGTGGGTTCGTGAGTCCTTCCGAGAGGTTGGTGGTAGGGGAAGGAGGGTACGGTCTAAATTGGGTGAATAAAAAGAAAGTTATGGAGATTGTCGCGGAGGGCGAAGTAGCCCAGTGGTTAGCGCGCGGGAATTGCACGCGGTAGGCCCGGGTTCGATTTCCGCCACTGACATGGAGTACGATCACGTTAAACATATGGGTCCGTATGTTTTTCCGAGAGGTTGGTGGTAGGGGAAGGAGGGTACGTTCCCTGTGGATGCCTCCCCCACTGGGTTCCGGTCTAAATTGGGTGGCACATCCTGGCCGTCCAACCAGTTACCAGGCCCGGGTTCGATTCCCAAAATTGCCGCCGTGTTTACGCGGAGTACGAGCACGTTAAACATGCGGGTCCGTGAGTCCTTCCGAGAAGTTGGTGGTAGGGGAAGGAGGGTACGGTCTAAATTGGATGAATAAAAAGAAAGTTATGGAGATTGTCGCGTAGGGCAAAGTAGCCCAATGGTTAGCGCGCGGAAATTGCACTCGGTAGGCCCGGGTTCGATTCCCAAAATTGCCGCCGTGTTTACGCGGAGTACGATCACGTTAAACATGTGGGTCTGTAAGTCCTTCCGAGAGGTTGGTGGTAGGGGAAGAAGGGTACGGTCCCTGTGGATGCTTCTCCCACTTGGTTCCGGTCTAAATTGGGTGAATAAAAAGAAAGTTATGAAGAATATCGCGGAGGGTGAAGTACCCCAGTGGTTAGTGCGCGGGATTTGCACTTGGTAGGCCCGGGTTCGATTCCCAAAATTGCCGAATAAAAATAAAGTTATGGAGATTGTCGCGGATGGCACGGTAGCCCAGTGGTTAGCGCGCGGGAATTTCACTCGGTAGGCCCGGTTTCGATTCCCGCCATTGCCAAAACTGCAGCCGTGTTCACGCGGAGTACGATCACGTTAAACGTGTGGGACTGCAAGTCCTTCCGAGAGGTTTGTGGTAGGGGAAGGAGGGTACGGTTTATTTGGATGCCTCCCCCATTGGGTTCCGGTCTAAATTGTGTGGCACTTCCTGGCCTTCCAAGCAGTTACCTTACACCTTTCTGGTAGGTCGCGCCAACGAGTTTGCCACGGTCAGAATTTTCAAGGGTAGCGAACAGGCTGGTCGCCAAAGGCGGCTAATCTATATAATAAAAGGCAATGTCTGTGTGTCTGTCTGTCTGTGTGTCTGTCTTATACACTATACGTTTCGCGACCGCGCGTCGGAGAGCTACGAAATTTGGCAATCGGAGACCCGGGGGGGAGGGAAGGGGACACGTGAAAACCGATTTTTAAAATTCTAATTATTTTTTTATGCCGCCACTGCCAAAACTGCTGCCATTTTCACGCGGAGTACGATCACGTTAAACATGTGGATCCGTAAGTCCTTCCGAGAGGTTGTTGGTAGAGGAAGGAGGGTACGGACCCTGTGGATGCCTCCCCTACTGGGTTCCGGTCTAAATTGGGTGAATAAAAAGAAGGTTATGGAGATTGTCGCGGAGGGCGCGGTAGCCCAGTGGTTAGCGCGCGGGATTTGCACTAGGTAGGTCCGGGTTCGATTCCCGCCACTGCCAAAACTGCCGCCGTGTTCAGGCGGAGTACGATCACGTTAAACATGCGGGACCGTAAGTCCTTTCGAGAGGTTGGTGGTAGGGGAAGGAGGGTACGGTCCCTGTGGATGCCTCCCCCACTGAGTTCCTGTCTAAATTGGGTGGCACTTCCTGGTAGGTCGTTCCTTCTGGTAGGTCGCGCCAGCGAGTGTGCCACGGTTAGAATTTGCCACGGTCAGAATTTTCAAGGGTAGCGAACAGGCTGGTCGCCAAAGGCGGCTAGTCCATATAATAAAAGGCAATGTCTGTGTGTCTGTCTTATACACTATACGTTTCGCGACCGCGCGTCGGAGAGCTACGAAATTTGGCAATCGGAGACCCGGGGGGGAGGGAAGGGGACACGTGAAAACCGATTTTCAAAATTCTAATTATTTTTTTATTTATTTAATGTTTTATGCGATTTCGACCTTTTTTTGCCCTTTTTGCCCTTTTTTCTCCACGATCCAGACGTCGTAGAAAAAAACAACTCACACCATTGGAAAGAGCAGACAATTGCGAGTAAAAATATATCAATTTCAAATCTCCATTTCGATTTCTAATATTTTTTAAAGATTTTAAAACAAAAGTCACTTTTGGCTCAAAAAAACGATTTTTGGTTTTTAAATTCTCGCATAGTAAAAAGTACTCATAATTTCGACTAATAATTTACATTTTTAGAAAGCTGAAATATCTGGCATTCTTACAAGTCTAATCTGGTCCAGAAATAATGAAAATTGCCTTCAGGATCGCAATTTTAAAGACGTCATGATTTTAAATTTCTCGGCGTTCCGTTCGTTTCTCCCCCGCTGAAGCAGGGAAGGTGGTGGGTGGGGACGTCAAGGTGGAGGTGACGTCACGGTTCTGAATAGAGCGCCTTTGCTCTATATAAATTATTATATTTATATTTTAAATGATGGGACGATCTGGATTTTTTAAATGTATATTTTAACTTTTGGATATTTTAATTTTATGGATATTTTAAATGATGGAACAATGAAACAATGGAATGAGGATGATGGAATTAAGCATATGGTCATTTTAAATTGCAAATTAGCGCGCGGGAAGTTAGCGGTAGGCCCGGGTTCGATTCCCGCCACTGCCAAAACTGCCGCCGTGTTTACGTGGAATACGATCACGTTAAATATGTGGGTCCGTAAGTCGTTCCGAGAGGTTAGTGGTAGGGGAAGGAGGATACGGCCCCTGTGGATGCCTCCCCCACTGGGTTCCCGTCTAAATTGGGTGAATATGTAGAAAGTTATGGAGATTGTCGCGGAGGGCGCGGCAGCCCAGTGGTTAGCGCGCGGGAATTGCACTCAGTAGGCCCGGGTTCGATTCCCGCCACTGCCAAAACTTACGCCACGTTCACGCAGAGTACGATCACGTTAAACATGTGGGTTCGTGAGTCCTTCCGAGAGGTTGGTGGTAGGGGAAGGAGGGTACGGTCTAAATTGGGTGAATAAAAAGAAAGTTATGGAGATTGTCGCAGAGGGCGAAGTAGCCCAGTGGTTAGCGCGCGGGAATTGCACGCGGTAGGCCCGGGTTCGATTTCCGCCACTGACATGGAGTATGATCACGTTAAACATATGGGTCCGTATGTTTTTCCGAGAGGTTGGTGGTAGGGGAAGGAGGGTACGTTCCCTGTGGATGCCTCCCCCACTGGGTTCCGGTCTAAATTGGGTGTCACATCCTGGCCGTCCAACCAGTTACCAGGCCCGGGTTCGATTCCCAAAATTGCCGCCGTGTTTACGCGGAGTACGAGCACGTTAAACATGTGAGTCCTTCCGAGAAGTTGGTGGTAGGGGAAGGAGGGTACAGTCTAAATTGGATGAATAAAAAGAAAGTTATGGAGATTGTCGCGTAGGGCAAAGTAGCCCAATGGTTAGCGCGCGGAAATTGCACTCGGTAGGCCCGGGTTCTATTCCCAAAATTGCCGCTGTGTTTACGCGGAGTACGATCACGTTAAACATGTGGGTCTGTAAGTCCTTCCGAGAGGTTGGTGGTAGGGGAAGAAGGGTACGGTCCCTGTGGATGCTTCTCCCACTTGGTTCCGGTCTAAATTGGGTGAATAAAAAGAAAGTTATGAAGAATATCGCGGAGGGTGAAGTACCCCAGTGGTTAGTGCGCGGGATTTGCACTTGGTAGGCCCGGGTTCTATTCCCAAAATTGCCGCCGTGTTTACGCGGAGTACGATCACGTTAAACGTGTGGGACTGCAAGTCCTTCCGAGAGGTTTGTGGTAGGGGAAGGAGGGTACGGTCTCTTTGGATGCCTCCCCCATTGGGTTCCGGTCTAAATTGTGTGGCACTTCCTGGCCTTCCAAGCAGTTACCTTACACCTTTCTGGTAGGTCGCGCCAACGAGTTTGCCACGGTCAGAATTTTCAAGGGTAGCGAACAGGCTGGTCGCCAAAGGCGGCTAGTCTTCTTAAATAATAAAAGGCAATGTCTGTGTGTGTGTGTGTGTGTGTGTGTGTCTGTGTGTCTGTCTTATACACTATACGTTTCGCGACCGCGCGTCGGAGAGCTACGAAATTTGGCAATCGGAGACCCGGGGGGGAGGGAAGGGGACACGTGAAAACCGATTTTTAAAATTTTAATTATTTTTTTATTTATTTAATGTTTTATGCGATTTCGACCTTTTTTTGCCCTTTTTGCCCTTTTTTCTCCACGATCCAGACGTCGTAGAAAAAAACAACTCACACCATCGGAAAGAGCAGACAATTGGGAGTAAAAATATATCAATTTCAAATCTGAATTTCGATTTCTAATATTTTTTAAAGATTTTAAAACAAAACTCACTTTTGGCTCAAAAAAACGATTTTTGGTTTTTAAATTCTCGCATAGTAAAAAGTACTCATAATTTCGACTAATAATTTACATTTTTAGAAAGGTCAAACATCTGGCATTCTTACAAGTCCAATCTGGTCAGGAAATATTCCGTATTGCCCACAGGATCGGGATTTTAAAAGTTTCCGAATTTCAATTTCTTGGCGTTCCGCTCGGCGTGCTGCTTAATTTCTCCCCCACTGAAGTGGGGAAGGTGGTGGGTGGGGACGTCAAGGTGGAGGTGACGTCACGGTTCTGTATATGCATAGCGATGGGTGGGACAATAAGAAACCGAATTAGTTTTTACTTTCCGTTTCCCGCGCTTCCGATTTTAAATGAAATAAGAGCTTAACATATGCACTGTAGAAATTATTATATTTATATTTTAAATGATGGAACGATATGGATTTTTTAAATGGATATTTTAATTTTATGGATATTTTAAATGATGGAACGATGGATATTTTAATTTTATGGATATTTTAAATGATGGAACGATGGATATTTAAATTTTATGGATATTTTAAATGATGGAACAATGGAATGAGGATGATGGAATTAAGAGCTTAGAGAGCATATGGTCATTTTAAATTGTAAATTAGCGCGCGGGAAGTTAGCGGTAGGCCCAGGTACGATTCCCGCCACTGCCAAAACTGCCGAAGTGTTCACGCGGAATACGATCACGTTAAACATGTGGGCCCGTAAGTCCTTCCGAGAGGTTGGTGGTAGGGGAAGGAGGGTACGGTCCCTGTGGATGCCTCCTTCACAGGGTTCCCGTCTAAATTGGGTGAATATAAAGAAAGTTGCGGAGGGCGAGGCAGCCCAGTGGTTAGCGCTCAGGAATTGCACTCGGTAGGCCCGGGTTCGATTCCCGCCACTTCCAAAACTGCCGCCGTGTTCACGCGGAGTACGATCACGATAAACATGTGGGTCCGTAAGTCCTTCCGAGAGGTTGGTGGTAGGGGAAGGAGGGTACGGTCCCTGTGGATGCCTCCCTCACAGGGTTCCCGTCTAAATTGGGTGAATATAAAGAAAGTTGCGGAGGGCGAGGCAGCCCAGTGGTTAGCGCTCAGGAATTGCACTCGGTAGGCCCGGGTTCGATTCCCGCCACTTCCAAAACTGCCGCCGTGTTCACGCGGAGTACGATCACGATAAACATGTGGGTCCGGAAGTCCTTCCGAGAGGTTGGTGGTAGGGGAAGGAGGGTACGGTCCCTGTGGATGCCTCCCTCACAGGGTTCCCGTCTAAATTGGGTGAATATAAAGAAAGTTGCGGAGGGCGAGGCAGCCCAGTGGTTAGCGCTCAGGAATTGCACTCGGTAGGCCCGGGTTCGATTCCCGCCACTTCCAAAACTGCCGCCGTGTTCACGCGGAGTACGATCACGATAAACATGTGGGTCCGGAAGTCCTTCCGAGAGGTTGGTGGTAGGGGAAGGAGGGTACGGTCCCTGTGGATGCCTCTCCCACTGGGTTCCGTTCTATATTGGGTAAATAAAAAGAATGTTATGGATATAGTCGCTGGGGGCGAAGAAGCCCAGTGGTTAGCGCGCGGGAATTGCACTCAGTAGGCCCGGGTTCGATTCCCAAAATTGCCGCCGTGTTTACGCGGAGTACGATCACGTTAAACATGTGGGTCCGTGAGTCCTTCCGAGAAGTTGGTGGTAGGGGAAGGAGGGTACGGTCTAAATTGGATGAATAAAAAGAAAGTTATGGAGATTGTCGCATAGGGCAAAGTAGCCCAATGGTTAGCGCGCGGAAATTGCACTCGGTAGGCCCGGGTTCGATTCCCAAAATTGCCGCCGTGTTTACGCGGAGTACGATCACGTTAAACATGTGGGTCTGTAAGTCCTTCCGAGAGGTTGGTGGTAGGGGAAGAAGGGTACGGTCCCTGTGGATGCTTCTCCCACTTGGTTCCGGTCTAAATTGGGTGAATAAAAAGAAAGTTATGAAGAATATCGCGGAGGGTGAAGTACCCCAGTGGTTAGTGCGCGGGATTTGCACTTGGTAGGCCCGGGTTCGATTCCCAAAATTGCCGAATAAAAATAAAGTTATGGAGATTGTCGCGGATGGCACGGTAGCCCAGTGGTTAGCGCGCGGGAATTTCACTCGGTAGGCCCGGGTTCGATTCCCGCCATTGCCAAAACTGCAGCCGTGTTCACGCGGAGTACGATCACGTTAAACGTGTGGGACTGCAAGTCCTTCCGAGAGGTTTGTGGTAGGGGAAGGAGGGTACGGTCTCTTTGGATGCCTCCCCCATTGGGTTCCGGTCTAAATTGTGTGGCACTTCCTGGTGGTAGGGGAAGGAGGGTACGGTCCCTGTGGATGCCTCTCCCACTGGGTTCCGTTCTAAATTGGGTAAATAAAAAGAATGTTATGGAGATAGTCGCTGGGGGCGAAGAAGCCCAGTGGTTAGCGCGCGGGAATTGCACTCAGTAGGCCCGGGTTCGATTCCCGCCACTGCCCAAACTGCCGCCATGTTCACGCAGAGTCCAATCACGTTAAACATGTGGGTCCGTGAGTCCTTCCGAGAAGTTGGTGGTAGGGGAAGGAGGGTACGGTCAAAATTGGGTGAATAAAAAGAAAGTTATGAGATTGTCGCGGAGGGCGAAGTAGTCCAGTGGTTAGCGCGCGGGAATTGCACGCGGTAGGCTCGGGTTCGATTTCCGCCACTGACACGGAGTACGATCACGTTAAACATATGGGTCCGTATGTTTTTCCGAGAGTTTGGTGGTAGGGGAAGGAGGGTACGTTCCCTGTGGATGCCTCCCCCACTGGGTTCCGGTCTAAATTGGGTGGCACATCCTGGCCGTCCAACCAGTTACCTTACACCTTTCTGGTAGGTCGCGCCAACGAGTGTGCCACGGTTGGAATTTGCCACGATCAGCATTTTCAAGGGTTGCGAACAGGCTGGTCGCCAAAGGCGGTTAGTAAATAATAAAAGGCAATGTCTGTGTGTCTGTCTTATACACTATACGTTCAGCGACCGCGAGTCGGAGAGCTACGAAATTTGGCAATCGGAGACCCGGGGGGGGGGGGAAGGGGGCATGTGAATACCGATTTTTAAAATTTTAATTTTTTTTTTGTTATTTAATGTTTTATGCGATTTCGACCGTTTTTTGACATTTTTGGCCTTTTTTCTCCACGATCTAGACATTGTAGAAAATAACAAATCGCACCATCGGAAAGAGCAGAGAATTTCGAGTAAACATATATCAATTTCAAATCTCAGGGACAAATTCTAATATTTTTTTATGATTTTAAAACAAAAGTCACATTTGACTCAAAAAAACGATTTTTGGTTTTTAAATTCTCGCATAGTAAAAAGTACTCAGAATTTCGACTAATAATTTACATTTTTAGTAAGGTCAAATATCTGGCATTCTTACAAGTCCAATCTGGTCAAGAAATCTTCCGTATTGCCTACAGGATCGGGATTTTAAGATTTTCCGAATTTCAATTTCTCGGTATCCTTGGTATATTTCTTCACCGGCGTTTCTCCCTGAATAATACGCAATTGCGAAATCATCGAATATATTCGATATTCGAAATACATTACTTTTCAATTTAATTATTAGTGTTAACGTCATTAAACTAAAACAAACCATCCATTTCATTGGAATAAATTATTCATCCATTTTTATTGGAATAAATTATTATTAAATTACTTTTCATTTTAAATGCATTTATTAGTTTTTAAAAACGTGATATTTTCTTACAACTCAACCCAAACATTTATCTGTTGTGTTAGTAACTTCTTTTAAACTGTTCTGTATCAAGATATGATTGACTTCTCTGTTTCAGATAAGATTTGAATTTATTGTTCTTTTAAGAACATTCTTTTTTTTTTGTATAACATTATTACATAATAAGTGTACTTACACGTTTATAGTGTATTTTATTTATATTGTTTTATGTTTTAAAATTGTTCTTATTTAAACAGGGGTTCTGATTTAACATATTTTCTATTTAGATAGATTAGATTTAGATTTTCTATAGTATTTAGATTTTTGTTTAATTTGTTCTTCTAAGAACACCATTTCTCTTTTTTATTTCTATTTCTGGCTTCATGACAGAATCCATGTTCACAGAGTAGATGAATTCATCAGTGCGGAAATACCGAATCCGGAAATTGACCCAATTTTGTATGACATAGTCACAAAACATATGATTCATGGCCCATGCGGGAACATTAATTCACGCTCTCCCTGCATGAAAGACGGGATATGCACGAAGAGGTACCCAAGGAAACATTTGATTAATACGCGGACAGACCGTGACGGATATCCCCTCTATCGTCGCAGAGATCCAGAAGACGGGGGATTTACGGTAGTCAAGAAAGTACGAGGTTCTGATGTCATGGTTGACAATAGATGGGTCGTTCCGTATTGTCCGTTATTATCGAAGGCATTCAATGCCCACATTAATGTGGAATACTGTAGCTCGGTTCAGTCTATCAAATATGTGTGCAAATATGTTAATAAGGGGTCTGACATGGCAGCATTTCAAGTGACGACTGACGAAAGTGTGCATGATGAGGTGCAGCAGTATGAAATTGGCCGTTACATTAGCAGCAATGAGGCCATTTGGAGGATCTTGGGCTTTCCCATTCACGAGAGATATCCCACAGTCACTCATTTGAGCGTTCATCTTGAGAATGGGCAGAGAGTTTACTTCACAAGTGAGAATGCACGAGCCCGAGCACAGTCCCCGCCAGATACAACACTTACTGCCTTCTTCTCCCTGTGCCAAAGTGACGAGTTCGCTCGCACTCTGCTGTACCATCAGTTGCCAAAGTACTACACGTGGAATGCAAGCAGAAAAAAATGGCTCCGTCGTAAGTCTGGTCAAATTGTACTGGAACATTCGGGTATTAGATCAAGCGATGCACTTGGTCGTGTCTACACAGTTCATCCAACCAACTCTGAATGCTTTCATCTTCGACTGTTGCTTCACGAAGTACAAGGTCCTACATCCTTCAGCTTTTTAAAAACTGTTGGCGAAACAGTATGTGATACTTTCAAGCAAGCCTGCCAGCTAAAAGGCCTTCTCGAAGATGACTCACAATGGAAAAATACACTGGAAGAAGCAGCTGCCACTCGATCAGCGGGAATGCTCCGTAATCTATTTGTACTTATGCTGCAGACATGTTCCATGTCAAATCCTCTGGAGCTGTGGAATTTACAGAAACAAAATATGTCTGAAGACATTTTGCACCAGGCAAGAGTTAGGACCAATAACTTTGAGTTAGTGTATGACGATGTCATCTTCAATCAAGCATTGATCTTTCTCGAAGATAAGATCAAGGCCTTAGGTGGTTTGAATTTAAAAGCATTCGGACTTCCTGAGCCACAAAGGGGCGACTCTAGCAGTCTCAACTACGAAATAATGAGGGAGACAAGCTACAATATAGATGAACTAACAACGTATGTCCAATCAAATGAGCCAAATCTGGTTGAGGATCAGAGACAAGCCTTTGAGTTAATTACATCTGCTGTTTTTGATGGAGTGGGTGGAATATTCTTCTTAGACGCACCCGGTGGAACAGGGAAAACTTATCTTATCAATCTTCTTTTAGCAAAAGTGAGACAGAGAGGTATGGTTGCCCTTGCTGTAGCTTCTTCGGGAATTGCTGCTACTCTTTTGGCTGGAGGAAGAACAGCTCATTCAGTGTTTAAATTACCTCTAAATCTAGCAAGTGTTGAACATCCCACTTGCAACATTTCAAGAAGTTCGAATAAGGCTGCACTTCTCAGAAGATGCAAGCTTATTGTCTGGGATGAGTGCACAATGTCAAACAAGGCTGCTTTGGAAGCTCTTGACGTTACCATGCAAGACCTTTTTCATAACACAAGACGTATAGGAGGAGTAACTTTGGTTTTATCTGGGGATTTCAGGCAGACTCTTCCAGTAATTCAACGTGGTACAAAAGCGGATGAAATACATGCATCAATTAAAACATCTTGCCTTTGGACAAATGTTCAAAGACTCAGGTTAGAAACGAACATGAGAGTTCATATAACAGGTCATGCCGCTGCTCAAGAATTTGCAGAGAACCTACTGCGACTTGGAAACGGGGACATAACCGCTGATGACAAGGAATTAATAGAGATGGGATTTATTGGAAATATTGTTACAACACCAGTAGAACTAAAAGAAAGTGTATTTCCCAACATTGAGCGTCACTTCCGAGACCCTAAGTGGCTATGTGAAAGAGCTATTCTTGCTCCCACGAACGAAGCGGTTAATGTCATTAACAGACAACTACTCATGAAACTTCCTGCTTCTGTTCACACGTACAAGTCTGTAGATTCTGTAATAGATATAAATCAGGCCGTCGAGTACTCACCAGAATTTTTGAATTCACTGGAAATTTCTGGTGTGCCCTCACATAAATTAGAACTAAAGATTGGGGCACCCATAATGCTTTTAAGAAATCTAGATCCACCGGCACTGTGTAATGGAACAAGATTGATTGTTAAGAAAATGATGCCTAATGTCCTTGAGGCAACGATCATAACAGGTCATTCTGCTGGAAGTCACGTTTTTCTACCACGCATCCCTATCATACCGCCAAACCTCCCGTTTGAGTTTAAACGCCTACAGTTTCCAGTTCGGCTCAGTTTTGCGATGAGTATAAACAAATCTCAGGGACAGAGTTTGAAAGTTGTTGGACTCAACCTACAAAGGCCTTGCTTCTCCCATGGACAACTTTATGTTGGTTGCTCAAGAGTTGGGGATAATAGGAATCTATTTATACTTGCACCAGATGGGAAAACAAAAAATATCGTGTATAAGGAAATACTGCGAGAGTGAAACAAAATTTCATTTTCTAAATTATCAAAATCTAAAATGAACTAAAGAAATGAATGGAGTCTAAAATGGAAATCCTGCTCTGGAGTTTGTTGGCCTTTGGCCTGAGATCAAAGATGTATAGTTTGAAAACACCTTTCATGGAGATGATAACTGCTAAAGGTGTTAATAAGAATGCTGTGAAAAAAATAATCTGTTATCAAGATTACTATATCTGTATAACAAGGCGAAGATATAATAGAGTTGAACAATTTAAAATTGCAAGTAAAGACCATCAGATTTATACTGTTAGGCAAATTAAAATTGAAATATCCACCTATGATGATAAACGTTATATGATGATAAACGTTATAGGTGATAAACTATGATAAACGTTATAGGTGATGATATGAAATTTAAATTATTGAATTATGATGGATTGAATTGTGGCGATATATTGTGACGTAATGTATTGTTGTATAGTAATAACTTAAGTGTGGTGATGTATTAATTGTTGCAATGTATTGTTTACATTGAGTGGTGGTTGAGACCACAATGAAATAACTTAATTGAGGCGATGTATTATTGTGGTATCAAGAATTGTCGTATTATAAAACTTAATTGTGGCGATGTATTTGCTTTTTATACGGTTGCTTTTTACACGGTTTTTGGCCTAGGGACAATTAAAAACCGAATTAGTGTTTACTTTTTATAAGGTTTCCGGCTCATTATGCTGGATTGAATTGTGGTGATGTATTGTTTACATCGGGTGGTGGTTGGGACCACAATGCAAAAACTTAAACACTGAATAAATAAAAAAATAAAAATAAAGTTATAGAGATTGTCGCGGTGCATTTATGCATCGGGTGGTGGCGGGGACAATCTTTAAAAAAAAAAACTTTTAAAACTGAATTAGTGTTTACTTTTTATAAGATTTCTGGCTCATTATGATGGGTTGAATTGTGGCGATGTATTGTTTACATCGGGTGGTGGTTGGGACTACAATGAAAAAACTTAATTGTGGCGACATATTGTTGTGGCGTACTCTATTGTTGTATTGTACAAACTTAATTGTGGCGATGTATTATTTACATCGGGTGGTGGTTGGAACCACAATGAAAAAACTTAATCATTGATTGCTTTTTATACGGTTTTTGGCCTAAGGACAATTAAAAACCGAATAAGTTTTTGCTTTTTACACGGTTTTTGGCCTAGGCACAATTAAAAACCGAATTACTGTTTGCTTTTTATAAGGTTTCTGCCTCATTATGATGGATTGAATTGTGGCGATGTATTGTTTACATCGGGTGGTGGTTGGGACCACAATGCAAAAACTTAAACACTGAAGAAATAAAAAAATAAATAAAAATAAAGTTATGGAGATTGTCGCGGTGCATTTATGCATCGGGTGGTGGTGGGGATAATCTTTAAAAAAAAAACTTTTAAAACTGAATTAGTGTTTACTTTTTATAAGATTTCTGGCTCATTATGATGGGTTGAATTGTGGCGATGTATTGTTTACATCGGGTGGTGGTTGGGACTACAATGAAAAAACTTAATTGTGGCGACATATTGTTGTGGCGTACTCTATTGTTGTATTGTACAAACTTAATTGTGGCGATGTATTATTTACATCGGGTGGTGGTTGGAACCACAATGAAAAAACTTAATCATTGATTGCTTTTTATACGGTTTTTGGCCTAAGGACAATTAAAAACCGAATAAGTTTTTGCTTTTTACACGGTTTTTGGCCTAGGCACAATTAAAAACCGAATTACTGTTTGCTTTTTATAAGGTTTCTGCCTCATTATGCTGGATTGAATTGTGGCGATGTATTGTTTACAACGGGTGATGTATTTTTGTAGCGTACTGTATTGTTGTATTGTAAAAACTTAATTGTGGTGATGTATTGTTTACAACGAGTGGTGGTTGGGACCACAATGTAAAACTTAATCATTGATCGCTTTTTATACGGTTTTTGGCCTAGGGACAATTAAAAACCGAATTAGTGTTTGGTTGCTTTTTACACGGTTTTTGGCCTAGGGATAATTAAAAACCAAATTAGTGTTTACTTTTTATAAGGTTTCCGGCTCATTATGCTGGATTGAATTATGCCGATGTATTGTTTACATTGGGTGGTGGTTGGGCCACAATGAAAAACCTTAATTGTGTCGACATATTGTTGTGGCGTACTCTATTGTTGTATTGTACAAACTTAATTGTGGCGATGTATTATTTACATCGGGTGGTGGTTGGAACCACAATGAAAAAACTTAATCATTGATTGCTTTTTATACGGTTTTTGGCCTAAGGACAATTAAAAACCGAATAAGTTTTTGCTTTTTACACGGTTTTTGGCCTAGGCACAATTAAAAACCGAATTACTGTTTGCTTTTTATAAGGTTTCTGCCTCATTATGCTGGATTGAATTGTGGCGATGTATTGTTTACATCGGGTGGTGGTTGGGACCACAATGCAAAAACTTAAACACTGAAGAAATAAAAAAATAAATAAAAATAAAGTTATGGAGATTGTCGCGGTGCATTTATGCATCGGGTGGTGGTGGGGATAATCTTTAAAAAAAAAAACTTTTAAAACTGAATTAGTGTTTACTTTTTATAAGATTTCTGGCTCATTATGATGGGTTGAATTGTGGCGATGTATTGTTTACATCGGGTGGTGGTTGGGACTACAATGAAAAAACTTAATTGTGGCGACATATTGTTGTGGCGTACTCCATTGTTGTATTGTACAAACTTAATTGTGGCGATGTATTATTTACATCGGGTGGTGGTTGGAACCACAATGAAAAAACTTAATCATTGATTGCTTTTTATACGGTTTTTGGCCTAAGGACAATTAAAAACCGAATAAGTTTTTGCTTTTTACACGGTTTTTAGCCTAGGCACAATTAAAAACCGAATTACTGTTTGCTTTTTATAAGGTTTCTGCCTCATTATGCTGGATTGAATTGTGGCGATGTATTGTTTACATCGGGTGGTGGTTGGGACCACAATGAAAAACTTAATTATGGCGATGTATTTTTGTATTACAAAACTTAATTATGGCGATGTATTTTTGTGGCGTACTGTATTGTTGTATTGTAGAAACTTAATTGTGGCGATGTATTGTTTACATCGGGGGGTGGTTGGGACCGCAAGGAAAAAACTTAATTATGGCGATGTATTTTTGTAGCGTACTCTATTGTTGTATTGTACAAACTTAATTGTGGTGATGTATTGTTTACAACGAGTGGTGGTTGGGACCACAATGTAAAACTTAATCATTGATCGCTTTTTATACGGTTTTTGGCCTAGGGACAATTAAAAACCGAATTAGTGTTTGGTTGCTTTTTATACGGTTTTTGGCCTAGCGACAATTAAAAACTTATTGTTTACATCGGGTGGTGGTTGGGACCACAATGCAAAAACTTAAACACTGAAGAAATAAAAAAATAAATAAAAATAAAGTTATGGAGATTGTCGCGGTGCATTTATGCATCGGGTGGTGGTGGGGATAATCTTTAAAGAAAAAACTTTTAAAACTGAATTAGTGTTTACTTTTTATAAGATTCCTGGCTCATTATGATGGGTTGAATTGTGGCGATGTATTGTTTACATCGGGTGGTGGTTGGGACTACAATGAAAAAACTTAATTGTGGCGACATATTGTTGTGGCGTACTCTATTGTTGTATTGTACAAACTTAATTGTGGCGATGTATTATTTACATCGGGTGGTGGTTGGAACCACAATGAAAAAACTTAATCATTGATTGCTTTTTATACGGTTTTTGGCCTAAGGACAATTAAAAACCGAATAAGTTTTTGCTTTTTACACGGTTTTTGGCCTAGGCACAATTAAAAACCGAATTACTGTTTGCTTTTTATAAGGTTTCTGCCTCATTATGCTGGATTGAATTGTGGCGATGTATTGTTTACATCGGGTGGTGGTTGGGACCACAATGAAAAACTTAATTATGGCGATGTATTTTTGTATTACAAAACTTAATTATGGCGATGTATTTTTGTGGCGTACTGTATTGTTGTATTGTAGAAACTTAATTGTGGCGATGTATTGTTTACATCGGGGGGTGGTTGGGACCGCAAGGAAAAAACTTAATTATGGCGATGTATTTTTGTAGCGTACTCTATTGTTGTATTGTACAAACTTAATTGTGGTGATGTATTGTTTACAACGAGTGGTGGTTGGGACCACAATGTAAAACTTAATCATTGATCGCTTTTTATACGGTTTTTGGCCTAGGGACAATTAAAAACCGAATTAGTGTTTGGTTGCTTTTTATACGGTTTTTGGCCTAGCGACAATTAAAAACTTATTGTTTACATCGGGTGGTGGTTGGGACCACAATGCAAAAACTTAAACACTGAAGAAATAAAAAAATAAATAAAAATAAAGTTATGGAGATTGTCGCGGTGCATTTATGCATCGGGTGGTGGTGGGGATAATCTTTAAAGAAAAAACTTTTAAAACTGAATTAGTGTTTACTTTTTATAAGATTTCTGGCTCATTATGATGGGTTGAATTGTGGCGATGTATTGTTTACATCGGGTGGTGGTTGGGACTACAATGAAAAAACTTAATTGTGGCGACATATTGTTGTGGCGTACTCTATTGTTGTATTGTACAAACTTAATTGTGGCGATGTATTATTTACATCGGGTGGTGGTTGGAACCACAATGAAAAAACTTAATCATTGATTGCTTTTTATACGGTTTTTGGCCTAAGGACAATTAAAAACCGAATAAGTTTTTGCTTTTTACACGGTTTTTGGCCTAGGCACAATTAAAAACCGAATTACTGTTTGCTTTTTATAAGGTTTCTGCCTCATTATGCTGGATTGAATTGTGGCGATGTATTGTTTACATCGGGTGGTGGTTGGGACCACAATGAAAAACTTAATTATGGCGATGTATTTTTGTATTACAAAACTTAATTATGGCGATGTATTTTTGTGGCGTACTGTATTGTTGTATTGTAGAAACTTAATTGTGGCGATGTATTGTTTACATCGGGGGGTGGTTGGGACCGCAAGGAAAAAACTTAATTATGGCGATGTATTTTTGTAGCGTACTCTATTGTTGTATTGTACAAATTTAATTGTGGTGATGTAATGTTTACAACGAGTGGTGGTTGGGACCACAATGTAAAACTTAATCATTGATTGCTTTTTATACGGTTTTTGGCCTAGGGACAATTAAAAACCGAATTAGTGTTTGGTTGCTTTTTATACGGTTTTTGGCCTAGCGACAATTAAAAACCGAATAAGTATTTGCTTTTTATAAGGTTTCCGGCTCATTATGCTGGATTGAATTATGCCGATGTATTGTTTACATTGGGTGGTGGTTGGGACCACAATGAAAAACCTTAATTGTGTCGACGTATTGTTGTGGCGTACTCTATTGTATTGTAAAAACTTAATTGTGGCGATGTATTATTTACATCGGGTGGTGGTTGGAACCACAATAAAAAAACTTAATCATTGATTGCTTTTTATACGGTTTTTGGCCTAAGGACAATTAAAAACCGAATAAGTGTTTGCTTTTTACACGGTTTTTGGCTTAGGCACAATTAAAAACCGAATTACTCTTTGCTTTTTATAAGGTTTCTGCCTCATTATGCTGGATTGAATTGTGGCGATGTATTGTTTACATCGGGTGATGTATTTCTGTAGCGTACTGTATTGTTGTATTGTAAAAACTTAATTGTGGTGATGTATTGTTTACAACGAGTGGTGGTTGGGACCACAATGTAAAACTTAATCATTGATCGCTTTTTATACGGTTTTTGGCCTAGGGACAATTAAAAACCGAATTAGTGTTTGGTTGCTTTTTATACGGTTTTTGGCCTAGCGACAATTAAAAACCGAATAAGTATTTGCTTTTTACACGGTTTTTGGCCTAGGGATAATTAAAAACCAAATTAGTGTTTACTTTTTATAAGGTTTCCGGCTCATTATGCTGGATTGAATTATGACGATGTATTGTTTACATTGGGTGGTGGTTGGGACCACAATGAAAAACCTTAATTGTGTCGACGTATTGTTGTTGCGTACTCTATTGTATTGTAAAAACTTAATTGTGGCGATGTATTATTTACATCGGGTGGTGGTTGGAACCACAATAAAAAAACTTAATCATTGATTGCTTTTTATACGGTTTTTGGCCTAAGGACAATTAAAAACCGAATAAGTGTTTGCTTTTTACACGGTTTTTGGCCTAGGCACAATTAAAAACCGAATTACTGTTTGCTTTATATAAGGTTTCTGCCTCATTATGCTGGATTGAATTGTGGCGATGTATTGTTTACATCGGGTGGTGGTTGGGACCACAATGCAAAAACTTAAACACTGAAGAAATAAAAAAATAAATAAAAATAAAGTTATGGAGATTGTCGCGGTGCATTTATGCATCGGGTGGTGGTGGGGACAATCTTTAAAAAAAAAACTTTTAAAACTGAATTAGTGTTTACTTTTTATAAGATTTCTGGCTCATTATGATGGGTTGAATTGTGGCGATGTATTGTTTACATCGGGTGGTGGTTGGGACCACAATGAAAAACTTAAACACTGAATAAATAAAAAAATAAATAAAAAGAAAGTTATGGAGATTGTCGCAGTGCATTTATGCATCGGGTGGTGGTGGGGATAATCTTAAAAAAAAAAAAACTTTTTCGCTGAGCAGCATCGTTAAAAAGCGAGCTTGCCACTGTCAGGATTTTCAAGGGTAGCGAACAGGCTGGTCGCCAAAGGCGGCTAGTAAATAATAAAAGGCAATGTCTGTGTGTGTGTGTGTCTGTCTGTCTGTCTTATACACTATACGTTTCGCGACCGCGCGTCGGAGAGCTACGAAATTTGGCAATCGGAGACCCGGGGGGGAGGGAAGGGGACACATGAAAACCGATTTTTAAAATTTTAATTATTTTTTTATTTATTTAATGTTTTATGCGATTTCGACCGTTTTTTGCCATTTATGCCCTTTTTTCTCCACGATCCAGACATCGTAGAAAAAAATAAATTACACCATCGGAAAGAGCAGAGGATTTCGAGTAAAAATATATCAATTTCAAATCTGAATTTCGATTTCTAATATTTTTTAAAGATTTTAAAACAAAACTCACTTTTGGCTCAAAAAATCAGTTTTTTGTTTTTAAATTCTCGCATCGTGAAAAGTACTCATAATTTCGACTAATAATTTACATTTTCAGAAAGGTCAAATATCTGGCATTCTTACAAGTCCAATCTGGTCCAGAAATAATGAAAATTGCCTTCAGGATGGCAATTTTAAAGACGCCATGATTTTAAATTTGTCGGCTACCGGCTCAGTTCCCCAACGGCATTTTCCCCCATCCACATTAGTTTCTTCCCCGTCTCCATGGAGACCGCGCTTTCGGTTTTAACTGAATTACGAGCATAAGTGTTGTATACATCGGGCGAAATTATTATATTTATATGATATTTTAAATGGATATTTTTAAATGGATATTTTAAATAATTTAAATGATTGAATTATGGTGGTTTGAATTGTGGTGATGTATTTGAAATTATTATATTTATGGATTGGTGGAACGATATGGTTGATTTTTTTATTTTAAATGGATATTTTAATTTATGGATATTTTAATTTATAGATATTTTAAATGGATATTTTAATTTTATGGCTATTTTAAATGATGGAACGATGGAACGAGGATGGTGGAATTAAGAGCCTAGCATATGGTCGTTATAAATTTAAATTAGCGCGCGGGAAGTTAGCGCGCGAGAATTGCACTCGGTAGGCCTGGGTTCGATTCCCGCCACTGATGCGGAGTACGATCACCTTAAACATATGGGTCGATAATTCCTTCCGAGAGGTTGGTGGCAGGGAAAGGAGGGTACGGTCTCTGTGGATGCCTCCCCCACTGGGTCCTGGTCCAAATTGGGTGAATAAAAAGAAAGTTATGGAGATTGTCGCGGAGGGCGCGGTAGCCCAGTGGTTAGCGTGCGGGAATTTCACTCGGTAGGCCCGGGTTCGATTCCCTCCACTGACAAAACTGCTGCCGTGTTCACGCGGAGTACGATCACGTTAAACATGTGGGTCCGTAAGTCCTTCCGAGAGTTTGGTGGTAGAGGAAGGAGGGTACGCACCCTGTGGATGACTTTCCCACTGGGTTCCGGTCTAAATTGGGTGAATAAAAAGAAGGTTATGGAGATTGTCGCGGAGGGCGCGGTAGCCCAGTCGTTGGCGCGCGGGAATTGCACTCGGTAGGCTAGGGTTCGATTGCCGCCACTGCCAAAACTGCTGCCATTTTCACGCGGAGTACGATCACGTTAAACATGTGGATCCGTAAGTCCTTCCGAGAGGTTGTTGGTAGAGGAAGGAGGGTACGGACCCTGTGGATGCCTCCCCTACTGGGTTCCGGTCTAAATTGGGTGAATAAAAAGAAGGTTATGGAGATTGTCGCGGAGGGCGCGGTAGCCCAGTGGTTAGCGCGCGGGATTTGCACTAGGTAGGTCCGGGTTCGATTCCCGCCACTGCCAAAACTGCCGCCGTGTTCAGGCGGAGTACGATCACGTTAAACATGCGGGACCGTAAGTCCTTCCGAGAGGTTGGTGGTAGGGGAAGGAGGGTACGGTCCCTGTGGATGCCTCCCCCACTGAGTTCCTGTCTAAATTGGGTGGCACTTCCTGGTAGGTCGTTCCTTCTGGTAGGTCGCGCCAGCGAGTGTGCCACGGTTAGAATTTGCCACGGTCAGAATTTTCAAGGGTAGCGAACAGGCTGGTCGCCAAAGGCGGCTAGTCTATATAATAAAAGGCAATGTCTGTGTGTGTGTGTGTGTGTGTGTCTTATACACTATACGTTTCGCGACCGCGCGTCGGAGAGTTACGAAATTTTTCAATCGGAGACCCTGGGGGGTGGGAAGGGGACACGTGAAAACCGATTTTCAAAATTCTAATTATTTTTTTATTTATTTAATGTTTTATGCGATTTCGACCTTTTTTTGATTTTTTGCCCTTTTTTCTCCTCGATCCAGACATCGTAGAAAAAAACAAATCACACCATCGGAAAGAGCAGAGAATTTCGAGTAAAAATATATCAATTTCAAATCTCCATTTCGATTTCTAATATTTTTTAAAGATTTTAAAACAAAAGTCACTTTTGGCTCAAGAAAACGATTTTTGATTTTTAAATTCTCGCATCGTGAAAAGTACTCATAATTTCGACTAATAATTTACATTTTCAGAAAGGTCAAACATCTGGCATTCTTACAAGTCTAATCTGGTCCAGAAATAATGAAAATTGCCTTCAGGATCGCAATTTTAAAGACGTCATGATTTTAAATTTCTCGCCGTTCCGCTCGGCGTTCCGTTCGTTTCTCCCCCGCTGAAGCAGGGAAGGTGGTGGGTGGGGACGTCAAGGTGGAGGTGACGTCACGGTTCTAAATAGAGCGCCTTTGCTCTATATAAATTATTATATTTATATTTTAAATGATGGGACGATCTGGATTTTTTAAATGTATATTTTAACTTTTGGATATTTTAAATGGATATTTTAATTTTATGGATATTTTAAATGATGGAACAATGAAACAATGGAATGAGGATGATGGAATTAAGCATATGGTCATTTTAAATTGCAAATTAGCGCGCGGGAAGTTAGCGGTAGGCCCGGGTTCGATTCCCGCCACTGCCAAAACTGCCGCCGTGTTTACGTGGAATACGATCACGTTAAATATGTGGGTCCGTAAGTCCTTCCGAGAGGTTGGTGGTAGGGGAAGGAGGATACGGCCCCTGTGGATGCCTCCCCCACTGGGTTTCCCGTCTAAATTGGGTGAATATGTAGAAAGTTATGGAGATTGTCGCGGAGGGCGCGGCAGCCCAGTGGTTAGCGCGCGGGAATTGCACTCAGTAGGCCCGGGTTCGATTCCCGCCACTGCCAAAACTTACGCCACGTTCACGCAGAGTACGATCACGTTAAACATGTGGGTTCGTGAGTCCTTCCGAGAGGTTGGTGGTAGGGGAAGGAGGGTGCGGTCTAAATTGGGTGAATAAAAAGAAAGTTATGGAGATTGTCGCGGAGGGCGAAGTAGCCCAGTGGTTAGCGCGCGGGAATTGCACGCGGTAGGCCCGGGTTCGATTTCCGCCACTGACATGGAGTACGATCACGTTAAACATATGGGTCCGTATGTTTTTCCGAGAGGTTGGTGGTAGGGGAAGGAGGGTACGTTCCCTGTGGATGCCTCCCCCACTGGGTTCCGGTCTAAATTGGGTGGCACATCCTGGCCGTCCAACCAGTTACCAGGCCCGGGTTCGATTCCCAAAATTGCCGCCATGTTTACGCGGAGTACGAGCACGTTAAACATGTGGGTCCGTGAGTCCTTCCGAGAAGTTGGTGGTAGGGGAAGGAGGGTACGGTCTAAATTGGATGAATAAAAAGAAAGTTATGGAGATTGTCGCGTAGGGCAAAGTAGCCCAATGGTTAGCGCGCGGAAATTGCACTCGGTAGGCCCGGGTTCGATTCCCAAAATTGCCGCCGTGTTTACGCGGAGTACGATCACGTTAAACATGTGGGTCTGTAAGTCCTTCCGAGAGGTTGGTGGTAGGGGAAGAAGGGTACGGTCCGTGTGGATGCTTCTCCCACTTGGTTCCGGTCTAAATTGGGTGAATAAAAAGAAAGTTATGAAGAATATCGCGGAGGGTGAAGTACCCCAGTGGTTAGTGCGCGGGATTTGCACTTGGTAGGCCCGGGTTCGATTCCCAAAATTGCCGAATAAAAATAAAGTTATGGAGATTGTCGCGGATGGCACGGTAGCCCAGTGGTTCCCGTCTAAATTGGGTGAATATAAAGAAAGTTGCGGAGGGCGAGGCAGCCCAGTGGTTAGCGCCCAGGAATTGCACTCGGTAGGCCCGGGTTCGATTCCCGCCACTTCCAAAACTGCCGCCGTGTTCACGCGGAGTACGATCACGATAAACATGTGGGTCCGGAAGTCCTTCCGAGAGGTTGGTGGTAGGGGAAGGAGGGTACGGTCCCTGTGGATGCCTCCCTCACAGGGTTCCCGTCTAAATTGGGTGAATATAAAGAAAGTTGCGGAGGGCGAGGCAGCCCAGTGGTTAGCGCACAGGAATTGCACTCGGTAGGCCCGGGTTCGATTCCCGCCACTTCCAAAACTGCCGCCGTGTTCACGCGGAGTACGATCACAATAAACATGTGGGTCCGGAAGTCCTTCCGAGAGGTTGGTGGTAGGGGAAGGAGGGTACGGTCCCTGTGGATGCCTCCCTCACAGGGTTCCCGTCTAAATTGGGTGAATATAAAGAAAGTTGCGGAGGGCGAGGCAGCCCAGTGGTTAGCGCTCAGGAATTGCACTCGGTAGGCCCGGGTTCGATTCCCGCCACTTCCAAAACTGCCGCCGTGTTCACGCGGAGTACGATCACGATAAACATGTGGGTCCGGAAGTCCTTCCGAGAGGTTGGTGGTAGGGGAAGGAGGGTACGGTATCTGTGGATGCCTCCCTCACAGGGTTCCCGTCTAAATTGGGTGAATATAAAGAAAGTTGCGGAGGGCGAGGCAGTCCAGTGGTTAGCGCTCAGGAATTGCACTCGGTAGGCCCGGGTTCGATTCCCGCCACTTCCAAAACTGCCGCCGTGTTCACGCGGAGTACGATCACGATAAACATGTGGGTCCGGAAGTCCTTCCGAGAGGTTGGTGGTTGGGGAAGGAGGGTACGGTCCCTGTGGATGCCTCTCCCACTGGGTTCCGTTCTAAATTGGGTAAATAAAAAGAATGTTATGGAGATAGTTGCTGGGGGCGAAGAAGCCCAGTGGTTAGCGCGCGGGAATTGCACTCAGTAGGCCCGGGTTCGATTCCCAAAATTGCCGCCGTGTTTACGCGGAGTACGATCACGTTAAACATGTGGGTCCGTGAGTCCTTCCGAGAAGTTGGTGGTAGGGGAAGGAGGGTACGGTCTAAATTGGATGAATAAAAAGAAAGTTATGGAGATTGTCGCGTAGGGCAAAGTAGCCCAATGGTTAGCGCGCGGAAATTGCACTCGGTAGGCCCGGGTTCGATTCCCAAAATTGCCGCCGTATTTACGCGGAGTACGATCACGTTAAACATGTGGGTCTGTAAGTCCTTCCGAGAGGTTGGTGGTAGGGGAAGAAGGGTACGGTCCCTGTGGATGCTTCTCCCACTTGGTTCCGGTCTAAATTGGGTAAATAAAAAGAAAGTTATGAAGAATATCGCGGAGGGTGAAGTACCCCAGTGGTTAGTGCGCGGGATTTGCACTTGGTAGGCCCGGGTTCGATTCCCAAAATTGCCGAATAAAAATAAAGTTATGGAGATTGTCGCGGATGGCACGGTAGCCCAGTGGTTAGCGCGCGGGAATTTCACTCGGTAGGCCCGGGTTCGATTCCCGCCATTGCCAAAACTGCAGCCGTGTTCACGCGGAGTACTATCACGTTAAACGTGTGGGACTGCAAGTCCTTCCGAGAGGTTTGTGGTAGGGGAAGGAGGGTACGGTCTCTTTGGATGCCTCCCCTATTGGGTTCCGGTCTAAATTGTGTGGCACTTCCTGGCCTTCCTAGCAGTTACCTTACACCTTTCTGGTAGGTCGCGCCAACGAGTTTGCCACGGTCAGAATTTTCAAGGGTAGCGAACAGGCTGGTCGCCAAAGGCGGCTAGTATAAAATAAAAATAAAAATATTTCCTCTTGAGAGACATGTTCACTTTTCAGTAATACCATGCGATATATTGGATGACATCATTCTCGTGGATCTAGCTCGTTCCATTCATGAAAAAAGATACTTTGAGTAATACTTTTGTATTTGAACGCCAATATTCATTTATCTGCTGTAAGAATAACTTATTTCTTTGTCCATTATGCTTGGCGAGATTGTGGCGACGAATTTTGGCGGTTTGTCGCCAGGCGACTTTTTGAAATGTTGACAAATTAACGAAAATCTCGCCAAATGGATAAAAATGACGCTAAATCAATGAAATGACGACTAATTGTCGAAAATTCAATATCTTGGAAAGAATATTAGTATCTACTATAAGAAAAAGCTACTTATTTTACTGTAAAAGTGGTAAATTCATTACGTTATATAAGGAAAGTCATGTGTTGCCCACATCAGATTTTTTTATTTAGTTTTTAGTTATTTAAGAAAACAAAAATGTTGATATATTTAAAAAAATTATTAAATCAAACAAAAAAATTTATAAAAAAATATTCCTTATGTCAATATTAATGATAAATGAAATGATCTTAAGTTATGATATATAGTTCATTTAATTCAACATTAAAACTATACATCAAATTATTTTATTTATTATATTGCTGCAAACTTATTTCATATATTTTATTATTAAATTAAAATCTGTTATTTAAGAAAATAAAAATGTTGATATATTTAAAAAAACTACTTATTTTAAAATTTGCACATTGAGAAAATATGACAACAAGCATTTATCAACATAAACTAATTAATTTATACATAAAAAAAATTGTTAGTAGCAGCATCAACAGTTGATTAAATGTATCTACTGGTTTCAAAGACAAGAAAGAGCCTTCTTCATCAAGATAAATTAGACAGCAATCACTACAATGGTAGAGAAAGTTTTGTAAACAGAATGATATTTATGTAACCTGGGACAATAGTTGTGCCAATCCAAAAATAAATAATGAATAAAACAAAGAAAATCCAAGAGGTATAAAACAGAGTGAATAGAATAGCAGAAGATTGTAAAGAATTTGCTAAAATTAAATATGAATATACATTCTTCTATTGTTCTGTTTCATATATCTTCAAGTTACATTTCATAACTGGTTATACCCTTAAATTTGCTTATAAATATTCTTGTGCTGCTTATATTTTCTTCTTCTCTGTTGAATCAAAGCAGTCCAAAATACACTCGGTTTTCTGTATTAAAAAATTATTAGAATAATAAAACATTTTTAATACATGTTTTGGACAAAAGCTTACATTTTCTGGTATTCTTAACTGCAGTTCTCTTCTTGATTACAGCTGCTTCATTGTTGAAACAAATCAACCAAAAATGCATTTGCAAAGGTGAGATATATTATCCACACTCTAAGCAAATACACATTTAGTCTCTAAAACTTCATTTACAGATATAAATATTCTTGTGCTGCTTACATTTTCTTCTTTAATAAACCAATACACAGCCCAAAATGCACTCTTAAAGGTTTTCTGGATAAAAAAAATTATTAAAATAATAAGAACAAAAATTTTAATACATTTTTTAGCCAAAAATCTTACCCTTTCCGGTATTTGTTCTTAACTTCAGTTCTCTTCTTGATTAGAGCTGCTACATTGTTGAAACAAATCAGCCAAAAATGAATTTGCAAAGGTGAGATATATTATCCACACTCTAAGCAAATACACATTTAGCCTTTGAAGCTTCATTTACAGATTTTCCACTTACAAAAAGGTTGGTCTTTTATTTTCCTCATGAATGTAGAGGCTCCTAAGATAAGGACGATTGATATGTGTTTTATTATTTTGAAGCATCTTCCAAATGTGGTACATATAGTGTAATATCAAATAAATACGTATATGATATGAAGTAGAACTAGAAGAGGCATAGTATAGTACCCAAAACCAAACAAAAGAATTCCACTGATTACTTACTAGATAAAAATTCAAGGGAATGAATGAAGATACGCATACATAGTTTTAATTCATACAGATTGTTTTTCTAATTAAAAAAAAGAATGAATAACAATGGATTGAAGGTAATGAAATTGTAAAATCTTCCAGAGGTGTATACAAAACATTTATCTAATTTTAATGTACAGTGTTTTAATTTTCCTGCAATACATAGTAATGTATAGGGAAAGTATTGGAATCAGGCCGAAAATCACAACTCGAGTTTTCGACGGATCTACACGTTTTGAGACCTCTAGAATACGAAAAATTTTTTAGCGTGACGTCTGTGCAGATTTTGTATCCACTAACTAATAAACTAATGGACCAAATTTCATAAAATTTGGTAGGTAAGTAAGTCACTTGTAGGTGAATCTGGTGCTGATTAGTTTTGGTACGATTCGAAAAAAATAACCTGCCTTTTTTAACGAAATGGCCCGCAAAAATTGCCAAACTCTAAAATAAAAAACTACGTATGCTCAAATATATCCATTAAATGCTTGTTTAATATGTAATTTTTAATGAAGAAAAGAATAAGACCAACCCCATTACGCTAGGACTAGCTGTTCTCGAGATATTTCAGTTTTTTTGTATTTTCTGTATGTCATCTTTGAAAATAAGTCCAGTTACCAAATGAGAACGAAAATTGAATTAAAAATAAATTAAATGTAATTAAAATAAAGAGAACGTTGATATAAGTCTGCAGGGAAAGTCAATTGCTGCCTACATCAGATTTTTACTATTGTATTGTTAATCTTATGTATATATATATCCAATGGATCAGACACAGGTCCCCCACATCAAATTGTGGGACAGGGTACCAGGTAAAGCCGTGTGCTCCATGTAATTAAATGGCGGATTACCCCCCCCCCCCTCCCTGTATCCAACGTATTTTCGGCGAAGTTAACTGTAATAAAATACTTTTTGCTTAATATTTTTAAATAATTTAAAATTGCATTCATTCTCTAGTTACAAAATAGTAAAACACAGTGGTAATAAAAATCACTTAAGAAACAAAAAAATAAATGTATATTCATCAATAAAGTAAAAAAAAAAATACATCCAAAATATCTTCCAATATCATTATTTGACAACTTTTATTCCTATTGCCACTCTTTTAATAAAAGCAGGATATGATATTCTGATTCTGTGTATCAATCGATTTTTCGTATCAAAATCTCATGCAAAGTTTCTAGCTTTTGCGGTAAACGATTTTTACTTTCCTTATATACATAGTATAATGTATAAGGAAAGTATTGTGACGGAATCTAAAATTCGAATTGGCGTTTTCGACGGGAGAGCACGTTTCAAGCATCCCTGATCACGAACTGAACATTTTTGAGTTGATGTATGTGTGTGTGTATCAGTGAGTCTGTAGAGAACGAATGAAGCAATTCAAATGAAATTTGGTACAAAAAATTACAATCCTTGAATACTGGAAGTCTATTGTTTTTAAACACAATTGAATGTTCAGAACCTTCCTAAATTTTTGTGTGAAATTTTGAAAAACTCATCAAAACATTTAATAAAGTTACGCAGACACTTATGTAATTTTTCCTTAGTAAACGATTGGCATAAACTTTAGAACGCTAGCATGAACCGTTCTCGAGATATTGCATATTTTTCAAATACATTTATCAAAAAATCGTATAAATTAAAAAAATATTAACTGTTGAGAAACATGTTCACTTTTCATATGTAATATCATGCGCTAAATTAGGTGACATCAGTCTCATGGATCTAACTTATTCCATTTATGAGAAACGATACTTTGAGTAATATTTTTGTATATTTGAATGCCAATAATCATTTATCTGCTATAAGAATAACCTATTTCTTCATCCACAACGCTTGGCGAGGTCGCCAACTTGGCGATTTTCTTCAATGTTACTGAATTAATGAAAAACTCGCCAAATGAATAAAAATGACGCTAAATCAATGAAATAACGACTATTTGGCGAAAATTCAATATCTCGGGAAAAAATATAAGTATCTACTATAAGAATAACCTTTTTTGTTTTGTTTTTTACAGTAAAGGTAGTAAATTCATTGAATTATATAAGAAAGCCATGTGCTGCCCAAATCAGATTTTTTTTAAATAGGCAATAGCAGTTTGGATCTTCTATTTCAGCACACCATAGAGATACCAAACAGTTAATTTTACTTAATATAAGAAGGTGTGTATTCTGTAGCGGAAAATCTAACCTGCGAATAGCGAAGGAATGCGATAGCTACTTAGGACCCGAACAAATACGACTCTGTGAATTTTTTTTTATTCGTATTAGTTTTTTAGTTATTTTATATTGAAGTTTTCATTTTAAGTATTTTTGTTCTTTTATATCAAATCGATTCTTTAACGATCTAAAATTTTGTCACAGAGTTTCTATTTTAACACCATCGGAAAGATTGAATATATATATATATATATATATATATATATATATATATATATATATATATATATATATATATATATATATATATATATATATATATATATATGTATAAATGAATGAAAGTTACAAAATTCCAGAAATCACAAGAATAAGGCGCTATGCTGCACTGCAATGTGGATTTTAATATCATACCAGAAAAGTATAAAAATGAAAGAAAGCTGGCGCAAAGCTGGCTTAACCGGGGCTGGCTTAATGACACAAAGCTGGCTTAACCGGGGAGTGGGGGTCACCCACCCCCGGCCATTCTTTGATATATTGCTTTCTTTCATTTTTATACTTTTCTGGTATGATATATATATATATATATATATATATATATATATATATATATATAATATATATATATATATAATATATATAGGACATAAATCATATGCAACTGTCGCTAGTAAATCTCTTTTGGTTATTCTTAATAAAATCATCTCTAATATAAATGATAATTCAACTTCTCATATTATCAATAACAGTTATCAATTAATTCAAAAGTTGGATACGATTAATATTTTGGGTTTTAAAACGTATGACTTTAAGGACCTTTTCAACAATATTGACATAAAAGATCTATATAAAGTAACTTGGGATATTATTAAATCTTTCTATAATAGACAAAATTTGAATATAGATCATTCTTTCGTGCACCACCTTCTCAAGTGTGTAATTTTTAATAATTACTTGATGCAAGGCAATAAAATTTATATGCAAATTAAGGGTGTTCCACAGGGTGGCTCTGCCAGTTCAGCTCTCGCAAATCTTTATCTACACTTCTACGAGTCAAATTTTATAAACTCTGCATATACATTCTACAGATATATTGACGATGTTATTCTCATTAAAATAGCTCCCTCATCAAATGATATAGATTTTGATTTTTATCCTCCAAATGTATCCCTTTTACCAAACGAAAGCAACTTCTCGTCTAGCGTTAATTTCTTAGATTTAACTCTATCTCTTGATAATGAATATTCATTTTTGTCAAACATTTATGATAAAAGAAAAAGTTTTCCTTTTAAAATTCACAAGATAATCAATTTTAACTCATGTATGAGTAAACAGGTATATAAAAATATTTTAATAAATCAATTTCATAGGATTTTTAGGTTATGTGAAAATACACAATACAGTAACCATCTTGCAGATTTATTTCGATACTGTAAGAATGAATCATATCCAGTTAATTTTGTTAAATATCACTTTAGAAATTTTGAATACTATTTATAATATATTACTTATTGTTTTAGTCTAATTTGAAATTGCTATTGTATACTTTGAACTTTAAAATATTCTTTGAGATTTTATTTTCTTAATAATAAGATTTGGATACATATTATATAATTGTTAATTATTAATTATTACTTAGTTTATTGCGCATAAATTTTTTTTTTTTTTTTAAATTTATTTTATTTTATTTTTTTTTTTTATTATTTTATATATATATTTTCTATTTTTTTATTTTATCTTTATATCTCTAATTTTTGGGTTCGAAACTTATAAATTTGTATAGTCCTTTGGTTAAACATGCAGAAGTATTTCCTATAATTCTCATCAGATGGCGCTCTTTTGTACTCTTTCCTAATACTTTGTTTAGTGCAACGAAAATGTGTCTTGTATAATGGTGAAGAAAGGTAAGACTTTATTTCTATCTGGATCATTGTGGATTGTTGGTTAGATTGCTTATATGTTTGCTTAATGCACTTTCATTATATTCCTTCCAATTTCCTTTTGCTTATTTTTGTTATTTTCGTTAATGTTATTGTCTGGAAATGTGTCGGATCTTTTGACGTTATTTCGGCCATGTGGCTGTATCGTTGAGCGAGACACATTTGGAACCTCTGTGGATGCAAAGATCCTTGATAAGCTGGATTCACAGAGCTTCTATCCTATTTCATATTTTCGGATTGTATCTTTTCTCTTATTTTGTCATTTTAATATTTTGAGCCTCCAGATTTTGATAATATTTGTTGTTTGAACTTGATTAGTATGCTTCGCTCTTGAATGCTGAGAAATTCTTGTGTAATATTCATATTTGAAATTAAGATCATTTTGTCTTTTATGGTAGCATTGTTTTCCTTTTGTCTGATATTTCTTATCATATCATATTTAATTAATTTTCCTCCGTATAGTTTTTGAACCAGGGTATGACACTTTTCATGTTTTAAATTAGTATAACTATTTTATTTTTAATTTTATCTTATTTATTATATATATATATATATATATATATATATAATATATATATATATATATATATATATATATAATATATATATATATATATAATATATATATATATATATAATATATATATATATATATATATAATATATATATAATATATATATATATATATATAATATATATATAATATATATATATATATATATATATATATATATATATATATATATATATAATATATATATATATATATATATATAATATATATATATGTATATATATATATATAATATATATATATATATATATATATATATATATATATATATATATATATATATATAACGTTCTTTCCAATAATATTTGAACCGAATCGAACCAGTAGGACAATTCCTTATGTTTATTTATTTATTTTAAATACATTGAAATGTGTATATTTTAGATTATTTGATACTTAATTATGTGTGTATATTTTCGTATTCTAACGAAATATTTTTTTTAATAACTACATTATTTTAATTTTTGTGAATTTTCAAATAAAGCATAAAAATTAAAATTGTAGGTATCCTTAATGAAGTGCATATCTACTTTTCTCCCCGTAGACGTTTGAGTGCATGATCGTCAAAGCCTTGGAACTCACGGTGTGGTTTAAGCCACGTCTTCTCTCCTAGAGAAAGGATTCCATTTTGTTTCTTTTATTTATTTATTATATTTTCCTGCTTTCCACGGTTGCGAAACGAAAGGAGGAAATGAGTTGGAAATTGAGGCAGTTTGGAGGCGATATGGAAATTGAGAGGTTTTATCTGTAAATGTATTATTTAAGTATCGGAAGCTTATTTAGGATCTGGGCAACGTAATAGCAGGTAATTTATTCTAGTAGTATATAAATATCCAACTGGAGAAAGAAACTGTCCTATTTGCATCCTACGATCTTCTGATATGATTAATTTTGTAGTATGACAGGTATCTGAGACCCATCTCACTTAGCTATTTTTAATTGTATGTTCAACAATACATCTGTTGTAAATATTTATTATGAGTTATTTGATAATTTGGAAGAATCTACAACTTTTCTGTAAATTTTAATTATTTTATGTACTTCTCAGAGAACGATAAAATTATCCATAGATCTAATAACTAAAACATCTGATGTATCTTATATTTTGTTTAATTGTGAAAATAATTTCCATTTTTGCAATCTGTCTGCATCTTCTAAAATTTTTTTAATTATTTCATGTTTTATACAGAAAAACTATTATTCAATCGTATTATTATTGAAATGAAAGGCTATTTTGTAACAGTATCGCGGTAAACAGTATTTATGCACGATCCTCCTTATATTTTGTTTAATTGTGAAAATAATTTCCATTTTTGCAATCTGCATCGTCTAAAATTTTTGTAATTATTTCATGTTTTATACAGAAAAACTATTATTCAATCGTATTATTATTGAAATGAAAGGCTATTTTGCAACAGTATCGCGGTAAACAGTATTTATGCACGATCCTCCTTATATTTCATTTAATTGTGAAAAGAATTTCCACTTTTGCAATCTGTCTGCATCTTCTAAAATTTTTTTAATTATTTCATGTTTTATACAGAAAAACTATTATTCAATCGTATTATTATTGAAATGAAAGGCTATTTTGCAACAGTATCGCGGTAAACAGTATTTATGCACGATCCTCCTTATATTTCATTTAATTGTGAAAAGAATTTCCACTTTTGCAATCTGTCTGCATCTTCTAAAATTTTTTTAATTATTTCATGTTTTATACAGAAAAACTATTATTCAATCGTATTATTATTGAAATGAAAGGCTATTTTGCAACAGTATCGCGGTAAACAGTATTTATGCACGATCCTCCTTATATTTCATTTAATTGTGAAAAGAATTTCCACTTTTGCAATCTGTCTGCATCTTCTAAAATTTTTTTAATTATTTCATGTTTTATACAGAAAAACTATTATTCAATCGTATTATTATTGAAATGAAAGGCTATTTTGCAACAGTATCGCGGTAAACAGTATTTATGCACGATCCTCCTTATATTTCATTTAATTGTGAAAAGAATTTCCACTTTTGCAATCTGTCTGCATCTTCTAAAATTTTTTTAATTATTTCATGTTTTATACAGAAAAACTATTATTCAATCGTATTATTATTGAAATGAAAGGCTATTTTGCAACAGTATCGCGGTAAACAGTATTTATGCACGATCCTCCTTATATTTCATTTAATTGTGAAAAGAATTTCCACTTTTGCAATCTGTCTGCATCTTCTAAAATTTTTTTAATTATTTCATGTTTTATACAGAAAAACTATTATTCAATCGTATTATTATTGAAATGAAAGGCTATTTTGCAACAGTATCGCTGTAAACAGTATTTATGCACGATCCTCCTTATATTTCATTTAATTGTGAAAAGAATTTCCACTTTTGCAATCTGTCTGCATCTTCTAAAATTTTTTTAATTATTTCATGTTTTATACAGAAAAACTATTTTTAATTAATGAAATGAACTATTTTCAGAATGACAATCTTAAAATAATAATTTGGGTACTTAGGAAATACAACCATTTCAAAGGCATAAGTTAAAATTTGTATTTAAATTTACATATTTTTAGAATTTTAATTAATAATTAACATTTGTTTCATCCTTTAGTTTAAATGAAAATAGTATAATAATGTTAGTTTAAATGATTTCTGAGACATTAATTTGGGTACTTAGGAAATGCAACCATTTCAAATGCGTAAGTTAAAATTTGTATTTAAATTTACATATTTTTAGAATTTTAATTAATAATTAACATTTGTTTCATCCTTTAGTTTAAATGAAAATAGTATAATAATGTTAGTTTAAATGATTTCTGAGACGTTAAAAAAATATAGATTCAGAATTATTAGAGCATCCTGAGAAAAGCTAAATCAGTTGCAATGAATTTTAGCACTTAATAAAAATAATTTGATAAAAATATTCCATTTCATTGTTGAATATGTGTTAAATAAGCTCAATGTATGTGAATATCAGTTGCTGTACAATTTTAGGTTTAATTTCATTAATGAGCCCCGTTAGTGCAGCCAATAATTTTTATTTTTTTCCCCTTGCAAAATGTGTGCCTATTTTTCTTTCGGGTTGGTTGGCAGTTCTGTTATTTTGAAAGTATCTAAATATAGTGAATTTATATATGCTTTTTGTTCAATCTGTGCAATGGACTTCAAAATTTTACAGTGGAAGAGGGGATATTATTGTCCAAGCCAAAAGCAAATGGCATGTGGATTAAAAAATTTCAATTACAGGAAACATCACAGACAGTTTCTTTGCTACTGGAAATGAAAGTGTGATACCTGCTGAATGTTATGGTCATTACATATTTCAGTTTTATTTGTTGAAAAGTTGTACTTTTTATGTTTAGATTAAGTATAACAGTAAGAAGTATAGATTGCGCTGTCGTGCAAAATCTCCCGTTTTTTTCATATTTTTGCACAAAAATCTGCCAGTTTTTCATATTTGGAGGTTGGCAGCTACATTGAACGCTTATACCTACAAAATCTAATAGATAAAAATGTAAATATTCTTTCTTGTTTTATTGAAAATAGGTTCCAGATTATGAATATATAAAAATAATTTCAATTATAAAAAACTAATACAACTATCTGTCTGAATGGGAATTTTCTTCATTTTTTCATACTTTCAGTCAAAATATTTTCAAAAACTTATTCACTAGCATTTCAAACTAACTTATCCACATTCATTTTCAAACTAGCTTCACTTTGCTTGATTCCAATCAAAATATCTTTGAAACTATAAAATATAGATATAAATAGTAAGCGATAAAAATGTTCAGTAGAAAATCCTATTTCTGGTGATCGGTAATTTTTTTTACAAAGCTCTTATATTAAGCAACAGAAATAAGCATTAGAAAATTTAGTTTCTAAATCTATATACTTTTTTTTAAAAAAAGCTCTTATAGTTTTCGAGTAATTGTCTTGTTAAGTTGAAGATTGAAAATTTTCTGTGTTTTAGGTTTGTAATTCTTATATTTCAAAAAGTAAAATTGATACCTTTGAACAATAAGCAAGTTCTTTGAAAGCCCTACAAGTGTATATAATTGAATTTTGGATTGAGTTCTTAATTTTGAAGTATAGTGGTTATAATTTTAATATTTTAGTATTTAAACCTGGGTATTTCAATGGGAAAATTTATATTACTTATAATGTGACAATTGTTGTATCTCAATTTGTTTATTTACTCCTTGATGAAATATTAGTACATTAGCAAAAAATATTTGATTTTGTTTAATAAATTTAGGATGATGTTAAATGAACTTGTAGATTCTAAAAAATGTTTAGTGATTGGTGAGGTTTGAACAAAATAGATGAAAATATACATATTCAAGTACATATTTATGTGAGGCCTGGCGAGTTTATATATTAACTGGAATGTAATATCTCATAAGGTATATTGTATAGGTTTAATTTATATACTGAAAAGAAAGTTAGTAAAATAATTTGATATTTTAGCCTGAAGTCTATGGCCAGAGTATCCAGATCAAATCAGGGTGAAAACTAAAATGCTAGCTATCTATAAATAGTTAGCGAGTAATTTGTAGTGCTTTGAAAACCTGTAAACAAAATAAATAAGGCTGAAAAAATTGAATAAACTTATTGAATTTTACGGAAGTTTTATTTTACAAAATGTTATTCATGCAAAACCATTTCACCTTAACCTGAGAGGAGCTATTGCTAATTTTTTAAAGTTGTTTTGTATTTAATAAATTTAGACATGCTGCTTTAATTATATCTCAGAAAATCTCATGAAAAATTAAAACTTTTCATTAAAAAGCCTAGAAACATTTTATTTGAGCTTGAAATCAGCGATTGTGTAGTTATCTTGAAAGTTTCAAGCTATTTTTAAAAGGATTCTTTTACTTTATCATAATTGAAACCAAGTTTGGATTAACAAAATTTGATTTCATATTTAATCATCAAATTGGCTAATTTTTCCTGCTAAATTTTTTGTGTTATGAAATTTGAATTTATTTCACTAAATAAAATTGTTATATGCTACAAAATGCTGTGCTTCAGTCATGGAACTTTACAAAAAATTTTTTGGAAAACACAGGGAATTCCATTGCCAAATTTAAGTATGAACTCCCCGGTCAAAATACTTTCAATGGCCTGCTTTAAAATTTTAACAGAAGAATGCAGTCTGGGGCCTTATAAATGTCGAATAGTGCTATTTAAGATTATTCAATATGAATGATTAGTATTAAAATAATCTATTCAACTATGTACTAGGACTGTGGAAATCACTATATCAAACTTTCTTCTGCGATTCTTATTTTTTTCTGACTCCTTGTTTTTCCTACTGTGGGACTCTAACTCCAACGCCCTTTTTTTTCTACAATTTAACTCTAACTCATTCATAAATTCCTTCATGAATTTAGAAGCATCGATTTCTATCTATATTTAATTTCAGACAAGCATAACTTTTGTTTCACCAAAATATGTTTCTGTGTTAATCCATATTTTATTAAAATATTAATTTTTCATATCAATAGTTTTTAATTGGTAAGTATTTGCTAAAATCGATTAAAATAAAATAGAAAAAAAAATCTAAAATAAAATGATTTTTAAATAATTTTTTTAGAGTCGGAGTCTGTATATTTTTTACTGTCTCTGATTCCACAGTTTTGCTAGGTACTATTATCAGGCATGAGATTGCAGAAAGATCAAAAAAGAGGAAATTTTGAATTCATGTAAAAAGTGTGCAACAAACACCCATTTACTTTATCTTGTGAAATGGAATTTAAAATGTATCAGCTCTATTGTGTATATAATAATTAAATCTATCAGAATAGAAACAACCAAATGTAAATACATATTTTATGAAATTTAATTTTGTATAATACAAAATTAAAAATATCTCATCTTTTAGAATTCTTCCACATAAATACTAAAGGGGCACGGTAGCCCAGTGGTTAGCGCGTTAGAATTGTACTCGGTAGACCCAGGTTCCATTCCCTCCACTGCCAAAACTGCTGCAGTGTTCACGCGGAGTACGATCACGTTAAACATGTGGGTCCTTAAGTCCTTCCGAGAGGTTGGTGGTAGGGGAAGGAGGGTACAGTCCCTGTGGATGCCTCCCCCACTGGTTTCCTGGCTAAATTGAGTGGCTCTTCCCTGCCGTCCAAACAGTTACCTTACACCTTTCTGGTAGGTTAGACGGTCTGGGTCTCATCAACAACAACATAAATACTAAGATCTAGACAAGTGACAAACATTAAATTTTGTATACAACTGATCATTATATGTATACAACTGATCATTTGTATACAACATTTGTATACAGCGATACTACTGCAAAATAGCCCTTCATGCCATTAACAACTTTTTTGTATGCTACTTGTAATAATTATAAAAATTTTAATTAGTGCAAACAGATTGCATAAGTAGAAAATAATTTTTACAATTAAATGAGATATACCATACATGACATACAAACACTATTTTTTACGATACTGCTACAAAATAGCCCTGCGTTTCATTAATATGCTTTATACAACTCGTAATGATTATAAAAATTTTAGTCGATGCAAATAGATTGCATAAATGGAAAATATTTTCACAATTAAAGAAGATGTACCCCATATCATGCACAAATGCTGTTTTTCATAATACTGCTGCAAAATAGCCTTTGATTTCATTAATAACTAGAACAAATTGCCTGGGCCTTAAATACCCATTATTACTCAATTCACCAACTATGCTATCCGAAAAACAAAAAACAAAAAACATGCTCTCTGCAAGTCTTTGTTTTACCGCCATTTAAAATCTTAATTGCTAACTTTAGAAATTATTATCATAGAAATGTGAATTTTTCAGGAAATGCTTATAATGCTGTTACAATCTTCTTAAATTCAAATATCTGCCTGTAAAACTCTGGATTTTATATATCTGAACTTTTAATCCTACTACCAAAGTTCCAGCCATATGGGATTTCACGTTTCGTAGGCGATACACTTGTGTATGATCTTGCCGCCATGCCTCAATTAAAAGTTGAGCCACATTTTCCTCCATGTGTTTTATGGTCTTTTTAGCTATTGCAAAGGAAATTCAAGGCTATAAAATAACTGAACTAATTCAAAACTAAAAAAATAACGTTGAGGTGCACCTATTCGGGCTCTCAAGTACTTGTGTACCAAATGTCATAGTCGTATAATGTTTAGATTTCCTGCTAAAGACTGCACATGCAGAGAAAATTGTTTCTTGTATAGTCAATGTTTCTGTATATACAACATGAAATAATTATAAAAATTGTAGTTGATGCTAATAGATTGCAAAAGTAGAAGAAAGATAATCATTGGTCATCTCCCTTCTGACGACGAAGGAATCACTGCTTGCGAGCACCAAATTCATAATTGCTGGGAAACAGATTTCTAGATGTAAGATTGGTAAAACTCTTCTCAAAATTTGTGGCTTTGTTTCCTGTTTTGTGACATTTTAGACATTCATGATCAATTTCATAACTTTTTCTGATTTTCGTGACCTGTAAACACCCTGCTGAAGGAAGAGAAATTTTGGAATTTGTGAGGAAAATGTTTTTGCCTGTGGAAAGAAGAAAATTCATCGGGCAAAAAAATGAGTAAAGCAAAAATTCTTGGGGAGAAGAAAACCCAACACAAAAGTGGAAATTCTCGGGAGAATCTCATGCCTGCATTATAGACGTTTTGGTACAAACAATGTACTAAATAAGTAACATAAATCTCCTAGGGTCATCTTTATAGTGAAATAAAAAAAAAATTAAACATGATTTCAACATGCAAGGAAAATCTAAAATATTATTTATTTTCACATCTACTATTTTTAATTTGTGCTTATTGTTCTCCCTTTGAAATTTTTAAACGAATGTTTAAAAATAACTGGTATTAGGTTCTAAGTTAGAATCATTATTTATTTTGTTTTCAAAGTTTTATTTTGCACTTAATAAATTGGACTTTTTCATTTTCTTGCTTTTTACTCATTACTTGTGCTGTGTCCATGTTTTTATTGCACTGATGAAGTGGATTAAGACATAATCGAAATGAGTTATCTCACTGATGTTTGTTACCAAACCAAACTGACACAAATGAAAAAATAATATTGCATATTTTTACACTTTCATATATTTATTTTAATGCTTTATTTGCTTGCATACTGTTTCTGAATGCCTAATTATTCCTTTATTTTGTTATTGAACACATTTTAATGTTCTTAACTAAATCTAGAAAACAGATAAAGAAGATGCTGGATCAATTGGAACATGTTGTGGAACACAAATCGTGACTTATGTATATGTGTATATATTTTTAAATTTTTCATGTTAATGATATCTGCTCAGTTTTCTTTTATTGTATTTTACATCTATGCCAGTAATTGTTAAAAATAAAATCTATAAAAGTTTAGAATTAAAGTGTTACAAGAAGTTCAATATAAAAATCCAGCATTTAATTAATGTCGCTTGTGGTCTAGTCAATTTAGTACTGTTCTTAGGCATCTGATTAACATTCTGAAGTTAATATGCAATATGTTTGATACTGCATTCTAGAACTTCATATTTAATTTAATATAGTTAAAACATTTTGAAACATTTGATATAAAATTGTTTGTATTTAACTGTAAATAAATCATAATATTCTAAATAAATTTTATTAATTTATAGTTTGATTTTTATTTTATTCAGTGTTCAAGAGAAGAATATTTCTTTTTGAAAATATAGTCAACAGCAAGATGAAAAAAAAAGCATACCTTGAATATTTTGCCTTATAATTATTAAAATAGATTATTTTCAACTTGCATTCTTTTTACCCCAAAGAAATCTGTTTAGCTGGCTTTTATTGTATTTTTCCCACCCTCTCCCATCACTATTATTTTGTAAAAAATAAGACAAATTCTGATTGAGCATGCACCAATCAATTGGTCACATCAAAAATCTGAAAAAAAAATTTGTGTTTTTATGATAGAAACATTTTTAACAGATGTTTATTATATCCTCCAATGTTAAAAAAATTATCTTAAAATATTTTCAGCTATATCTCAATAAAATATTTATCTGATGCATTAAATTTGTTTTCATTTTAAAATGTGTAGTTTTATAATCCAAAAGAAATGATAATTCTTTTTTTTTTTACTTTCCTTATATACATAATGTATAAGGAAAGTATTGTGACAGGGTCGAAAATTCGAGTTTTCAACGGGAGAGCACGTTTCAAGCATCCCTGATCACGAATCGAACATTTTTAAAGTGATGTCTGTGTGTGTGTGTCAGTGAGTCTGTGGAGACGAATGGACTGATGGAGCGAATGGACTGATGGAGCGAATGGACTGATTCGAACGAAATTTGGTACGAAAATTACAATCCGTAAACACTGGAAGCCTATTATTTTTATAAGCAATCGAATGTTCAGAACCCCTCTAAAAAATCAAAACCTCTACTAAAGTTACGCAAATAGACATTTCTTATGTAAATTTTCAATAGAAAACGATTGACAAATTTTAGAACGCTAACATGAAACGTTCTCGAGATATTGCACATTTTTCATAAAAATTATCAAAAAATCATATAAAATAAAAAAATATATTTCCAACTGAGAAACATGTTCACTTTTCATATGTAATACCATGCGATAAATTTGATGACATCATTCTTGTGGATCTAGCTCGTCCCATTCATGGAAAAAGTAATTACTACTAATACTTTTATATTTGAACGCCAACAGTCATTTTTCTGCTGTAAGAATAACTTATTTTTCCATCTATAACGCTTGGTGACGAATTTGGTGGAATGTCGCCAATTTGGCGACTTTTTAAATGTTGCTAAATTAACGAAAAACTCTCCAAATGGATAAAAATAACGCTAAATCAATGAAAATGACGACTCAATGACAAAAATTCAATATCTTGGAAAGAATATAAGTATCTACTATAAGAATAACCTATTTTCTTTTACTGTAAAAGTAGTAAATTCATTGTATTATATAAGGAAAGTCATGTGCTGCCCACATCAGATTTTTTTTTTTAATTTGATAAACGATGTAATAAGTTAGTTGTAAAAAAATTGAATTGTTACATCTGCTTTTTTTTATAGAATCTTTATGTACTATGTTAAAATTTATAAATAAATTTTTCTATTTAAATTTGTTTATGTTTTTGAAGTATAATTTTTTAAATGTATAAAAAATTTTATTTTAGAAACTTTAAATCCAATAATATTTTGGAACACACTAAGGCAAGCTTATCTTTAGTAGATCTCTTTGTTATGATTTACTTATAGTAGTCTGCCATTTGATCCAAAAATCAAGTTAAACAGCATTAATCATATAATTAGAATACTAAATTTGTGAGGTGTCCTGCTTTATACATAATTATTGAAAAGAACAAGTTTAGGAGAATATATATATATATATATATATATGTATATACAATATGTATATATATATATATACAGGGTGTCCCGAAAAGATTGAAATGCTCTTTAATTCTTTACCTGTTGGAGACAAGTGGGCAATGTGAATTGCAAAAATGTTGAAAGTAAGGTAGGAAATAAGACTATATTAATGAAATAGTCTTCCCATTAAGTTTCTAAAAGTTACACTTTTTTAATTTTTATACGACCCCTTAGACAAATTTGGTCAATCAGAAAATTTTTATTGGCGGGTCAAGTGAGGTGTGGGAGATCAACCTCATGTTCTACGAATCAATTCTGAACACATCTGGTGCGATGCACAGTACAATTGTCGTCTTGGTAGACAGGTTCAGTGACAAGGCCCTCACCACTCAGAAAGTTCACATAAGGGACGATGTGGTCATCCAAGATGGGGATATAATCATTGTGCATCTGCTTGTGTGTTATTGGCATACAATCAGAAGTGTGATTCGTCTGGCCATACTACATGTCACCAGTCATCCACAGTCCAATGGTGATATTCTTGAGCCCATTGGAGTCGCTTTTGTTTTGGGGCTGCTGTGATCCGAGGACGTCGTCAGGGTATATAGCTGAATAATTCCATGCAATGCAGCTCCAGGCACAGGGTGCTCTCAGAAATAGACGGACCCAGTCCAGCATTGTGCCACCAATTGGACCCTTGTTTGGAAGCGATTAGAGATAGCCATTTGCCTCACATGCCGACTATCACTCGGGGGTTAGTATCGTCTTGTGGCGGGCATTGCATCACCGGAAACTATTTGTTCCGGACAAATGCCATTGTTTATGCACTGTACTTACTGTAGATGCTGTTACACCCAAGAACACTGCAATCTCTGCAACTTTGTGGCCGTGTTCCTGGCCAAACACTATGGCCCCCTTTTGCCAGTCAGTGATATCTCGTTTGCGACCCATTTCCAACTTTATGAACGAATGAAGCACACTGATTTTAAGGTTTTGCAACACATTTAACCTTTCTGTACAACTTCCACCTCTGTTCTGTTCGCGTACTCGAGGTGCGCTGCAGACACGTGCTCTTACATTTTAGGCTCGCTGTAAATGTTGATTTCATAATATTTTGTCTGGGGTATTTATTATGTGCCATTCTGGAGATATACCATGCTTTACTGTTAAAATACAAAAACTAATTATGCTCTTCTTGAGATATTAAAAAATTTACTTTTTATTGTGTGTGTAATTTTTTTTAAAGAATAAAGGTACAGTAGTAACCACTCGTTATATTGCACATTATGATTTACACCATATGTCAAAAAAGTTCAAAGTTCTTTCCAGGTAAAAAAATCTGATGAGGGCAGCATATGACTTTCCTTGCAGACTCAAATTCATTTTCTCTTTATTTCTTTAATAATTCATTAAATTGGGTTTAATTACACAAAATAATACTGAATTTGTACTTTTAATTCAATTTTTATTTAGTAACTGGACATTTTTTCAAAGTCGGTATAACAAAAATGCGAAAAAGCTCAAATATCTTGAGAACGAATGGTCAGTCCTAAAGTAATGGAGTTGATCTTATCAATTTCCTGGTCAAAAATTATGTATAAAACAAGCATTTAATTGATAAATTTGAGCATACATATTCTTTTATTTTAAATCTTGGGGATTTATGCAGTCCATTTCATAAAAAAAGGTAGGTTCTTCTCTTCCTAATCATATCAAAATCTAATCAGCACTAAGGTATCCCACAAGTGACTTATCAATCAAATTTCGTGAAATTTGAACAATTAATTTTTTAGCTAGACTGGACACAGGCAATTTTTGTGGGCCATTTCTCATAAAAAAAAGATGGGTTTTTTTTTAGCCCGAATTGTACCGAAATCTAATCAGCACCAGGGTCACACGCAAGTGACTTAACTATAAAATTCTATGAAATTTGATCAGTTAGGTTTTCAGTTATAGTGGATACATACATTGCACAGACAGACAGACACACACACATACAGACATCACCCTAAAAATAGTTTTTTAAGTTCTAGAGGTCCCAAAACATGTAGATCCATCAAAAACTTGAGTTGCGATGTTTGACACAATTTCAATACTTTTCCTATGCATTACTAAGTATTGCAGGGAAAGTAAAATCTGATGTGGGAAGCAAATGACTTTCCCTGCAGACTCATATTCATGTTCTCTTTATTTCTTCAATAATTCATTATATTGAGTTTAATTGCATAAAATAACACCAAAAATTATTTAAAATTACACTGAATTAGCACTTTTAAATCAATTTTAATTCTCATTTGATAACTGGATTTATTTACAAACGTGGAGTAGAAAATGCGAAAAACTAAAATATCTCAAGAACGGCTAGTCCTAGTGTAATGGGGTTGGTTTTATTCTTCAGATTGTTAAAAATTACTTATAAAACAAGCATTCAATTGATATATTTGAGCATACATATTTTTTTTTTTATAGATTTTGATGATTTTTGCGGGCCATTTTGCAAAAAAAGGCAAGTTATTTTTTTCCGAATTGTACAAAAATCTAATAAGCACCAGGATAACCCTCAGATGACTTCTCCATCAAATTTTGTAAAATTTGATCTATTAGTTTTTCCGCTAGAGTGAATACAAGCAATTTTCGCAAAAAAAAAAAAGATGTTTTTTTTATCCCTAATTGGACTAAAAAGTAATCAGTACCAGGGTCACACACAAGTGCCATACCACATACGAAATTTTATGAAATTTGGTCCATTAGTTTTTGAGTTGGAGTGGATACATACATTGCACAGACAAACACACACTCAGATGTCATGATGCTAAAAGTTTTGCTAGTTTTTTGCTCTAGTTTTTTTGTATTCTAGAGGTCCTAAAATATGTAGATCTATCGAAAACTCAAGTTGAGATTTTTGGTATGATTCCAGTACTTTCCCTATACATTACCATGTATTGCAGGGAAAGTAAAAATCTGATGTGAGGAGCACAAGACTTTTCCTGCAAACTCATATGCACGTTATCTTTATTTCTTCAATAATTCATTTCATTGAGTTTAATTGCACAAAATAATACCCATAATTGTTTAAAATTATACTAAATTTGCACTTTAATTCAATTTTCATTCTCATTTGATAACTGAACTTATTTTCAAAAGTGGTGTAGCGAAAAATATATATATATATATATCTCGAGAACGGCTAGTCCTAGTGTAATGGGGTTGATCTTATTCATTTGATCGTTAAAAATTATGTATAAAACAAGTATTTAATTGATATATTTGAGCATACATAGATTTTTGTTTTAGATTTTGACAAATTTTGCGTGCCATTTCGCATGCCGGTTCTTTTTTCCTGAATCGTACCAAAATCTAATCAGCACTAGGGTAACCCACAAGTGACTTACATACTAAATTTTGTAAAATTTGATCTATTATTTTTTTAGCTAGAGTGGATACAGGCAATTTTTGAAGGCCATTTCGCAAAAAAGGCAGATTCTTTTATCCTGAATTGCACCCAAAACTAATCAGAACCAATGTCGCCTACAAGTGACTTACCTACCAAATTTTATGAAATTCAGTCAATTAGTTTCTTAGTTAGAGTGGATGCATACATTGCACAGACAGACACACACACACAGACGTCACGCTGAAAATGTTTTTTTCGTATTCTAGGTGTCAAAACGTGTAGATCCGTCGAAAACTTGAGTTGGAATTTTCGGTATGATTCCAATACTTTCCCTATACATTTCCATGTATTACAGGAAACGTGAAAAAAGAAATTCACAGTTGGTTAATAAATTTTTTCTTTCAGTTCTTGCTATTTATTCAAAGTTTAAGCATAAAATTGCACTAATTGTAATTTAGATGCGATTTGAGTTGCAACTTTCATATGCGATGTGGTGTAAATTTTCTTTAACATTTCAACAGTTTTTACATATTCATATCAGAAATTCAATGTCAACTGAAATAAAAGAAAATTGGTGTTCTCAAGACCAATTTTATTTGGCCACACAGAAAGCAATATATCCGAACTTTTGATATATTGAGGGGCGGAGCTACTGTATTTCAATAATATTTAGTATACTTATTTTAATTGGTAACTGTAAGAAGCCTATTGATTCTTTTTAAAAAGATCAATCCAAGAAAACTATATTATATGTTATTTTCTGTCATCGAAATTTGTTAGTGTGCATGATAAGTTGTGTTAGAAACACCAGATTTTTAAATATATTGAGACTCAATTTGTACTTGCTACCTCTTACACCAAATGATTATATTTTCTCTATTTTTCTTCATTGATGGAGTCTTCTATTTTAAAAGAAAGTCCCAATGGGATATATTACTTTCTTTTTATTCATTCATGGGATATTAGATTGGATTTGTGCTCCATATCACCTGTAGTTTCAATTCAATTTTTAGGAGTATCAAATCATAGAAAGCTCAAATTTCTGTTTTCCTACAATATCAAAATTCTCAAATCTGTAGGAAAAATCATGTGTTGAGACACCATATCTTTACAAATGTAGCATTTAAAAAAGTAATAATAATAAGGCCTTATTTTCAATACATTTTTATTGAGATGGAACGATGGTGCAGTACTGTGTTTTGCAATATTTTCAAGCTACAGATTGAAAACTAGAAAATTAAAATGTTAATAAGGTACCAGACTTTTTATCCTGAAAGCTTGGGAATGGCATCTCTCTGGATTCTGCGTCTAATCTGAAAAAACCTATTCTTCCCGATAACTGTATATTAGTTTTTGAAGACATCGGTCTTCTTTTCACCCTCAAGACTCATATGAATAGATAGATGTTAGGAATTTATTTCAAAAAAGAAATTATAGTTTTTGACATAAAATTGAATTGGTGTTATATTATTTTCAAAGACAAATGAAAGGGGAAAGTAGGCAGTTCTCAGAAATGACCCTTTTGTTATCGTAAGGGGTTCCCTTTAATTAGTAGTTGTCTTGTTCACTCTGGACCACCGTGATTCCTGTTGATAGCCCATCCAGTAATCCCTCCTATTTTTTATTAAACGGCAAGATTTATTTATCTTCCCACATGCTGACAGATCGGTGGAAAGTAAAAAATATCCAAGTGGGATTATTCTCACTTTTTAGTAGCCATCATCCTTCAGTGTTTCTATGTTTATTTCTTGTCGTGGCTACTTTTGGTTTCCAGTCTTATATTTTCCATCCTGTCCTGTTATTGAAGCATCAGAAATGACAGACCGGTGGAAAGTAAAAAATATCCAAGTGGGATTATTCTCACATTTTAGTAGCCATCATCCTTCAATGTTTCTATGTTTATTTCTTGTCCTGGCTACTTTAGATTTCCAGTCTTATATTTTCCATCCTCTCCTGTTTTTGAAGCATCAGAAATACCTCCCACCGAATGAATGTTTAGTAAAAATGGAAAGTACAGTTAGAAGGGGGGTGAAAGGAGCGAACTGATTATTGCTTTCAAAAAGATAGAGCTAACTTTCGAATGAAATGTCAGAATATCTACAATAAAATTTTTCCCTAAAAACTCTTTATTTTGAGTCTTTATTTTGGATTGTGGTTTTCGTAATTCGTAATACAAGATCTGGTGCTGTATTAATATTTTATTTGTGCTATTGTAATTTAAAATTTTTGTAATTTCCAAGATTTAAAAAAAAATAAGAACTTATAGTACAATTTATTAAACTTTCAATTAAATGTTTTTAAATAATTCACAAATAACAATAAAATTTCTTATTTATGGTGAAAACAAATAGGTTATACCATATAAATTGTTGAACACATATTCAATAGCAACTAAAGAAATTCATAAAGCTGTTTTAATTAATGCTGATGAGTTAGTTGTATAAAAAATTTGTCTGACAGACTTATGATATATGTACTCATTAAACATGTTCTAGTGATTTTTAGTTTCTTTACATGAATATTCTTGTTACAAATATGTAAAATGCTGCATGGTAATTTAATTCCCCACAAGCAGAATTAAATTGCAACTTTTACAGGCAACCATTGCTGTAGCTTGAAGCTGGGGTTGCCATACTTTGACGAGTTTAAGAGTTCATTGGAGCTTTCTAGAATTATCAACTAGTTTTAATAATACATCTTATTTCTTTTTTGTAGAAATCTCTATGGAGACTTTATAAAAGGAGTGAGTGATCATTCATTTGGACAAAGTTGATGTAATATGAGTTAAATTGAATTGTGTGAAAGCCCCAGGCCGTCCGGCTCGTCCAGAGGAATTGTGTGAAGCATCAGTTTTTTGGGAATAGTTTCTTCTATTTTGTGAATTATGTGAGCATTTAATTGGTGTTTTATTGTACATGATAGTTGCTTTGTGAGATAGAGTATTATTAGCTGTCCAGGGCTGCAAAATCCAAGTATTTTTCTGTCTAGAGAATCTGTAAAACCTCAGCCACAGGACCTCGAAGGGAAGCAGCGAGTTGGCAGTCTTTTGTCCGATTCTTTTGTTTCTGTGATAATATCAAATTGTACTCAAAAATTCATTCAAATGCTCTGTTTATCATACATAGGTGATGTTACCTTATATGATGTCTGAATGTAAAACTCTGGATTGACGACCTGCGAATTTTGTTCCACAGCCATTAATCTCTTAAAGCTTGTTAATAGTTTCATTCACCTCGGCAAATTTCCTGATGAACATCCTCATGTCCTTTTTCACTTCTTTATCATAATCTTGTATGGTTTCAAAGTCGTGTTTTACTTCTTCTTGGATTGATTTACTGTCTTGTTTCATCTTTTGTCTAGTTTTCATTTCAGCTTGCATAGCTTTGATTTTTTTCTTTCATATCAGCTAGTCTCACTTTCATTTCTTCTTATGCAGCTTTTATTTCTACTTTCATTGCTTCTTATCCAACTTTCATCTCTTCTTGTCCAGCTTTCACAGATTTTATTTTTTGTTTCGTCTCTTGTCTGGCGTTTCATAGCTTCTTTCATCTCATCTTGTCTAACTTTAATCTTTTCTGCCATTGTTTCCTATCTGGGTTTTATTGCTTCTTGTCTGGCTTTCATCATCTTATCCATTTTAGATTTTTGTTTATATATGTGAAATTGTTTTAAAAATTAGTGTTTCCAATGTAAATATACAAACTTAGACAATCTTTTTTCCATCTTTTATGCCATCACTTCTTTCTGGCTTTTATTGCATTCATCTCTTCTTTCATAGCTTCTTGCCCAGTTTTCATTAACTTCATCATCTCACTTAACTGTTTATCCTTAATGTAATAAAAATTTTTAGGGTTCATTGGTTATAATATATTTGAGCATCTTGATGGGTGGGGGGTGGAGTATATCTTTTAATACCATTTTTGCACTTTCCTTTTGGCATGGTCCTTTTCATATTTTTTTGTAAATTTGTTTACAAACAAATCTACGAAAAACATAAAACAGATTTACGAAACAAATTTACAAAAAAAATTTGTTTACAAATTGTTGTACACATATTCAATAGCAGGTAAAAATTTCATAAATCTCTTTTAATTAATACACATGAGTTAGTTGTATAAGAAATTTGTCTGGCAGACTATACAGGGTGTCCCAAAAACATTAACCTCGGCTTTTATTCCTTGAATATTGGTCTTAGACATATATAATAAATTACAAAGTTGCGTAAAGAAAGGTACAGAATTTTATGAAATTGATTAAAATTTTCAAGGGAATTAAATTTTAAGAAATACAAAATTTAAATTTTTATACACCTCCCGTACAAAAACATTTCCAATGAGTAAAATGTGTCCCATACACTGATAAGGTGGTGTCCAAAATTTCAGCATTTTATCATAAAAGTTCCAGAGATATGAAAAGTCAAAAATGTTGACTTAAACCACTTTTCGATGTATCCACATGGGTTCTCAGAGAAGAAAAACCATGTCAGCAGATTGCGTTTCACGGGGTCATACACAAATTATGAAAGAAAACAATGATTACATAAATAAATAATTTTGCTATTTATTGGTACAAAAGTATCTACACTGTGTAGAAATAATAACTTTACACAAAGATTACAAAGCTTGTTCAAAATGTTTTCCATCCATGCCAAAGATCCATTAAAGATAAAAGGCAGATATTATTTGTCATTTTTGCATTTCTGCATTGCATCATTTGCACTCTTGCTGTAAACATTTACATTGTGATTAATACCTCATCAACTTTGTTTAAACATATCTCTGGGACTTTTTATGATAAAATGAAATTTTGAACATCACCTTATTAGTGTATGGGGCACATTTTACTCATTGGAAATGTTTTTGTACAGGGGTCATATAAAAATTTAAATTTTGTATTTCCTCAAATTTAATCCCCTGAAAATGTTTATCGATTTCATAAAATTCTGTACCTTTTTTTACGCAACTTTGTAATTTATTATATATGTCTAAGATTAATATTTAAGGAATAAAAGCCGTGGTCAATGCTTTTGTGAGACCCTATATACTAAATTGAAACATGTCTTGATAATTTTTAATTTCTTTACATGAATATTCATTACTAATATTCAGAATGTTTTATTCTTTAGATATGGCTGTGAAAATAATTTTGTATAGCAAAATCAGATTCTTTTATGCTTCTATATGTTTTTTTCCCTTAGCACAGGAGAACCCACTTCTTTCCTCTTTGTTAGAATTATTATAAAATCAAAATAAAAAAGACTCCAAATATAAAATGCTCACAGTGAATTGTGAATTTTGACTTTCTATATATATATTCCATATAAAGAACAGGTATCTTGCTAGCTTGTAATACTAAAAAGTATGATACATCCATTTTAGATTTAGTTGTTTATATACTTGAGACATTTTTTAAAGTAGGTGTTTCCAGTGTATACTAACTTGGATATGTAATCCAACACCTCAATATTAGGAGTGACAAAAACATCAGAGAAATTTTAGTGAGTACAGATAAGAAATATAAACCAACTGATTGAGGAAACCATCAAAATAATTAATCTATATTAAAAAGAAGTAGCTGATGCCATCGCCTCTGTTTGACAAATTCCACATTCTTTGAGTTTCTCTGCCTTGTACTGCAAAATCTATAGCATACAAAAATATAACTTTTGCTATATTTGTAGAGAAATGTTAAGAAAATACGCTAAAATAAACTATTTTCAATTTAAACTTTAGTTTAAGGAATATTTAATGTCAATGTTAAAAAAATATATATTTGAGCTGTGAGTTCGCGTTTTAGACAGGCTTGTTATATTGTAATTTTCAATTCCCAATATAACATTGCTCTTTTGAAAAAGGAAGTGGACCTAAGAAGACGGTCCCTCATGATGTGAGGCAATTTTTGTAACATTCCCTCTAACGCAGCTGCACCGGACATTCATTTCGAAAAGAGAGGGTGCTTCTCAAGTTCATGTCAGCGTTAGGTGTTACAACAAACGGAGGGGGTTGAACTTCTTGACCCCAGAGTCAATTAATATCACTTGAACCTTGGGAAAATTCTCGTGAGAACTTTCAACGATTTTAAAACTGGAGACTGCATATCTCATATTTCAGGGGGGCCTTGACCAATAATATAGCCTGAAGGGCGTAGCCCTTAATTTACTTAGCCAATTATGGACAGGGGCGCCTTGTTAAGGGGGTAGAGACAGAGAGCAACTTTGGACTTTAAGTTTTTGAAATCGAGGACTTGAATTTTGTGAGTGAAAAGAAGAGGTCGCAAGAGCGACGGATCTCGGAGAGAGCGAGCCCGCGGGACAGAGCCGGAGCGCGCCGTCATAAAGTCCGACATCGGCAGTGATGATCGAGGTAGGACAATTCTACACATATTTTTGCACTTTGATTATTATTATCTCTCTGACCCTCCTAAATAAGGTTAACCTGGGCCATTAAGACGTAGGCTAGTAAGAATAGTGAGTTAATGCACATTAATGGGTTAATAATTGTAATGCTCATATTATGATCATAGAATGAGGAGATTTGATTGTCTTAATGTACTACACTAAAGATGTTGGTATATGAAATTTACCAGATGTTAATAGTTATTAAATAAGGTTTTATCTTAATGAAATAAATTCTTTGTTATTGTTTAAAATTAAGCCTCTTCATTTTAATTACTGGTATTATGTATTTCTTTATTTACTCCACTTTACGAGATCGGTCTATATAGCGTCAATACATGACGTGTGACGACTCACATATCATTTTGGCGCCCGTGACCAGTCGAATCTGGACTCAAAATTATTGCTCACATATCATTTTGGTGCCGTTTAAACCAGTTTCGAACCTGGACTCAAAATTATTGCACCCTTATCATATTGGTGCTCATGACCAATCAAACCTGGATTCAAAATTATTTCACCCTCCTGGCGATTTTGCTGTTTTAGACCAGTTATATGCCAGAATTTAAATTTTAATGAAGAGAATAAAAATATTTGGAATTAATGAAAAATGAAAATATTGAATAAAAATTTTTTTTGTGTAAAATAAGGATTAAATTAAAGAAAGAATTTTAAAATTAAAATAAATATAAGTAAATTTAAGAAAATTTATTTCACAGTATGAGAAGCAAGCAAATAGTGAATCATTATGTGTTCTTAATGAGACATGCCATATTGTATGTGAAAATATAATTATTAGGGAACTTGAAGCTTTTAAGAAATTTTTGAATTATATAAATATTTGTGTAATATTTTAGGAGTTTATTATGAGGATTGAAGTATTTGCATGCGTAGATAGTGAAATGATTAGAATTATGTTTTTGAATTTATGTGATATTGTATTTAAATATTTTGGGGGAACATTTTGAGGTGTAAAAACAGGAGATAATTTTAGATATAGAATTTTTGCGAGAAAGTGAAATTTAGAATGACGGAAAGCGGAGAAAATCATCCAGCAACGAGGGGCAGGGTACCAGGACTTATACACCTATTAGGGGAATGCAATGGCATAGAGAATGATGTAGAAATTTTTTTTGACCAGATCAAATCTTTAAGCAGCTTGGGGGATTGGTCAGAGGAGGAAAAGTTAGCAATTGTGAAATCGCGGTTAAGAGGGAATGCAAGAAAATTTTATATAGGGTCACAAGAATTAAGAAGGGAAACATCTTTCGAAAAATTTAGGGATAGGCTATTAGAGTTCTTTACAGAAAAACCGAACATTACAACAAATCAGATCCTTTTCACGACCGCAAAACAGACACAGGGAGAAACGATTAAGCAGCTGGCGCACAGAATAACAACACTAACTTTAAATTATATTGGCGACACAGAGCACAGTGAAGCGACACAACAGATTATGGATAAATTAAGGTTAAGTAAATTTTTAGAGGCGGTAACACCTGAATTCCAGAAAGAAATAATAAAAACTAATGCACAAAATTTTGATGAAGCTGTAAAAATAGCCACAAACTTGGAACAGGCAAATTTAGCTGCGATAACGGCAAATGTAAATAGTGCTACATATAGACAAGAAATTGAGACGCTCCGCAAAGAGCAACAGGAATTTAACGCACATATTTTAAATTCAATTACCCAAGAAATAAACACATTAAAAATCCAAGAAAAAGTACAAATTCCTACGACACAAACAAAAAAACCCGTAACATGTCACTACTGTAATAGACAGGGACATTTCATGAGAGAATGCCGAATATACAAAGCGGATCTTTTTAAGCAAACACAGAGTCAAAACATAAACAACGCGAGAACACAGTGGCATAATCAAATACAGTCTCCTCCCCACTCATTTCAAACCCAGCCGTATGATGACCACAGAACTTACTCCTCCCAGCCGGACACATACGATTATAGGCCAAACCACGCCTTTGGAAACTATCAACAGAGCAGAAATTACTATGCAGCACCCCCTCCACAAAGTAGATTTTCTAGGGAACAACGATATAATAGGGACGAGTCAAACCAAAACAGAATCAGAGAATCGGGCGGGCAAAGAAACAATGGGAGAGAGATGAATACAAGATTTGAATACAGAAATTTCCCTAATAGAAGAGATAATTTAAACTAATTGTGGGAGCTTTAAATAATAACTTACAAAGAGAGAAAAATTACAGGGTAAAGTTCCCGAGAAAAATTGAAATTCCTGTACAAACAGAAAATAAGAAATTGGAGATACATAACGATGAAAGTACTGAAAAACATGAGGAAACGATTGCATCTGTAGGAGAACAAATTGAAAAAACAGAATTGCCAACAATAATAGCTCAATTTAAAAATATACAAAGCGAACTCATGATTGACTCTGGAGCGAGCGTTAGTGTATTATCATTAGAATTGTTCAATAAAATTAAAGATAATGTCAAAATTAAATATGTGTCAAGGAGTGTTACAATATCAACTTTAACAGGACATAGTATTGAATATATAAAGACTGTGGAAATTCCATTTAAAATTCAGGGAAAACAGTTCAAACATATTTTTTTTGTCACAACAGCAAGATTTACACAAAAATTCAAGGGAGTATTGGGTTTTGACTTTTTACAGAAAAATCAATCCATTTTAAATACACAAAAAAACATTCTGAAGATAGGCGACATAGAAATAATTTTAAATTCTGATAGGCAAATTGATAGACAAATAAATGAGATAATACAGGAAAGACCGAATCTAGCCAAAATTTTAAGAAAAGTACAAATCAAACCGAATTCGAGGGAGAATGTTGTAGTAAATAGTAAGGAAAGTCTAGAAAATGGAACAGAGGTTTTGTTCGAACCCAAAGAAAAATCATACATTATAATGAATTATGGAATATACCATATGAATGAGAACAAATTTAAAATTGAAGTTCAGAATAACACGAATGCGACAATTACATTAAATAAAAACATGGCTTTAGGAAACATTACGACAGATTTTACGATACAACAACAGGACATTAAAGAACCAGAAATTAGTGAACGGACACATAAATACGAAGAGATGATAAATTTAATACAGGCTAAACCGGAGATAATTGAAGAAAGAAAAAAATATTTGAAAACAGAAGATTTTAATACTGACCACATGGACCCAAACATTAAACAAGATTTCCTCAAATTTGTAATGCAATATTCGGACGTTTTTTCAAAATCATTAAAAACTTTAGGAGCGACGGACATCGTAAAACCGGTGATAAAGCTTGCACATGACCACGCAATACGTTCCAGGCCATACGACGTTCCGTACGCACTGCAGGATACCGCAAAAAATCAATTAAAAGAGTTAGAAGAAGCAGGGATAATTGCCAGAACAAAATCAAATTTTGCATCGCCGATGATTTTAGTGCGTAAAACAAGTGGAGAGTACCGTTTATGTTTAGATCTGAGATTAATTAATAACATATCCACTCTTTTTCCTTACAAAATTCCCCGTGTAAATGAAATTATAACTAAATTAGCCGGACATAGATACTATTCGAAACTGGATTTTCATAGTGCATTCAACCAATTGGTTTTACCTGAAGACACAAAAGAATTATTTGCATTTACAACGCCCTATGGCAACTACCAATTTGAAAGACTCGTTTTTGGACATGTAAGCTCCGCTCCAATTTTTCAACAGGTTATGGACACCATTTTAGCGGACTTAAGAGAGGAAAACATACAAGCTTACATCGACGACATAATAATCCCGGCTAACTCTTACTCAGAATTAATACATAAATTAAAATTAGTATTCGATAAATTAAGAAAATACAACCTAACTCTGACACCCAGCAAATGTAAATTTTTTGTAGAAAAAGTAGCATATTTAGGATTTGAAATTAGTCAAAAAGGCATTACACCAACAGATGAAAATATAAACAAAATCACTTCTTTTCCAGTACCAAAAACATTAAGAAAATTAAAAAGATTTTTAGGCATTTGTAATTTTTACAGAAATTCAATAAAAAATTATGCTCAATTAACCGCGGTTTTATCAGACTTAACAAGAAAGGATAATAAATTTAAATGGGATAATAAATGTGAGGAGGCATTTCAGGAACTCCAAGAATGTTTTTTCAAGAAACCTTTACTGATTCAGCCAGATTTTGACAAAGACTTTTATCTGAATATCGATGGCAGCATTCAGTCCATAGGAGGCGCTCTTTTACAATACAGAGATGGGATTTTAAAACCGATTGCATATTTTAGCAGGAAATTATCGATACAGGAGCAAAAATACCCGGCCATGAAAATTGAATTACTTGCTATGCATCAGGGAATGAAATTTTTTAGGAATTTTCTTTTCGGACGAAAGTTTTTTGTGCTTTCTGACCATTTACCTTTGGGACAGCATTTAAAAATACAAAACCCTCCCAGCTTATTACAGAGGTGGCTTTTAGACATATCTGAATACGATTATGAATTTATTCACGTCCCGGGTAAAGATAATTTATTAGCGGATTTTTTAAGTAGAGATGATTTTGAAAGTAAACAAACAGAGCAGAACGAGAGAAAACAAAACATTGAGAATCCAAGGGGAGAAATTAACCTGATAGAACAAATTAAGGGAGAAAACACGATGAAAAGAAATGGATATGTGAATGAGGATAGTGTCTATATTGCACAGATAAACACAATAACAGAAATCCCGGCATTAGATAGAATTTTAGACGAACAAATTAAAGATCCAAAATTAAAAATAATCAGAGAAAATTTACAAAATCGGAATTTTAAAGAGAGTAAACATTATGACACATTATATATTGACGAGGAAACTAATTTATTAATGCACGTAGGAAACTGGAAGGACAGACCTTGGAGAGACAATTTGAACAAAACTATAGTTATACCCAGAAATTTACAGAAAGAAATTTTAGCGATTACACACGTAACACATGCAGGGATTGATAAAACTTATAAACTTTTATCGGACAGATATTTTTGGACGGGTATGTACAGTGACACACAAAATTTTATTACATCCTGCGAACAGTGTAGAAAGAAAAAGGGAAAAAATCAGCCCGTTCCCCTGGGAAGAAACCCTATACCTGATGGGCCCGTGCAAATTTTGTCGACAGACATTTGCGGACCATTTCAAACTAGCACTTCAAATAATAAATATGTGTTATCGGTGGTAGACCACTTCTCCAAACATATACAAATGTTTCCTATCCCGGATATAACGGCCACTACGGTTGCTGATAGACTCTTAAATTACTTTATGAATTGGGGATGTCCTAAGACAGTGTTATCGGACGCAGGCTCTCAATTTACATCTAATATACATCAAATTATGACAGAGAAACTCGGAATAGTTGCCAGAATAGCATCGGTACGTTCGCCATGGGTTAACGGTATAGTGGAGGTTACTAACAAACAATTGAAACACACCTTAGCGACATTAGCGGAGAATTCTCCATACTGGGATACTGCAGTACAATGCCACGTAGCTGTTTACAACGCGACAGTACATTCAAGCACCAAAGAAACACCAAACTTTCTTTTTTTTGGAAGAGACCTTCCAACTTTTTTTGAAACTAATGTAACAGAAAATAATACAGAAACAACATATCAGGATTACATATCAAAAAAAATAACAGTGATGAATAACGTATTCAAGGAGGCAAATAAAAATTTAATTCTCGCGAAAGAACGCCAAGAAAGTCAACAACTCCAAAGAGCTAAATTCAGGGATTTGGAAATCGGGTCCAGGGTGTTCATGGAAAACAATAATAATAAATATAAAAGAGGGAACCACACGGGACCTTATCGGGTAATTAATAGAATAAATAGATTTATATATGAAATAAAACTGTGTGACAAACCAAATTCTAAAATCATAAAAGCCCACATAAATAGATTGAGGACTCTTCCCGACCGCAAGCCACATCTAAAAATACCGTACATAAACAAATACAAGTCACCTCTTCTCCCCACTCCTAAAAACGCACAAAACTCTGAACCAAAACCGGAACTAAAGAAAGACCACGGTCAAAATGAGAATATTCCGTTTATCATGTTGGAAGAGGAAATAGCAGACGGACAGTACAGAGAGTCTTGTCAAACCAGTGCACACAACGCGAAACCACACCATACGCACGAAAACACTCTTACTCTTGGATCCGCGAAACCAGCTACCGCACAAGTACAAAACGAAACAACTCAGAGCGCACGAGAGAATGCAATCATCCCTCCAAAAGACTCTCCGAACGCAAACATTCTTCCAGCAGGGGGGGACGCAGGCAGACATAGCACGCTAGAAACACACGAGAATTTGGAACTTTCAGAACAGGGGGACTGTACACAAATTGAAGCAAACACGAATGAAAAGGCGGGGGAAATAGAACGGGATGCGCAAGAGGGACCAACACAAATAGATGGGGGTTGTATACAAATGGATCGGGGAAGCACGCAAAGGAAGGATGAATCAGCGGGAAATTCACAAGGTGACGATATAAGCAGTACAAATTGTTCACGCACAGTACTTCTTCCAACACCGGTTAGGCCGAAACACAGATATGATTTGAGATCTTTAAAGAATTCAAATTTAAATTGATTCATTTAAAACACGAAAGAAGCTTAAACATAGGTAAGAGCGCGGACAAACCGTAATTCAAAAATTTTGAAAATATTAGTAACAAAGAAAAATCGCCATTCACAAAATGCAACGCGAAATATGGAACACAAATTTTAAATAAATATTGGATTGTAAATAAAGGAAATTTTAAATAAACATTGAATTATAAATTAAGGAAGTTTAAATAAATATTACATTAATTAAGGAAGTGTAAACAAATTGTGAAATAAGAAAAAAAAAAAATGAGGAAATTTTAAATAAATCATACATTAATTAGTTGAAAGTTTAAATGAACAAGAAAGTTTAAATAAATATGGAACTATAAATAATTGGGAATTATGAATAAAAATTGTGATTTAAAAAAATAAATAATTGTTACAAAATAAATAACAAGTATCGTTGGAGGACAAAAGAAATTTTAGGGATGATAGGTTAAAGATGTGGATATATTAAATTCAAATTTTGGAAAGAACATAAATAACAGAGAAGATACGTCACATTTCATGAAAAAAAAAAAAAAGCAATAGGGGGACATCGTTAGAATTCTATAAAAAGTCGTTATAACTCTATAAAAAGAAGGTTTTTTTTTAAGAGAACTTTGATTTCCAGGCAATAAAAATTTCGATGGGTAAGATAATTAGGAATATTAAATAAAGGGATATTTTGAATTTAAAAAAAAAAAAAAAAAAAAAAAACTCTTTTCAAAGAACAGTGAAATTTTAAAACAAAAGTAAACTTTCTCCACGCGCTCTTCATGTAATTAGCGGACTGATCAACCATTGTTGGATGAATACGCGTGAGGAAATAGGAGTTATAGAATTATAGTTTAAAATAATTAGATAATTGGTAAATAAAAAAAAAAAAAAGAAAGAAAAACAAATTTTTTTTTCTAGTTTAAATAAATAAATAATTCATAATTAAAAATAAAAATCGTAATTCAAATAACTAAATAATGGGTAATTAAAAATTAAAATTAGAGTTTAAAATGGATAGAGAATTTTAATTAAAAATCATAATGGCAGTTCAAAGAAAAAATATAATGGTAATGAAAATTATACGCAAATTATAATTTAAAATGAATAGATAATTTTAATAAACATACGCGAATTGTAGATTAAATAAAAAGCATTTGGAAAAAAAAAAAGCGTTTCTACATATATTTTGATAGGGTCGCACATATAAAATTTTGAGAGAGACGAACTTTCGAAGGTAACGCTAGAACGCGGGAATAAACATGATATAATAAGCAAAATACAATGGAAGAACAAATTAACACTAACCGCATTTTAATTTATCCTTTGGAAAGTGTGTAATTCCAGAGTTTTAATCCATTTGGGGGGCCTCGGTAGAGCACTTTCACATCACACAATCCATAAGCCACTGAACACTGGCCAGAATGGCGGATGACGAGATGGACCATTTTCAAAAAGGCGACATGTACGAGCCATGTACGACTAATTGGGAGAGGACCCCACACGAAGAAATGCCCGTATTAGCCGCAGGCCAGAAAGGAGAGCTTATCCCGGGAAAATGACACAATGGCACAAGGACATGTTGACCTTGTATACCACTACGAGATTTTCTCGGGGGGCTAGATTTTTCTGTTTGAACAGGGAATTTAGATGCTAGAATAAAATACACAAAAGGTTGGCAATTGAAAAAGGAAAGAGGAGAAGTGAATTAATTCAGGAGACTTTGCATTCAATTACAGGGGATATAAGAAAAGAAAATGTACATTTTGGTATTCAAGTATGGGATTTGAATTGAGTTAGATGGTTTTTGAGAGAAAATTCGTAATTTTGTAGGCATTGAGAGAATTTCAGTGAGTGATAAGATTTACGAAAAAAATTTAAGTATGGTTTCATTAAGTGGGAAAGTGAATAATGTAAGGAATTCGGGAAATTCCGTATCCAAGTATAAGATTTGGATTAAATCAGGGGATATGTGAAAGAAAATGTATAATTATGGATAGTGTAATATAGAATCGCAGGGGAGTTATAAGAATTTAAGTAGGATGGTAATTAAATATTTATATGGGTTTTTCTGTCATCTCAGAGATTGTAGGAAAATTTTAAAGTATATTGCGGAAATTTTTGGAGTTATATAAGTCTTATTTTGATAGTATTTGAGAGGATAGTGTAATTGTTTAAGTATTTTATTATAAATATGTACATGAGTTATATTTATGGCATGTCCGGTTCAGAACACATGATGGATTGGATGTTAGATAAGAAGTGTATATAATGTAAAAAAAAAAAAAAAAAAAAAAAAATATATATATATATACATAAGGCAGAGATGTAAAATAAATAAAAAGTAGGAATTTGAAAAATGTAAGTTTGAAGAGAGTATCAAATTTAAGAAAAAAAAAAATGTATATATTATATGGAAGGATGTAAAGTAGATAAAGTGTAGAAATTTCAAAGGGGGCAATTTTTGAGAGTGTTAACAAATTTAAAGGAGTTTGAAAAAAAAAAAAAAGAGAGTTTTTTTTGTAATGTTTCGTGGGCCGGGTGACAAATTAAAATTATAGAAATTGAATTTATAAAAAAAATGATACTTAAGGGAGTTTTAAGAGAAGAGAGTATTTTAATAAGCTTGAGTGTAATGTATATGTATTGATTGTCCTAAACAAAACATGAGACAGCGTACAGATCCGGTTGCCTAACGATTCTCAAATGGCCAGCAATTCCTGTTGATCAGCGATTCCGAGTGCTCAACGATTCCTGGTGCACAAAGATTATCATTTGGTCAGCGACTCCAGCAGTTCAGCGCCTTACAGTTCATCGAATCCCAGTTAGACAGCGATCCAGTTCTGCAACGAGTTCCAGCAGTGGAGCGATTTACATTTCAGCGGTTTCCAAGTGTGCAGTGATATCAGTGTTTTTTTTTCCAAAGGAAAGATATTTTACACTTTCCACCATAACTACAAGGGGACAAAGTGATATTATTAGGGACCATATGCGTAAGTCCCTGATCCCAACGATTATCCAAGTGACGGTCAAAGTGACTTTGGTTATCATAAGTGAACAATTTTACAGATATACACCTTGAACTTGTGTGGAACTATATTGTTTAAAAAAAAAAAAAAGACATATCACCAGTGGACGAACTTGTGCTTACATGAATAGACTTTTAATCGATATTAAGTACAACTAAACGACACAGATATCGTTATTTGCAGACACATTGAGAATTGTATTTTTGTATAGTATTTTCGTGTTCTTTTGATGGCATATAAGAGTATATATATGATAATATGATTTGTGTATATGTGTATATAGTGCATTTTTACAGTAGATACAGATGAGAGCAAGACGAGTTGTTGGACTACACAGTGGACACGCCTGCAGCAACTATGAGCTGGCACTTTGTAATTGGCTTTTTTCCCACCAAAATTTTGGGGGGGGAAGAAGGGTAATTGTTATATTGTAATTTTCAATTCCCAATATAACATTGCTCTTTTGAAAAAGGAAGTGGACCTAAGAAGACGGTCCCTCATGATGTGAGGCAATTTTTGTAACATTCCCTCTAACGCAGCTGCACCGGACATTCATTTCGAAAAGAGAGGGTGCTTCTCAAGTTCATGTCAGCGTTAGGTGTTACAACAAACGGAGGGGGTTGAACTTCTTGACCCCAGAGTCAATTAATATCACTTGAACCTTGGGAAAATTCTCGTGAGAACTTTCAACGATTTTAAAACTGGAGACTGCATATCTCATATTTCAGGGGGGCCTTGACCAATAATATAGCCTGAAGGGCGTAGCCCTTAATTTACTTAGCCAATTATGGACAGGGGCGCCTTGTTAAGGGGGTAGAGACAGAGAGCAACTTTGGACTTTAAGTTTTTGAAATCGAGGACTTGAATTTTGTGAGTGAAAAGAAGAGGTCGCAAGAGCGACGGATCTCGGAGAGAGCGAGCCCGCGGGACAGAGCCGGAGCGCGCCGTCATAAAGTCCGACATCGGCAGTGATGATCGAGGTAGGACAATTCTACACATATTTTTGCACTTTGATTATTATTATCTCTCTGACCCTCCTAAATAAGGTTAACCTGGGCCATTAAGACGTAGGCTAGTAAGAATAGTGAGTTAATGCACATTAATGGGTTAATAATTGTAATGCTCATATTATGATCATAGAATGAGGAGATTTGATTGTCTTAATGTACTACACTAAAGATGTTGGTATATGAAATTTACCAGATGTTAATAGTTATTAAATAAGGTTTTATCTTAATGAAATAAATTCTTTGTTATTGTTTAAAATTAAGCCTCTTCATTTTAATTACTGGTATTATGTATTTCTTTATTTACTCCACTTTACGAGATCGGTCTATATAGCGTCAATACATGACGTGTGACGACTCACATATCATTTTGGCGCCCGTGACCAGTCGAATCTGGACTCAAAATTATTGCTCACATATCATTTTGGTGCCGTTTAAACCAGTTTCGAACCTGGACTCAAAATTATTGCACCCTTATCATATTGGTGCTCATGACCAATCAAACCTGGATTCAAAATTATTTCACCCTCCTGGCGATTTTGCTGTTTTAGTCCAGTTATATGCCAGAATTTAAATTTTAATGAAGAGAATAAAAATATTTGGAATTAATGAAAAATGAAAATATTGAATAAAAATTTTTTTTGTGTAAAATAAGGATTAAATTAAAGAAAGAATTTTAAAATTAAAATAAATATAAGTAAATTTAAGAAAATTTATTTCACAGTATGAGAAGCAAGCAAATAGTGAATCATTATGTGTTCTTAATGAGACATGCCATATTGTATGTGAAAATATAATTATTAGGGAACTTGAAGCTTTTAAGAAATTTTTGAATTATATAAATATTTGTGTAATATTTTAGGAGTTTATTATGAGGATTGAAGTATTTGCATGCGTAGATAGTGAAATGATTAGAATTATGTTTTTGAATTTATGTGATATTGTATTTAAATATTTTGGGGGAACATTTTGAGGTGTAAAAACAGGAGATAATTTTAGATATAGAATTTTTGCGAGAAAGTGAAATTTAGAATGACGGAAAGCGGAGAAAATCATCCAGCAACGAGGGGCAGGGTACCAGGACTTATACACCTATTAGGGGAATGCAATGGCATAGAGAATGATGTAGAAATTTTTTTTGACCAGATCAAATCTTTAAGCAGCTTGGGGGATTGGTCAGAGGAGGAAAAGTTAGCAATTGTGAAATCGCGGTTAAGAGGGAATGCAAGAAAATTTTATATAGGGTCACAAGAATTAAGAAGGGAAACATCTTTCGAAAAATTTAGGGATAGGCTATTAGAGTTCTTTACAGAAAAACCGAACATTACAACAAATCAGATCCTTTTCACGACCGCAAAACAGACACAGGGAGAAACGATTAAGCAGCTGGCGCACAGAATAACAACACTAACTTTAAATTATATTGGCGACACAGAGCACAGTGAAGCGACACAACAGATTATGGATAAATTAAGGTTAAGTAAATTTTTAGAGGCGGTAACACCTGAATTCCAGAAAGAAATAATAAAAACTAATGCACAAAATTTTGATGAAGCTGTAAAAATAGCCACAAACTTGGAACAGGCAAATTTAGCTGCGATAACGGCAAATGTAAATAGTGCTACATATAGACAAGAAATTGAGACGCTCCGCAAAGAGCAACAGGAATTTAACGCACATATTTTAAATTCAATTACCCAAGAAATAAACACATTAAAAATCCAAGAAAAAGTACAAATTCCTACGACACAAACAAAAAAACCCGTAACATGTCACTACTGTAATAGACAGGGACATTTCATGAGAGAATGCCGAATATACAAAGCGGATCTTTTTAAGCAAACACAGAGTCAAAACATAAACAACGCGAGAACACAGTGGCATAATCAAATACAGTCTCCTCCCCACTCATTTCAAACCCAGCCGTATGATGACCACAGAACTTACTCCTCCCAGCCGGACACATACGATTATAGGCCAAACCACGCCTTTGGAAACTATCAACAGAGCAGAAATTACTATGCAGCACCCCCTCCACAAAGTAGATTTTCTAGGGAACAACGATATAATAGGGACGAGTCAAACCAAAACAGAATCAGAGAATCGGGCGGGCAAAGAAACAATGGGAGAGAGATGAATACAAGATTTGAATACAGAAATTTCCCTAATAGAAGAGATAATTTAAACTAATTGTGGGAGCTTTAAATAATAACTTACAAAGAGAGAAAAATTACAGGGTAAAGTTCCCGAGAAAAATTGAAATTCCTGTACAAACAGAAAATAAGAAATTGGAGATACATAACGATGAAAGTACTGAAAAACATGAGGAAACGATTGCATCTGTAGGAGAACAAATTGAAAAAACAGAATTGCCAACAATAATAGCTCAATTTAAAAATATACAAAGCGAACTCATGATTGACTCTGGAGCGAGCGTTAGTGTATTATCATTAGAATTGTTCAATAAAATTAAAGATAATGTCAAAATTAAATATGTGTCAAGGAGTGTTACAATATCAACTTTAACAGGACATAGTATTGAATATATAAAGACTGTGGAAATTCCATTTAAAATTCAGGGAAAACAGTTCAAACATATTTTTTTTGTCACAACAGCAAGATTTACACAAAAATTCAAGGGAGTATTGGGTTTTGACTTTTTACAGAAAAATCAATCCATTTTAAATACACAAAAAAACATTCTGAAGATAGGCGACATAGAAATAATTTTAAATTCTGATAGGCAAATTGATAGACAAATAAATGAGATAATACAGGAAAGACCGAATCTAGCCAAAATTTTAAGAAAAGTACAAATCAAACCGAATTCGAGGGAGAATGTTGTAGTAAATAGTGAGGAAAGTCTAGAAAATGGAACAGAGGTTTTGTTCGAACCCAAAGAAAAATCATACATTATAATGAATTATGGAATATACCATATGAATGAGAACAAATTTAAAATTGAAGTTCAGAATAACACGAATGCGACAATTACATTAAATAAAAACATGGCTTTAGGAAACATTACGACAGATTTTACGATACAACAACAGGACATTAAAGAACCAGAAATTAGTGAACGGACACATAAATACGAAGAGATGATAAATTTAATACAGGCTAAACCGGAGATAATTGAAGAAAGAAAAAAATATTTGAAAACAGAAGATTTTAATACTGACCACATGGACCCAAACATTAAACAAGATTTCCTCAAATTTGTAATGCAATATTCGGACGTTTTTTCAAAATCATTAAAAACTTTAGGAGCGACGGACATCGTAAAACCGGTGATAAAGCTTGCACATGACCACGCAATACGTTCCAGGCCATACGACGTTCCGTACGCACTGCAGGATACCGCAAAAAATCAATTAAAAGAGTTAGAAGAAGCAGGGATAATTGCCAGAACAAAATCAAATTTTGCATCGCCGATGATTTTAGTGCGTAAAACAAGTGGAGAGTACCGTTTATGTTTAGATCTGAGATTAATTAATAACATATCCACTCTTTTTCCTTACAAAATTCCCCGTGTAAATGAAATTATAACTAAATTAGCCGGACATAGATACTATTCGAAACTGGATTTTCATAGTGCATTCAACCAATTGGTTTTACCTGAAGACACAAAAGAATTATTTGCATTTACAACGCCCTATGGCAACTACCAATTTGAAAGACTCGTTTTTGGACATGTAAGCTCCGCTCCAATTTTTCAACAGGTTATGGACACCATTTTAGCGGACTTAAGAGAGGAAAACATACAAGCTTACATCGACGACATAATAATCCCGGCTAACTCTTACTCAGAATTAATACATAAATTAAAATTAGTATTCGATAAATTAAGAAAATACAACCTAACTCTGACACCCAGCAAATGTAAATTTTTTGTAGAAAAAGTAGCATATTTAGGATTTGAAATTAGTCAAAAAGGCATTACACCAACAGATGAAAATATAAACAAAATCACTTCTTTTCCAGTACCAAAAACATTAAGAAAATTAAAAAGATTTTTAGGCATTTGTAATTTTTACAGAAATTCAATAAAAAATTATGCTCAATTAACCGCGGTTTTATCAGACTTAACAAGAAAGGATAATAAATTTAAATGGGATAATAAATGTGAGGAGGCATTTCAGGAACTCCAAGAATGTTTTTTCAAGAAACCTTTACTGATTCAGCCAGATTTTGACAAAGACTTTTATCTGAATATCGATGGCAGCATTCAGTCCATAGGAGGCGCTCTTTTACAATACAGAGATGGGATTTTAAAACCGATTGCATATTTTAGCAGGAAATTATCGATACAGGAGCAAAAATACCCGGCCATGAAAATTGAATTACTTGCTATGCATCAGGGAATGAAATTTTTTAGGAATTTTCTTTTCGGACGAAAGTTTTTTGTGCTTTCTGACCATTTACCTTTGGGACAGCATTTAAAAATACAAAACCCTCCCAGCTTATTACAGAGGTGGCTTTTAGACATATCTGAATACGATTATGAATTTATTCACGTCCCGGGTAAAGATAATTTATTAGCGGATTTTTTAAGTAGAGATGATTTTGAAAGTAAACAAACAGAGCAGAACGAGAGAAAACAAAACATTGAGAATCCAAGGGGAGAAATTAACCTGATAGAACAAATTAAGGGAGAAAACACGATGAAAAGAAATGGATATGTGAATGAGGATAGTGTCTATATTGCACAGATAAACACAATAACAGAAATCCCGGCATTAGATAGAATTTTAGACGAACAAATTAAAGATCCAAAATTAAAAATAATCAGAGAAAATTTACAAAATCGGAATTTTAAAGAGAGTAAACATTATGACACATTATATATTGACGAGGAAACTAATTTATTAATGCACGTAGGAAACTGGAAGGACAGACCTTGGAGAGACAATTTGAACAAAACTATAGTTATACCCAGAAATTTACAGAAAGAAATTTTAGCGATTACACACGTAACACATGCAGGGATTGATAAAACTTATAAACTTTTATCGGACAGATATTTTTGGACGGGTATGTACAGTGACACACAAAATTTTATTACATCCTGCGAACAGTGTAGAAAGAAAAAGGGAAAAAATCAGCCCGTTCCCCTGGGAAGAAACCCTATACCTGATGGGCCCGTGCAAATTTTGTCGACAGACATTTGCGGACCATTTCAAACTAGCACTTCAAATAATAAATATGTGTTATCGGTGGTAGACCACTTCTCCAAACATATACAAATGTTTCCTATCCCGGATATAACGGCCACTACGGTTGCTGATAGACTCTTAAATTACTTTATGAATTGGGGATGTCCTAAGACAGTGTTATCGGACGCAGGCTCTCAATTTACATCTAATATACATCAAATTATGACAGAGAAACTCGGAATAGTTGCCAGAATAGCATCGGTACGTTCGCCATGGGTTAACGGTATAGTGGAGGTTACTAACAAACAATTGAAACACACCTTAGCGACATTAGCGGAGAATTCTCCATACTGGGATACTGCAGTACAATGCCACGTAGCTGTTTACAACGCGACAGTACATTCAAGCACCAAAGAAACACCAAACTTTCTTTTTTTTGGAAGAGACCTTCCAACTTTTTTTGAAACTAATGTAACAGAAAATAATACAGAAACAACATATCAGGATTACATATCAAAAAAAATAACAGTGATGAATAACGTATTCAAGGAGGCAAATAAAAATTTAATTCTCGCGAAAGAACGCCAAGAAAGTCAACAACTCCAAAGAGCTAAATTCAGGGATTTGGAAATCGGGTCCAGGGTGTTCATGGAAAACAATAATAATAAATATAAAAGAGGGAACCACACGGGACCTTATCGGGTAATTAATAGAATAAATAGATTTATATATGAAATAAAACTGTGTGACAAACCAAATTCTAAAATCATAAAAGCCCACATAAATAGATTGAGGACTCTTCCCGACCGCAAGCCACATCTAAAAATACCGTACATAAACAAATACAAGTCACCTCTTCTCCCCACTCCTAAAAACGCACAAAACTCTGAACCAAAACCGGAACTAAAGAAAGACCACGGTCAAAATGAGAATATTCCGTTTATCATGTTGGAAGAGGAAATAGCAGACGGACAGTACAGAGAGTCTTGTCAAACCAGTGCACACAACGCGAAACCACACCATACGCACGAAAACACTCTTACTCTTGGATCCGCGAAACCAGCTACCGCACAAGTACAAAACGAAACAACTCAGAGCGCACGAGAGAATGCAATCATCCCTCCAAAAGACTCTCCGAACGCAAACATTCTTCCAGCAGGGGGGGACGCAGGCAGACATAGCACGCTAGAAACACACGAGAATTTGGAACTTTCAGAACAGGGGGACTGTACACAAATTGAAGCAAACACGAATGAAAAGGCGGGGGAAATAGAACGGGATGCGCAAGAGGGACCAACACAAATAGATGGGGGTTGTATACAAATGGATCGGGGAAGCACGCAAAGGAAGGATGAATCAGCGGGAAATTCACAAGGTGACGATATAAGCAGTACAAATTGTTCACGCACAGTACTTCTTCCAACACCGGTTAGGCCGAAACACAGATATGATTTGAGATCTTTAAAGAATTCAAATTTAAATTGATTCATTTAAAACACGAAAGAAGCTTAAACATAGGTAAGAGCGCGGACAAACCGTAATTCAAAAATTTTGAAAATATTAGTAACAAAGAAAAATCGCCATTCACAAAATGCAACGCGAAATATGGAACACAAATTTTAAATAAATATTGGATTGTAAATAAAGGAAATTTTAAATAAACATTGAATTATAAATTAAGGAAGTTTAAATAAATATTACATTAATTAAGGAAGTGTAAACAAATTGTGAAATAAGAAAAAAAAAAAATGAGGAAATTTTAAATAAATCATACATTAATTAGTTGAAAGTTTAAATGAACAAGAAAGTTTAAATAAATATGGAACTATAAATAATTGGGAATTATGAATAAAAATTGTGATTTAAAAAAATAAATAATTGTTACAAAATAAATAACAAGTATCGTTGGAGGACAAAAGAAATTTTAGGGATGATAGGTTAAAGATGTGGATATATTAAATTCAAATTTTGGAAAGAACATAAATAACAGAGAAGATACGTCACATTTCATGAAAAAAAAAAAAAAGCAATAGGGGGACATCGTTAGAATTCTATAAAAAGTCGTTATAACTCTATAAAAAGAAGGTTTTTTTTTAAGAGAACTTTGATTTCCAGGCAATAAAAATTTCGATGGGTAAGATAATTAGGAATATTAAATAAAGGGATATTTTGAATTTAAAAAAAAAAAAAAAAAAAAAAAACTCTTTTCAAAGAACAGTGAAATTTTAAAACAAAAGTAAACTTTCTCCACGCGCTCTTCATGTAATTAGCGGACTGATCAACCATTGTTGGATGAATACGCGTGAGGAAATAGGAGTTATAGAATTATAGTTTAAAATAATTAGATAATTGGTAAATAAAAAAAAAAAAAAGAAAGAAAAACAAATTTTTTTTTCTAGTTTAAATAAATAAATAATTCATAATTAAAAATAAAAATCGTAATTCAAATAACTAAATAATGGGTAATTAAAAATTAAAATTAGAGTTTAAAATGGATAGAGAATTTTAATTAAAAATCATAATGGCAGTTCAAAGAAAAAATATAATGGTAATGAAAATTATACGCAAATTATAATTTAAAATGAATAGATAATTTTAATAAACATACGCGAATTGTAGATTAAATAAAAAGCATTTGGAAAAAAAAAAAGCGTTTCTACATATATTTTGATAGGGTCGCACATATAAAATTTTGAGAGAGACGAACTTTCGAAGGTAACGCTAGAACGCGGGAATAAACATGATATAATAAGCAAAATACAATGGAAGAACAAATTAACACTAACCGCATTTTAATTTATCCTTTGGAAAGTGTGTAATTCCAGAGTTTTAATCCATTTGGGGGGCCTCGGTAGAGCACTTTCACATCACACAATCCATAAGCCACTGAACACTGGCCAGAATGGCGGATGACGAGATGGACCATTTTCAAAAAGGCGACATGTACGAGCCATGTACGACTAATTGGGAGAGGACCCCACACGAAGAAATGCCCGTATTAGCCGCAGGCCAGAAAGGAGAGCTTATCCCGGGAAAATGACACAATGGCACAAGGACATGTTGACCTTGTATACCACTACGAGATTTTCTCGGGGGGCTAGATTTTTCTGTTTGAACAGGGAATTTAGATGCTAGAATAAAATACACAAAAGGTTGGCAATTGAAAAAGGAAAGAGGAGAAGTGAATTAATTCAGGAGACTTTGCATTCAATTACAGGGGATATAAGAAAAGAAAATGTACATTTTGGTATTCAAGTATGGGATTTGAATTGAGTTAGATGGTTTTTGAGAGAAAATTCGTAATTTTGTAGGCATTGAGAGAATTTCAGTGAGTGATAAGATTTACGAAAAAAATTTAAGTATGGTTTCATTAAGTGGGAAAGTGAATAATGTAAGGAATTCGGGAAATTCCGTATCCAAGTATAAGATTTGGATTAAATCAGGGGATATGTGAAAGAAAATGTATAATTATGGATAGTGTAATATAGAATCGCAGGGGAGTTATAAGAATTTAAGTAGGATGGTAATTAAATATTTATATGGGTTTTTCTGTCATCTCAGAGATTGTAGGAAAATTTTAAAGTATATTGCGGAAATTTTTGGAGTTATATAAGTCTTATTTTGATAGTATTTGAGAGGATAGTGTAATTGTTTAAGTATTTTATTATAAATATGTACATGAGTTATATTTATGGCATGTCCGGTTCAGAACACATGATGGATTGGATGTTAGATAAGAAGTGTATATAATGTAAAAAAAAAAAAAAAAAAAAAAAAATATATATATATATACATAAGGCAGAGATGTAAAATAAATAAAAAGTAGGAATTTGAAAAATGTAAGTTTGAAGAGAGTATCAAATTTAAGAAAAAAAAAAATGTATATATTATATGGAAGGATGTAAAGTAGATAAAGTGTAGAAATTTCAAAGGGGGCAATTTTTGAGAGTGTTAACAAATTTAAAGGAGTTTGAAAAAAAAAAAAAAGAGAGTTTTTTTTGTAATGTTTCGTGGGCCGGGTGACAAATTAAAATTATAGAAATTGAATTTATAAAAAAAATGATACTTAAGGGAGTTTTAAGAGAAGAGAGTATTTTAATAAGCTTGAGTGTAATGTATATGTATTGATTGTCCTAAACAAAACATGAGACAGCGTACAGATCCGGTTGCCTAACGATTCTCAAATGGCCAGCAATTCCTGTTGATCAGCGATTCCGAGTGCTCAACGATTCCTGGTGCACAAAGATTATCATTTGGTCAGCGACTCCAGCAGTTCAGCGCCTTACAGTTCATCGAATCCCAGTTAGACAGCGATCCAGTTCTGCAACGAGTTCCAGCAGTGGAGCGATTTACATTTCAGCGGTTTCCAAGTGTGCAGTGATATCAGTGTTTTTTTTTCCAAAGGAAAGATATTTTACACTTTCCACCATAACTACAAGGGGACAAAGTGATATTATTAGGGACCATATGCGTAAGTCCCTGATCCCAACGATTATCCAAGTGACGGTCAAAGTGACTTTGGTTATCATAAGTGAACAATTTTACAGATATACACCTTGAACTTGTGTGGAACTATATTGTTTAAAAAAAAAAAAAAGACATATCACCAGTGGACGAACTTGTGCTTACATGAATAGACTTTTAATCGATATTAAGTACAACTAAACGACACAGATATCGTTATTTGCAGACACATTGAGAATTGTATTTTTGTATAGTATTTTCGTGTTCTTTTGATGGCATATAAGAGTATATATATGATAATATGATTTGTGTATATGTGTATATAGTGCATTTTTACAGTAGATACAGATGAGAGCAAGACGAGTTGTTGGACTACACAGTGGACACGCCTGCAGCAACTATGAGCTGGCACTTTGTAATTGGCTTTTTTCCCACCAAAATTTTGGGGGGGGAAGAAGGGTAATTGTTATATTGTAATTTTCAATTCCCAATATAACATTGCTCTTTTGAAAAAGGAAGTGGACCTAAGAAGACGGTCCCTCATGATGTGAGGCAATTTTTGTAACATTCCCTCTAACGCAGCTGCACCGGACATTCATTTCGAAAAGAGAGGGTGCTTCTCAAGTTCATGTCAGCGTTAGGTGTTACAACAAACGGAGGGGGTTGAACTTCTTGACCCCAGAGTCAATTAATATCACTTGAACCTTGGGAAAATTCTCGTGAGAACTTTCAACGATTTTAAAACTGGAGACTGCATATCTCATATTTCAGGGGGGCCTTGACCAATAATATAGCCTGAAGGGCGTAGCCCTTAATTTACTTAGCCAATTATGGACAGGGGCGCCTTGTTAAGGGGGTAGAGACAGAGAGCAACTTTGGACTTTAAGTTTTTGAAATCGAGGACTTGAATTTTGTGAGTGAAAAGAAGAGGTCGCAAGAGCGACGGATCTCGGAGAGAGCGAGCCCGCGGGACAGAGCCGGAGCGCGCCGTCATAAAGTCCGACATCGGCAGTGATGATCGAGGTAGGACAATTCTACACATATTTTTGCACTTTGATTATTATTATCTCTCTGACCCTCCTAAATAAGGTTAACCTGGGCCATTAAGACGTAGGCTAGTAAGAATAGTGAGTTAATGCACATTAATGGGTTAATAATTGTAATGCTCATATTATGATCATAGAATGAGGAGATTTGATTGTCTTAATGTACTACACTAAAGATGTTGGTATATGAAATTTACCAGATGTTAATAGTTATTAAATAAGGTTTTATCTTAATGAAATAAATTCTTTGTTATTGTTTAAAATTAAGCCTCTTCATTTTAATTACTGGTATTATGTATTTCTTTATTTACTCCACTTTACGAGATCGGTCTATATAGCGTCAATACATGACGTGTGACGACTCACATATCATTTTGGCGCCCGTGACCAGTCGAATCTGGACTCAAAATTATTGCTCACATATCATTTTGGTGCCGTTTAAACCAGTTTCGAACCTGGACTCAAAATTATTGCACCCTTATCATATTGGTGCTCATGACCAATCAAACCTGGATTCAAAATTATTTCACCCTCCTGGCGATTTTGCTGTTTTAGTCCAGTTATATGCCAGAATTTAAATTTTAATGAAGAGAATAAAAATATTTGGAATTAATGAAAAATGAAAATATTGAATAAAAATTTTTTTTGTGTAAAATAAGGATTAAATTAAAGAAAGAATTTTAAAATTAAAATAAATATAAGTAAATTTAAGAAAATTTATTTCACAGTATGAGAAGCAAGCAAATAGTGAATCATTATGTGTTCTTAATGAGACATGCCATATTGTATGTGAAAATATAATTATTAGGGAACTTGAAGCTTTTAAGAAATTTTTGAATTATATAAATATTTGTGTAATATTTTAGGAGTTTATTATGAGGATTGAAGTATTTGCATGCGTAGATAGTGAAATGATTAGAATTATGTTTTTGAATTTATGTGATATTGTATTTAAATATTTTGGGGGAACATTTTGAGGTGTAAAAACAGGAGATAATTTTAGATATAGAATTTTTGCGAGAAAGTGAAATTTAGAATGACGGAAAGCGGAGAAAATCATCCAGCAACGAGGGGCAGGGTACCAGGACTTATACACCTATTAGGGGAATGCAATGGCATAGAGAATGATGTAGAAATTTTTTTTGACCAGATCAAATCTTTAAGCAGCTTGGGGGATTGGTCAGAGGAGGAAAAGTTAGCAATTGTGAAATCGCGGTTAAGAGGGAATGCAAGAAAATTTTATATAGGGTCACAAGAATTAAGAAGGGAAACATCTTTCGAAAAATTTAGGGATAGGCTATTAGAGTTCTTTACAGAAAAACCGAACATTACAACAAATCAGATCCTTTTCACGACCGCAAAACAGACACAGGGAGAAACGATTAAGCAGCTGGCGCACAGAATAACAACACTAACTTTAAATTATATTGGCGACACAGAGCACAGTGAAGCGACACAACAGATTATGGATAAATTAAGGTTAAGTAAATTTTTAGAGGCGGTAACACCTGAATTCCAGAAAGAAATAATAAAAACTAATGCACAAAATTTTGATGAAGCTGTAAAAATAGCCACAAACTTGGAACAGGCAAATTTAGCTGCGATAACGGCAAATGTAAATAGTGCTACATATAGACAAGAAATTGAGACGCTCCGCAAAGAGCAACAGGAATTTAACGCACATATTTTAAATTCAATTACCCAAGAAATAAACACATTAAAAATCCAAGAAAAAGTACAAATTCCTACGACACAAACAAAAAAACCCGTAACATGTCACTACTGTAATAGACAGGGACATTTCATGAGAGAATGCCGAATATACAAAGCGGATCTTTTTAAGCAAACACAGAGTCAAAACATAAACAACGCGAGAACACAGTGGCATAATCAAATACAGTCTCCTCCCCACTCATTTCAAACCCAGCCGTATGATGACCACAGAACTTACTCCTCCCAGCCGGACACATACGATTATAGGCCAAACCACGCCTTTGGAAACTATCAACAGAGCAGAAATTACTATGCAGCACCCCCTCCACAAAGTAGATTTTCTAGGGAACAACGATATAATAGGGACGAGTCAAACCAAAACAGAATCAGAGAATCGGGCGGGCAAAGAAACAATGGGAGAGAGATGAATACAAGATTTGAATACAGAAATTTCCCTAATAGAAGAGATAATTTAAACTAATTGTGGGAGCTTTAAATAATAACTTACAAAGAGAGAAAAATTACAGGGTAAAGTTCCCGAGAAAAATTGAAATTCCTGTACAAACAGAAAATAAGAAATTGGAGATACATAACGATGAAAGTACTGAAAAACATGAGGAAACGATTGCATCTGTAGGAGAACAAATTGAAAAAACAGAATTGCCAACAATAATAGCTCAATTTAAAAATATACAAAGCGAACTCATGATTGACTCTGGAGCGAGCGTTAGTGTATTATCATTAGAATTGTTCAATAAAATTAAAGATAATGTCAAAATTAAATATGTGTCAAGGAGTGTTACAATATCAACTTTAACAGGACATAGTATTGAATATATAAAGACTGTGGAAATTCCATTTAAAATTCAGGGAAAACAGTTCAAACATATTTTTTTTGTCACAACAGCAAGATTTACACAAAAATTCAAGGGAGTATTGGGTTTTGACTTTTTACAGAAAAATCAATCCATTTTAAATACACAAAAAAACATTCTGAAGATAGGCGACATAGAAATAATTTTAAATTCTGATAGGCAAATTGATAGACAAATAAATGAGATAATACAGGAAAGACCGAATCTAGCCAAAATTTTAAGAAAAGTACAAATCAAACCGAATTCGAGGGAGAATGTTGTAGTAAATAGTGAGGAAAGTCTAGAAAATGGAACAGAGGTTTTGTTCGAACCCAAAGAAAAATCATACATTATAATGAATTATGGAATATACCATATGAATGAGAACAAATTTAAAATTGAAGTTCAGAATAACACGAATGCGACAATTACATTAAATAAAAACATGGCTTTAGGAAACATTACGACAGATTTTACGATACAACAACAGGACATTAAAGAACCAGAAATTAGTGAACGGACACATAAATACGAAGAGATGATAAATTTAATACAGGCTAAACCGGAGATAATTGAAGAAAGAAAAAAATATTTGAAAACAGAAGATTTTAATACTGACCACATGGACCCAAACATTAAACAAGATTTCCTCAAATTTGTAATGCAATATTCGGACGTTTTTTCAAAATCATTAAAAACTTTAGGAGCGACGGACATCGTAAAACCGGTGATAAAGCTTGCACATGACCACGCAATACGTTCCAGGCCATACGACGTTCCGTACGCACTGCAGGATACCGCAAAAAATCAATTAAAAGAGTTAGAAGAAGCAGGGATAATTGCCAGAACAAAATCAAATTTTGCATCGCCGATGATTTTAGTGCGTAAAACAAGTGGAGAGTACCGTTTATGTTTAGATCTGAGATTAATTAATAACATATCCACTCTTTTTCCTTACAAAATTCCCCGTGTAAATGAAATTATAACTAAATTAGCCGGACATAGATACTATTCGAAACTGGATTTTCATAGTGCATTCAACCAATTGGTTTTACCTGAAGACACAAAAGAATTATTTGCATTTACAACGCCCTATGGCAACTACCAATTTGAAAGACTCGTTTTTGGACATGTAAGCTCCGCTCCAATTTTTCAACAGGTTATGGACACCATTTTAGCGGACTTAAGAGAGGAAAACATACAAGCTTACATCGACGACATAATAATCCCGGCTAACTCTTACTCAGAATTAATACATAAATTAAAATTAGTATTCGATAAATTAAGAAAATACAACCTAACTCTGACACCCAGCAAATGTAAATTTTTTGTAGAAAAAGTAGCATATTTAGGATTTGAAATTAGTCAAAAAGGCATTACACCAACAGATGAAAATATAAACAAAATCACTTCTTTTCCAGTACCAAAAACATTAAGAAAATTAAAAAGATTTTTAGGCATTTGTAATTTTTACAGAAATTCAATAAAAAATTATGCTCAATTAACCGCGGTTTTATCAGACTTAACAAGAAAGGATAATAAATTTAAATGGGATAATAAATGTGAGGAGGCATTTCAGGAACTCCAAGAATGTTTTTTCAAGAAACCTTTACTGATTCAGCCAGATTTTGACAAAGACTTTTATCTGAATATCGATGGCAGCATTCAGTCCATAGGAGGCGCTCTTTTACAATACAGAGATGGGATTTTAAAACCGATTGCATATTTTAGCAGGAAATTATCGATACAGGAGCAAAAATACCCGGCCATGAAAATTGAATTACTTGCTATGCATCAGGGAATGAAATTTTTTAGGAATTTTCTTTTCGGACGAAAGTTTTTTGTGCTTTCTGACCATTTACCTTTGGGACAGCATTTAAAAATACAAAACCCTCCCAGCGTATTACAGAGGTGGCTTTTAGACATATCTGAATACGATTATGAATTTATTCACGTCCCGGGTAAAGATAATTTATTAGCGGATTTTTTAAGTAGAGATGATTTTGAAAGTAAACAAACAGAGCAGAACGAGAGAAAACAAAACATTGAGAATCCAAGGGGAGAAATTAACCTGATAGAACAAATTAAGGGAGAAAACACGATGAAAAGAAATGGATATGTGAATGAGGATAGTGTCTATATTGCACAGATAAACACAATAACAGAAATCCCGGCATTAGATAGAATTTTAGACGAACAAATTAAAGATCCAAAATTAAAAATAATCAGAGAAAATTTACAAAATCGGAATTTTAAAGAGAGTAAACATTATGACACATTATATATTGACGAGGAAACTAATTTATTAATGCACGTAGGAAACTGGAAGGACAGACCTTGGAGAGACAATTTGAACAAAACTATAGTTATACCCAGAAATTTACAGAAAGAAATTTTAGCGATTACACACGTAACACATGCAGGGATTGATAAAACTTATAAACTTTTATCGGACAGATATTTTTGGACGGGTATGTACAGTGACACACAAAATTTTATTACATCCTGCGAACAGTGTAGAAAGAAAAAGGGAAAAAATCAGCCCGTTCCCCTGGGAAGAAACCCTATACCTGATGGGCCCGTGCAAATTTTGTCGACAGACATTTGCGGACCATTTCAAACTAGCACTTCAAATAATAAATATGTGTTATCGGTGGTAGACCACTTCTCCAAACATATACAAATGTTTCCTATCCCGGATATAACGGCCACTACGGTTGCTGATAGACTCTTAAATTACTTTATGAATTGGGGATGTCCTAAGACAGTGTTATCGGACGCAGGCTCTCAATTTACATCTAATATACATCAAATTATGACAGAGAAACTCGGAATAGTTGCCAGAATAGCATCGGTACGTTCGCCATGGGTTAACGGTATAGTGGAGGTTACTAACAAACAATTGAAACACACCTTAGCGACATTAGCGGAGAATTCTCCATACTGGGATACTGCAGTACAATGCCACGTAGCTGTTTACAACGCGACAGTACATTCAAGCACCAAAGAAACACCAAACTTTCTTTTTTTTGGAAGAGACCTTCCAACTTTTTTTGAAACTAATGTAACAGAAAATAATACAGAAACAACATATCAGGATTACATATCAAAAAAAATAACAGTGATGAATAACGTATTCAAGGAGGCAAATAAAAATTTAATTCTCGCGAAAGAACGCCAAGAAAGTCAACAACTCCAAAGAGCTAAATTCAGGGATTTGGAAATCGGGTCCAGGGTGTTCATGGAAAACAATAATAATAAATATAAAAGAGGGAACCACACGGGACCTTATCGGGTAATTAATAGAATAAATAGATTTATATATGAAATAAAACTGTGTGACAAACCAAATTCTAAAATCATAAAAGCCCACATAAATAGATTGAGGACTCTTCCCGACCGCAAGCCACATCTAAAAATACCGTACATAAACAAATACAAGTCACCTCTTCTCCCCACTCCTAAAAACGCACAAAACTCTGAACCAAAACCGGAACTAAAGAAAGACCACGGTCAAAATGAGAATATTCCGTTTATCATGTTGGAAGAGGAAATAGCAGACGGACAGTACAGAGAGTCTTGTCAAACCAGTGCACACAACGCGAAACCACACCATACGCACGAAAACACTCTTACTCTTGGATCCGCGAAACCAGCTACCGCACAAGTACAAAACGAAACAACTCAGAGCGCACGAGAGAATGCAATCATCCCTCCAAAAGACTCTCCGAACGCAAACATTCTTCCAGCAGGGGGGGACGCAGGCAGACATAGCACGCTAGAAACACACGAGAATTTGGAACTTTCAGAACAGGGGGACTGTACACAAATTGAAGCAAACACGAATGAAAAGGCGGGGGAAATAGAACGGGATGCGCAAGAGGGACCAACACAAATAGATGGGGGTTGTATACAAATGGATCGGGGAAGCACGCAAAGGAAGGATGAATCAGCGGGAAATTCACAAGGTGACGATATAAGCAGTACAAATTGTTCACGCACAGTACTTCTTCCAACACCGGTTAGGCCGAAACACAGATATGATTTGAGATCTTTAAAGAATTCAAATTTAAATTGATTCATTTAAAACACGAAAGAAGCTTAAACATAGGTAAGAGCGCGGACAAACCGTAATTCAAAAATTTTGAAAATATTAGTAACAAAGAAAAATCGCCATTCACAAAATGCAACGCGAAATATGGAACACAAATTTTAAATAAATATTGGATTGTAAATAAAGGAAATTTTAAATAAACATTGAATTATAAATTAAGGAAGTTTAAATAAATATTACATTAATTAAGGAAGTGTAAACAAATTGTGAAATAAGAAAAAAAAAAAATGAGGAAATTTTAAATAAATCATACATTAATTAGTTGAAAGTTTAAATGAACAAGAAAGTTTAAATAAATATGGAACTATAAATAATTGGGAATTATGAATAAAAATTGTGATTTAAAAAAATAAATAATTGTTACAAAATAAATAACAAGTATCGTTGGAGGACAAAAGAAATTTTAGGGATGATAGGTTAAAGATGTGGATATATTAAATTCAAATTTTGGAAAGAACATAAATAACAGAGAAGATACGTCACATTTCATGAAAAAAAAAAAAAAGCAAAAGGGGGACATCGTTAGAATTCTATAAAAAGTCGTTATAACTCTATAAAAAGAAGGTTTTTTTTTAAGAGAACTTTGATTTCCAGGCAATAAAAATTTCGATGGGTAAGATAATTAGGAATATTAAATAAAGGGATATTTTGAATTTAAAAAAAAAAAAAAAAAAAAAAAAAACTCTTTTCAAAGAACAGTGAAATTTTAAAACAAAAGTAAACTTTCTCCACGCGCTCTTCATGTAATTAGCGGACTGATCAACCATTGTTGGATGAATACGCGTGAGGAAATAGGAGTTATAGAATTATAGTTTAAAATAATTAGATAATTGGTAAATAAAAAAAAAAAAAAGAAAGAAAAACAAATTTTTTTTTCTAGTTTAAATAAATAAATAATTCATAATTAAAAATAAAAATCGTAATTCAAATAACTAAATAATGGGTAATTAAAAATTAAAATTAGAGTTTAAAATGGATAGAGAATTTTAATTAAAAATCATAATGGCAGTTCAAAGAAAAAATATAATGGTAATGAAAATTATACGCAAATTATAATTTAAAATGAATAGATAATTTTAATAAACATACGCGAATTGTAGATTAAATAAAAAGCATTTGGAAAAAAAAAAAGCGTTTCTACATATATTTTGATAGGGTCGCACATATAAAATTTTGAGAGAGACGAACTTTCGAAGGTAACGCTAGAACGCGGGAATAAACATGATATAATAAGCAAAATACAATGGAAGAACAAATTAACACTAACCGCATTTTAATTTATCCTTTGGAAAGTGTGTAATTCCAGAGTTTTAATCCATTTGGGGGGCCTCGGTAGAGCACTTTCACATCACACAATCCATAAGCCACTGAACACTGGCCAGAATGGCGGATGACGAGATGGACCATTTTCAAAAAGGCGACATGTACGAGCCATGTACGACTAATTGGGAGAGGACCCCACACGAAGAAATGCCCGTATTAGCCGCAGGCCAGAAAGGAGAGCTTATCCCGGGAAAATGACACAATGGCACAAGGACATGTTGACCTTGTATACCACTACGAGATTTTCTCGGGGGGCTAGATTTTTCTGTTTGAACAGGGAATTTAGATGCTAGAATAAAATACACAAAAGGTTGGCAATTGAAAAAGGAAAGAGGAGAAGTGAATTAATTCAGGAGACTTTGCATTCAATTACAGGGGATATAAGAAAAGAAAATGTACATTTTGGTATTCAAGTATGGGATTTGAATTGAGTTAGATGGTTTTTGAGAGAAAATTCGTAATTTTGTAGGCATTGAGAGAATTTCAGTGAGTGATAAGATTTACGAAAAAAATTTAAGTATGGTTTCATTAAGTGGGAAAGTGAATAATGTAAGGAATTCGGGAAATTCCGTATCCAAGTATAAGATTTGGATTAAATCAGGGGATATGTGAAAGAAAATGTATAATTATGGATAGTGTAATATAGAATCGCAGGGGAGTTATAAGAATTTAAGTAGGATGGTAATTAAATATTTATATGGGTTTTTCTGTCATCTCAGAGATTGTAGGAAAATTTTAAAGTATATTGCGGAAATTTTTGGAGTTATATAAGTCTTATTTTGATAGTATTTGAGAGGATAGTGTAATTGTTTAAGTATTTTATTATAAATATGTACATGAGTTATATTTATGGCATGTCCGGTTCAGAACACATGATGGATTGGATGTTAGATAAGAAGTGTATATAATGTAAAAAAAAAAAAAAAAAAAAAAAAATATATATATATATACATAAGGCAGAGATGTAAAATAAATAAAAAGTAGGAATTTGAAAAATGTAAGTTTGAAGAGAGTATCAAATTTAAGAAAAAAAAAAATGTATATATTATATGGAAGGATGTAAAGTAGATAAAGTGTAGAAATTTCAAAGGGGGCAATTTTTGAGAGTGTTAACAAATTTAAAGGAGTTTGAAAAAAAAAAAAAAGAGAGTTTTTTTTGTAATGTTTCGTGGGCCGGGTGACAAATTAAAATTATAGAAATTGAATTTATAAAAAAAAATGATACTTAAGGGAGTTTTAAGAGAAGAGAGTATTTTAATAAGCTTGAGTGTAATGTATATGTATTGATTGTCCTAAACAAAACATGAGACAGCGTACAGATCCGGTTGCCTAACGATTCTCAAATGGCCAGCAATTCCTGTTGATCAGCGATTCCGAGTGCTCAACGATTCCTGGTGCACAAAGATTATCATTTGGTCAGCGACTCCAGCAGTTCAGCGCCTTACAGTTCATCGAATCCCAGTTAGACAGCGATCCAGTTCTGCAACGAGTTCCAGCAGTGGAGCGATTTACATTTCAGCGGTTTCCAAGTGTGCAGTGATATCAGTGTTTTTTTTTCCAAAGGAAAGATATTTTACACTTTCCACCATAACTACAAGGGGACAAAGTGATATTATTAGGGACCATATGCGTAAGTCCCTGATCCCAACGATTATCCAAGTGACGGTCAAAGTGACTTTGGTTATCATAAGTGAACAATTTTACAGATATACACCTTGAACTTGTGTGGAACTATATTGTTTAAAAAAAAAAAAAAGACATATCACCAGTGGACGAACTTGTGCTTACATGAATAGACTTTTAATCGATATTAAGTACAACTAAACGACACAGATATCGTTATTTGCAGACACATTGAGAATTGTATTTTTGTATAGTATTTTCGTGTTCTTTTGATGGCATATAAGAGTATATATATGATAATATGATTTGTGTATATGTGTATATAGTGCATTTTTACAGTAGATACAGATGAGAGCAAGACGAGTTGTTGGACTACACAGTGGACACGCCTGCAGCAACTATGAGCTGGCACTTTGTAATTGGCTTTTTTCCCACCAAAATTTTGGGGGGGGAAGAAGGGTAATTGTTATATTGTAATTTTCAATTCCCAATATAACATTGCTCTTTTGAAAAAGGAAGTGGACCTAAGAAGACGGTCCCTCATGATGTGAGGCAATTTTTGTAACATTCCCTCTAACGCAGCTGCACCGGACATTCATTTCGAAAAGAGAGGGTGCTTCTCAAGTTCATGTCAGCGTTAGGTGTTACAACAAACGGAGGGGGTTGAACTTCTTGACCCCAGAGTCAATTAATATCACTTGAACCTTGGGAAAATTCTCGTGAGAACTTTCAACGATTTTAAAACTGGAGACTGCATATCTCATATTTCAGGGGGGCCTTGACCAATAATATAGCCTGAAGGGCGTAGCCCTTAATTTACTTAGCCAATTATGGACAGGGGCGCCTTGTTAAGGGGGTAGAGACAGAGAGCAACTTTGGACTTTAAGTTTTTGAAATCGAGGACTTGAATTTTGTGAGTGAAAAGAAGAGGTCGCAAGAGCGACGGATCTCGGAGAGAGCGAGCCCGCGGGACAGAGCCGGAGCGCGCCGTCATAAAGTCCGACATCGGCAGTGATGATCGAGGTAGGACAATTCTACACATATTTTTGCACTTTGATTATTATTATCTCTCTGACCCTCCTAAATAAGGTTAACCTGGGCCATTAAGACGTAGGCTAGTAAGAATAGTGAGTTAATGCACATTAATGGGTTAATAATTGTAATGCTCATATTATGATCATAGAATGAGGAGATTTGATTGTCTTAATGTACTACACTAAAGATGTTGGTATATGAAATTTACCAGATGTTAATAGTTATTAAATAAGGTTTTATCTTAATGAAATAAATTCTTTGTTATTGTTTAAAATTAAGCCTCTTCATTTTAATTACTGGTATTATGTATTTCTTTATTTACTCCACTTTACGAGATCGGTCTATATAGCGTCAATACATGACGTGTGACGACTCACATATCAAGGCTATTAACAATGAGAAGACCATAAATTTTTGCATGAATGTACAGCTGCGGAAAACAAACCACCTTCACCTCTTGTTATAATTTCCAATGGCAATACCCATGTAACATATTTCAAATCCAGACCAGAATTCAACCTTCAGCACCAAATTTTAAGTCATTTGGATGAAGTATTTCTGCATTATGAGTATGTAAAATTTTGAGCTCTAAATTAGTTTCTAAATTAGTTTGAGCTCTAAATTAGTTAATTTTTTTATTCATATCTTCTGTAATAATTATCTTCTCACACTGATTTTTTTTATTATGCCACTAATAAGCAACCCAAACACAATTACAAGATTTTTCTTTTTTTTTTAATTTTTTGTATGAAATATGAAATTAATATTCGAAAAAAATATGAATATGAACCTAAATATACATTCTGTTGCCAAAAAATATATGCACCCATAAAAAAATTGAGCTACAGCTGTGAAATTCGTTACACAAATGATCAAACTGTCAGTGCCAATGATGTTAAAGAGCTCATGCAACGTGTATGAGAATGACAAGCAAAACAGAGCCTTTTTGTTAAATTTTAATGCAGTTTGAGTTATTCTGCTTTTTATACACTTCTGAATTCTGTAATAAAAATGTTTCTTCTCTATGGTCAAAAATTTATTTGGTCAAGCCAATTTCTAATTTTACTAATTGGTTGCTGGCAGAAATGTCACAACGTGGCCAAAGACTGAGTTATTAAAGAACTAAAAACATTAAAAGTATGGATATTTAATTTCAAACTTGACTACGGCATTGTTAGTACACTTGGGACAATGTGGAATGTTGACAATGTTATGCTTTATTGGTGATTCTTACAAATAAACCAAACATTTTCCAACTATTGTCGTAAATATTATGATTAAAATATAGTTATTATTGGACTACAATTATATAAGAAAACATAACACAATTATTTTTCACTGCATTATAAGCAAACATCAAATTGTATAGCTATCGAATTTTACATATACACTAATATGAGTCCGTAAATGTATGCTTAGAATTTCAATATAGGCCTTAATTAATTAAATAAAAAATCAAATTTTGCATTCCCAGTGTGAGACCAGAAATTGTTCTCACATGAGACATTTTTATTTGATTATTTATGGTGGCCAGAACGCCGAACAAAGCGTGCAGACTGGCTGGCACCGAACTTTACGACAACGTGAACTTTTAGGTCAAATGCTATAAATTTAGGTGTGCCAGGCCACAGGGGCTGAAAGGGGCTGTGAAGTGATGCCACTGGGTTCAGAGGAACCAATGAGCACCAAGGGGAAGAAGGGCGGAGCTACCTCCCCACTCCCTCCCCCCGCCGAAGGAACCACAAGTCAAAAATGTTTTACGAAAGAAGCGAAGTGAATATGACCTAGCAGAGATGACTTAGGCGTTGCAGTTATAGTACGTGTATTTACACTATCATGACTTAAAAGCATGAAAGGTGAAAATTAGTCGAATCACGAATATTACACAGCATGACCTAGCAGTTGCAGATATAAAGTATTATTCGAAGTGAGATATACGAGGAGGAGCCACACACCACAGAGTTATGGCAGTATAAGACTGATGCAAGTGAGATGATGAGCCCAAGACCAAACTGGAAGGTATGTGCTCTGATGTTACCGGTCCTAGACACCTTCGTTAAATTAATATTAATGGTCACATATCTCCCCGACCTAAAATAGTTAAATGAAAATTGATAATAAATGATAAATTGTTGTTGATGATAAATTGATGTGGTTAATAAATTATATTGTTGAAGTTTTAAATAGTCTAATCTTTTAATATTAATTAATAATTCTTTTCAGGACTTACACATAAGTTAAATAATTGGAGGGTTTATTGCGGCACAACAACGAGTAATGTACGTTAAAATGTTAATTCCACGATATATGAATTTACGGCAATGTTAATGTGATTTAAAATTATGAATTTAATAATTGAAAGTGTAACTTTTGATAAAATATGCCACACCCAGTATTAGCAAAGATTTCATTTGCCAAGTCAATTTCTAACTCCTCTGTGGTTGGTTTACGGCGGAAATGTCATGTCTATGTCAAAAATGGTAGACTATTATAGTCAGTAACACTTGGTACAATGTTAACAATGATTATGAAATTTTATTGCATATATAGACTAATATGAGCTTGTATATGTGATTAGAATTTTGTTTTAGGTTTTAGTTAATTAAATATTAATTAAATTTTGCATTCCCAGTACTATTAGAATAGCAAATATTCTTTTAGCATTAGATTCCTTCTGATGCTGTCTCTATACTTTTTAAGTGATTTCAGTTATAGGATAAGAATCAGGGGCGGCAAATAGGGGGCACGGTCACGCCCCCAAGTTTTCCCTCTTCATCTATTGGCTTCTCCCTTTTTTTATCGACTGTCCACTAGTCAGTTTTCTCATGCTATGGAGCTTCAAAAGAGCCGACCTTCACAGTGAAGCTTCTCTCTTCCGGCTGGAACGAATACTTTTCGACTTTAAAAGATTGGGGTGATGTTATCCTTTTCACTTGAAAATTTCAAGTGTTCGATTAAATTTATGTGTAGTATGCATGCTCATCCATTCCTTTTGCTAGAAATATATTTCAGCAGCTTAATGCATTATATTCTTTCATAGAAACATCCTATAAAAGACATGCTATTTTAGAAAAGTTTCGCTCATCAACAAATACTTTTTCTGGAGGCTCTTCAACTCTACAATCACTTAATGATGCAAGGTGGTCTTCCAGAGTTAAAGCCATAAAAGCACTACTTGATAATTTTGAAGTGGTGATTTTAACATTGGAAGAATTATCTGAAAACGATTCTCTCAACGGTGGAAGAGCCGAAGCACTTTTAACGTGCATAACATTATTCGAATTTTTGTTCACTTTGTTTATATTGCCCAGTGTTTTTGATCAATGCAATACTCTCTCAAAGCATCTTCAGTCATCTGATCTTAATTTTTATATTGTGCAAGCTTTGGCTAAAGCTACTATTGAAAGTGTTAGTTCTTTTCGCACTGATGCATATTTCAATCAAGTGTGGAGTTTTGTGACAGAACTTTGCGAAAAAAATGCTTATTCTGGACCAAAACTGAAAAGGCGTAAAAAAATTCCAAGTGAATTCGGAGGCGGTGAAAAAAATCCCCATGATGATGTTAAATCATATCACAAAATCCCCCCTGTTAACAAACATTCTACATATTCCTTATTGTGGATTTTCATACATACAAATCTCGCACCCCCAAATGAAATTCTGAAATGCCGCCCCTGATAAGAATTACTTATTCAATTTTACAGTCAGCATGATAAGTAAAAGTTTAAAGACACGGATTCTTAATGGTAAACGAATAACAAACATACTTACAATATTTTAAATCCTTATACCAAATAAAGCATATTTTTCAGGATACAATTTAAACCCTCCATGAAAAAGGTGTCATAAAATTCAGTTTCAAAAATAATTTAGCTTTTCGTGATACGACACTTCATAAATATGCAATCCATATAAAACATTATATTTTATTGAAACATATTTAAATACAATACTTCATGCCTCAATTTTTTTTAAATCTCCGGACAAAACATAACACAAAACAAATATTGACGAAGCGTTAAAGAATGGGACCGCTCCACTCGCGCAAAGGATTCTGGGATCAAAATTGGAGCAATATTGCCTATGTGGCGCGTAAAGTTTTATTGTAAGATCGCAGATATGCACCGTCGGTCAGTTCATTCGAAAGTGGGGGAATAGGCGCATTTTCGCCTTGGTCATTCCTTTCACAGTTCTGCAGTGGTTTCAGTTGACTGTGTTCCTGCGCTATCTGATAAGATTGTAATCACTTTTAAAAAAAATATTTAAAAATTTTGTCAAATATTTTATTTGATGACGTTGTAATTTAGAGATTGACTGCAAAATAGCATTGTAATACATAATATAAAATATTCGCTGAACCTGCTTAAATAATCTGCAATTAAAAGATACTTCGTAATATAATTAGATCATAAACATTTTGTTAAAAATATTAACCAGTAGCCTGTGGTATCGGTCTACGCTGGCTCATGTCTGACGAACGAGCAAAAGTCAGTGGGCATAGTGGGGTGAAACTTGTGCTTAGATTGAAAAAAGTCTCGTCGGGCAGAAGATATTTAATTTTGAAAACTTTTTAAATGAATTTTAATAGAGTACATGAAATTATTGTGTTGATTTCAGTTATGTAAAGAGCTGCTTGCTATTCCTTGGCGATATTTTCTTATAGCAAGCAACCCCATCGGCAACAAAGAAAATGTCACATGACATCAGAAACGACCTCTGATTGGAGGGAGAGGTCACACTCTCCACCGGCTCTAGTCTTTGTCCCAATCATGCAATTGTAATTGAGGGATTTCCACTTAATATTAGAAGCCCCATGGAATAACCGCTTGTACCAAGTTAAAAAAGCACACGTTCCTGATTTTTTAAAATTTTTGTTGGGTAAAAATTTAATTCGGTATACGACGAGGTCTTGCTTCCATAGCTTCAATTCTGTCTACCATTGCTGCTGCCTCACTTCTTATCTGTCTGGTACGTCACGACAGCGCCACCTGCCTATGGGTTACAAACGAACATGCAAATTTCTCTCACAGTTTGTAAGAATAGATTGCGTACACCAAGACAGTAGTTAGCTTGTAGGGGTGTCGGCAGTTCGTATTTTTTAGAATATCTACCACGTATTTCATTCTTTGGTAGGAATAGATTGCGTTGGGGCAAAGCAGTGGTTAGTTAGTAAGGGCCTCGACAGTTAACATTTTTAAAATATCTCCCAAGTATTGCATTCTTTGGTAAGAATAGATTGTGTAGGACTATGCAGTGGTTAGTTCAAAAGGGGGGTAAAGCAGTGGTTAGTTCAAATGGATCTCGATAGTTCCTATTTTAAAATATCTGCCAAGTATTGCATTGTTTAGTAAGAATAGATTGCGTGCACCAAAGCAGTGGTTAGTTCAAGGAGCTTGATAACATAAAGTTATTAAGATAGAATAACTACACGGTGGCAACAGCTCGCTAACCTGGAAATGATGACGTCATCAGAGATAAGATCTCATTTTTAGCACTGTAATGAGTGTATATCTCCCATTTCTAGTTTGGGCAACAGCGGTTCAAGACGTCGCTCTGTGAGTTCTAGTTTTTGTTAACTATTTTGCATTTTCCGTGTGAATATAAAAATAAGCAAAATGTTTCTAACTCATTCAAACTTAAAATTTTAACTAAGCTCGGTTTCATCAAAATATTTGCAATGCAAATATTTGCAATCCGTAGAAACAACTTTATTGAAAAAACACTCGATTCATATTTAGAAAATTTTAGAACCATGTTTCCCAATAGTGTACAGCCGTAAAATCTATTTTAGAAGCTGGCGAAACGTATTCGTGCGGAGTAGTGTTAAAATTTATCACTCTTAAAGCGGTCGAATCGTATTCCCGTGATAAATTCCGCTTAACACAATTTTTATGTTCACTGAAAATACCTAAGTATAATTTACTATTAGATTCATTTTTAAACATACACACATAAAATCTTTTCGTTATTATAAAATGGTTGAATCGTATTCACAAGATAAAATCTACTTAACACAATTTTTGTGTTCACTAAAAATTCTTACGCATAATGTACAATCATTAGATTCATTTTTAAATGCACACACATAAAATCATTTCCTTAACAGTCGAATCGTATTCTGTAGATGTTAAAATTCACAACAGTAAGATCACACTCAAAATGGTTGAATCGTATTCCCGAGATAAAATCCGCTTAACACAATTTTTGGGTTCATTGAAAATTCATAACCATAATTTACAATTACATTCATTTTTTAAACACACACACACTTAAAATCATTTCGCTAGAAGTCGAATCGTATTCTCGAGATAAAATCCGCTTAACACAATTTTTTTATTCACTGAAAATAGCTAAGAATAATTTATTATTACATTTTGTTTTGAAACACACACACTTAAAATCATTTCATTATTATAAAATGGTTGAATCGTATTCACAAGATAAAATCCTCTTAACACACTTTTTATATTCACTGAAAATTCATAAGAATAATTTTCTATAAGATTCGTTTTTAAACACACACACTTAAAATCATTTCGTTATTATAAAATGGTTGAATCGCATTCCCGAGATAAAATCCACCTAGCACAATTTTTGTGCTCACTAAAAATTCTTAAGCATAATGTACTAACAGATTCATTTTTAAACATACGCACTTAAAATCATTTCTATATTAAGTTATTATAAAAACAAAATCACACTGCTATATACCAAACACTCCGAGAAATCATTAAGTATCGCATTCAATGTACATCTATATTTCCTTTTATAAAATACATATCATTTTCATTTTAAAATATATAATAATAATTTCCAATTTCCCCTAATAATTTCCAATCAAATTTTTCTTAACACATTGAACGAACCCTCGAATAATCTAATTTCCACTTATTTTTACAGAATACACATACATTCACGATAAGAATCTACTGATTACCGCAGCGGATAAGACACCTGCCTTGCATTTTCGAGGTTGTAAGATCGAACCCCGGCCCAGCCAGTTGAAAATCAATATCTTTTACATTTGGAAATTAAAAAAAAAATGCCGACAGGTGGCAGAACTTCACCAAATTTCGCCAGGGGGCGCTTCAACTACGTCAGCACTGATAAGAAACCTCAGTACGTCAGCAAGCAGAAAGGTCGTCAGCTACCATGCTCCGTAATCGCATTGCACAATCCTGTTCAAGGTCACCTCCAAGGTTATCAGCTAGTTCACTCTCTTCCACTTAAGGCCGTTGCCTCCTCAGCCTCAATGCCGCCAAGATGGCCGACCATGCTAATAGCATACCTCTTTTGCAATACTGCCTCCTCAGTTGGTCTAAAGATCCTTCCCTCTCAGTGAGGCCATGAGTGCATCGCCTCTCCAAAAACAAACCTCCTCCTCAATGAGGGACCTCACTCATGAGTCATTGGCTGCTGCTCTTGCTGTTCCTCTCCAAAGTGGTCCTCAACACTCCTTTTATATTGCTTACTAAACTACTCATATTGCTTTCGCGTACTCACGTCTGGCACGCAGGTGAATTGAAAGAACACACATTCACCGAATTACCAATGGGGATGCAGCGTTCCCGCATGAAAGCCGATCTTACTTTTGTGCTAAGAAACATTTTAACCGCAGACCTCTCGACAGTTGCTTTCTTTCATTGAAAGACAATACACTTCCACAGTTTCTTAGCATAATAATATCTTTAATGTAGGGCACATATTGAGGATTCACAACGCACTGTATCTTCTTATAAATGCATGAACGTTTCTTTTATTTATAACATTATTTCAGTATTTAAAAATATTTTTGGTAGTGAACGGTGATAAATAATTTCAAAATTAAATTATCCGCGCTTTTAAAGAACTGGTTTCAATTAGAATTACTCGAAAATCGAAGGGGATAGCGGCAACAGAGAACAATACTTTTTGGCTATAATCTTGAATGTCTACTTATAGTGCTAAAAGGTCAAATATGATAACCTCTGTTTAGGACAGAATTACCGTGCTTAGGAAAGAATTACACCTGTGTCTTATTGGGTAAGACTAAAGATGCTTAATAGGGTGAGAGACGTCATGCAACTTGAAAGAAATAACTGCGCATGCGTCGCCGCCAAGTTTCATCTGAAATTGGACGAAAGAAACCCTAAAGCATTGTAGCCACATCAGTGAAAATTCGACTTTTTCTCTACGATAAGCCAATCAGAAGCAAGATAGTCGAAACATATGATATGTGCTCGGTCTTTCTAAAAACATTCTCGAGTTGCAATGTAAACAAAAACAACATATATTTATGTGGTTAGAAAAGAGTATATGAGAATTGTAGAAATTAAAAATTGTCACAAATTCCTACACTTCGCCCTACAATTTTTTACACCCAAAATTGGACGCAGTTCCAGTTTTTTATGCGCAATTTATTTTTTTTAAACTTACACTTTTTCGTTTTTCTCAAAAAACCCACATTTCTTCGAATATTTCAATACTAATTAATTATTAAAAAAATCCACAATTTTTCGGATTTCTACTTCTCTTTTTTTGTTGAAAACCCCACATTTTTTATATTTTTTATGATCAAACCTAGATTATCAATACGATTTTCTAGTCTTCAAACCCACCCTTTGAAATTGAAAATATCTATATTTTTATGCAAACATTCACATAATTATCATAATGATCATTCATTTCATAATTATCTGGCTGTCTTGCTGGGTGTTTAGCAGGCTGGGTGTTTAGCAGGCTGGCTGTCTGGTTGGTTGGCTACTTGTCTAGAGAAGGCATTCTTGTATGGAAAATCATAAAATAAAAGATAATTGAAAAAAAAATTTAATTTAATTAGGTGCACGAATTTTATCGAGTTAAATGAGACATATGCACTTAGACAATTTTTCTTTGTTTCAGGAACCATGTCATCTGGAAAAAAACGGTCATACAAAGAAAATTTTCTGCAATGGGCTTTTACCCAGTTTGTTGATAAAAATGTTGAGAAGCCTCGATGTGTTGTTCTGTGCAACAAAGTGCTCACGGCAGCGAGTATGAAACCAAGCAAATTAAAAGACCACTTTGAAAGAAGTCATTCTCAGTCCGTAGGAAAAGATATTGAATTCTTCAAACGTAAAGAAGCTTCACTGAAAAGTTCGCGCATGGACGGCATCATTGGGCTACTTTTTTCAGTTAACTGAAGCTGGTGTTGAAACTTCGTACCGCATCGCTTTTCGAATCGCCGAAAAATAAGAAACCTCATACAATAGGAGAGGATCTCATCAAATCTTGCTTACTAGTAGATGCGGTTAAGCTCGTTCTTGGAGAGCAACATGCGGAAAAGATAAATAAGATATCGCTTTCTAACACCATCAAAAGTCGTATCGAGGATATGGACAAGAATATTTGAACACGGTGCTCAATGAAATAAGGTCAAGTTCTTTCTTCGCACTTCAGTTAGACGAGTCGACCGACGTTGCATCTTGTTCCGAGCTACTTGTCTATGTTCGATACATAAAAGACGACGACTTGAAAGAAGAATACTTGTTCTCAAAATGAGTGCACTACTACACTTGGCGAAGATGTCTTTCGAACAGTGAAGAAGTTTGTCGAGGAAAAGGAGCTACAGTGGTCGAAGTTCGTGGGTGTCTGTACAGACGGAGCACCCTCCATGTTGGGCGTTCGTTCCGGATTCTAAACATTAGTCAAAGAAGACGCTCCGCACGCAACGTTCAGCCACTACATTATACATCGTTATGTATAATGCAGTGGCTGAAAAAACTCTTGTACCTGATTTGCTGGATGCATTTACGCAGGTAGTGAAAATTGTAAACCACATCCGAGGTAGTGCGATAAATACAAGAGTTTTCAAAGAGTTGTGCAATGAATTTGAAGGCAAATTCGACTTGCTGTTATTCCACACAGAAGCAAACGGGGTAAGGCTCCTTGACACTTAACTATCGTCATCTGGCTATTGTTAAATGCAATGTTAGGAGAAGTAACTGTACAGGGGTATTCCCTTCGAGTAAAATCCCCGCTGGTTTGATTTCGCCCAATGCATCTAGGGTGATGGAAAGAGATTCTTTGTCAAGGAGAGGGAAGGAAATGGGTTATTTCTTTCGCAAGTCAATGAGTTTGTGTGATGTATTTCCACGTGGGCCGACTTTATTACAATTTTTAGTTGTTAATTTAATATCTTTGTCACTTCATTTACATGGTTGACATGTCGGCCGAACCGTGCTGAAAACACCGGTTCTCGTTAGATTACCGAAGCAGCATCGGGCGCGGTTTGTACTTGGGTGGGTGACCACCTGGGAACACACCGTTCTGTTGGCACTTTTCGGGCGCGGTAGCCCAGTGGTTTGCGCGCTGGATTTGCACGCTGCCACAACTGCCGCCGTGTTCATGCGGAGTACGATCACGTTAAACATGTGGGTCCGAAAGTCCTTCCGAGAGGTTGGTGGTAGGGGAAGGAGGGCACGGTCCCTGTGGAGGCCTCCTCCACTGGGTTCCGGTCTAAATTGGGTGGCACTTCAAGGCAGTCCAAATGGTTACCTTACACCTTTCTGGTAGGTCGAACGGTTGTGGTTAGAATAAAATCAATAAATTTTCGCAACGTTGAAATAATTTGAATCCCAAAAAATCTAATACAAATTTCATGTAATTCAGAGAAAAGCAAAGAAAAATGATGTTTGGACTTAGAATTCGGCGACAGCTGTGTGGTTCCTCCCTCATGCCTTTATGTTTCTTCTTGCGAGTGAATTTATATAAACAATTTAAACTTATACCTGGAAACATAGAAGGATTATTGCATTTAGTATGCTCATGAACGTTTTATTTGGTAGTTTAGTTGATATGTCTCTAGAAGGGCAGAATGTTCCCAAAAGTAGAATATTTTTAAAAAGTGGTGCACTCTAATTTTCAAAAGGTGGTGCACAGTTATTTTTAAAAAGTGGTATACATTAATTTTAAAAGATGATTCTCAGTAATTTTTATGAGTAAGTACAATCTAATTTTTAAAAGTGCTACATAATAATTTTTAAATGTGCTACACACTACTTTTTAAAAAATGGTGCACATACCATTTATCCATATTTACTTTGTAACAATACATATAATCACTCCAAAAATGCTTGATCTTCAGCTGTGATGGCATTAATAGGCTACACATACTATTAGTTTTCCTAGCATGTAATTTGAAAATATCTCAGTAACACCTTTTATTAACTTCAGTTTTCCTTTTAATATTATTCTATTTTTATTTATTTATTTATTTAATCATATATTTCACTGCTAAATTTGTAATAAATTTAGTAATCAAATCACTATAACTTATATTTTCTTAATTCTTAATTATTTTCAAAATCCTCCTTGTGCAAATTGGTTTGCACAAAGAGGCTCGTTTGGCCTCCGATACTGAAAGAGATAAATCAGTTGATACCTTTATACTTTTTGTCTGAAGCTGATTACTAACGAAGAGTTTTGTCCAGTGGTACTTTTTAACCGCACTTGAATTGTTATAAATAAAATGTTAACTGTTCGTTGAATAATATCCTGGAAAATACAAGGTCGTCATTTCATTTACCACCGGGCATATGCTAGAGCTCTTCAACTTTTTAAGGTACCAATTTCTTTTGCCTCATCAATATCTAGAGTAACTTTTGAATAATATCCCTCCCCCCCTCCTACAGCACTTTTTTCACCTGAGAAACGAGTTTTATGTCCTTTGTGCTCAAAAACATTAAACACTTGCAGTGTTGAATAAGTTTAAAAAATTTGGGGGCTCAAAAGATAACAGTATTGTAGTAATGATTTCATCAATGCACCCCCCCATTCCTTTTATCCAGTAAAAATCTGATAATATACAGATAATTTTTTTTTGGGGGGGGGGGGAATCCCAGCATTTTACAAGAAGGTTATAATAAGTTAAGCATAATTAATTTATTAATTATATAATTAACGATATAACCAGGTTCCAATTAATTTCTTAATTTAAAAAAAATTCTTACCTTATTTAGTGAAAATTTTTATATAAAAAGGATGACCACTTGGAAGTTCCTTGACAAGAGGAACTTCTAAGGTGGAAATAAGTTTACATAGATTTTTTTTATGAAAAGGCCTCAACTTTTCAAGGAGGGGCAGGGCCGGATTAAAACTCTTTGAGGCCCTAAGAACAGAACATTTTAGCGCCCATGGTATAAGAAGGTATATAATAGTTCTTTCATTCGCTGGGAAAAAGTCAATTAGTTATCCATGGGGCCCATATTGAAAAACATAAGTATGTATTGTAATCCTCATTTGATTGTCGAATGACCAACGCCTATGCTCCATGGTATGGCGTTGGACGACCCCATATCTTAAAAAAATACTCATATGTCAGGGGCTCGAGAACTGTCTCATGACATTTAAATCATAATTATATTATACTTTGAAGAATTCGACGAAATATTGTTTGGACCTAACGATTGTTTAAATTGATACATTTAATTCACTGAATGAATTTAAACATGGGTAAGAATGCGGGCAAAACATAATTCAAATTTTGGGGAACATTGTTAGAAGTTTATAAAAGTATCGTTTTGGGGGCAAAAATAATTTTAAGAATAGTAGGCTACAGTTAGTGGTATATTTGGTACACACGAGATACTGGAGATAATTAATAAAAGTCATCGATATCGGTGAAAATTAATTTTGGGAAAAATAACGGAAAATACTTAAGGCTATAAAGCTAGGACTTTCTAGGATATAAATTCAGCACTTTTAGAAGGGATAACTAGGATATAAATTCAGCACTTTTAGAAGGGAAAAATAAAAAAAATATTAAGTAAATATTAAGAAAAGATTATAGAAATAAAAAATAGATATATAAATTTTAAAAGGAAAATTTTTTTTAAAGAGAATTTTAAATACCACTGATTTCAAATTTATTTGGGTAAGATACAAAGGAGTATCAAGTGAATGGATATTGAATAAACGTATTTAGAGAAAGTTGTGAAATACAATAAAATCTATTAAAGGAAAACGAAATTTTTTTTCTTTCAGCGTCCTTCTTTTAATTAGCGGACTGATCAACCCTAGTTGAATAAATGCGCGAGAAGAAATACAAAATAGTAGTTTAAATAAATAGATAATTTGTAATTAAAATACGCTGTTCAAGCATGAAATAAAGAGAAACGCACTTTCGAAAGGAACGCCAGACGTAGCGATGGAAATTTGAAACGAGGGAAATTTTTGATATATTTTTTAAACAACATTACGGGGAAAACAATAAGATTTTAAAAACAAAAATGGCACTAACCGCATTTTTAACACTTTACAACAAAGTTGAAAAGTGTTTATGACTTTGTTCATTCTGTCTGTCTGTCTGTCTGTCTGTCTGTCCGTTAGCACGATAACTGCCGTAAAAATGACTTAATCAAAATGAAATTTTAGTATGTTGTTCAGACGGTCTATAGGACCTATGGGAATATAAATGAATAATATCACAGAATTAGTTTTGGATTGAACCCGGGTTGAAAAAATGGAATACACTGAGCCCTATGGGACCTAATTTTTCAACCATTTTTTAAGCGGATTTAAAATTCACAAATTGCTTCGAAAATTTTAGGCAATATTCAAATTGTTCCATAAAATATATAAAAAAAAATTCAGCGAAATATATTCAGTAGTTTTTTAAATAAAAATTAAAATAATAATAACACCTCTTATATGAAGCGATCACGTGTCCATGATATGAAACGATCACATGACCCACTTCAAAATGATATATGGCATCCATCTTGTGTCAAAATCGTGATTTTTAAAGTTCTTTTTAATTCATATTGAGTGTTGTATCCGTCTTAAAACTACTTTATTTTTGCCTAAATTCTGTGCATCTACATACTAAAACAACGCAATGACAATATATTTCAGTTTAAATGCTCATTCAAATATGATTATTTCTATTATTAAGCCTATTTTTCACCTATGTAAAATGTAAACAGCAAAATATATAGAATGAGTTGTATTAGAATCGCTGTAATTCTTTAACACAAAATAATTTAGTCCATGGAGTCTGCTTAGCTGATATGAATGAAATATTTATTGATTTTAGAAAGAGAAGGACGATATTTTTCGATGAAGTTTTACGCATAGAGATTACTTACTTGTAACTCAATGGTCTTAATTTTTAAATAAAATAAATTATTATAGTATTGTGATGAATGACATGAATGGGGGAATTATTTATGAATGAAATGTTGCTTTTATAGAGAGAGCCAGGCGTGTTATTTTTTTATGACGTCATTTGAATGAATTTCAATTGTTTTCGATGAAGTTTTCAAATATAATAAATTATCGTAGTATTATGATAATTCTAAAATTATTACCGAGGAATGTATCACATTTTAGAGATATTTAAACCAGGCAATTTATACGTTAATGCCGTCATTTGAATGAAGTTAATTTTTTTCGATGAAGGTTTAAGGTTTCAAATATAATAAATTAATGTAGTATTGTGATAAGTTTTAAAATATTATCGAGGACTGTATTGCATTTTAGACATGTTTAAATAAAATTGCATTGAAGTTGGAAAGTGTTTCATAATCAATGCTTTAAGCATGATTGATCTTTCTTGTAATATTATCCATTGAGTAATCCAGGGGAACTGTATTTATCCAGGAAGGGCACATACAACGTTACACGAGAAGACCATGCACATAAATGGGAGCCGTCAGCCGAGCGAACACTTTTTGTCATTTTCAAACGACATACAGGGACGGTGTACAGCTAATTGCTTACAGGACCTCGGACGGAGGGACTTAGGGATTTGGGCAAAGGGGAGTCCGTTCCAAAGAATGTTCCAAGGGCAGTGCGACCGTACGTCCAAGCAACTTTTAAGAGATTGGAATTTAGGGAACTTAAAGGGAAGTTGAAAAAAATAATGCAGAGGCTAGAATAAAAGATATACAAATTTTAACAATTAAAATGAAGGTGAAGAAAAGGTAAGGAATTCGGCAGATTATGTATTCAATTATGGGATTTGGATTGAGTTAGAAGGGATATGAAGGAAAATTTATAATTATGTATTCAATGATAGGATTTCAGTGAGATATAAGAGTTACTGAAAAATTTAAATACAGTTTCATTAGGTTGGTAATTAATTGATTACATGGGTTTTTCTTTCATCTAAGAGAAGGGGGTGGAGGAAAGTTTAAAACTGTTTTTCAGAAAGATGGAATTGAATGTAATTGATTATAATGATAGTATATGAAGAAAAGTGTAATTATTTGCGTGTTTTATGGTTATAAGTATGTACATGAACTATATTTATGGTATGTTCAGTTAAGAACACATGATTGAAAAAAAGGGTATATATATATATATAGGTGGTGTGCCGAGTTAAATTAATTCGCCAAATGAAACCGTAATTAAATCTCCCCCCCCCCCGAAATGGAATTGGGGCTTGGAAATTCCAGACCGGGCACACCTGTGACCCTTCGAATGTGAAACATGGCAGAGGTCGCCAGAACAATTGACGTCGCGAATCCCGCGCCACCAAGTCTGGAAAATTGACAGTTAAAAAGAAAGGCCAAGTTGGCATGAACCGCCTTGAGTGATCACGTGGACTTGAGCTTCTAGACGTGAGGGGAGTGCCCCTAGACTTACTGGCACGAGTCTCCGGACAAATGAGACTCAAGAAAAATGACATCGCGGATATTAAGATCCAATAGAAAAATAGAGAGAAAATTGTTCCCTGGTGGCTACTTTTCTGAGGGCGACCGGAGCAGAGTTTTCGAGAGCAGATAAGATCTGATCTTCGACAAGATAGTCCGTCTTTTTGGAAAAAGAGTGCTTCTCGGGCATAGGCCCTGTACCATTGTTTTTGAGCAGAAGCCTTCTGCGACAGTTCCTAACCTAAGTACGGGAACGGATCAAGTGCCCTGTAGGACTCGATCCAGATAGACGATCCACTAGTCTAAAATTTAGACCACCCTAGTCTAGCATTTGCAGTGACAGGACGTCACCGCATCGTGGACTTACGTCAGCTTCATTCCGAAGCGTCGCTAGAGTGTTCATCTTGAAACCTCGCCAGAGAATCACCTCTCATAGACTTTCCACGGGAAATTGATTTGGACATTTTCTTTGAACACGTCAGAGTGACCTCAGAGGACTATTCGCCTCACTTTAGATTTGAGTACCTTTGTGACCTAATTTGTATATTACCGAATTGCTGTAAGAAAATAAAGAATTGAAGTCACTCGAGATTTATTTGGCTGTGACTGTAAACCCACGCTACCCACTACGCCACAGCCATTTTGGTGTCAGCTGAGTTGGATAAATTAGTCGTCACATTAAAGACGACAGGCGCACACTTCATCAAGAAGTTGATGCAAGTCAACAGACCGGACTGGAGCTGTAGGACATCCCGTCCAAGAGTTTAAGAGGACATCCCGTCCAAGAGTTTAAGAGGACATCCCGTCCAGTAGCGAGTGCCACATCCCTTCCGAAACCGTTGCGAGTCATCCTGTGGTGAAAAATTACGTCAGAGGAGACTGCATCATCATTGAGCTGAGTGACATCGATGCAGAGCGAGGGTCGTCAGACAAGGTAAGCCTGACTCATTCTTTAGAGGCAAACAAAATTTTGGTAGAAATAAGATTAATTTGTAATTTGTGAAAAATAGCTAAATTAATTAAGAACCAGATTAAATTGTTGTATGTGCGTAACTGTCAAACGGTGTGCAAGTCTGGGTTCTGTGAAGGATGTTGAGTAAATATTAAGTTATTTAATTCGCGTAAATGAAGGGAAAGGAAATTTTTAAGATATTCCAGTTTAGTAAACTATTTTTTTTAAAGGTGTTGTTATATATACCTTACATTAAGTTAATTTAATGCCATACAATCATATTGCATAGTGTTGGAAGTTGCATTTAAACTTATCTAAATTGTGGCACAAGAGTCCGAATAATTATTATTGAATGACCAAGATAAAATCTTTTGGAAAAGTGTTATTGCAACTAAGAGTTTTCTTCAATGTAAATTGTATAATAAATTGTATATAACCATTGCTAGTCAGTAAGGAGATAGGCATTGTGTCTTATAATCCTTAAAGCTGTGGGGATAGTTAAGCCGTGCTAGACCCACCGCAGGCAGTTGCGATTGAAAGGAATTACCCCCCTTTTTCGGCTGAGAGTTTATGGTTAAGCTGGGAAGTAGGGAAGAGGGATTAGTGTATTCTGGGAGAAATTATAGGTACTGTGTGTATCGACCTTTGGAAAGGGACGTTTTAGAAACTAGACTATTGTTATAATTAAAGCATTGTGTTAGTGACTCCCCGTGAATTCACGAATTAAGTGAGATGGCGTTTCTAAAAAGGCATAGAAAAGCTGATCTTCAAAGCCTCGTTGTGGAACTAGGTCTAGAGTTGGGTGATGACGAGAAAATAATCGACCTTGTAAAAAAAATTCAGAAGAGTCCAGATTTTGACGAACCAGGTGTTAAGGCCATGTTTGAGACGATTATAGAGGAACGACCATGGAGTTAGAAGTAAGGAGGAAAATCTGCATGTTGAGAAAACGCCAAAACCATTTGAGGCAGTAATTCAGGGGGCGCTAGTGAGTGTTCTGACGTTATACATTGTATGCAGTTCTACGGCAAAAAGCTGGTTTGCATTAAATAAAATTTATTTAAACTGTTTATTTCGAAGAAATGAATTAGCGGCTCAATGTACATTATAGTTCAAACAATGAAGAAAATTTCTATGCACTAATTCACGGGAAAAATAGTTGGGAAATATTTTTTTTTTAATTTTAAAATAACTCATTCATTTGCGAGAAGTGTCATGCGCAGTGCGTCTGAACATGACGTCATTGGATGTGGCAAAAGCAGGAAAATGAAAAATTATTTCGGACTTTGGCGCAATATTGGGATGTCAATGATTTAAATTTAGATCAACACAAGTTTTTAGAGGTATGTTTATTTTCTTCAATCTAGTATTTAATTCTTTTAGATAAATTAATTATTATTCAAAAACTGTCCCATCCATACTTTATAGATGGAATACATTCTTATGTATATATCGTAAAAATAGGAAATAGCAATCATAACAATCGAGCTGATGTTCTGTTTATAGCTGAATGTGATGTTGACGTTTTAGTTAATTTAGAGCATTTGCTGGTACAAATGATTGCTAAAAAAAAGTATTTGTCAATTTACTTTAATGCATGTCGAACTATATTGTGTTTTCACTTTTAAACAAAATATGTATATTTTGATTTTACATGGATAGGGAAATTCAAAGATAATTTAAGTTTTTGTAATCGAAAATTTTTTCCATGTATTGAACAAAGGTACATATAATTTGTTACATCATTTGTGCAATAGTATGAAATAAAATTATTTTATTTTAAATGTGCTTTTTAACTTTTAGAGTGTGTGTGGTTGTTCTGTGTTTTTATCCCGAAAAAGGAGATTGATTTTGTTTCTCAAACTCATATGTTGCAAATTTTGTATCAAATTGCACATGTTACTTTACATTCATTTTTAAAGCATTTGAGCAATTTATTTTAAAAGATCTCCATTTGATTGGAAAAGTGTTGCATGTAAATTACATATACTCAGCATTGGAGTGCAGTAGTATTATAATCACATTTAGAATATATATATATAGTAAATTCATATTTTATCAGTTTTACTAAAGAGTTGGAGTATTTGAATTCTTTTAGAATGGTCTGCTCTATCAAGATATCACTAACTAAATGTGTTACATCTTTTGGAGGTGCCAACTAATGATATATCATCATAGAGTGGAGTGGAGCGAGACCGTTTCAGGGCATGAAATAAGAAAGGGGTGTTGTATAGGGGTTTGCTCTATCAAGATATCACTAACTAAATGTGTTATATCATTAGTTGGCACATCCAAAAGATGTATCATCATAGAGTGGAGTGGAGAGAGACCGTTTCAGGGCATGAAATGAGAAAGGGGTGTTGCATATAATTACTTTGAAATTTTTTTCTTTTGGACCAGTTTCAGCTCATACAAAATTATGATTTTTTATTCAATATTTCTTTTTAAACAACTGTGCTTATAAATATTAGTGAGGCCCTTGCGTGTTCTGCACATAAGTAATTTAAAAACTGATTTATTCATGGAATATCTACTATAATAGAATACAACGCTCTATCACTGTCTGCATAGCCACAACACAAAAGGATATATTATAACATCTATTGTTGTGTTGTAAATAAATAAAAATGAATTCAATATCCAGCTTCACTTTCAGTATCTCATGTCATACGCAAGTTAAAGCACTAGAATTCTCCACTGTTGTAAAAATGGGTCCAATATCTGGCTTCATTTTCAGTATCCGAGGTCGTCATTCAATATAGAACTCCAGAATATTGCTCTTTCTATATAGATTTAAGGTGTTAAAATATAAAGCCACAAGTTATGGCAATATTAAGTACTGGGAGATGCATCGCCATACAATTCGTATTTCCAAGATTAGCAGTGATTGAAATAACAATGACAGAAATCAAATAATGCAGCTGTTAAACATGGCTAATAGAATTTCATCATTACATTACCATGTCAGAAATGAACGTGTAAGGGTTGTTGAGCACCAAAATTTGAACTAACATTGGGAAATAAATTATACACTAAAAGGAGGTATAGTATTTTAAAATCTTCATTGCTGTTAAAAATAATTAAATACATATCAGAAATGACAGTTAATATATATCAAAATGAGTAATAAAATTGTGTTTTTATCTTATCTGTTAATAGCAAAATCCTAAAACTTCAAACATATGGAACAAAACTAGTGTTCTTCAACTGACTTAAAATATTTTATTTTAGGTCAGTTGCTATGTCGCCATCTAATGGATGAACAGGATGATTTTTTGGGCAATATCGTAATGTCATAGATTCTCAGAGACAAATGTGTTTCAGCAATTTCACTAAATAATATAAAAATTTTATAAAAATATTTTTTTCACAAGTCAATACATAATTTCTTAAACGTCACCCAATTTCCATTGTGTAAGTTTTTACTAGTGTAATTAGAAGATGAAAACACATCCCTGGGTATACAGTGACAGAAATGACAAATTTGCATTTTTATTCAAAATATATTTGTACAATGTTTCAATTCACCACATTTTATTTGCATTTGAAGTCAAAAGTGCATGTAATACTATGGAAAAGTATTTTTTGTTGAAAAATATGTGGAAAAGATTGTATTCTAAACAAATACTAAAAAAAAATATCTACCTTATTTATTTAAAACTCAAGGGACACAAAATTGACAATTATCAGATATCCAGCCATATATATACTATTTTTCCATTTTACAACTTGAACTTTAAACTCGCAATATGCTGCTTTTTTATGCAAGCAGTTATGTGAATTATATTGCATGAATTGTCCCATATGAAAACAACAAAATAAAAATATACAGTTACAAGATTATGCCAGTCATTAGTTACTTATCTTTTGATTTTTTTTTAGTTCATAAATGTAATTAGACATTGAAGTTATTAAGTTCGCAGAATTGTGGATGTCATATAATAATTAGTCCACATTTGTCCATGGACATTAGGAATGCAAGAGCTATACTTTTATTCTGATAATGATTGTGAGACAAATAGAACTAAATACTATGGAATAATGTTTGAAAAAGTTGAAGACTCACTCCAGAGACTGAGTAGTAAGTTACCAGACACTAGAGAGCAGATGCTCTGCATGGGACAGCTAGTATATTATATTTACTTAAAAAATATATATATACAATATACATATTATTCATACTATTACTTCTATGATATATTTCTTTTAAACCCATAATTTGCATTATTTTTGCATACTCGATGAAAAGGATGAATACAAAACATAATTAAAAAATTTATAATTGCATTTAATTGCATTATTTGAAATGAAACAATCTCTACATACTAATTACCAAGTGTTTGTCAGTCTGTCACGCTTTTAGGCACTTCCCGAATAGATAGAGACTTGTAATTTGGTACACAAGTCAATCATTCGATAAAATCATCTGGAAAAATTGTATTTCCCAAATGTGTTCTGTAGAGAGGGTGCTTCACACCAAAACGTTCGAAAAGTGAAATGTTACAAAAGCATGCTTTGCGATGAGAGACAGACTTCAAATTTAGTGTATAGGTAAAATTTTTGAAAGGAAGAAAGTGTGCAATTTCAGATTTCCAATATTTTCTACTAAAGGGGGTGCCGCACACCAAAATGTTTGATTTGCTGAATAAATAAGAAACAGATCCTTTAAAATTTGATAGAGGTTTGAAATTTGGTATATGGGCTAACCATTTAATGAAAACACCCAAGACGAATATAGTTTTTCAAAAATGTTTGTTGAAGGGGGTGCTCCAGAGAAAAGCATTCGAAATGTGAATTGATAAAAAAACATGCTTTGGGATGAGATAGATTTTTCAAATGTGGTGTATGGGTAGATAGTTTGGAAGGAAGAAAGTGTACAATTTCAGTTTTCCATTATTTTCTACTTTAGGGGTGCCTGACCACAAAATGCTCAATTTTCGGAATAAAGGAGAAACACCCCTTTTAAAACATGATTGAGACTTGATATTTGGTATATGGGCGATTCATCTGATAGAAAACCCAAGAAGAATGGAGTTTTTCAAAAATGTATACTTAGGGGGTAGGTACTTCACACAAAAACATTCGAAAGGTGAAATAATAGAAAAAGCATACTTCGCGATGAGATAGACTTCAAATTTGGTGTACGGGTAAATAGTTAGAAAGGAGGAAAGCATGCAATTTCAGTTTTCCAATATTTGCTATTGTGTGTGAGGGGGGGGGGGGGGCACTCACTAAAATATTCAATTTGATGAACTAATGAAAAATGTCTCCTTTATAGTGTGATAAAAGCTTGAAATTTAGTATACAGGCATACATTTGATAAAAAAAAACAAGATGAATACGGATTATCAAAAATGTTCATTTAAGGGGGTGCTACACTGAAAAGCGTTCGAAAGGTGAAGTGATAGAAAAAACATGCTGCACGATAGAATAGAGACTTCAAATTTGATGCACGAGTAGATAGTTTGAAAGGAAGAAAGTGTGCAATTACAGATTTCCGATATTTGCTACTTTAAGGGGTGCTGCACACCAATATATTCAATTTTTTGAATAAATGAGACACGCTTCCTTTTAAATGTGATAAAGGTGTGATATTTGGTATACGGGCCAATCTGATAAAAACCCAAGACGAACAAAGTTTTTCAAAAATGTTCATTTATGGATGTGCTCCACAGTAAAATGTTTGAAATTGGAAATGATAAAATAATTTGCTTCGGGATGAGATAGAAACTTGGTGTACGTGTAGATAGTTCGAAAGGAAGAAGTGCACAATTTAAGTTTTCCAATATTTTCTTCTTTACCTTCTAAAGATTTCTGCACACCAAAATAATCGATTCGCCAAATAAATGTGAAACATGAATTATTCAAAATTTCACATTATTCAGGGGTTGCTTATTGTGAGACCATTGATTTCCAATGGGTATTCGCCTAGTATATATACTAATTATTGTGCACAACAAACAATATATACAAAGGGTATATAAAAATATCAACAATACTTTGTTCAAATTATCAACTTAAATTATTTAACATTTTAAATAGATTAACAGTAGGTGAAAAGATAATTTATTTCAAAATATTAAATAATTTTTTGAACCTAATTAGATTAACAGTAGAATAACATTTTAAACAGGACACTTGCCAGCCATGGATTTGGAAATGATAACTTGCCAGCATAGAACACTGCAACATTCCTAAAATTGTAACACTTAAGGAACAAGAATAAATGTAATTGTAACACTTAAGGAATATAAACTTAAAAATATTTAAATTTTATGGGGATAAATTAGTGGGTACTTTTTTTAGTTATGGATATGCAAAAGCAAAGAATTCAAATAAAAGTATATAATGGTATCCAAAAATAAATATACTTAATATGAATTACAAATGCAGGATTTTAAAAAACATGTTTGACATAAATGAACTTTTCCAATTTTTAAGACTAAACAGAAATTAATGACTATAAAAATATACTATTTTCCACTAAAACGTTTAGAAGGAATGTGAATAATTGAACCAGGTTTATTTAAACAATGATTAATGGGGAAGTTGCATAGGTCAGCGACAAACACAGAACAGCATGACACATATACAACTTAGCCTAAACAGATTTTAAACAAAATATACATGAATTATGAATTACTTAAAGTGTGAAAGATAATAATCTGGCTATATTTTACATTTTAACTTCCCGTTTAACTTTTCCTGCCTATAAAAATTCAAACAATATGGCAGTTTGATGTGAAATGTGTGCACTAGATTTTAATAAATGCACTTTGAGAAGTATTTTAAGAATAAATTATTGCACTGATTATAAAGCGAAGGAACAGAAGAAAAAAAAAAGAACTGTCTATTATTCTTATAAAGGGTTGATAATAATAACAAAACATTCTAAATATAGTGTGATGCATTACTTTCAAACATAAGACATGATATTTAGAAAGATGAGATATTCTTTAGTACATTTTTTGCATACCAGTAAACCATTAAGGGCTCCATATTAGCTACGTGTAGACAGTTCAAATATTAATTAAGAAGATGCTTTTGTCTACTGCACCAACCCTTAGGAATCGCTTTTTATGAATTATGTAACCAATTAAAACCAAAACTGAGGCAAAAACCAAATTCTTCATGTATAAAAATATATGCCCATAATTTGGGAGAAAAGAACCATAATGCACATACATATTTTAAAAAATACAATGTTTATTGAAATTGCACCAAATTTAGAATTCAAGGTTATTTTGATATGGGAATTCTAATATGAAGTTATATTTACCATCAATTCATTCTTCTAATATCCATATATAAGATAATAGATCAGCTAATAATTTTAACTATTTAAATTTTTCTCCAGGCAACATTTTATAATGTCACATGTTTTACTTTTTATACTATAACCTACAGACATGTAAAAATGAATGTAATAATGACATTCATATAGAACTTGTAATAGCAAATCTAAAAAGACAAAAGTAAAAGAATATTAAAAATATAATCAGAGTCAAAGATTATGAAATCAATAAAAGCAAAGTAACTAGATAAAATATAACTTAATGTTAAAAACTATGTATTACTACTAAATTGTTAGTAAATTCTTCAAAAGTTAACAAGGTAAAATTAATAAGATATATGTAAAAATACAAAAGTAATTTTGAAATCAATTTAAGATAAAATCAAAACATCTACATGCATTAAAACAAAATAAAATTTGCAAAAATATAAGATAATTATTATGCAATGTATTATGGCAGAGGTCTCAGTTTGGACGTCATATTAATTACATAAGAAATTTATTTGTAACTAGAAATTACCTAAGAAAATTTATTTTTAACTTACTTGTACAGTTTTTGCTGAGAGTTTGTAGTTGTTCTTATATTGTACAGTAAACCTTTGATTAGAAAAAATAATACGAAAATTATTAATTGAGCTTGAATACAAGTCCAGGTAATAAATTAAAATAAACTGTAAGGATACATGTGTTATTGCTGTAGCTTAGAAGCGGAGCATTTGACAGATAAACATGTTGATTCTTGCTCTTGACAAAGGTCCACACATGCACTGAATATTTTTTTCATATGCTAAAAAAATACTCCATACAGAAGTTGAACTCATTTAAAAGCAACACTTGAAGAAGTACTTATTTAGCTAGAAAGTATATAACTTCCCAGTCTTTTACCATATATTTTTTTTATGACTTCAACATTCTTCTTAGCATATGCAAATAAAATGTATACAACTTCTGAATATGTAATAAAATATCTAATTATTCCTTAAACAAAATTTGTCAGCTAGGCAAAGGATACTGCTGTATTATTTTGGCTGTTGAAAAATACATATAACAAAATGCAGGTTATACATTTAAACACTGAACACAAATGAACTGAAATATAACTTACTGCTAAAATCTTAATTTGGTACATATAAATACAAAATAAATTTGAAATTATTCATACCTATTAGTTCAAAATACAATGCGAACCAAGAATAAATATATTTTTAAGAGCAAACTAGATATTAAAATTTAGTAACATAACAGTTGTCAATGTTTTGGCAGTTTACTATTAATTGTAATGAAAAAGTACTAGCATTTTAAATATCAACTATCCACAAAAATGTCAAGTTGATAAAATATAATTTTTTACAAGAGGGAAAACCATAGTCACAGAACCTCCCACCAGCTGTGGTGGAGGTGTTCTCAAAGCATGAAATCATGTTCTCAATGCAGTGATTAGCAATGTTGATCGCTGCACTGAGAACACGAGAAAAAAGGTATAAGGACATCATCAGAAATATAAGGACTGCATCAAAATATGCAGAATATACTTTATTTTGAGCAATAAAAATATCTTAATTTGCACCTTTTCCTACTTTTTTGTGTAAGATATGAATTAAACTTTTAAACAAATTTCTGTGCATGGAAAGAGTATAAATTTAAACAGTATGGACGATGCCCATAGAACTTTTTCCAGAGTGCTGGGGAGGCAGACCACTGATGTCAGTGGGGAAAACTCAAGGATAAGACGTACAACATTCACTAGATTTTTGTCCACCTTTGTGACCTTGAATGTCCCGGGGGGAGAGAGGCAAGTGCCCCATCTTGCAGTTCCCTATGGACACCCATGATAAATAGCTCTAATTTTCACAAAACTACAAGTTGCACTTTACACAATTGAATTATGAGTGAAAATATACATAAAATACAGTAATTTTTATTTAGAGGGAGGGAGCTTTTTTTTAATGATTTAGTGGTAACCAGTGACAAGATCATGTACTTTAATATGAAGGTGGGAAGACTTTGAGTGTTATTCTTAAATATTCAACTAATATCCACTACTACCTATTAGCTTTTGCCTAATCAAATACCAAGTATTAACTATATGCTGCCAATGTTATTAACTGTAATTACATATTGTATATTATTACTACCTATTAACATGTCTATTTTAAACATCTCGCAAAGATAAGCATAAATTGAAGTCAATATACATATATATACTGGTAATTTAACTATTTATAGAATACTTCAACTATAATTTGTTACAGTGTACCCTGCAGAAACAGATTCAAATCTCTGAAAGTTGAATTTTAAAATATACTACTACAACTAATAGTCAATGTTGGAGTGTTCTTAAAATTATTTTTATTAAAGAGAAATATTGAACAGAACAAAGTACAGTAAATGTATGAGAGTTTGAAACAAACTCAAATTTATTTTTCCTTCAACTTTAAGTTTTGCTCGATTTACATTGTAGCCTGTTTTACAAACAGGAACAAAACAGTGACATCGTCTATACGTAATTAGAGAGATGTGAAACGTAATCAATTAATTATGCCTATTGTTTCGCATGTGAACAGAAGACATGAAGCTAGAAATGACAGAAACAAACAAAATGTAAACAAGCAGACGAATCAAAAATTAATCCCGCCATCGGTGTAGTATCCAATCAAAATGCAAAAGATTTTGATGTCATTGGCTAAAATGCTTCGTTGCCAAATTACAGAATTCTTGCAGATTAAAGATTAAATTACAGAATAAAAATTATTTTTTCTTGTCAAAGTTTTGCAATATAATTACTCTAATTATCTATAACGATACAAAATCTTCCATTTTCAACAAATAATGAAGGTATACACACTTTGCTATCCGAATTTGCATTTATACGGGTAAATCTAACTTCAAATTAGTAAATCTAAATTGTTTTAAATATAGAAAAATGATATGTATATGATAAATATTTGTGATTTATTAATTGTCATTACATTTTTATTTCATTCACATTTTTATAACATTTATCTGTTCAGAAATGGCAACACCAGTATCTCGAACTACTTAAGCAACACTAGCGGCGCGTAGATATAATTCTCAAAGCATTATGGTATTTTAACGCCTTGCACCCATACAAGATTTTCCTCCTTACTTCTAACACCATGGGAACGACAATTAAATGAATCCAGGGAATCGGAATCAGAAAAATTAAGAGAGAAACGGGCATACGAACTTGAAAGGTTACGTTTGGCTCAAAGTCGGGAACAATTAACTTGGCCTCGTCGAGTCACGAGGGCGCGAGACCCCCTAAAAATCTAAAATCTGTGATGCAGAAATATGAACCCGAAAAGTCGGATATGGCTCTTTTTCTGACATTATTTGAGCGTCAAGCTCGTAAGAATGGGATCGATAAGGAGGAATGGGTAACTCAACTACTTAGTTTGATACCGATTGAGATCGCCGAAATTATAATTAGAGAGCCCGAAGATAAAGTCGATGACTATGAGCATATTAAGTCGGTACTGATGGAAAGGTTTAAACTTAACTCATAGACCCTTAGGACCAAATTCCAAACGCATAAAAAACGGGAAGGAGAGCTCTGGAAAGACCTCGTTTTTGAGTTACGGGCATATCTCGAAAGATGGTTAAGAGAAATAGAGGTCCAGGATTTTGATTCTTTGAAAGAATTGATGGTGGCGGACCAATTAAAAAGACGCGTGTAGGCCGAAGTGAAAGAACACTTCATCGATAATTGGGGGAAAGTTAACAGACCAAGCGAACTAGCGAAGAAATTAGATGATTACGAGGCATCTAGACGTTTTCTAAAGAAACCCCAAATTTTTAAACCTCCCGAAAGAAAATTTGTAGACCGCTCAAAAACAACCGAACAAACCCAAGCTGGGAAAAGGGTGGAAGTAAATAGAAACGGGTCTAAAAATGGGTCGAGTGCTAACCAGACAAATAACGATTGGAGAACGAAGGAATTCGAGCGAAAGAAAAGTGTGACGTGCTATCTCTGCCGGAAAATCGGGCACATCAGTACGAACTGTACCAAATCAAAAAGGGGCCCGGAGATTATAACTAATCTAGAGACGACCGACCATTTTAATACGTCGTTTAAACCCTATTTAAATCGGGCGAAAGTGAATTCCATAGATACGCTTGTACTCCGTGACAGCGGAAGTAGCATAATTCTTGCGTCCATCAATTTTGTAAAACCTGAAGACTTTATAGGGGAGACCGTGTGGTTAAAGCAACCCTTAGGAAATGATTTTAAGTGTTTACCGCTAGCCCGTGAGATTTTGGAAAGCACTGAATTCGGACCAAGGCAGCCATCGTGGGCAAATCAGTAGAAATGAATCACTATCTGTTGGGGAACTCAAGTCAGGAATTAATCGACTCAAGTAAAGATAACCCCAAAGAATTAATGCTATGATTACGAGGAGTCAAAGCAAATCTAGAAAAGCGACCGAAGAACCAAAAGGGAGCGAGTAAACTGGAAATAAAGGAAATTCCGAGGAAAAATTAGAGTTGATTGAGTCAGAACCCGCTAATGTAGCGGAAAATGAAGAATCAATAGAGGGGGAAGAAGAACCGATTGATTTACCTCCGGTTGAACTATACCCTACGCAAGAATTAGTAAACGTAGACGCTACTGAATTCTTAGAGGAACAGAAAAAATGCCCAAATTTAAAGTCTCTCTGGGAAAAGGTAGAGCAAAATAAAACGTCGGAGTTTGTAATTGAACGCGAATTACTGTTCAGAAAATCGACAGATCACCGAGGGTTAGTTAGGAAACAGCTGTTGATTCCCACTAAGTATAGATCAAAAATATTAAGTCTTTGTCATGAAGGTTTTGGTTCGCACATGGGAACTACTAAGACCAAGGATAAGCTTTGGAGACACTATTTTTGGCCTCAGTGCTTTAAAAACGTCGAAGAAATGATAAAAACTTGCGATGCATGTCAGCGGGTGGGGAAATCATTAGAAAAGAAAAAAGCCCCACTTAAACTTGTGCCTGTGATTTCAGAAATATTTTCAAAAATAAACATAGATACCGTAGGGCCGCTGCCGGTTACTTCGAAAAATAATAGGTACCTCCTAACTTGTATTGACATCGCCTCTAAATATCCTGAAGCTATACCTTTATCTACGGTAAGCTCGCAGAACGTGACGGATGCTCTGTTGTTGTTATTCAGCCGCATTGGGTACCCGAGGGAAGTCCAATTGGACAATGGAAGCTATTTCACTAGCAACTTGACTACGACGTTCTTCGGAAAGTTCGGAGTGAAAACCACCCATAGTTCGGTTTATCACCCCCAGTCAAATCCAGTCGAGTGATTTCACCGAACTATTAAAAGACTTTTGCGTGCAATGTGCGCCGAAACCGGTACTGAATGGGAGCGACGTTTGCCCTCAGTCTTGCTGGCATTACGCAATGTCACCCACGAATCTACTGGATTTACTCCGTCCGAGTTAGTTCACGGCAGGAACTTTCGGACGCCGGAGACTCTATTGTTCGAGCAGTGGGCGCGCGAGACGATAACAGATGACGTGGTCACGGATTATGTATTTGACCTTTTAAACCGATTAAGGCATTGTCAACAGCTAGCTTCGGAAATGGAGACAGATAAAAAAATAAAACGAAAGGGGTATTATGATAAGGGACCCGTTAAAAGATAATTTAAGGCAGGAAATCAGGTGTTGGCTTTGGCGACGCACCGGCCGAATAAATTAGCCGTTAAGTGGATAGGTCTCGGGACTATTGAGAGACAATTATCCGAGACAAATTACACTGTAAGGATGCCAGGGAAATCTGAAAAGGTACAAGTGTACCACGTAAATTTGTTAAAACCATACCACCAGCGTGTGGAGTACGTGAATGTTTTAATAAGCGAAAATGTTGCAGAGGAAACGAAGGATTCGGAGTTGGATATTTCATATCCCGCAGCTGATCCCAACATTTTTGATTTCGAGGAAATCGTTAGAGACAGTGCGTTACGAGAAAAGTGCACTTCAGAACAGATTGACGAGTTGAGGAAGTTACTGAAATCGCATGGAAATCTATTTTCAAATGATCCAGGCAGAAGGCACTTAATAGAGCACGATATCGAACTTATAAGCAATAAATCCGTGCGCTCTAAACCGTATAGGACGTCCCCGAGACAGAACGATATTGTGAAACGGGAGATCAAGAGAATGCTGGAATTAAAAATCATTGAGCTTGGGGAGTCGGATTATACATCCCCCATAATCCTAGTGGAAAGTCCAGGGAAGGACCCGAGATTATGTGTAGATTACAGGCGGTTAAATTCTATTATTCGCACAGAATATTATCCGCTACCTAACATGGATGATAGGATAGAGAAGGTGTCGTCAACGAAGTTCATTACGGTAGTTGATCTGACCAAGGGGTACTAGCAGATCCCCTTGACCCCTAGGGCTCAAAGGTTAGCTGCGTTCGTCACGACCTTCGGAACGTACGGACCGTTAGTGCTTCCGTTCGGTTTAGTCAACGCCCCCTATTGTTTCTCCAAATTTATGGCACAATTGTTACAGGGTTGTGAGGAGTTTTGTGTCCCATACCTGGACGACGTTGCCATTTTCTCAGAAACCTGGGGTGAACATTTAAAACACCTAGATGTTGTTTTGAGGAAAATCGCTTCTGCCAAACTAACGATAAAATCTGCCAAATGCAAATTTGGGCAGAGTAGTATTAAATACTTAGGACTCATGGTAGGGAACGGTCAAAGGACGCCGACCGAGGCGAAAATTAAAGCGGTGTTAGATTTTCGGACGCCCCGAAATAAAACCCAAATCAGGCAGTTTTTAGACCTCAGTGGTTATTACGCACGCTATATGCGTAATTACGCAATTATTGCCGAACCCCTGACTCGGGCAATGAAAGGAAAAAACAGGAAGGAGGAGATAGTATGGACGGAAGAGTGCGAGCGCGCTTTAACGAGCTTAAAACAAAATTGACAGAAAAGCCTGTGTTATACGCACCCGATTTCACTAAGGAGTTTATCCTTCAAACTGACGCGTCTTTAAAAGGGCTTTTTGCATTCTAAATAATATTTAATGTTTCTTAACGAATCAGCATAAAGTGAAATCCCAATAGTTGACAACATACACGTGCCTCTTAATAAATCGAGTGACGATAAAAATAAGTAATAATTACCTGAAATAAAGTAATCTTCACATACTCTTAGCCATTGTTTCTTATTTTCATTAAGATCAGCTCTTTTGATGGCCGATAGCCACTTCTCCCGGCGCTCTTCACTAAGACGTCTTTTTGACCTAAAAAAAGATTTGCTGTCTCGATCAGAACGATTTCCGCATTTGAAAACACCACAAGCGGTAGGCATAATGACAAATATAAAATTTTGTAACACTATACACGCCAGTATATTTACAATTGACTTAAACTCAAAGCATGCAATATATGACCACCAGCAACGGTTGCTAGGTGGTAGCTTGGCGATGTGACGTCAGGTGAAAAAGCTCTATTTCTAGATATTGCAGTTATGAACTGCAACTTCTATTACGAGTACGGCTACGGTTTGTTTTTTTTAAGCCGAGATTTGACGCAATTGTTGAAAGAAAAAAAATTGAATACGATATTGGCAGTTTTTATTCCATAAAGCTTTTAAAATGCCTGGGTTTGTAACTTGTGGTCCGAACGAAGCATTGGTAGTTTCAGGTAGAGCATTGATTATAAAATGATATATATTATTATTATAGTAATTTCATTTCATTTGTCCATACCGTACGAATGAAATAGGGGTGTGTAAATATTGGAAAGAGCTTTGAAATACGATTATCTGAGCTTATACGTAGTTTTAATTTTTAGGCATTATCGCATCAATTTGTTTTACATAATATAAATACGCACTTAGTATCGTAAATAGTAATCTTCTTCTGAAATTGTTCTTTTATTTAGCTGTGAAGTTGAACTAATATAAGAATAATAGTAATCAATAAAGATTATGTTAGTAAATAAGTTTTATGACTCCGAAAGAGGAAATATCCATTAAAGATGCTACGCCTTTGAGTTTTAAAGTAATATTTGTTCTCTGGTTTTATTGCTGAATCATCCTTAACGTAATATAACTTTTTTAATCCTATTTTAGATATTGATGGATTTTATGACTTAAGGAGCATCGAGTTTTAGTGTTCATATTAAGGAGGTAAAGGATTCTGGGTGCCCATTTTAAAGGATGGCGGCTTACGCAATCGCTTAGTTCGCGCTCTTTGGTAAATCCGCCTATTATATCAGAAATAGTAATAATCTCTTAATGTTAAAAAGTTTCAGAAGTTTAGACGTAATTTATTGCACATTATTGAAAATATATGGTTACAAATGAAATAGTAATTTTTACTTTTATATCTAGTGTTTCAAAACTCTGAACTAATTCATTCTTTTGTCGAAATAGTATATGTTATTACCACACATTTCTTATACTAAATGTGGGTTTTGCTACTAGTTAGTATTCGAGGATATCTAATATTTTGAATGTGGGTATCGTTAGTGCCAGAATTTGTTAAACAAAAATAAACATCTATGAGGATTACTCTGCTTCTTATGACACAATAAAAAATAATGTGTAATTGTTTTGAAAAAAGTTTTTTCATCTGAAAAGTATGAGTAGTCTAAGTCTATTCAGAAACTAAATGAATAAAGAAAGGGCGTGAACATGAAGCTGAAAAAAAAACCCAAGAAAAACCTGAAGTAGTCAGTAATGATGCTGTTTATTTAATTTAATGAATGCTTTTCAGAATGGAAGCAGTGTTTTTTTTAATGCATTGATTGATATATTTGATTTTTCCCCCAATTCCATCATATATGTTTCAAGCTGGCAAAGTATCTGGACTTTGAAAAATTACGGCAACCCTAGGTTTCAAGCCTAACATTCTAACTAGGTTTCATGCCTAATATCAATTAGTTTTCCACACTTCAAAGTTACTGCGTACCTTGTGTACTTCTTTTATGTATAAAGAGTAATGTGAAAAAAAGTCATTTTAAGGCATAAAGTGGGATAGACTAGGGCTTGACAAATTTCTGCTCAATCTGGGAGTTAGCCTAGAGAGTTAGGAGTGAGCTTGTAATTTTTGCATTTTAACGGTGTTTGGTATAAAAATCTTATGACAAATAGTTATACTGGTATAACTTAAAAATTCAGGTTCAGATTCTTTAATAAAAATTTTTAGTGGCCAACGAAAAAAAGTTGGTAGCCAAAAAATTTTCAATAACAGCTGTTGAAAATCAAGTTTATATTGCTATGTTAAACTCCTGGCTATTGAGGTATATTCATATGGATTGAAAATACTTAAAATTATGCAGTCATATACTTTTATATTATGTTTTGTGGGCAGTAGGCTAAAGACACCCTATTTAGAGAAAATGTAATAACACAAAGGAAAAAGATAAATTTTAATTACAGAATTTGATTTAAATTCATTCAATTTCATTTCCTAGCCATAAAACAGCAGCTATAAAAACTATGTTTTTAAAATGAAGGCAGAAATCAGAAAATTGCTATTTCTATTTTTAAAGTATGAAAATAAATACAAGAAAATATTAATAACAAATAAAGGTTCGATAGGGTTGCCATGGGTGAGAAATACACAAAATATAACAATACTCCCAAGTTATGAATTGATAATTAAGAGGATTTATAAAAGTAAATCCCTGAAATAACCCTAAAAATATTAGAAAAATATGATTTTTTAAAGAAATAAATATGGATGCTAAGCGATTAGTGTCTTACACTGGAAATTTCCTTGGCTTAAATTCGATTTGATTTTGCAATACAAATGCCTTTATTTGATTCTGTAATACAAATGCCTTTAAATTCAAAATATATGAAGCTTGGAATGTACAAAAGAATGTTATCTCATTTAAACAAAATATTTCACCTGAATATTAAAAACAAAAAAATATGATAATTCAGTCAGATACTTTAAGGTAAAATAATTAGATGATGAAGATGGATGGGAAAGGATTATTTTAGCAGGGTACCTCAACATCAGTAGTCTTAGGAATAGTTAAAATAGTGAAAATTTTTGGGGGAGGGGGGGGTGGGGAGGAAACAAAACTTTGAAATGAGTTTTGTAAACAGACTGTTTCTTTTAAATTTCAGCTGGATTTTTAAAGTTTTAAACAAAATGATTCCATAATATATGATGCAAATTAATAATAGCATAAAGAAAATATATAATATATCACTGACAGCAACCTCAAGTATGTTGATTTATTAAATACTCATATACACAGACATAGAACGAATCACACTGCAAAGTGAATACTTTTATGAATATTAGTTAATGCTAACAGTTTGCATAAGTGGAAAATAATTTCATAATTAAACAAAATATACAGATGATCACGTACAATTTTTTTTTTCGTGATTTTGCTACAAGAGTCCTTTATTTTATCAATACATTTGAAAAATTGTTTTTCTGTATAAAACACAAAATAACTACAAGAAATGTAATCGATGTAAACAGATTAAATAAGTGGAAAATATTTCCAAAATTAAACAAAATATACCGTGGATTGCATATAAATACAGTTTTTCGCGATGCTGCTGCAAAATAGCCCTTTATTTCATAAGTAATACGTTTGTAAACTAATTTTGCTGTATAAAACATGAAACAATTACAAATACTGTAGTCGATGCAAACAGATTCAAAACGTGGGAAATATTTTTCAAATTAAACGAGGTATGCCGAGGATCACGTACAAATGCAGATTTTCGTGATGCTGCTGCAAAATAGCCCTTCATTTTATTAATAATACGGTAAAAAAATAGTTTAGCTTTTATTCTTTGTATATGAAACGAAATAATTATAAAAAAATTTAGTTGATGCAAACATATTGTAAAAATGGCAAAAAAATAATCATTGGTCATCTCTCTTAGAAACTATGGGAATCGCCGTATGCCAGCGGCCAGCGCCAATTTCATGATCGCGGAGAAACAGATTTTCAGGTGTAAGTAAGGAATGTCTCTGACAAAAATTTGTGGTTTTGTTCAAATTTCGCAATATTTTTGGGGCATATATGGCCGGTTTCACAACATTTTCGAGATTTTTGTAACCTGTAGACATTCTGTGTACAGGGGAAAGGATTTTTGTCCGCGGAAAGAAGAAAATTCCTCGAGCAAATCAAGAGCAATGTGGGGAAGTACTTTGAAAGAACATAATTCAAATCCGTGAAAGAATCCTATAAAAAAAAGTAAAATTTTATTTGATCGAATTTGCGACCCATGCATGCGGAGGAGACACATTTATAGTTTTCTTTAAAATATCTCGCTAATTAGAAACAAACAGTACTTTTAGTGTGCCCAAATTGCACTTGACTGCGATTCACGTGTAGCTACGGTATCGCAGTCCATGACCGTGCTGCAATCTGTCCGCGACCGTGAAGCAATCTGCCCGTTCTACTGTGGTGACATGTGAAAACCGATTTTTAAAATTTGAATAATTTTTTTTGTTATTTAATGTTTCATGCGATTTGGATCATTTTTTCCCTTTTTACTCCACTATCCAGATGTCGTAGAAAAAAAATAAATCACACGACCGGAAAGAGCAGACAATTGTGAGTAAAAATATACCAATTTCAAATCTCAGGAACAAATTCTAATATTTTTTAAAGAATTTAAAACAGAAGTCACTTTCGGCTAAAAAAAAACAAACTTTCATTTTTAAATCCTCGCTTTAGGAAAAGTACCGATAATTTTGACTAATAATTTACATTTTTAGAAAGCTCAAAGATCAGGCTTTCTTACAAGCCCAATCTGGTCAAGAAATAAGAAAAGTAGCTGCACGATATGTATTTTAAGGAAGTAATGATATCAAAATGAAATTTTAGTATTTTGTTCAGATGGTCTGTGGGACCTATGGGAATATAAATGAATAATATCACCCAATTAGTTTTGGATTGAACTCGGGTTGAAAAAATGAAATACATTGAACCCTAAGGGATCTAATTTTTCAAAATTTTTTAAGCGAATTTAAAATTCACAAATTGCTTTGAACGTTTTAGGAAATATTCAAATTATCCCATAAAATATATAAAAAAAATTTAAACAAAATATATTCAGTAGTTTTTTAAATAAAAATTAAAATAATAATTACACCCTTTATATGGAGAGATCACATGACCATTATATGAAGAGATAATGTGGCCCACTTCAAAATAAAAAAATCTGATGTGGGCAGCACATGACTTTCCTTATATAATGCAATGAATTTACTACTAAAATATGTTAAAAAATGTTTAAAAAAATGTTATTCTTATAGTAGATACTTATATTCTTTCCAAGATATTGAATTTTTTTCAATTAGTCGTCATTTTCATTGATTTAGCGTCATTTTTATCAATTTGGCGAGATTTTTATTAATTTGGCAACAATTAAAAATGTTGCCAAGTTGGCCAAATTCTGCCAAATTTGTCGCCAAAATCTCGCCAAGCGTTATGGACGGAGAAATAAGTTATTCTTACAGCAGATAAATGACTATTGGCGTTCAAATACAAAAGTATTACTCAAAGTATCTTTTTCATGAATGGAATGAGCTAGATCAATGAGAATGATGTCACCAAATTTATCGCATGGTATTACATATGAGAAGTGAACATGTTTCTCAATAGGAAATATTTTTTTTTTATTTTATATAACTTTTTGATCATTTTTTTGAAAAATGTGCAATATATCGAGAACGGTTCATGTTAGCATTCTAAAATTTATGTCAATCGTTTTCTAATGAAAAATTACATAAGAAATGTCTATTTGCGTAACTTTATTCGCGATTTTGATTTTTTGGCGATTTTTTCAAAATTTCACTCGAAAATTTAGGGTGGTTCTGAACATTTGATTTCGTATAAAAACAATAGGCTTCCAGTGTTTACGGATTGTGATTTTTGTACCAAATTTCGTTCGAATTGGTCCATTCGTTCGTCAGTTATCGTCTCCGTCTCCACAGACTCACTGACACACACACACATATTTTCACACACACAGACATCACTTCAAAAATGTTTGATTCATGATCGGGGATGCTTGAAACTTTCTCTCCCGTCGAAAACTCTATTTCGAATTTTTGACCCCGTCACAATACTTTCCTTATACATTATGTATATAAGGAAAGTAATATGGCATCCATCTCGTGTCAAAATCGTGATTTTAAGTTCTTTTTAATTCATATGTAGATGTAGTGTTGTATCCATTCTAAAATTTCTTTATTTTTGCTTAAATTCTGTGCATCTACATACTGAAACAATGCAATTACAATATATTTGAGTTTAAATGATCATCAAGCTTTGATTATTTCTACAACGAAGCCTAATTTTCACTTATGGAGAATGTAAATACCAAAAGATGTAGAATGAGTTGTATAAGAATTGCTGCATTTCTTTAACGCAAAATTATTTAGCTCATGGAGTTTGCACTGATGTGAATGAATATTGATTGATTTTACACAGAGAACCAGACAATTTTTTCGATGAAGTTTTAAGCATAGAGTTAAATTACTTGTACTTCCATGGTTTTAAGTTTTTAAATAAAATAAATTATTATAGTATTGGGATGAATGAAAGGAATGGAAAAATGTTTATGAATGAAATGCTGCTTTTATATAGAGGTGATTTATATTTCAATGACATAATAATTTGAATAAAGTTCATTTGTTTTCGATGAAGTTTTCAAATATTATAAATTATTGTAGTATTATGATAATTTTAAAAATATTACCGAGGAATGTATCGCATTTTAGAGATGTTTATATAAAATTGCATTGAAGTTGAAAAATGTTTCATAATCAATGCTTTATGCATGATTGATCTTTCTTGTTATTTTCTTTGTCTTGTCTAGTTAAATAATGTTAACATTTCTTTTCAGGATGCTGTCATACCAATCCATTGATGGTTCCTGGTGGAAGAGTATTTGTGTGGCCTGTAATACAAAGAGTACAAAGGTACTTTTTATCAAATTCTGAAGGAATTATAAAATGTGACTTTGTTATTCAAACTGCTTAATATTTCAATTAAAAATAAATTTATATATTTTTACTTTCTTTTTCTGATTTTGTAGTATAGCATAGTAGTTCAAACAGAGAACTGTGAATGAATATAAAATTTTGGTCAAAGTTAAATAATTGTCAGTAGATCAATCTAATTAGGATCAATTGTGTTTTAAATTTGAAAACACGAATCTGATATGATTTCATGGCATATGACGCTTTTTACATCAATGTGGGCTCCAGAGACTTTTTGCATTGCTAAAATAGGCTGCAGAGACTTTACATTACTAAAATTAATTTTGTTGACCTTTGAACTGTTATAGTGGACCATGTCCAATAATGATTGAGAACTGCATTTGCATGAAATATTAGGGACTGGACTGGTTTTGCATTCCTCTTTCAAATTCTGTATGAATTGAAATATTTTTTTTAAGTTTTCATTTGATTGCATGAACTATTTATTTTTAATAAATGTTTTTTAATTTTCTAGATTGTTAACATTAATTAGGCTTAGCTGTAGACTTTACATCAATTGTCGAAATTTACTGAGAACTGTATTTACATGAAATACTTTTACTAATGAACTGGATTGGTTTTGCATTCCTCCTTCAAACTCTGTATTAATTGCAATTAAACCAAGGCTGTAATTGATACAATTCAGTTAAAAATGCAATTTTATTCTTTCATTCAGAAAATATTTAATAAAAATTGTCTGCTGTATAAACACATTGGGTTTTTATTCCATTGCTAAGCAACATGATATATTTTTCTCATGGATTTAAAAAAAAACTGGATGGATTACGCCCCATTCAGGTTCTGTAAAAAATTGCAGAAGCATTTAAAATAACTCTGAAGTGGACGTTATCAGCACCTTGTCTATGGAAGAGTCCCTGTAGATAGGTATTTATTTAATAAATGTATCAACTCAAATATCAAATTAGAGAAGCAGGTTGATTACTTTATTTTCTTTCAAAATGTTTAAAAAAATATCAATATACACTGACTTCCATAAGTTACGCACACAATGCAAATTTTCATTTTTCGAAAGCGTATTTGAATTTGAGAAGCTGAAAGTCGCTGCGGATTAGATAGCAATATGCAAATATCGTATGTTACAGCCAATCATGATTGACTGTCTGGATATATGCTAATTAGGCAGTCGTTGAAGACGCCAGCATTCTGAAGGGTTTGAGGAGGTGCATTTAAATGCTGATATGAAGTGTTTATAACTTTTGTATGATTTTGATGATATTCGTGTTTCTATGGCTGAAAGAAGACAAATGACAGATAGTGAGTTCTGGCATGCTGCCTGACACATTGAAGCAGGAGAGTCAATCAAAGATGTCTCTATTTTCTTTGGCATTCATCATTCGGTAATTTCTCGATTATGGAAGCAATTCCAAACCAGTCAGACAGTTGTCCGGAAACCTGTGTCCGGTTGTCCAAGGATTACCACTACTACCCCCTCTGATGATTGGTATATTGTTATAGTAGTCGGAAGCGGAATTAACACGTGACTTCCACAGCTGTTACATCCATGGTTGCAGCAGTACTTGGTAAGACAGTATCTGCCAGTACTTGGCACCTATAGCTTCACATGAAGACACTGTATGCCTGAGTACCACATTTTTGTGTTCCACTAACTGTCCAAGCCAGAGGGGCAGATTTAAAGTGGTGTCATCAACATGTCAATTGGTCTGTCTCAGATTGGTGCAATGTCGTATTTACGAAAGAGTCCAGATTTGCCCTGGAATCAGGTGATAATTGTGTAATGGTCTGGAGAGAACGAGGCACACGCAGTCAGACCAAGAACATTATTGAACATCACGCATTCAGAGGTGGCAGCGCCATGGTGTGGGCTGGAATTTCAATGGGATTTTACACAGAGCTGCACATCTTTAAAGGCAGTTCTGTGATGGCTGCACGGTATCGGGATGAAGTCTCAGACCCCATTGCGAGACTCTATACTGCAGCAGTTGGTCCTAATTTCCTCATTATGGACGATAATGCCCATCCCCATCGAGCTAACATCATTGACGAATACCTGGAAAGTGAGGGCATTTCTCGTATTTAGTGGCCAGCGTATTCCCCCGACCTTAATCCCATTGAAAACCTTTGGGATGCCATCGGATGTGCTGTCTCTGCACATTTACTTCCTCCATCCAGTCTCAGAGAGTTAGAAGCTGCCCTATTGGAGGAATGGCCATTGCTTGCATCTGCAATGGTTGATTACCTCATTGAAAGCATGGAAAATCATTATAAAGTTTGTGTGAAGGTCTGGGGTGGTCACATACCATATTTATTAATGAAAGTTTTGTATGGTTTGTTTGCCTTTAAACATAATTTTGTTAATGACCCAAATGTGACGTCATCATATAACTTACGAAAAGTAAATATTTTTTTCATCTTTGTACATTATTCTTGTTTTCTTTAATGCATATACACATTTGCTACCTTTATCAGAGTTCGTGCGTACTCTGGAAATCGGGAAAACTGCGCATTTACAGGGAATTTGAAAGTGGACTAAAATTTCAGGGAAAATCGATTTTGGGTTCAAAATTCTGGAAGAATCAGGGAATTTTCAACTTGCCGACCTCATCACAGAGATACCGATTACTACGGAGAATCCGTGGTTTCTATGGGAAACATCATACTACAAATTACGGAATTTGCATAATTTCCTATACAAAATTGTTATCTGTGAAGGCCAATGTAAATTTACTGCCGTATGTACGGTCATGCCAATCAGATCAACGTAACAACGAGAATTTATGAGCACATGGGCGTTAAGGCCAATCAAATTAACGTGACCACAGGGATGTACGGCCGCATGCACATTAATGCCAATCAAATTAACAGGGATTTATGGCCTTGTACACGGTAATGCGAATCAAATCACCGTAACAATGGGGATTTACCGCAGCATGGAATGTAAAAGATCGCTTTTTTTTTTTTTCAGAAGTAATAAATGTACTTCTTAAAAAGTTGTTAAATTTGACATAAATCTCTGAACGATTAATTTTATAATTATTTTAGATTAAACAATTTAATTGCTCAATTCAGTTTATGTTCTCATGAATCGCCGAGAGTCGATTAATATTTATTATTTAAGTTGCAATTTCGTGGGTTTGATTAAATTTCCATGTAATTTTTAAACATTCTTTTCTACCCATCTTATTTTTGCTAAAATCTCAAATTAATTAAACAGTACTTTCACACTCTAAAATTGCTCTCTGTATATGCCACTATGTTTTTTTTTACACACTATGTAAAAATATTTTTCTTATGCAGCAGGCAGTTATAATAGTAGGTTATCATATTTTGAAAAAAAAACAAAAAAAAAACATACATTTTTTGTGATATGTAAAAAAAAAAATCTCTCTTTTTCCCTAAATGATATTGAACAGGCCATATGCTGATTTGTACAGCACTGTAAAAATGCTCACAGCGCTATCTACTAGATTTTTTATTCTCTAATATTGGCAGGTATGCTATTGATAATCATGTACAAACATGCAATTAAAGGTCTTGAACGAAGAAACTTTGTCACCAAACAGGAAATAACACTCATCTACCTACAGGATAAAAGAAGAACTGCTTTCTAACAAACCAAAATAAATGAAACAACAAACATTAGTTCAAATGTTTAATCAAAATGTTAAATTGTAAACATTCTTTTTATTTTTTATTTCCTGTATATGGATATTTCTTCAAATTTCTTTTGTTCAATTTTTTTTTTTTTTTTTTGTGTTAAATAGTATTTTGTAATGGGTTAATTTGACTTTTTATCATTATTTTTACTAAAAATAAGGTTTTAGTCTATTTAGTTGGTATTAAATTTGAATTTTATCCAAACTCTATAAACTGGAAAATTTTAAAATCCGAAATTGGCAAAATCCAGATTTTTGAGGTTGTACTGTATATGCTGATGAAATTGTAAACAGATATAGAAAATTTTGAATGTTTTGTTTTCTCACTGTCATGTATTCATGGTAAATATCAGTTAAATCTAAAAAAAAATTTAACTTGACATTAAAATAGTATTGCACTGTACCTGGAATTTTGATGAAAACTCAGGGAATTTCACTTTAAAAAATGGGCATGAACCCTGCTTCATACACAATTTTGAGTTAATCAAAGCTTTACTTTTCTGTTTTTGTTGATTTTACCATCCGTGCTTAACTTTTAGAAGCCAGTGTAGTTCGAAAGTGCAGAAAGTTCAATGCATTTGAATAGCTATATTTTACAGAGAACTAACTATTCACCCTTGGTCCAATTAGCATTGTTTGTTAGTACGGTCATCATATTTTAATGTTATATCAATCTAGTTTTCTTCAAATAAATGTGCAAAAAATATTGTTTGTTTGAATAATGCTATCTCTATGGAAGGTTCGTGTTTTATTAATATCTTAACAACCCCTGATCCCAGAAACTCAAAACATAGACTAAATTTTAAGTGGGGCTATTTTCAAGGGTATCTACAAAATTTCATAAAATTTGGTGCAGCTAACCTCCTATGATGATAAGACAAGTGCCCAAACAGATTTTTAATTTTATGTATAGATTGTAGATGCTATCAATATTGATAATTACCTGGTTAGATTTTCACAAAATATAAGTTAATTGGATATTTTTAAATAGTTTTACTTGTTGACATATAGAAAAGTGCCAAATGTATAGTTCAATGTTAAAAACATTGTACCGTAGATCTTGCATATAATTTCTTTTGATTTGAAAGAAGTAAATTTATTGCATTATGTAGGGAAAGTCATGTGCTGCTCATATCATATTTTTTGTTTTATACATGGATACTGAAGGAACGATAAATCTCAGAGAATTTATCTAGTTATTTCATTACTTTTTTAATATTTTTCTTAAAAGATTTTATTTCAGCATGATAAACAAGTTAATTTTTTATAAAAAGTTACTACTCTGCAAATAACGAACAAAAGGTCATTGTCTAAAGTTTTAAATTAAACATATCTGTACATGAGTTTTATATACATTCATTTACATTAGAAGATATAAGAATCAACTATTAAGAAATATTTTCTCTTTTGAAAGTTGAATTTAATTTGCACACATGATTGCTTTCATTTGTGGTATGATTACATAGTTTTGCTATAATTTTTATTTTTATTAAACTAGTAAAAAGTTAATTTTATCATATATTAATTTTAAATTTGTTTCAGAATTACTCTCAACACCATGACACTTACAATAGAAAGCCCAAAAGTTTACACACAACAAGGAGTTCCGATTTCAGTCACTGGAATCGCACAGGTAATTTTTTTTTAAATTTTAGGTTAAATGTATGCATTACCACAGCATAAAATGCTATGCAAATAAGTTGTAATAACTAGATTTACATTTTAGAAATCTTTGGATTTCCTTTTCAGTGTGAACGAACAAGCTTGAACCTGAATGCCAAATGAGAGCTTGAAAAAAAAAATGAGTCGAAAAAAAAAAAATCAAACTAGTGATTGGCCACTGAAGATTTCTTAATTTTTTTATTTTTGACCTTTTTTCTGAGTGGTACATTTAGTTTGATGAGTATACAATATTCCACATTGAAAAGAAATTTATTAAATGCTCAATTATGGAGCTTTTTAATAGGATACTTTAGAAAAAATTATTTTATTCATAGGAGAGAATGACTCCTTTGAGGTCAAACTTTTTGAGAATTATAGCAATTTTATGTGAGTAATTTTTATTATAGAATAAAGAGCTTCTTTTCTCGGCGATGGCTTAGAAAATTTGGAGAAAGCTGGGTCAACAATTTTAAGCGAGACTCCAAGATCTAAGGCAACAAATTATAAATTATCAGGCCCAGACTTTAATAAATGATGAATAGAGCATAATTTATTGGCACAGTAGACACAAACATTGAGTGTGGTAAGGATTTGATTAGAGATACAAGAATTATGAGGAGTAAACAAAAGTATCTTTATTTTTGTGAATAAAATATAAACTAATTTTAATAATTGTTTAAAATGCCACTTTTTTAATTTGCACTTCTCAAAATTTAACTTGCACTCCTTTACTCAAATAAAATTTAAATACATGCATAACAGGTATCAGTTACAAGTAGTTAATAAAGTTTATAAACGATTGTGAAATGCATATTCGTCCTTTTCTGTACATCGATCTTCTGGGTTGACCATCAGTGAGGAGCAGTTAGGATCTGAAAAGAGCTCTTTTGAAGTTGATGTCTCTGACTCCCAGAATATTTACAATTTTATGAGCTGTTGTTCACAGGTGGTCTCCTGCTGCAGTTAAGTCGGTATGTTCACATCGATAATAAATGAATATTATATATATATATATATATATATATATATATATATATATATATAAAGTAATAATAAATATAAAAGAAGAATAGCAAAGGAAAAAAAATTGGTGGTGGGGTGATTGTGACCCCCACATCCCGGTTAAGCCAGCTTTATGTCATGACAACACTCCCGGACGCAGATACACAGCTAAAAACAAAGTACTCAATACTTAAAACACAATTGAAATTAAATTAAATGGAAATAAAATGAATAATTAAACTATTACTTTAAATATCCAAAAATATCAAATCCCATCACAACCATACAATGCATCCAAATAACATAATATCAAACGCCAAACTAAAATCATTACAAACCAACCCTGTACACATTCCATTACCCAAGTACAAATATCACCAGAGCACCCATTACAAATTTAATGTTTAAAACACCAAACCACCTCATTCTAAATAAATCCATAACACCTCTGTACTTCTGTCTGTTCAAAGGTCCTATGTTCTTCTATTCAAATACAAATTAAAACTCTCCATTACGGTTATATTGTAAAATTTGCGTATGACGTCACTTAGAAAACGCCTTGGGAATCTCTTTGCAATTGCGCCATTCAGGAAACGATGATCGCAATCATATCGATCTATTTTACAACTATTTAATCTTTTGTTACGTATCAAATAGTCTAATACAATATTGCGGAATATGTTACGATGTAAACATGTATTCCAAAGTATTATGCAATTTATTTTAAACATGAAGTCATTATGTTTATCAAAGTCGAAAGCCCACTGAACTATTTGATTTCTTGTATATAGTCAAATGAAGGAAATTTATACTTTGATCTTGATTATGTTCTATTTCTGTCAAAGATAAGTTGTCAGTATAAAAGGTGAAATCTGATATATATCGACTATCTGTACATGCGCACAGAAATATCATCCACGAAACGAATATACAGTCAAACCTGTCTATAACGATACTCTAGGGACCGAGAAAAAATATCGTTATAGACAGGGCTGAACTTGCTACACTCTAAAATGGAAGTTATTTAACATGGGTGTGACATTATTATAATAATATATGTTGAACTTGCATTACTGAATAATACTACAGTATTATGTTGAACTTACATTTTTAATTAATGTATTACAAATTAGGAAAAAAATATGAAATATATGTAGTATCTTATGAACCTAAATCATAAGATTCAAATTGCAGTTCAAAAATGTAACACGGCGTATATTTTAACTACATTTCTATTATGAAATTTAAAAATGGATAATTATAATGATAAACATGAAATTGGAGTTATATTTTTAATTTAAAAACCAAGAATACGTCATAACAGAAATGAAATACGTACCGTACAGAATTCGAATCCTTAAATAGGACGAAGAAAATTTAACATGCGAAGTAATCCAATATTTTCGTTTGCTTGGATTTTGCAGAGAATGTAGCCGTCATACACATATTTTTTAAACCTTCTAGCGAATTCAGATATACATCTGGAACATTTGGTAAAGTAGGAATAAAATTCTGTAATGTTTCGATCATTTTAACAGCATCTTCAGCTCTTGTGTTGGGTGGTGATTCCGTTCCACACTCCTCATCTTCCACTTCGCTAACATCATCATTTTCTTTCAGTTCTGCAATTATGTCCTCATCGGTGCTCCCACTGAACACTAATAAACCTTCATCCAAATTCAAATAGTCTTCTGGATTTATTGAAGAGTGCATATTCATGGAAACTTTGAATGCATTCAAAGAATTACTTAGATGCAGCACACAATTTTCTTCTTCAGAAAGATTTTGTTGAGAATTCCCATCGCTGTTAGACTCTTCTTCATCACTGCTCGAGATGAAATTAAAACCTGCCTTCCGCCAACAATTTCGTATGGTAGATGACTGCACAGAACTCCAACTTCCAGAGATCATGTCACATGCTTGTTTAAGATTTATGTCAAAGGGTTTGTCAATCTTGTTTTCCAATTTAAAAATGACGTTTTCAAATTTCAATCATACTTTTTCTGTAGTATCCTTTCACACATTTAATGATACCTAAATCCAGCGGCTGCAGAACTGATGTGCAATTGGGTGGGAAGTAATAGTTTAACATTTTTCATTTTTGGCGGATTATTGTGGGGAGTACAGTTATCTACAATTAAAGCAATTTGTTTCTTTTTCTTTTGCATAGCATTGTCAATATCTAGTAGCCATTGATTGAATATTTTTTCCGTCATCCACACTCTTTTGTTTGCCATATAATCAACTCGTAAGCTTTTTGCATTTTTAAAGCATCTTGGTTTCATAGATTTTCCTATCACTAGGGGCTTCAACTTATCCGTTCCGATACCATTTGTACACAACAACACCGTCAGTCTCTCTTTCGATTTCTTCCCGCCTTTGCAATTTTCTCCCTTATATGCCAACGTCTTCTCTGGCATGAGTTGAAAAAACAATCCTGTTTCGTCTGCATTGTAAACGTTGTCAGCAGAATACTTTTCTCAATTCACGCTGCTTCCATGATTCGACGTCATCTATGGGCACAGACTTCTCTTTGCCATTAATTACTTGAAACGATATTCCGTGACGGTCACGAAACGAAGCGAGCCATCCATTGCTTGCTTTAAAATTCTCGTTTCCTAGCATGGTTGCAAATTTTTTTGCTTTTTCACATATCAGTGGTCCATTTATTGGGATATTTTGTGCTCGCATTTCCTGGAACCACCTAATGGTTGCTGTGTCAACATTTTCATTCAAAGCACCTTTCATACGTTTACGCTTCAAATCTATCTTTCCATTTTTTTCAGCCTCCTCAATATCCTTCCGTTTTCTTAAAAACGTCGCAATTGTTGACTGAGGGATGCCATATTTTTTTGTTTTAACCCACTGTCGATATCTCTGATTACTTTTAATTTCTCCTGAAAAGAAATTGTTTTTTTTGGGGCCATTTTCGACACTACACACTACCGTACTAACACTGCGTACATACAAGATCTTTTAACACGAAAAGTCACACATGTCCTATCGCTGTGAAAGAATTTAACGAGCAAACAAGTTTGGATGGATCGATTTTATGCAGGTGATACTGTATGTACAGAAAAGATGGGCATAAATCACGTGACAAACAGGTGGCTAAGTTGGAACAATAACCATTCACTAAAAGCAAACTGATCACAATTTCTTAGAAGGTGTTCCCTAGCACATTGTGCACACACTCCCCCTTCCACCCATTGTGTCAATCTCCAAGGGAAAGTAATGGGAATCACTTTTGTTGTTCGAAAAGTCAGTACATAGAACATTATTCCCCTTTAGGATGAACTGCCTTTGTGTCAAGTCTGCCATTGTAAAAGTCTTATTCCAAAGTCCAAAAAGTCTTGGACACAACACAGGGAAAAAAGTTTGAAATATGCAAAATTATCGTTATATACAGGTTTACTCAAAAACAAATTATTGTTATAGACAAGTTCGATATACACTAAAACTATAGGAAATCCGCCGGGACCGTGGAAAATATCGTTATAAACAGGTTTATTGTTATAAACAATATCGTTATAGACAGGTTTCACTGTATATTATTTCATTCAATATGTTTGTTCCCTCCTTGTACTTATTTAAATAGATATCAAAGATAAGAATAAATTTACATAGAACTCAAGTGTATAGACTACAGAAGCACCCTTCTACGGATACTATTCTGGAAATCAAAAATTTTTTTAATCATGGTATTGAAGCCATGCAGATTACATTATTGGATATTGTTGTAAACCATTATATCAATCAACAGAATTCTTTATATCCTTATAGATTAAACTCAGTTAGATTTAATATTAATTACAATAGTGAACATATTAAAAAATATGATTCTGAGATAGTTTTGAAATTTATATTATAACCTACGAAAAAATAATGTAAATAGAAATTATGCACGTAAATCTCGTGAAGGAAGGAAAAAGAAATTGAAACTGGATGAGACTATTAACAACATTATGGATTTTGCAAAGGAACAGGAAAAAAATCAATATATACCTAATAAGTGGATAAAGAACATAGTTTTTGGAATAAGATGCTGTTTTTTGAAGTAGGTTTGGTTGCATTGTAGTTGTGATGAGTTCAGATGTGCTTTTAAACATGCGACTGTGATGGTTGACGTCTTTCTCGATTATATAAAGTTAAGGGCCAAAATATTAAAAATTACTCTTGTTGATTCTTCACCTGTACATATCACAGGTAAATATATGATTGTAAATTATAAAAATAAGAATTTTGACAACGTTAATATATTGGATATCTTAAGAAAACATCAAATCAAATTTCGAATTTGTAACATTAAAGTAAAAATGGCATATAAATATGCACTACCACTTGGACATAGATTATTCAATTATAATAAGGTTTGTCGTAATGTACAGAAAATAGATCAAAATTGCCCTTGTCAGGAATATTCTACATTTAAGAACATCAAACTTGGACATGTAGTTTCGGGCGATCTTAATATTCTCGAAGGTTCTGATTTGAAAAAAACCCTTTGAATTGGGAACGAAATATAGAAAAGAAGAATATCGTTATATTGGAATGTCTATAGAAAATAATATAGATGATTTTGTATACAAATGCACAGTGAAATACAGTTTACCAACTAGTGCTTTTGAAGAGTGGAAATCTGAAGTAAAAAAGAGTTTTAAGATGAAATACATTAATTTCAATAAAAATGATGGAACGGGTAATTTTGAAAAAGTAACTTTGGAGAAATTACAAAGAGATTTTGTTATTTCATATGTTGATAAAGTTACCTCTAACTATGCTTTTACTTGTCAATATCTTTATAATAAAATGCTTGTTGCCTGCTATCAAGATCAAGAAGTGTGCATACATCTACACCAATCTAGATGTGAAATCGAAAATCATATTAAGGCAAAATATAAAGTTTTGATTTATATTTCGAATTCCATTAGATTCCCATACATCACACTCATAACTAAATTTTATAAAAATCCTGTTAAATTTCGAGCAGGAACAAATGGTTATAAAACATATTTGACTATTGCCAATGAAAATTTGTTAAAACTTTTGAAAGATATGATTTTAAAAAATTAAATATAACGGAGTGTATTTTATTCTTAATAGTAATGAAGTTTTGAAAAAACTTAAAAATATTTCAGAGGATTTACACTTCAGCAGTTAAGATTTCAATGACCTTTTTTGCAATATAAATATTAAGGATTTATTTACAATTCTGATGGAATTATACAACAAATATGAAATGCAAAAAAGAATAAAAAGACATGTTTTCAAGTGTCTTGTTGAAATGGTGCTGTTTGAAACAGTTTTGTATGATGGTACTAATTTTTACAAACAGCATTATGACATACCAATGGGAGGTGGATGCTCCTCTAGTCTCGCTGATATTTATTTAAATAAATATGAGGAGGGCACAAATATATTGAACGAAATAATATTATCGTGAAATAATCATTACGTGGATGATATTTTGTGCACATGTACAGATAGTCGATATATATATGGAATTTCACCTTTTATCCTGACAACTTATCTTTGACAAAAACAGAACATAATCAAGATAAAGTATAAATTTCCTTGATTTGACTATATACAAGAAATCAAATGGTTTAGTGCGCTCTTTCGACTTTATGGTAAAAGTAATGAATTCACGTTTAAAATAAATTACATAATACTTTGGAAAACATGTTTATATCATAACGTATTCCGCAATATTGTATTAAACTATTTGATACGTAGCAAAAGAATTAAATAGTTGTAAAATAGGTCAATATAAATGCAATCGTTTCTTGAATGAGGCGATTGCAAAGGGATTCTCAAGGCATTTTCTAAGCGACATCATACGCAAGTTTTACAATATAACCATAACAGAGAGTTTTAATTTGTATTTGAATAGAAGTACATAGGACGTTTGAACAGACGGAAGTACAGAGGTGTTATGGATTTATTTAGAATGAGGTGCTTTGGTGTTTTAAACGTTAAATTTCTAATGGATGCTGTGGTGATATTTGTACTTCGGTTATGGAATGTGTACAGGGTTGGTTTGTAATGTTTTTTAGTTTGGTGTTTCATATTATTTATTTGGATGCATTTTATGGTTCTGGTGGGATTTTTGATATTTTTGGATATTTAATTTGAAGTAATAGTTTAATTATTCATTTTATTTCAATTTAATTTCATTTCTTGTGTGTTTTAAGTATTGAGTACTTTGTTTTTAGCAGTGTAATGGCTTCCGGGAGTGTCGTCATGATATAAAGCTGGCTTAACTGGGATGTGGGGATCACAATCTGCCCTTCCCCCGGTCTTTTTTGATACTTTGCTATTCTTCTTTTGTATTTATTATTACTTTTTGTATTGATATACTTGGTTGAGCTGCTTGGTGCTGAAGGGTATGTTTTCTGTACTTTGATGGGGGAGGTATTTTGATAAGGTTATATATATATATATATATATATATATATATATATATATATATAAAATAAAAATTGAAAGATTTTAATCGAAAACTATGCATAAACTACTGTATGTACAAAAAAACCCATCTCTAGTTTATCTGATACAAATAAGTAACTATAGACCAAGACTAAGGATAAAAATAGAAGGTAACTTATCACTACAATGGAAAGGGGGATGAGAAGAATATTAGTATACAAAAATCACAATTAAAAAGTATATAAATAAAAAAATGAAAAAGAAAACACTGCAAAAATGATAAAAGGCAATAATAATTAGCAAGATAAAAGATTAAGACATTGAGAACAATCAATTGAAACTACACAAAAAATGGCGGTTAGTTCGAAATTGCATTCTCATTAGGACAGCCATACAATTCGAATTAAAACCGATAGAATAGCCAGTTTCTGACAATGGCGATAGTATTTAACTATAGACACCATTGGAACTATCTACTGGCTAGTGGAAGGAGAAAAAATATAAACCAATTATTATAAATCAGAAATATAAAAAACAGAAATATTAACTCACAGGCACTGCTACCACGTGTAGGTTGAATATGCGACTGAGAATTTCACCTCACTTCGTCAATGCGAGTGGACACCGGAATGAATTCATTAGAACGAAACATAATTTGTATGGAGACTTTCAAAAATAGTAATCAGTATAGGACTCAGGACAAGTGGAAATTAGTCTTTCGAAAATAGTAAACAATATTAGACTCAGCCCAAGTGGTAAGTTAAGTGATAAGAATGGGTGAAATTCACAAAAATGAGTTATCCAATCAAGGATAAATAATGCATGAGTAAAATTATTATGTGGTATATTTGAAATTATTAATAATATTATTTACAAATACTTCCGGATATTGGTAATTTTGACAAATGCATTTAAGATTATTGATGTGGAGAAAGTGAAACCAAGGATCAGAAAGTCGATGTATTCGAAATAGCTAGTTTAAAATGACGTTTCTAAACAATTGAATAGAATTACAAGATTGATATGATAGCGAATTTGTAAGAATCTTTTTTATCGTATAGATTGGTGATTACATGATTATTGGGGGTATCTAAATTTAGGTCTAAAAAATTTAGTTTGACTAATGCTAGGCTCATTAGGAATTAATTCTAGGTTAGATGGGTAAAAATCAATATTAATTGGATAGGAATAATCATTGATAATACATATTAAGTCGTCAACATATCTATATATAATATATGAATTAGAGTTAAAATGACATTCATAATAATAAAGATATAAGTTAGCAAGAATACTACTACTACAGCCACCTTATATATAAAAAATATTGAAATTGTAAATCCAATGGTAGACTGGAAGTAGTAATTCATAATACTTACACTATCTTAAAATTTGCTTATAAAATACAATGAAATAAAATGAAATTCAACCATAATGAGGAAATTATAATACATATTACAGTTCAGAAAGCTAAAGATAATCAACAAATGTCAATGGTAAGGAATCGAAAATAGGAATACAAAAAAATATCAAGCATTAAAGCTTGCACATGGAAGAGCTCTAGACTTAAGAATAGTTCATTTCAAAAAAATTCTTTTTCAAGTCCAAATATTTAAATGAAATGAACATGAAAATGCTTGTTTCTGAAACACAAGATAGATTTTATCTATAAACATGTGTTATTTGGACGACAAACATAAAGATTGAAAAAATAGATGGGAAACATAAATACCTTAAAATACACCTCAAATGTACAACCATGACAAGCAAAAAATGATTAGACCAATGTTTCCATTCGCAAAGGGTAAAGAAGTGATCTGTTGTTGCCAAAGTGAGTAATAAAAACCGTACTGTGTGTATATATATATATATATATATATATATATATATTCAATTTTTGGTTCCCAAGGTTGGACTGAATTTTGCCATACCTAGAAAATCTGCCATCTGAAGCTTGTGCTTGTTCCGCTTCTAAGGAAATGTGACACTACAGTTTAGTATAGAAACATAGGCAGTCTGGCATAGAACTCGATGCTTGGTTCAGGTGTTATGTCATCAGCGCTGCACTCAAAAATTTAGAATCGCATGCTTTGATTTTGAGAACTAGAATTATAAAAATTATGTTGTTTGCGGAAATTTATGCCATAATATAATTTGGTCTAATGATGCTGAGATTGTTCAAATTGCTATTTAAATTGCCTGTTGTATGGTTGGTTTAATGTAGCTGTTACATCATGTTATGCACAGAGTCTCTGCAAGTGAGAGGTTTCCATTTAAATTGTGTCTTTCAAAGGATGAGGTTAATTTCTGATTTTTTCTGATGAGAAGGGGGATGTACTCATGGCAGTGGGTGAGCAACGGCAAACTCTCTGGGTATAATATACCTGCATAGCAGGCACGCGGAAGGAGCTTACCAAGCGTGTGCCAGAGTGGGTAGGGTGAAGCTCTCTACTTGTGAAATGAGTTCCGGTGGTCGGTGATCATATGCAAACAGGAGGCTGAGTCCCTCTAGTTAATAAAAGATTAACCATGTATAAATAAAATATATAAATATATCTGTATTTGTCGATAAAAATATCTGCTAGTAAAATACCATAAAACAAAAGTATAAGGATGTTAAACAGTTTCAGATGTAAAAGGAGCATTCTTTGTAATAAGAGAAATAGGACGGTCACTTCATGAAAGCAGAAAAATGTCTGTAAACACATATTTTAATTAAAATAATTTTGATATTATGTATTGCTGTATATAAGAACATTTTTTATATTACCTGCATAACATTTTTTTGTAATTAAAATATGTGTTCCCAGCTGATAATTAAACAATGCTTTACAGTATTTGGAATATGTAATGCTCAAATAATTCGTTCTTCAAAAAACTTTATCTTTTATTGTCATCCTTTGAATGTTTAGAACAAATTTTGTTTTTGTAGTTTTGTACACAAATATGTTTTACTTTTTGTGGAATTCTGCCAATGAATATATAATACATAAAGTCAAAATTGAGTACATGCTTTTAGCTTAAATATATTCTGAATCATGTGATGGATTTGAATGAATTTTCTCTTTGGCAATGAGGCCAAGGCCAAAAAATATTTTGAAGCTAGTTTTATTACCTTATAATAAATAAAGTGCATATTAATGCAAATGAAATAGCTGTTTTTGTTTGTCTGTTATTATTACTTATAATTCGAGGTGAGCTCAATAAATTTGCATACTTTTCCACTGGTTTATCAAGTTGTAAACACAACCTCTGTGGTTAAATTAATATAAGTTTTATCTATAATATAATTCTATTAATATATTCTATTAATATAAATTAATATAAGTTTTATCTTCTTACACTTATCTGTAGAATAAGAAAAATTAGAATACAGGCTGTTCACACATTTTTTAGACGATGTATATTGTATTCACAAAACTAAATTACATAAAATTCTTGTGTTTTAAATGTTCTATTTGACATCCCTTATTCTGAACTATCTTTCGACACCGCAATTTCCAGGATAATAATGCCTTTTGAAGTGTCAGAAGAGGTATTCTATCCCATTCCTCCTGAACAGCTTTCCAGAGTCCTGTAAGAGTTTTGGGACGACGTTTGGATAATGCAGATTTTAAAAGTCCGAAAGCACAAAAATCCATAGGTGATACATCGGGAGATTTAGTAGGGATATCAGTGAAGGGTATGGCCTTGATACCAGTTTTTTGTTCCATTTCTTTTAGGAAATTTACAGTGGATTTTGATGTGTGATTGCTAGCTTTGTCCTGATGGAGTCTCACAGATTGATGGCACTGTGGGTAAAGCGATGGTATTTCATTCAGAAAAATTGGCGATAAAATATGTTCCTGATAGTATTTGGAGTTAATCTTGACATTTTTTCCCACTCTCTTTATTTTTAACTTGCCATTATAAGAAGAACCAGCAACAATCATGAATCCCTTAGAAAAACTTTCTTTCGATTCTTTGAACCATGTACTTAAATTTTTTTCTCCCCTTTTATGATAATAAATGGCTCTTTTTTTGTTGCAATCATTTAAATACACCCATGATTCATCTATTGTGATAATTGTTTTCCATTTTTCTTTGGATAAGTGTTTCTCATATAGAATTCTGCAGCGTGTCCTGCGTTCAGCTATATGATTTGGAAGAAGACGATGCACATTGCGTTTTTTCGCTTTCTTAAGATTTAAATCAACGTTTATCATTTTGTTTACAGTGGACACCGAGCATTTTAATGATTTTGCAACTGTCCTTTGACTAAGGGGATTTTCTATTAACATTAAACAACGTACCTTTGCAATATTCGAAGATGTCCGTTTTTTCCTTGGATACTTGTTTGGAATTTTTGTCCCACTTGAGGCTCCAATTTGACGTTTTTTTCCTTTCCTGTTAACGATATTACCTATCGACGCTTTAGATATCACAAAACCATGACTCTCACATCGTTTTTGGATAACAGAGTATGCATATTTCTCTTCGGAAAGAGCATAAATGTAGCCTTCGAACCACTGTTTTGTTAAAAACGCCATTTTTGAATAAAAACAAAACTTTCAAGCCGCAGACGATAATTTTGACTTTTAAAAACATAGTACAATTGGAATTATTTCTTTTGCAGCAAACGATTTTTTATTACCGCTTACCAAAATCGTCTAAAAAATGTGCGAACAGCCTCTGTAGCACCTGTTGTCTGTAATGACCACTTTTAATTTGAAAGCAGTTCACCTAATTTCCATACTCTTTTGACAGGTTAATCTTAATCAAGAGTAGATTTTTAGATGAAATTTTTTATTTTGTAATTTGTTCATTTTATTTCAGTATTATCATAACATGCAACATCAATATTTCTGTTAGTAACTTATAAAAGTAGAGTATTTTTCAACCATAGAAAAGTTATGTTTGGTTACAATAGTGTTTATTTAGTTAAATGGATTAAAGGGTTTAAAACTTCACCTTTTCTATTCAATATATTATGTATGTTCTTAAATCTTAAATTTATCTTCAAGTAAGTAAAGTCACAATGGTATTATGTTGATATAATAGGTTAAAATTCAAGGGCAAAATGTTGAAATGCTGAGAGCTGCTTGTGAACAATTTCTTGGCAAGAAGGAAACAGATGTGATGCATATTGCTCGAGAAACTCTGGAAGGGCATCAGAGAGCCATCATGGGGACAATGTCAGTTGAGGTATTATTATTACTCATTTAATTTCTACTAGTGTAATGTTAAAAATAACATGTTTTTCCTTTGAAATGGTGTATATTCTCCACTATAACTGTGGTTTAGGCTGTTAAGAGATTGCAATAGATTTGGTGAAGTATAAGGAAGGGGATTGATCTAACAAAATGAATATTGTTACAAACTAGCCACCTTCGGCGACCAGCTTGTTCGCTACCCTTGAAAATTCTGACCGTGACAAACTCGTTAGTGCCATAACCCCATGGAGTTAACAAAGTTTGTTTTAGTTTAATGACGTTAAAACTAATAATGAAATTTTAAGATGAAAAATAATGTATCTCAAAAACAAAAACATTCATTATTTAAGTTTGTATATATTAAAAGCTTTTTTGTTTTTAATAAAAACACGAAACAAAATTATAAACACCCATAATACCAATAGTCCACTGTTAAAATAAACTCTAAACTGAATAGAATGTTTATAAATTAAACAAAAATCTAAATACAATTCTAGAATAGAAGTTGAAAACCTGTTAAATCAGAACAATGTATAGCCCCTTTTTAAATCAGAACAATTTTAAAACAATATAAATAAAATATACTATAAACGTGTAAATACACTTAATACGTAATGTTATAAAAAGAGAAAGAGAAGTTTGTGTTCTTAAAAGAACAATAATGAAGTAAAATAAATTCTTATCTTGATATGGATAAACCACTCCAAAGAAACTGCTAACACAACAAAGTGAAAGGTTTGGGTTGAGTTGTAAGAAAAAATGACGTTTTAAAAATTAATAAATGTATTTCAAGCAAATTGAAATTTAAAATGAAAAGTAATTTATTTTGAAAATAATAATTTATTCCAATAAAATGGATGAATAATTTATTCAAATAAGATGGATGGTTTCTTTTAGTTTAATGATGTACATTCGTTATTTGGCAGGCACAAATATCGAATGTTCCATTCGATTTCGCTAGATGTCAGAACCGTGACGTCATAACCTCGCCTACCTCCCCTCCACCATAGAAATACCGTGCGTCTGCGCACGCATGTGGGTGAAAAATCGATCCCTTCTTTCGTGGTTTGGCCGAGAAATTGAAAATCATTACTTCCTTAAAATCCGGATTATGCGGCTACTTTTTCTTATTTCTGGGGACCAGATTGGGCTTGTAAGAAAGCCTGATCTTTGAGCTTTCTAAAAATGTAAATTATTAGTCAAAATTGTCGGTACTTTTCCCGATGCGAGGATTTAAAAGTGAAAGTTCGTTTTTTTGAGCTGAAAGTGACTTTTGTTTTAAAATCTTTAAAAAATATTAGAATTTGTCTCTGAGATTTGAAATTGATATTCCGGGTCTCCGATTGCCAAATTTCGTAGCTCTGCGAAGTGTGGTCGCTTAGCCTATAGTGTATAAGACAGACAGACATTGTCTTTTATTATATAGATATAGTTAATTTTCTGGTAAAAAATCTTCCATTAAAGCCACACTTTAACAACATGGTTACCAGGTGGTTCAAGGTTTTTAATTTTATACTATTTTGTGAAAAGCAAAATTAGTATTTAAAAAAAAATTCAAAAGTCACAGAACATTTTTAATAAAATCACTCCTTTTACATGACAATTTATTTTGATGTTCTAGTTTTATAAAATATTTTAGATTGTAGATTAAATTTACATCAAGAGTCCATTTAAAAAAGAAATTATTTTTTTTCACACAATATTTTTTTTTTAATTTGATGAAGTGTTTAGTTTTGAAAATGTAAACTTTGTGAAAGTCCTATCTTTGACAATAAAAATTTTGAGTCTTTTTAATATAAAAAATGGTGGTAACAGTTTGAATCCAGATTTCAACTAAATAGATCATCTGGTTCTTGCTTGAACATATTCCTTCAAAATAAATTCCTTTGCTTTGTTTGTTAGTTTAAACTCAATACAAATTTTGTGTAGATTAAAAAAAAGACAGCTTTTGTAAAAATCAGTTTATCTTAACTAGTGATGGATATGATGTAATTGTATCAGTATTTTGACACCTGGTTCTATAATACATTCTGATCAATAAATAAAAAACTTTGAGCAAGGTATTCAAGCACAAATGAAATAAAAATGTTTCATACAGCAGTTTTAAAGATTCATCTTTTTACCCATTTTGTCTTTTTAACTTTGGGTTTGTTGATTTTCTATCACTGATGAAGGGGATCCAGTGTATCTTCAAAACAGCTGTATGATGCATTTTTATTTTATTTATGCTTGAATATGTTGTTCAAGTTTTCTACATTCTAGTCAGTCTATTATTTCTTGTTGATACATTAAAATATGATTATACTGAACAAGTTCTTGGTAAATTGCTATAAATTAAATGAGAAAATGTAATTATATGCATATATGTTGAGATGCCTACGAATGTTCCTTTTTGTAATTATATAAATACCAAAAGAGTAGGTTGAAATAAAAAGGTTCTTCCAATTAAATATCTTGTAATTTTTTTTTTTTTTCATGTTTGATATGTCTGTATTTAAGTTGATAGTGTATCGCTTTTAATAATTTGATCAAAATATAGTTTTAATAAAATATGATTTAGTATAAAACACATTTTTAAATATTTTGCTTGCACATGTTAATAAAATCAGTTTTATGGAGTTTTAGTGTATGCAGGGTGATTTAATACAAATGCATGTGTGTGATATTCATTAAGTGTGGTAAAATCTTGCATGTAGTGAATTGAATGAAAATCTGACGAGGTTGCTTCATTTAATCCAGTGTGTAAAATATTTTAAAATAAATATGTGAATTAATAAAAATATTTGTAACTTTAATATCTTTTTAAAAGAAATATACTTTTCTTGATTTTTGGATGGATCTTTGAAATTGCTGACTCAGTGTATGCTTCCAAATTTTAGAATTATGGATGCTTGTCCACATTTGCTTTGTACATTGAAGGCTTATAAAATAAAAACTGTATTAAATAATTAGGGTCATTTTCTATCATAGTTAGCACTTTACCCTTTTTCATATATTAAAACAATTACCTTTTTTTGTGTGTGTGTTTGTTAGAAAAACAGCTTTAAAAAAAATTATTCAGTTTTACTATTTTCACGTCTTTAATTGTTTTACTCTGCAAACTTTTTTTTTAATGTTGCTATGATTGTGAAATGTGTGACCCTACTTTTTTTAATCACCTGCTTCTAAGCTTGAATGACAGGGATATAACACAAAAGTACTCTTATTACTCATTCCAAGTCATTCCTTGACATCATATTTCTTTATTCAAATGATTTTGTATTTATGGATTACATACTGATTTTATATTCATGAGTTACTAAAATATACTTTTTATTTATTTATTTATTTGTTTAATTTATTTATTTATTTTTTTCACAATCTAGGGTGCTATGCTTCCTTGATTAGCAGAATATTGTAATCAATGCTTTTGTTTATATAAAATTGCTCAAACTGTTGTAAAAAATTACTGTAATATAAATTCTTCATTAGTAAATTAGCATGAAACAAGTAAAGATATCAAGTGGTTTCAGAGGCAATGTGTCTCCTTTATCACAATAAATGAGATAAGGCATTTCATCAAAGGCAGGAAAATATCTGTCAGCCAAATATCAGTGAGAGCAGGCATTTTCCTGCCCTTGCTAGAATGATTGCTCTCTTATTTATGCTGATGATTGAGGCTCTTTTATGGATATAAAACCAATTGCTATTTTTATTTAATTGTTTTGAACCATTTTACTAGTATATGCTATAGAATATACACTACAGAGCATTTATGATAAAACATTCGTATAAAAAGTATCTTCCTTTAAATAGCATTTTGTTTAAATTGGATTAAATATGTATTTTCAATTAACTATTTAAGATTAATTGTATTTAATTCTTTTAGAATATTTTACTGCATATCAATTTTTTTACACAAATATTTTATCTTTAAGGAAATATATAAAGATAGAAAGAAATTTTCTAAGCAAGTGTTTGAAGTGGCTTCTTCTGATTTAGTTAATATGGGGATTACTGTAGTATCTTATACCATAAAAGATATAAGTGATGAGGAGGTAACTAGTCTTGTATTTCTATTTTTTTATATATTATCCTATATGTTCAAGTTGCTCATATATACAATTTATTGCATTTTTAATATATAATTGTTTCAAATTATGTAAAGTGTTTTTTGTTGAATGCTTTTATATTTAAGATTTTTATGTTGTCAGTAAACTCTGTGGTTTGTCATTCAAACAACTGTTGAGTTTTTTCTTAATGTAAGCACTTAAAATGTTTGTTTTATTTGCTTTTGTACAATTTACACAATTTAAATTGACAATTAAGTTTTCATTCACTTGCTAGTTTTTATACAGTAAAACCCTGCTAAACCTACACTCTTTAATTCGTTACATCCACTAATTCATCAACCCCTGCTGGATACAAGTTTAAGTTTGCGATCATAAGCAAAAATTCAATAAATGAGTGGCAGAAAGTGGCAAATGGAATATGGGATATGAATTTTTTAATCGATGAGGAACTAATTACCAATATAATGAAGGGTAATGAATGTTAGGAGAATGGTGAAGAATATGAAATGAAGCATTCTGTTGTAAGTCATCGAGAAGTTGCAGAAATGTTTTCTAAATGCATCGATTGGTATGAATGTTAACAAAAAAGTAGATACAACACAGACTTTTATTGCTCCAAAAAATATGCAATATAGCATCAGAAAAGACATATTTTGATATAAAAATTTTAAATTTTTTAAAGAAATAAGGATCAGTTTTCATTGTCCAGTATACTTTAATTGTTTCAGTTCAGTTGTTTCTTATATCATGACCAAGCTTGTGATATTAAGCAATTGTATTAGTACATAATGATATAAATGCATTTGTTTCATATCCTTTGGTCATCTTAATAATTCTTGTATAATTATTTAATAATTTGTGCAATAATAATAATTTCTTGTGATAATTCTTTGTCTAATTTTTCTGTATTGAAAAGTCGATTTATATATTTACATACTGTCTGTGTAAAAAAATTGAAAATTTTTTCATATATTTGCTAATCCGTCTGTTTCATCTATCTGTTATCCCCTCAGTTCCCACCCCAGACAAATTAGCGGGGTTCTTTTGTATTGATAATAATCTTTTGTATACCCAACACTTCTCCCTTCCTTTGCATGCAAGCTATCAATATTGGGATTGCAATAAAATATTTACATATTTTTGTTTGGTGATACGTTATTTGCTTTACCTTGCATTTTAACACCTACAAGACTACAATTTAGCTTATATTCAATGCACAGTATGAAAATCACATATTCATATTATACTATATCTGACATCATATTTGAATTATCAAACTATATTAGCGTGCTTAATTTCAAATGAATTAAATGTGTCACAAAAATGAATATTTGATTGCTATATTTTTTATTGCATATAACATCGGCAAATATATATATATATATATATATATATATATATATATATATATGATTTATTAATGTTGCATATTTGGATATTATATTGGTAAATTATGTACTGTGGCAGCATTGCGCCTGGTAGTTGAATTTTCATTTGGTGTTTTATGTATTTATACCTGTTTAAATAAAAAAAAAACTTTTAAACTTTATATATATATGTATGTATGTATATATATATATATATATATATATATATATATATATATATATATATATATATATATATATATATAATATTAAAATAGTAAATCCAATGGTAGAATGGAAGAAATTCTTATACATGTTACATTCTATTTTGGAATCAAATTTGGCTTTGGTTGGTTGAGCAAATTTGGTGATATTGTGAAATAATCAGTTTACTATGTATGACATGCTATGCATATGTCACTTTACTGTGCATATGCATGGTAAAATTTATAAATTTTGTTTGGGAGAAAAACTGATTATAAAACCAACATTCATAGGGATAGACACATGATGCTAAAGTTTATTTTTAATAATCAGCAGGCCTTAGAATATGTAGATTTTCGAGTTGGTGTAAACTTGACATAAAAATGACATCTTTTGACATAAAAATGACATTTTTATGTCAAGTTTACACATAAAAATTACATAAAAATGATACTTTTGATATAAAAATGATACTTCTCTTTTTTTTTGACATAAAAATGGTATTTCTCTTTTGAAAAGAAAGTAAACTGAGTCTTCTTATGATGTAATCTAATTATTTTTACATTTGTGTAACATTGTGTACCAAATTTGGTTTTATTAATGAGTTGAGTAGATTTGGAGAATGACTGAATACGTAAACAGTACTTGTTAGAATGTGTAGATTTACAATTTAGTCTAGAAGTGAAAATAGTATTTCTACTGCAGAGAAAGTAAACTGGGAGCCTTATACTTTGGTATTACTGAAAATCAATCTGTAATTGCACTTGTAATTGTCAATTCACAGAAATTACACCAGATTTCACTCTAATCACTCTTGAGGGATATATTAATTTTAAAAATTTAAACATGCTTATATCTTCTGAAGGACTTATGCTTGTTCCTAGGAGGTTAATTAATTTTGGATGAAAGTATATTTATGAAGCTTTTTATTTGATAATACAGTAGACTTTGACTCTTAATTAGTCTTTATAGGACTGAAACTCTGACCCTATAAAAAGGCGGTGGGTAATTTGAAAACTGAAGCAGTGTATAAATAAAATTTAAAACAGAAATTAGCATTTATTTAAATTGTTTGAAAAAGAATGCATATTGGAAAATCTGAAAATAAACACTTATTTTAGATTTTATTTGTAAAATTATTTTTTTTTTTTGTCTTTAAATGTGGATGTTAAGCAAAGACCAAAAAAGTTCCATGGTATTGAAAAAAAAAAAAAATATTATTTCAGACATTTTAGCTAAAATGCACACTATCTCGAGAATCTTACATCATGTTGCTCTAAACCTTTGGGTGAGCTATGGGCAGTCTGGGTTTGTCACTATCTCGGGAACAGTGCATGTTAGTATCTTATTAATAGTGTCATTTACTTTTAACATTACAATAGTTATATATAAAAAGGTTAATTTAACATCAGTAAAAAAAATAATTTCAACATTTTTCTCCAGTTTTTGAAAATATGATAAAAATGAAAACTTTGTGTTTAAATTATGCTGTAAAATTGAAAATTGCATAAAGGTATTAGAAATGATCTTACATGTAATCTTTTAGGGCTATTTAAAAGCTCTTGGAATGGCAAGAACAGCAGAAGTGAAAAGAGATGCTCGAATGGGAGAAGCTGAAGCTCGCAGAGATTCTCAAATAAAGGTGAGTAATTGCACTATTGTAGTTGAGTATCATTATATATCTTTTAATTTGAACTACTAAGTACAAAATTATTGTAAATTCAAACAATCCCTTTTAAAATGTAATTTTTTCTCATTTATAAATCATTAAAGTTTTACAATATATGCTGAAGGTAGCTATCTTTTTCCATATCTGATGTTAAAACACTTAAACATAATGAGTAAGCACAAACTTGGTCTTCTTGTTTTCACCTTTGGTCAGATTTCATAGATTTTACCACTGTTTAGCCAAAAAAATTTTAAATTCTCGTAAAATTCTAGAATTTTTGTTTTAGGGAGTTTTGAACAGTTCATCTCATTGCCTACCCCATGATGAAGAGCAGTGAAGAACTGTAAAACGTTTCCAAAGGTGCTTAAGGGAGGGCTATGTCATCATTTTCTAGCTTCTTTGCACTAGACTGTTATAAAGCAGATGTCACTTTATTCTTTAGTGCTTCATTTTCTTTGAAACAAAAGAATGAATGTTTATATTTTGGTTTTTATGAATTTGAAATCCTGCTGTATTTTTAATAATAACTTTGATTAATATACTTCAAATTTAAGTGAAAGTTTATAAAATTAAAACTTTATTGAAGCTCAAAAAATAATATTCATGTAATTACTAAACCCATAGCCCATTAACAGGTTCATCTAACACTTTGCCTCTCTACCTACATCCTGGAAGATAAAAGTTCAATAGAAACTAATTAAATACAATAGCGAATTTAAAATCTGTTGGGCATAATCATGCCATTTTTTAAACATTTGCTTATGGTGATGAAATAGGTTGTGTAAAATTTAAATAAAGAAAAGTGAAAAATTCACTTAAAATAGAAAGACAGTAAAATATAGTAAGTTGTTTGCAGTTAACCCTTAATCAGATTCTACATTCAACAGTATACAGCAGTATACAGATATTAACAAAATATATATAAAATGTTAATTTTTCTTACTGTATATGCATCAAAATAAATCTGTATAACAGCATGATATATACTCTACTGATTTGGGGTATATGTTGGTGAAATTATTATATTATCTATCAGCAGAATATTAGAAGGGTTTGCTTCAATAACTACAGAATCTTTCTCATTGCTTTTATTGTTTAGATATCTCATTAAATTTTTATAAGTGTAAAAGGTTGAATTGTGAAATGATTTTCTTGGTTAAGGATGGAGCAGGTGTTTCACTTACGTAAAGTTTCCTTACAGTTTAATTTCTAACTTTAAAATAAATCAAAGAATGATTTAATTTTTCTGTTTTTTTTGACAATTTACATCATCTTACATATAAATGACTATTATTGTTTCGTAGTTTGTACCAAATTAGTGTCTTGAAGCAAAATTTCTAAAATAGGTTCCTAATTTGAATGGCGCCAAATGTGAAATGCATATCTTTTCAATTCAAACTCTATTTGATATTTAAATAATTATTTCCCATTTTATAAAAGTAACTTTTTATTGCTTTCAAAGAAATAAGAAATAAAAAAAATCTTCCATTATAAATTTTTTTTTGTGTGTGTTGTATGTAGTGGAAAATCAAAACAGCCAACAGTAAAAAAATTTGGTCCATTTGGCTGCTGACAGAATATTATACCTTGGCAACATTTAAAAAAAAAATATGAATTGGTTTAAAAGTGGGTTTAAAAATCTGAATTAGTTTAAAAGTTGAAATTTGACCGAAATCTCACCGTTTTAAAATTATATTTATCAAGTAGATGATTTTGAGAACTAACTGTGAATTTCAATTACAGACAGATAACTATAGTTGAAGAAATTTGAGTAGTAGGTTTTAAAATACAAATATCTAACTTCTTGAATTTTGGAGATATCATTTTAATGTTTTAAATGTGTCATTATTTTATGATTATAAATAAGTATTACGGTAAAAAATGGCCAAGATCTGATGAACATTTGCTAAGTTTGCGTGTAATTCTTTAATTAAACTTTTCTTGGTAAAGGAACATTTTTGCTGTTTTAAGTTCAGTATCTGCCATTTATATGTCCCCTGCATGCTTATTTAAGGCGTGTCAAAGGAGTTTATGTAGGGCATATTATGCCCACATTGGCATGGTTGCAAATGGAAAAAGTGGTGTGTAGAAATGATGTTTATTCAGAATGGGCAATTTGGAAATTGAGTGGTGTTATCTGTGTCTATTATTTATGTAACAGACACTTATTTAAGACATGGGCAATGCCGTATAATTTTATATAGTCATTAATATAGAAAATGTCATTAAAAAGCTTTAAATATTCTCTACTTCAGGTGGTTTGATTTTTTATTTTGAGATGTTGTTGAAATTTGGAATTAAGTACTGAAAATCTCAAATCTACAGGAAAGCTTTGTTTCTATTATCATTGTAAAAAGTTGTTTTATACAAATAAGATGCAAATAGTTCAATGTAAATAGATGTCATGTATTTCATTCATGCTTTATTTAAATTTTGTCTGTTTAAATGCTGAAAATGCTTATAGATATTTTATTTGTTAAATACTCTAGGAAGCAATTGCTGAAGAAGAGAGAATGGCAGCAAGATACCTGAATGATACTGAAATCGCCAAAGCTCAGAGAGACTTTGAATTAAAAAAAGCTGCATATGATATGGAAGTGAATACAAAGGTATGTATTTCTTTTAATTATGTATAACTTTAATTTGCTTTGCTTCTTAGATCACCCTTATTGAATCATTTGTTCTGTGGATGTTGGTCAACAATATATTGTTTAAATTTAACTTCCCAGAAAATTAGTGTATGTAGCTTACTTACAGTACTTTTTATTTAGTCTCTCTTTAACTGACCCTAAATATGCTAGTGAAAGTTTAACTATCTCAGTTGGTCAATCATAGTTTTTGTCAATTCTTTGTTTTACAAATGACTTATCCTAATAAGTTATTTTGAATTTGAACTGCTATGGGAGCCAAATATTATTTTTACTGATATTTTGTGAGTACCTTTACAAATTTAATGCTATCTGCTTGTTATTACATTATTCATCGAATCGCTATCTCAGCTATTCCCAACCTTCATTCACTCATCTACTTTGTGGCTGATGATTGTATTCTGTTGTACGCCTGACTATTCATTGCTTTCAGTTGTACCCTCTGATCATCCATATCATTGAGGTGCATCATCTAATCATTCATGTCATTAAAATGTACTACCTGATTATTCATGTCTTTTATATGTACCCCCTGATCATTCATCTTGTCCAATTATACCCCCCCCCCCCCATCAACTTAATAAATATTGTAAATGTTATAAACATGCTTTCTTTTAAAAACAACTTTTAAATTTAAAAAATAACATGAATTTTACAATTTCATTGAACAAAAGTGTTGAAAGTAGTAGAATGTCTAGTAGAATGAAAGTAGGTGAAAGTTGCAGTAATGTCTAAAAAAGTATAGTGTAAGTGAAGTATCAAACAGCTCCAGAAATTGTTGAAAATAATACTTAGATGGATTTTGAAGCACAATATAAGCATTTTCTTGTTGTTACAATAATTATATCAATTGCTATTGAAGCAACAGTCTTCTTAAAAATCATTTATATAGGACTATATTTAAGTGGAACTATATTTATACTTTCAGATTTGACAAAATTTCATTTAATGGACTATTTGGAACAACAATATGTGGCAAAAATCTGCATCATTCAATGAAAAGAGAATACACATTTTGTTTTATATAAATCAAATTTAAATTTATGTCGGTAATCTCACAAAGAGAAAATAATCTGATTTAAAAAAAAAAATTGCTTACATTCTTACTGAAAAATTTCTGCATACCCTAATAATTCTTTGAATATCCCTAGGGGTATGGTTATCCCAAGTTATAAAACACTACTGTACTTTATAGATGGTGCATCCTTGAGAGTTTGGGGTTTTGATAACATAAATTACAATAGAGAAGTTTTGTTGTTGTTGTCAATTATATCATTTTTTTAGCACTTTTTCTTATCAAGTTTAATCTTTTGTGAATTGCTTCATTTTATGACTGCAATGATTAGAGTGTGTTATATTTAAAAAGATAATCTGCATGATAGATTAATAGAGTTAGGCTTAGGTCATACACAGTGTTCGAAATTAGCGGTCGTTAGTCGTAATTTGCGACTAGAAATTTCAATTTGACGACTAGATTCTTCAATCTGGTCGTCAAATTTGGCGCCTAACAATGCTATTGTTAAATATCAGTCTTCCCCTTTCCTTTGACTAAATTACGATCCCTAGTAGAAGACTGGATAGTGGTAGAGAAAAAAGCCGCATTTTATACACGGCCACAGTGATAAATCTGCAGGTGGTACACAGACAGTAAAATCCCCCTCTGTCTATTCAGGGAAGGAAACATTGGGAGCTTTATTGTACTTGAACTCACCCCCACCCTTCAAGACCTGAAATTGCACTTCTGAAGAATTTATTTGTTTGCTTTATCCTCAGACATTCCGATGCCCGAGACTCCGGGTATTTAACGAGTTTCTATTGCTCCCCTCCCCTTTATTCCTTCATAGATCTACGTATCGCACTTGAAAGAAAGGGGGGTGATCCTGCAATCTTTACTATCTAATTGCTTACTATTATAGAACACATTGCATTCCAGATTGAATCATTCCAGTTTCTTGTAAATTTGGTAGCTAATATTTTGTTATCAGACATTGAAAATGACGTTTTTATAGCTGCCAAGTGTTCAGATTTTTGTGTACTTGTTCCGTTTTTTCAGTCTTGTTCCGGGAATCCGATTTGGATCCACAGTAGTCCGATTTTTCTTTTCCATAACATTTATATTTTATTGTATGCAAATCTGCATAAGAGTATCTTCAAGTCATGAAATTGGAAGTAGGTTACGAAATGAGAAACAAAGTCAGGAATTTTGAGATGGAGGTTTACTCGTTTTTTCATCTAAAAATCCGTTTCCACGTGATTGCGTCTGTTTCTAATTAATGTGGAAGAAACACATTTGCATCGACTAAAATTTTTATGATTATTTCTTGTTATATACAAGAAAACTATTCAGACGTATTATTAAAGAAATGAAGAGCTATATTGCACGAGTAACGGGTACCGCGATAAATGGCATTTGTCTGCAATCTTTATATTTCGTTTTATTGTGAAAATACTTTTCCACTTCTGCAATCTGTTTGCATTGTCTAAAACATTTGTAATTATTTCGTATTTACTATATTATACAGAAAAACTATTTTTCAAGTGTATTTTTAATAACATGAAAGGCTATTTTGCAGCAGTATCGCGATAAACTGCATTTGTGCGCGATCCTCTATATTTCGTTTTATGTTGAAAGTATTTTTCCACTGTTACAATTTGTTTGCATCGTTTAAAATGTTTGTAATTATTTTGTATATATAATATAGAAAACAATTACAAACATAAAAATAGTTTTTCTATATAATAGAAAAACTATTTTTCAAATGTATTATTAATGAAATAGAAGGCTATTTTGCAGCAGTATGAGGAAAAACGGTATTAGTGCGCGATTTTCCCTCATGCAATGTGTTCCTATCTTTTTTTCTGGTAGGTTGGCATCTATGCATTTTTTATATCAATCCCTAAAATTAATGTGATTCATACTTTTTTTATTATTACCCAGGCTGTCTAGCTCGCCCAAAGGGTGTAGGTGAGTTTCAAGGGTATGATTTATATTTTGTCAAAGCGACAAGAAAAAGAGTAGCAACTATAAAACAAAAACTTATTATTGACTTGCAAATACTGAACCCTAGCTGCCAACTCTGCATTTCTTCGTGAAGCTCCGATATTTGCATTGACTGTCGATTTCCGGAAAAATATGCAAATTCCCCCCCCCCCCCCTTTTTAAAATTTTTTATTATGAATATAGTAAACAGATTTTAAAATGAAATTCCATACTTTGGCAAAATTGGTCACAAAAAGTGACAAAATTTTGTTCAAGATTACCTTATAATATTTTAATTTTAAATGTGTTTCATTCTTATATTTGTAAGTAATATGAGAAATATTATAAGGAAATGTCACTAAAATGTGCATTTATACGTGATTATCGGTTTATCCTGTTTTATTATCATGTATTTTCCATTCTCGCAATTTGTTTCCATTAACTAAAACTTTTATATTAATTGCTGTTTTAACTCAGGAAAATTAATTTTTAAGCATGAAATGAAGGGATATTGGGGCAATGACTGTACAAGATAAGATGACCATAATTGAAAATTGTTAAATAGAAGTTTTTTTTTTAATTTGTTGTTTTTTATGCCCTTTTGCTAAGTAAAAACAAATTAGCAATTTTTTCTATTTATTTTTTCTTGAGTTTCTTTTTCAGTTTCTTTTAAATTTTAAGAAAATTTAAAACAATTTTTAATACAAAAATCTGAATTATTCTTTTTTTATATCTTTAACAAATATGGGCATTTAAAAAATAGTTGTTATTGTTAGAGATGTAAAAATGGCAACTAGCCGTGTCTATTTGGTACCTAGAGTCAGAACCTATAGGCGTCAAATGACGCCTAGTTCAAATTTTTAATTTCTAACACTGGTCATACAGACTTAAGCATTACTATAGAAAAGAAATGTACAAAAAAATTAGCTATTGTATTTAATTTGTTTTCCGGGATAAAGGGATAAAGTAAAAATTTTCTCTTATAGAGAAACGTACATTATATGCAAAATTCCTTTTTAATCTATATAAATAAAATTAAAAATCTGTCTGTCTATATGTTTGTCTCACCATCACGGGAGAACGGCTGAACCGAATTCAGTGAAATTTTGTGGGTAGGCTTGGAATAACCCCACTTAAAATTTATTCTTATGTTTCCAGTTTATATGACCAGAAGTTGCCTAGATATTGATTAAAAATGCATAGTTAAACCTATAGACATAGCATTATGCAGACGATATTTTTTCCTATAAATTTATTTGAAGAAAATGATATGTCGCTTAGCAATGGGTTTAAATCCAATGTGTTCATGCAGCAAACTATTTTTATTAAATCTTTTCCAATTTAAATAATAAAGAAATGTATATGAAATAAATTTTATCGAAATTGCATTTTTGACTGGATTATATCAATTAAGGCCTTCAGGATTACTTTGGTATTGTTGAGGTTTTCAATTTATTATGTTATCTGTTTTATTTTCGCAGAAATAGTTGAAACTCATATATTGTGGTACGGTTAATCTTCCATTGGTACACTAGTATATCTTCTAAAATATAAGTAGCACGGTTATACCTTCCCATACAATTTTAGCACTTTCATTTTGATATATATTGCAATAATTACTTACCTCAAGTTTAAAGATAATTGTTATTTTCAATTTATCATGTCATCTGTTGTATTTTGGTAAGGATTTTTGAAATTCATATATTGTAGTACGGGTAATTTTCTACTAATACAAGGGTATATCTTCTAATATTCGGAAATATAAGTAGTATGGGTATATCTTCCGGAATACGGGTATATCTTCGGGAATTTTATGTTTCTTTATATATTCCGTACAAAGAACGGCTATGTAATACTGGTAATTTTTCTACTAAATACACGGGTATATTTTTTAATCTATGAGAATGTAAATAGTAATTGTGTATCTTCCCATATAATTTTAGCACTTTCATTTTGGCATATATTGGCATTAATTACGGCCTTTGGGTTTAAAGATTTGGGTGATTATTGATATTTTCAATGTATTACGTTATCTGTTATTTTTTGGCAAATATATTTGAAACTCATATATTGTAGATGGGTAATCTTCTGCTGATACGCAGGTATATATATATCCTGGCCGCTCACTTTGCTGCTCATGCTGTCGGGTGAGTTGGGCGGCCTGGGCTTTCCACAGGTATATATATCTTCTAATCGAGAATATAAGCAGTACGGGTATATCTTCCCATACAACTATACAACTTTAGCGCTTTTATTTTGGCATATATTGATTTAATTTAACATTTTTTGTAAATTTGTTTACAAGCAAAATCAGGACATTTTATTTGTCATATCTTCCTGGGAATATAAGCATAAAATTAAAGATACATATCATAGATTAAAAGGTCATTTAATCAAATAAAACCATCCTATAAGACGTACAAATGTTAAAAGGCCAGAGCTTTTTGGGATATCACTATATCCTTCATCAGTGGCTATATGAAAAATTACTGTGGATACATGCTCATATGTAGACCAGATCGGCAGACAAATTTGCATAAATCAGCTACATAATAATGATAATATAACCAGGCTATTGAAGATTAATCAATTACAAAATTACAATAATAAGTGCTATAAATGGTAGATTTAAAATTTAAACAAGTGTTAAATACAAATACAAAGAAAAGAAGATGAAAAATGTCCAAATTGCAGCCAAGCATAAATTACAATAAACTGAAACATCACAGATAACTGTGTAGAGGTTTGACATGCATAGAGTGTGTAGGTAAAAGGTATCACTGTAGAAAGCCTATGGATGTACTTTAAATCCATATAATTCCTTTTCGAAGCCTATGGATGTACTTTACATTTAAGGAAGTACATCAGAATAACAGAATTTGCATAGTGGTAATTACGATGACACAAGAGTGATGATTTGATACTCAAAGCACGACAAGGTAAGTTCAAAAACGTAAACTCATTTATTACTTAAGAACTGAAGCATAACGAACATAAATAACAGGCACTAAGTCCCAGACACCTCTTTCCTTCATGACACCCAAATCGTCTGCCATGGCTGTATTCCACTCTTTGGATTGGGGTGAATGAACAGCTTCTCTGAAGTTTTTGGAGATCCTTATTTCCACACTATTAGCCTCAGGTTGGTTACCCAATATACCTTGATCTCCCTTGAAATTAAATAATCTTTCATCAAATTTTATATTTTTTCTCTCACAAATTTTTTTAATATCGTTCATGGATCTGAGTCTTGGACCTTTCCCTTGACAGAAATAATAAACATCTACTCGATATCCTGTTTTTTTGCCATTTGGAATTTGTTTCTAAGCCAAGTAGTACCCGGAGAGGGAACCAGACGACTATCAACAGAAGATCCCGTTTCCTCACTGAGTTTATCAGTGTCTTTTTCTTCCTCTGTTGTTTTATCTGCATCTCTATCTGTATACTCCTCATCAGACGAATCTAAAAATCCCAGACCACCTTCCTCTGGTTTACTACTCTCATTAAATTTTACATTACTAGTTTCAATTATTTTGCAATCATCTAAAAGCTAAATTCTGTACCCTTTTGTCTTAAGTGCATATCCAACCATTATCCCTTCCTTAGCTCTCATGTCTAGCTTGCCCCTAAGCTGTTTTGGTTTCCCAACAAAAGCTTGGCTTCCAAAGACCTGCCACTATATAATTCCAGAGGTGTTTCGTTTTTGAATTTGTGACAAATGCGATTTTTAACATAGGTTAAACAGAGAAGAGCTTCTGCCCAAAAATCATCAACTAAATTGCTGTCATTAATCATAGCTTTAATGCAATCGAATGCAGTCAAATTAAATTTTCTGATACTCCGTTTTGTTCAGGTGTATAACTATTTGTTCTTTCTGCTTTTATTCCCTTACTTTCTAAAAGTTTGTTAAATTCATTGTTATAAAATTCCATACCATTGTCAGTGCGTACACAAATAATTTTGTGATTTAAAAATCTTTCTACTCTGTTCTGAAACTGTTTAAACTTATCAAAAGCTTCCGATTTTTGTTTCATCGGGAATACAGTAACTTTTCTGGAATAATTGTCAGTTATGCTCAAAAAATATTTAGCCCCCTCCACGTGATGGTTTTGGCATAGGACCACACACATCCATATGGATTAGCTCAAGTGGTTTTTTAGATCTGATTCTTCTTATTGTTTTGAATGAAACTCATTTTGATTTAGCAAGTTTACAACATTTACAGTTAGTTTTCCTTTCACTGATTTTTGGTAATCTATTAACAGCAGAAATTTTACATATATGGTATAGATAATCAAAATTAATGTGGCAAAATCTTTTATGCCAGAGTGTCTAGCATTTCCCCTTACCTCAGTAGTAGGCCTAACTTGCTTTTTGCTTTTAAATACATCATATTTACAAGGTTTTTTACTTTTGAAAACATTTGCACTAGAACTTCTTACTCTTAAAGATTTTACTAGCCTTAGTATTACTATTAAAAATTTTGTCACTTACATCATTAATCTTATCATTATGTTTCACAATTTTACTTCTAAGAACACTAAAATCATCAATTTTAAAATTATTATGATTTGCAGTTTTACTTTTAAAATCATTAACTTTAAAATTTCCATGATTTGCAGTTTTACTCTTAATATCATTAACTTTAAAATTACTATGATTTGCAGTTTTACTTTTAAAAACACAATAATCATTAACCTTAAAATTACTATGATTTTCATTTTTAAGAACACTACAATCATTTACCTTAAGATTACTGTTTTTAGCAGTCTTAGATTTTTCACTTTTACATTTTGCTTGCGGCTTAACATTTTTAGTTTTAATCTCTTCATACTGAGGTCTGAGGAAATATAGCACCTCTTTCCTTCTTGCATAAAAATACTCAAAACCATTTGGTGTAAAGAACATTATGGTATCATTAGTACCCATAAAACTACATTTATTTTCATCAAGAACTGAGGCAGCAATTAAGTTGCATCTTATTTAGGTGAATACATTGCATTTAGAACAATTTTGTTTTTGTGACCATTTAAATTCACATACATATTTATCGTACCAACACCTTCGATCAGGTTTTCTTAGTCTCCGGCAGCTAAGGATATTGATGTTCCTTTTAATTTGTTAAATTTTGTAAACAGATCTTTATTATTACAAAAGTGGCGAGTTGCTGCTGTGTCCACTACCCAACTGAACTTGTTGATCGATTCTACATGGTTATTTTCTAAATAACAATTGTTTTCAATTAATTCGCTTATATTAGCATGAAATTTCTTACAATCATATTTTAAATGTCCAAACTGTTTGCCCCAAAAACATGAACCTATCTTTTTAGTATTAGGTTTGATATTTTTACATTTAAATTTAGACATAGTTGTTGGTTTAACATTGTATGCAGAAAGTGTACTCACATCCCGGGTTTGGTCTCAATGTTGTTCAGCAAGGCGATCTTCCTCAGCCAAGAGTTCAACCTCAATTTTGTTTAAGGTGAAATCTTTGTCTGGAAATCTATCTGTACGATGTCCCTGAAGTCATCCGAAAGGTGTCTTATTGTTTGGAATGGGACTAGGATTTCGTCCAGATTATGTCTGACATCTTTCAACTTTCGTACTTGTTTTTTAATTCTTGCGATGAAGAGTCCAATAGGTTCGTCAGAATTGGGACGTTGATCAAAAAATTCATCTAATAGTCTTAATTAAATTAGCTTGTGATTTAGGTTCAAAAGTAAGTCCCATGCTTCTTTTGGATTTTCCATCGATGATATCAGTTCTCTATACTCAATTTCAATTCCATAAAACAGCATAGACATCACTTTATCTCATCTTCGTTCGTCTTCTAACTTTTCTTTTCTTGAAGATGTTTCATCTAACTCGATTTTAGCACCAGTTACGTAGCTGTAATAACCCTCACTCATTAGCGCATACTTCATATTGACACTCCATGACAAGTAGTTAGTTCCCATGGTTTACAGAGTGACGACAGAACCAGGAAATCAGGGAATTCTCAGGGTAAAATGATTTTCTGGAAATATGGAAAACTCAGTGAATTTTGCTTTAAATCAGGAAAAATTTTGGAATTTTGTTTTGCGAGTCACTGATCTTCAAATCCCTGTGAAAACATCTGAATGGGAATTTTCCTTTCTCTTTGTCCCTCCACGAAACTGCCCTTATTATGTGGAAGTGTTAAACTTTATTCTGATTGGCTGTTGATCAGTCATCATAAAGCTTAAAATTCCCACTCACCATATGGCGATTAAACTTGAAAAACTGGCGATTAACGAAATCCTGATTACCGGCCAAACTCTGTGATAGCGTAGGATGGCTACTTTCCCTAAACAAATCTACCTGTGGAGTGAGAAAAATCTGTCGACAACCGCTGCAATACTGCTACGGCTCTCCCATAGTTTTTCGTAGGATGGCTACTTTCCCTAAACAAATCTACCTGTGGAGTGAGAAAAATCTGTCGACAACCGCTGCAATACTGCTACGGCTCTCCCATAGTTTTTCCCCTACGAGGCGATCGTAATTTATTGCATTTGCTATCGAGAATGAGTGCAATCCACATTTCTATCCTACCCCTCCCCGTAATTACAGATGTGATTTATGACATTCCGGGGTGTAGCGTCTTTGCCATGCTCTCTACAATGAGCATGGCAAATAATAATTATGATTCGAATGGATTCCCCTATTTTTACATCTGACTCAAATTTAAAAGGATTCCCGAAAGCGGATGCATGAACGGAATTAAAATCACTTGCTAAAATAAAAATGGTGCGTGAAACTTGTTCCTGCTATTTCATGCTTGTGAATGTATTTATTGGTTAAATATTCATTATAACATATTTTTCACAATGAAATATTAAAATAATTAATCTATATGCACGAGTTTCGGGAATACACTGCTGCTTGGGGCCGGCCCGAATGAATTAAATCTGGGCAGCCGGCACGAATAAAGGATATCAACCTTGGGGATGGGGGAATGCTTTTCCGAGCTGAATTGCCGATATTGCAATGTTATTTATTATTGTTCTACTTTAACCTACATATGAATGGCCCATAAACGACTATACGGAAATTATGAATGTGTGTAGCATTGGCTAAAATAGCGCATTTGAAGGATACTATTCCAAACATACTTTGTATTAATTTTAAAACTTGATTGCGAGAACTTCATAATTTTTAAAATTTCGATGTGTGACAGTTTTTCACTAGGAGAAATTTCAGATTTCCTTTTACAGATTATACCCTGTTTTAAGTTATTAATCTCTCATCAACGATGTATGGATTCCTAAAATGTTTGCTTAGTTGTATTTTCAGAAGCATTAACTGTTAACAATTATTATAAATTCAAAGTTAAATTGGTTCTATTTTCAACTTACCCGCAGGGCCAGGGGTAGTTCACAGCCCTTTTCCCATTGATCGGAAAATTCGGGTATTGCAATAAAACGACATTGGCGATATAAAACACAATTTTTTAAATTCAAAACATTGAAATATTAAAAAAAATCAAATTTCTTCAAAAGGATGAAGCATTTATTTGTTATGAAATAAATATATTGGGGAAATTTTAAAATAAGAGTTCATAACGCCCGTTAATATAACGGGAAAAAAGGCCAAAATATCGCGATTGCGATGATTGAAAAATTAGAGTAAATGATCAAAATATAAAACAAGAATATTAATTTATTAAAATTTGCCAAAAATCATTTGTAAAACCCTCGAACTTAAAGAAAAATTAGTGAACAAGCTTCTTAAAAATAAAAGAGGAATAAATAATAGTGAATTCTTCATAGCTTGGAAAAGTAAAAAAGATAAGAAAACTTAAATGAATTTAAAATTGCCTCAAAATGTATTTGAATGCTTCATGATAAATGAATTTTTTTTATTATGTATTGGAAAACAAATATTATAAAACACTTGAAAAGGTCTACAATGAATATCATTGGCAAGATTAAAAAAAATTACAAGTTTAAAAAAAATTAGTGAATATAAATGTTTAAAATATTTAAACAATGGATAAATGAAAAATTTAAATTTGACAAACCTTTAAGAAATGGAAAAAATGGTAATAGTGACAATAATTTATAGAAAAGAATTAGTTTTAGAAAAAAAAAACAACACCTAAAATAAGTTTTGAAAATTTATTAAATGTTAAAAATGAGAAGATAGCAATAATAAATGCATGTTAACAATATTACTCATTAATTAATTAAAATATTTCTGTGAATTTGTCTTTGTTACTGTCAAATAATAATAATAAAATTTGTATTTTGCCAATACCTTAAATGTTTCCCAATTTTTAAAATCCTCTTCTACTTCAACATCGAAATAATAATTTCTATAAAAGTAGATCCGCTAAGGAGTTTTCTTGCCAACAGACATATAGTGATACCTTGATAAAGTACTCATCAGTTCAAGACATAGGGAGAAGGATTGGTTGTTTGACTTATGTCTACTGCACAATAAATCTATTATAAATTAAGTACTAAGTAATAAGAGCAAATTTCTAAATTGTTTTAAAACATACTTACAATTTAATTTTGCATAACATTAAGCAACTTGAAAAAACCATCGCATGATGTAATGTAAAAACACGTTGAAATTACTAAATTATTTTTACTCACTTTGCTTCTTTCTTTACGTGAAAAACTCATCCAATGTTTTCTGCTTCAAAGTTGATACTCTGTTTTTTATGCTGCTTATACAATATATATAAATGTTTTATATTTATCTTTTATATTCATTTATTCGTCTATCAGTTTTTAGTTAGTTGAGTTTGAGTATGGTTGGGAAATTCTTATGCGAACAGATGATTGAAGAAAATCAGGGAATTTCAGGAAAAATACTCTGGAAAACTCAGGAAATTTTGTTTTTAAGTTTCTGTAGCCACCCTGGTGTAATTTTTCCATTTCCGCTGCCATAGCTACTTCTGTGCTACTCAACTCCGTATCTTTAGATGTAAACAAAGATGGTCGCTCTTTCGTTGTTTACCCTTACATTCTCGGCCCCCTTCTAGGAGCTCGGTGCGTTGATTGTATCAAACTTTTAACACATATTTCTTGTGAAATAAACAGTTCGTAAACTGGGCATCTGGCCCATAACCCGTTTTTGGAATAGGCAACACAGTAGATAAATTGTGAAGCCTATAGATGTACGTAAAATTTAAGGAAGTACATCATGGTAGTAGTAGAATATGACAAGTATGGTGCGAAGATACTCGAAGCACGACAAGGTAAGTTCAAAAACGAAAACTCATTACTTAAGAACTGAAGTATAACGAACATAAATAACTTGTATCATCAATTTTGATACAGTTAACAGACAAATTGATACAGTATAATTAAACATTGTCTAAACTGACAATCTATTGATATAACATCATCAGCCAAAGGATCTAAGTCAAATAAACATAACTAACATAGGTTCAAGGCCACAACTGACCGGCTATACCGAACTAATGGTCTACAGACCTCATGGTCCTCATCGACCTACAACCTGTCTACTTGTCGGTGGACAGGTAGACAGGTAGAACATCCCCACACTGGGTGTATTTATATCAGTTTGAAGTTAAAGTTTCTTTTCCTGGATTATGCCAATTTCCTGTTAAATAGAAATTACTGTATTCCTGTCAAATTCAGTCACCATCTGCAGGAACCCAAATAAAAAAGAGGTGAGACACAAAGCAAACAATCCAAATTCTGGACAGTTAACCGGGAGAAATTTAACTTTTAGATTTTGACCATATCTTTAGTCAGATACACGAGTTTGTTTACCATGTGTTTCTAACAGAGCCAAGAATGAGTCGCCATATGTAATTTAAAATTTGCACAGGATCAAAATTACAAATGGAATCATGGTAGATATAAATAAACAGGGATTCATAAATAAGAATATTACGAGGGTTATTGCATCGAATTAAAAGGAAAGTTTTTTAAAAAAAAGGCCAAAAGTTATCATTAACAACACATTGGGCAGAAAGTTTACCATTCTTGACGTCACGAGTATGTTCAGCTAATTGGATACCAACAGTACATTTAGTACTACCAATGTAAACATTGATTTTATCGATGTCAAAATTAAAAATTGTGGTATACTGCTTGTGGTATAATAATCATAATGTATACTACTATGCGTCGTTTCCAAAACAATGATCTTTGGAATTTGAGAATTTATAAATCAAATCAAATGTTTCAAATGGAAAGTCAAAATAAAATTTGTCTAATAAAAGCTCTTTGGCGAATAGATTGGCAAGAGTAATCAAAAAGTAATTAAAGCAACCCCTGTATAACATTTTGTTTTGATTAGGGCATCATAAAATGTTCACCTTTTTCAAAGATGAAGTTTTATTTAGTGTGTTGCCTACTAAGCTTCTAGAAACTGCTCCAATTTTTTTATTTTGTTTTTACCAGGGTTGCGTCATTTCACATGGGAAGCTTAGTAAATTTGAAAATGGGCTAAAATTCATTAGAAAAATCTTAAAGAAAATAAAAACATTATGCAAAAACTTCAGAAAACTCTTAAATTCCTTTCATTGTTTCATAATTAATATGATGCTATATAGTACCCAATCAAAACGTTTTTCAAATTAATCACAAAAAGTTTCCAGAAAATGTTGCTATTAACACTTTTTTTTTGCACATTTTTTTGTTTTACCTGCAAATTATTTTAATTTATCTCGAATATATTTGGAAAACAAATATTTTTTAATGGCATAGAAACTAAATTGAAATAAATTAGTAAATAAATATTCTATCAGGAAATTGAACGAAAAGAAAAATAAAAAGCTTAGGAAATATGAAATGTTCCTAAAAACTGAGAAAAATTTGTTATTTAAAAAATGTTAAAAATATAATTTTTTGAAATCTTTCTTTCCTACAAAGGTATGCTCATAAGCAACTTTTGTGCTTCTACCGCATTCCCCCATTTTAAAATGATGTGACAGTTTTTTGTGATATCATTTCAGTATGTTTTTAATTGATTTTTGAAGGTAATTGTAACCCATTTGTGATGACCTTGTGGGAAAATATGGGAGAAGTAAATGTATAGGGATCATCCCTAAAGGATTAAGTAAACAATAACAATTTTGTGACATCAGTGTTTTGTTAATCGCTGCTTTCACTGTACATCTGTATAACTAGTTTGTAAGTAGTGAATATTATGTTGTTAGTTTTGTAATTATGTCCATCTAAATATCAGTTTAATGCGTACTAAGAACTGGTAGTGTTATTGCAATTTTAGTTTGAATATTCATAATTTTTATTGGCTTAACTGCTGTACAACATGTAAAAACTCGAGAATAGTGGTCTAATGAATTCAATTTGAGAAATATTGAAGCAAAAATGTCTGAAATTTTATTTCAGTGATAGGTAAACTTAAAAAACTTGAAAACTTATTTTGTAAAGTGAGTAAGAACCTTGTACCTATTCCTATGAATGATGCATCATAGAAATATTGTGTCTGCGATAAAGTGAAATACTACATCAAGATTCAGTATCGTACAGTGTGGTATTAAAAGTATATTTTCTTGCATTAGTTAACAGAATTTAACATTCTAAACTTATTCACATTTTAAAATCTACCATGTCAGTGCAGTTTGTTAAGTTTTCACTTTTTACCATATTTGCAATTGTTAATCAGTTTTGGAAAGCAAAATTTAATTTCTAAAATAGTTTTTTTATAATCTTTTATGTTTACTTAACTCTTAACATTTATTTATAATAGAAAGCTGAATCTGATCTGGCATATAATTTACAAGCAGCCAAAACTCGCCAACGTATCAAGGAAGAACAAATGCAGGTAAAAGTAATCGAAAGGACACAGGATATTCAGGTTCAAGAGCAAGAGATAATGCGAAAAGAGAAAGAGCTTGAAGCAACTGTCAGACGACCAGCTGAAGCAGAGAGATATAAGCTAGAGAAGCTAGCTGAGGCAAATATGTAAGATTTTTTGAGGCAAAATATTTTTGTCCTGTTACTTTCTATGTTTTGCTTCAGATGTGACATGTGTTTAATTGTAGTGAACTTTGTGTGTAATTAAGTAATTTTGCAGTGTTTTATTTGTCTAATTAATATAAAACTAGTTAGAAGGCTTAGTATTGCTTGGTAAGAGGGGAGGGGGGAGTGATAAACTTGCTGCGTATAAAACACTTTATAATTTGCTATGTTGTTTTCAAAGATTGTAATAATATCAAGTCAAAATCATCAAGATTAATAATGTAAAATGAATCAGAGACACATTATGAATCAACATTGAAATATCAGGTTTTATTTTTATTGTTTGCATTGTATTAAAAAATTTGAATCAAAATTTTATTATTTTTATTTTTTATTTTTCGTATTCAAGTTACATAAACATTATATTCAGCAGTTTTGTGTACGATTCGCTGTAATATTTAACATTGTTGTTCTTCCAAGCATTGATCATGTCTTTCATTGGTTTTGCTGACTAGTCATTGAGTTGCGTGTTGTTGCATGTCTTCTAGTTGTTGACCATTGCGTATCATATAAAAGTCTGAGATTCTAACCATGAATCTGACCTCAGCTGCCCTGATTGGTCTTGTAGATATTGTAGGCATATCTTCTTCATCCAGAGGGAGCCTTTGAGCCAGGAATTTGATCTTTCTTCGAACAGTGTATTGTTATTCTTATTAAGTTGAAATTCTGCAGTTTCCTACAGTGTTCATAGGAGGGGCGCGGTAGCCCATTGGTTAGCGCGTTGGAGTTGCACTCGGTAGGCCCGGGTTCGATTTCAGCCACTGCCAAAAACTGCCGCCGTGTTCACGCGGAGTACGATCACGTTAAACGTGTGGGTCCGTAAGTCCTTCCCAGAGGTTGGTGGTAGGGGAAGGAGGGTACGGTCCCTGTGGATGCCTCCCCCACTGGGTTCCGGTCTAAATTGGGTGGCACTTCCCGGCCGTCCAAACGGTTACCTTACACCTTTCTGGTAGGTCGGACGGTCTGGGTCTCAACAACAACAACAGTGTTCATAGGGCATCTTTAAGCCTATTTTCAAGATAAAATCTTACACATATTTACAAGAATACATTGCTTTAATTCAAAACTTAAACATGACACAGTTCGGCATTTTCATGAGTCCCGCTACAAATTTTCTTTTCAACTGTCTAAATAAGAGTATCGTATTCTAATTGTGTGACTGTTACCTTTGACTGTCATCTATTGCACATTGCTAAAACTGAAACTATAGTGTTAAATTAAAAATATTGTGATTTATGTTTTCCGTTCCTAGAATGTATTGATATTTTGAGTGTTCTTGTAGACAGAATTTAAATTAGTTTATTTTCCACATTGTTATCATAATTAGTTTATTTTGCATTTGTCATCTTTTCTAATTTTGGGATAGGAAACAACCGTTTCTTTTTTTAACTCGCTAGAATATAAATTTCTATTACATCATCTTTAATGCTAATTGAAATTTTTAACAACATAGAACAATCATGCATAAGGCATTGATTATGAAACACTTTCAATTGATATGCAATTTTATTTAAACATCTCTAAAATGTGATGCATTCAGTGCTGATATATTTTTATTTATCACAGTACTAATACTTGAAAACTTAAAACTTCATTGAAAAAGATAAATCTTAGTTACACAAAATGAATTTTATTCAATTAACGTCATGAAAATATAAATCATCTGCCTCTCTATGTAAAATCAATTAATGTTTCACTCATATCACTTACATTCCAGACTCCAGAGCTAAATAATTTTGCTTGAAAAAAATTCAGCAATTCTTGTACAACTCACCTTACAATCACTTGATTTTTTTAGACTCTGTATGCTATAGTTTAGCATTAAAATTAGGCTTTGTTGCAGAAATAAAGAAAGTTTAGTGATCATTTAAAGACAAAAATATTGTATTTGCATTGGTACAGAATTTAAATAGACGGATAATACGCAAAAATGAAGCGGTTTTATTACAAATAAAATACTAAATATAAGTTTAAACAATTTTTAAACATCTACGGTAACAACCGTAATGGAAGCCATATTATTTTACAATGAGTCATGATCTCTTCATATAATATGGGTGTAATTATTATTTCAATTTTTAATCATAAAACTACCCAACATATTTTGCTGAAATTTTTTTCAATTTTTATGTAATAATTTGAATATTTCCTAACATTTTTGAAGCAATTTGTGAATTTTAACTTTCCTTATATGTGTGAAAAATTAAGTCTCATTGGATTCAATGTATTTCATTTTTTCAACCGGAGTTAAATCTGATACTAATTGGGTGATATTATTAATTTTCTTTCCCAGATATCCCACAGACCGTCTCAACAACATAATAAAATTTCATTTCGATAAAGTTATTTTTATGGCAGTTATTGTGCTAACAGACAGACCAAAGTCATAAACACTTTTCAACTATGTTGGAAAGTTTTAAAAAGCTTTCTGAATGTTCTTTCAGACCGAAATTAAATCGGTTTATTTTGCATATTGTCATCATAATCAGTTTGTTTTGCATTTATCATATTTCATTGTCACCAGAAAATGCACTTAATTCTTCGTCTAATATTGTGATAGGAAACAACCTTTTCTTTTATTAACTCACTTAGAAAATAAATTTTCATTGCATCATTTTTAACACTTTACAACAAAGTTGAAAAGTGTTTATGACTTTGTTCATTCTGTCTGTCTGTCTGTCCGTTAGCACGATAACTGCCGTAAAAATGACTTAATCAAAATGAAATTTTAGTATGTTGTTCAGACGGTCTGTAGTACCTATTGGAATATAAATGAATAATATCACCCAATTAGTTTTGGATTGAACCCGGGTTGAAAAAATGAAATACATTGAGCCCTATGGGACCTAATTTTTCAAGCATTTTTTAAGCAGATTTAAAATTCACAATTTGCTTCGAAAATTTTAGGCAATATTCAAATTGTTCCATAAAATATATAAAAAACAATTCAGCGAAATATATTCAGTAGTTTTTTAAATAAAAATTAAAATAATAATAACACCTCTTATATGAAGCGATCACCTGACCATGATATGAAACGATCACGTGACATACTTCAAAATGATATATGGCATCCATCTTGTCTCAAAATCTTGATTTTTAAAGTTCTTTTTAATTCATATTGAGTGTTGTATCCGTCCTAAAACTACTTTATTTTTGCCTAAATTCTGTGCATCTACATACTGAAACAACGCAATGACAATATATTTGTGTTTAAATGCTCATCCAAATTTGATTATTTCTACAACGAAGCCTATTTTTCACCTATGTAAAATGTAACCAGCAAAATATGTAGAATGAGTTGTATTAGAATTGCTGTAATTCTTTAACACAAAATCATTTAGTCCATGGAGTTTGCTTAGCTGAGATGAATGAAATATTCATTGATTTTAGAAAGAGAAGGACGATATTTTTCGATGAAATTTTACGCATAGAGTTTAATTACTTGCAGCTCCATGGTCTTAATTTTTAAATAAAATAAATTATTATAGTATTGTGATGAATGACATGAATGGGGGAATTATTTATGAATGAAATGTTGCTTTTATAGAGAGAGCCAGGCGTGTTATTTTTTCTATGACGTCATTTGAATGGATTTCAGTTGTTTTCGATGAAGTTTTCAAATATAATAAACTATCGTAGTATTATGATAATTCTAAAATTATTACCGAGGAATGTATCACATTTTAGAGATGTTTAAACCAGGCAATTTATACTTTAATGCCATCATTTGAATGAACTTAATTTTTTTCGATGAAGGTTTAAGGTTTCTAATATAATAAATTAATGTAGTATTGTGATAAGTTTTAAAATATTACCGAGGAATGTATTGCATTTTAGACATGTTTAAATAAAATTGCATTGAAGTTGGAGAGTGTTTCATAATCAATGCTTTAAGTATGATTGATCTTTCTTGTTTGTACATATGGCAATTTAATATGTGTTGTTTCTTTTTCATTTAACCCCTATAATTCAACATGCAAAAATGAACAAAGGCAGAAATTTTTATTTAGAAACCAGACCACAAAAAGTGTCTAAATTCTTATGTTTATTAGATTTTATTATGGCATGATATTCTTCTGCTGTTATTCTTCTCTGTACCTCTTTCTTTTGTTTTTTGTTCGAGAAGTTTTTTTCTTTTTGAGGCTGAAAGTATTTTCTTTGTGAATTCCAAAATTTCCCTTCCTTACTTCGTGAATTCTAAAATTTCCCTTCCTTAAGCAGGTACAGGTCACAAAAGTCCTGACAGAGTTATGAAATTGGTCACAAATGTTCGGAAAATGGAAAGTCATGAATTTTAAGATCGTAGTTTTTCTTTACTTACATGTGGAAATCAGTTTCCTGTGCGATTACGAAAGATATGTTTGCAAGCAACGATTTCTTCTATACCATAAGAGATGACCAATGGTTATCTTTCTCCCATTTTTGCAATCTATTCACATCAACTAATTTTTATAAAAAATTCGTGAAAATAGAAAAATATTTTTCAAATGTATTATTAATGAAATGAAGGGCTATTTTGCAACAGTATCGTGAAAATCTGCATTTGTTACATTCCTTGGTATATTTCATTTAATTGTGAAAATATTTTTCATTTATGCAATCTGTTTGTATCGACTATAGTATTTTTAATTTTCTTATGTTGTATATAAAAAGCTATTTTTCAAACGTACTATTTAATGAAATGAAGGAATATATTACAGCAGTATCTCTGAAAACTGCATTTGTACATGATTCTTAGTATATTTTGTTTAATTATGAGAATATTTTCCACTTATGCAGCTTGCTTGCATAGACTAAAATTTTTATAATTACTACATGTTGTGTACAAAAAAAATCCATTTTTCAAACATAATATTAATGATGAAGGGCTATTTTGCAGTAATATTGTGGAAAATTGCATTTGTACACAATCCCCGATATATTTTATTTGTGATAGCATTTTCAACTTACAATCTATTTGCATAGTCTTAAATATTTATAATTATTACATGCTGTATACAAAAAAGCTATTTTCAAATATAATATTAATGAAATGAAGGACAATTTTGCAGCCGTAGTGTGGAAAACTACATTTGTGCATAATCCCTGGTATTTGTTGAATTGTGAAAATATTTTTCACTTATACAATCTGTTTGCATCGACTTAAATTTTTATAATTATTATGTGTTGTATACAGAAAAGCTATTTTTTAAACGTATTATTAATGAAATGAAAGGATATTTTGAAGCAGCATCATAGAAAACTGCATTTTTACATATTTCTCAGTATATTTTGTTTAATTATGAAATTTTTTTTCATTTATGCAGTCTCTTTGCATTAACTAAAATATTTATAATTATTACATATTGTATACAAAAAAGCTCTTTTTCAAACATATTATTAATAAAATAAAGGGCTATTTTGTAGCAGTATCACAAAAAACTGCATTTGTAGATGATCCTTGGTATATTTTGTTTGTGAAAATATTTTCTACTTATGCAATCTGTTTGTAATTATTATATTTACAATAGAACTGATGCATTTTTAATTCTATTTTACAATTAAAATAAGATAAATGGGTGTTCATCACAAACTTTTTTTGCACTCAAAATTTCCTTTTTTTTTTATCATGCATCAATTTTGTGTGTAGGCAAAAGTGTTTTATTATAAATTGCAATAGTACTGAAGATATTATTTTAATGAGATTTTATGTCTATGTGTTTGTTATATTAGTACATCACATTCACTTTTAAAATTTTCTTATATTTCATTTTTATAACTTAATTTTGAATATTAAACTCAAATTATTTTTTCTTCTAGGAATCGTGTAATTATGGAAGCAGAAGCTGAAGCTGAAGCAATCAGAGTAATTTATTTGATCTTACATTTTATTAGGTACTTACGTATTATCGCAACCATGACAAAACGTAATTGATGTATCGTCCAATAAAGGTCCCGATCGATTCCAAGGACAACATGCAACAAAGTGATCTGTATGAGGACCCACGTTCGAGCGGGCTCGAACTGGTTGGGGGACGTACGCACCGCTGGGACTGTGTCGTCAGACAGGCCGGCTTCGCCGGACCAAGTCACAGAGCATACTAGACTCGCTTCTGGGACTCTCTTCTGGGTTTTTCTCAACCAGTTCGAGCCCGCTCGAACGTGGGTCCTCATACAGATCACTTGGCTGCATGTTGTCACGGTCCTTGCGCCGTGCGACGGTCCCAGAAGCGAGTCTAGTATGCTCTGTGACTTGGTCCGGCGAAGCCGGCCTGTCTGACGACACAGTCCCAGCGGTGCGTACGTCCCCCAACCAGTTCGAGCCCGCTCGAACGTGGGTCCTCATACAGATCACTTTGTTGCATGTTGTCCTTGGAATCGATCGGGACCTTTATTGGACGTTACATCAATTACGTTTTGTCATGGTTGCGATAATACGTAAGTACCTTTTATTATTATAACATAAATTTATTCTTTATTTTGTTACTATTAATATTGTCATTTGGTAAATTTCACTATTTTGTATTTAACTTAAATTAACTTTAAAAATGTTTACTAGTATTTATAAAATTATACTGTACATGCAAAAATATTTAACTAATAAATAAATAAACAAGGAAATTTAACAATAAAAGATAATACTTTTACTATATTCATTTTAATGTGATTTTCTAGAAAACTGTAGAGCATATAATGTAAACAAATGAATTAGGGTTGCACCGAATACCATATTTTACCGAATACCGAATACCGAATATTCGGTTAAAATTCTAACCGAATATTCGGCCGAATACCGAATATTCGGTTAAATTTTTTTAAAGGTAATTTTTCTATTTTATGCCAATTTAAAATAGAAAATGTTTCTATTTTGTGCCTTTTTTAAATGCCTTTACATTAACATCCTAAATTTGTTTGCATTTTCATTAAGTATAATTATTAATTTAAAATAAATAAAAAATGAAATAAATCATTTCAAAAGCAAATTACGAGTAGTAATTAAGAGTACTTAATTTGTTTTATGTTTATCTGCATAAATTGATAATTGATAGTTAGATTCTGATATGTGATAATCATGGCTTTATGTTATGTTATAGAGAATCTTGCATTTACCTTACATGCAAATACAAACCCAAGTTGCTTAAAATATCATTACAAATTAGAATTACAATTTATTCAAGTGAATTTTTGCTATCTTAGTCTCTTCTGTAATGTAATTAATAAATAATTTTATCAGAATTGAAACTGAGCAGTCAAATTCAAACATAGTCAAATCATTTTTCTTTTTAAAGTGCAAAGGATACATTGCCAGAATGTCTAGCCATTCTTTTTTAAGTTGTTACAACAAACTACAACAGAGTAGATACTGATAGATAACTAAACAGTTACACCCTGTGACAAAAGACTCAACAAAGCAATCTTCTCTTTAGAAATCATGAAAGAAATTAGAAGGATTAACTAGACACATAGAGAGAAATTCTTTGGTTATCTTACTTGACACATTTTAATGGATACAAAGGAACACCTATGGCATCCTCAGTATCTTCTCTATCTCTATCGAAATTAAAATACTGCAAAATTGAATATTTATCAAATTGGCATTTTTTATATATTAATCACCTTCACCTTTTTTTAATATTGGTGAAATGATAATTGATTTGTTTTTAGCTGCATATTTTATAAAAAATTAACCGTTATATTTTTGAACACGTAATATTATGAGTTTTATTTTCTGGTTACTGCTTCATATTTAAACGAGTTAGTAAGGTTAAGGTGTGATAAGATTTAAGAAAAATTGAAAAAACAACAGAATTTAATATCAGATTGTTTACTTTTACATTAAAATTAAAATTTTAAATACGATAATATTGGTAAGTAACAATTTGAACTAATTTTGCACTATGATACTATAACTTTCATTCATTGTATAAAAAAATGTGCTTTACCAATTATCGAATGTTTAAAATTTTTCTTACTATTCGGTTTGGCCGAATATTAAAGTATTCGGTCGAACCGAATATTCGGTTTGACTGCCGAATAGGCAGTATACCGAATACCAACCGAATATTCGGTGCAACCCTAAAATGAATGCATGAATGTTTATGATTAGGTAAAAGTGTCTCACTCAGTATAACTAATATGTAAATAGATTAAGTGCGTATTGTCAGTACATGCAATCTGAAAATAGATGGCAAATGTCTGCTAACATTCAAACATAGCAATAATATTACAAATGTAATTTTTAGTTTTACAGTACTTTATTATATGAAATTAGGATATGAAATTTGTAATATTAAATTGCATAAAAGTTAAGAGTTAGTTGAATTACCATTTTAAAGCAGTTAATGTAATCAAAAGCATGCCGGGTGTTTTGCTTTTTAAACTGCTGTCTCATATGCTGACAAAGTATGCTTTCTTTTTCTGAAACCAATTGAATAAATTTATCTTTAATGTTTTGCTGCTGGATTATTCTGAGTTTACATTTCAGTTTCATTTTAATAGAAATTGAGCAAGGTATTTTTTTATGTTTATTACATGGGCACCTGCCGCTTCATATTGTAATTTGTTTTGACTTACTATGTATTCAGCTTTTATTTCTAAGCTAAATGTAGTTAGTTAATGTATAGACCTATAATTTTCAAGCTTAAATATTTTACAAGTTGACTTGTGTTTAACAAAATCAAAAATATCTAAATTTATAGAAATAAAGTAAATAAAATTCCTCTCTTATTGGAAAGCAATGTTTTGTAAACTTTTTAAAATGAGTTTGGAGTTTTAATAAAGTTTTTTATAGGTCATTACTATTTTGGAAGATCATAAATTAGTCAAATCAATCATAAATTTATGGAAATAAAAAATAAGTAAAATTATCTCCTCTAGTAAGAAAGAGATGGTTGGTGATACTTTTTATATTGAAGAGGTTGTGCTGCTTTAATGAAGTTTTTCATATGTCTCTTATATTAAATTTTTTCGTAGACCCTTGTAATTTTGGAATAAAGTTGAAAATATTGAATTTAGGAAATAATGAAGTAAATAAAATCCTTCCCTGTAGTAGGAAAGTAATACTTTGAATATTTTTTATAGTAACTTTTTGCTTTAAACACATTTTTATAGGTCATTATATAGCCATAGGTTTGACTATTTTCAATTTACAAACATTTTATTATACTTTGAAAATTTGTTTCATAAAATCATTCTTTGTATTTGTATTTAAGCAGCACTGCAATAATATTGAAAATATATTTTATTTAGACTTTTACTAATAAAATAAGTAGGAAAGTAATTCAAATCTATCAAAAATGAATAATAGCTTAAAAGTAATGGCATATGAATTATATGAAGTTCTTAAAAAGTGCTAAATATGAAGGATTTTTTTTACTGCTTATGCCTATTCCTTTTGGTAATATTAAAAGGAAATTACCCAAAAACATCATTCTGTGATAAAAAGTGTTAAGGTTTTTTAAAAATAAATAGACCAATGTTAGGAAAATATTCATTAAATAAAAACCAGCCAACTGTGCAAATGCAAAATAACGTATCTTGAGATATGTCCTTTTGCTATCAGAAGGCCTTAGTGCTTATAGTGGTGGGTACTTTGTTAATACTGTTTTAGTTTAATTTGGCACCATTTGCATCAAATTAGGCGTTGCCATTAATAAGGTTCTATATTCCTGCTATTAATTAATTTGTTTTTTTCCCATAACTTTAGCTTAGAGGAGAAGCTGAAGCATTTGCAATTGAGGCTAAAGCAAAGGCTGAAGCTGAACAAATGGCCAAAAAAGCAGATGCTTTCAAAGAATACAAAGATGCTGCAATGGTAGATATGTTTCTGGAGACATTGCCAAAGGTAATGCAATGCTAATTTGATTTCTAAAGTAATTTATGTGTATAACTTACTACATTCTCTTTGGATGCCAGGCATGAAATGCATTTTATAGCTTTATATGTGTATGCCTTTTCATTGCAGATAATTGTGAATCAATTAATTATATCTTACTTTATTATTTTATTATTTTCTCATACTTTAGTACTAGGATCTGAAAAATAAATACTTTGTTAGTCAATAGCATATAAAAGTTGATAAGGTATCAACGAGTTTCAAAAGCAACAAAGAGCCTTCACCAGGTTAAATAAGACAGCACTAGTACCAACAAGGGCAGGCAAACATCTGTCAATAAGCAATTGTATCACATAATCCAAGACAATAAATCTTTCCAAACAAAAATAAATAAAAAAAGATAGGAAAATCTAGGAAGGAAGTTCAATTAAATAACAATATAGAAAAAATATAATTGAAAAGAAAAGAAAGAAAGAGTTTCAAAAGCTACACGAGCAAATTCATCAACTAAATTTATTTATTTAACCTTCAATCAAAACAATTTTAAAACTGCAGAATTAATCAGAATATGCCACAAAATATGAAGGTAGTCAATGGCTTTGAAAGCTATATGAGATAACTTCAACTAATTTCAAATAGCTATCAATTCAAAAATTAAAAATACCAGTGAATAAAAGACTGCTCAAATAAGAATATAATAAAAAATAAAGTAACTGTTTTCGGAAAATATACATGCACTGATTTCATCAAATAAATTAAAAAAACTTTCAAGCAATTTGAAAATGCCAATGAATAAAAGGCTGCAAAATTATGTAGAATGACATAGAAAATGAAGGAAGATATCGAATTTTGAAAGTAATGAGCTAACTTTATCAACTAAATTCAACTAGTACTGAATTAAAACATTAAAAATGCCAGTGTCTGAAGACTGCTGGATATATGAATATGACAAAAATAAAGAACTTAACTGATTTTGGAAGTTACATGAGCTAATTTCATCAAATAAATTAAAATAACATTTTATTAAACAATGTAAAATTAACAAGGAAAGAAAAGGCCATGCAATCAGTTTAGGTTATTGATGTTGTAAAGAAAATAAAGTTTCTTAACACACAGTGGCTGCCCACTGACATTTAAAAGTAAACCAAATCACCCAATTTTGATCCCATTATCATGTAAATACCATTGCACTTGGGCCAAACTCAATGCTTTTTCACTATTAACAGTGTATAGTTATTGTTGAGCAATACATTTTCTTCATAAATGTTTTAGGGGGGAAATAATATTAATACATATCTAATGATAATTCTATGGAAAGGAATTGAACTCCCCCCCCCCCCTCAAAAAAAAAAAATCTTAGAAACTCTTAGCCTTGAAACTAGAAATAAGGAGCATTTCATATTCACTTCATAAAATCTTAATATTTTGGAGTGTAGAGGATACCTTTAAAATAGAAAATATATTAGATAGCTTCAAATGTATTCATAAATCGCATCATACCATTAGCACCAAATTTCAGGTCTATCTCACCAGAAGTCATTTTTACAATTACACCATATGATCTAAGTATCATATTTCAACCCCCTTTTACTAGAAATGTTTGAATTTCTAGACTTTTGCTTATATTTTGTGCTGCCATTCAGCAATAGCTATTTCTTCCTACAGTTTAAAAGCTGCGTAATTCTTTCAGTTCTTTTTCTCCATACTTCTTTGTATATTGTGCTGGAAGAAAGCTGTCTAAAATTTCTCTAGTCCGGACACATACTTGCACTTTCAAAAAGTTCATAAAATGGAACTACATTGTCAGTTATTCCATTTATATACTTAAATTTTGAGCCATCTCCAGCTTCAGGTGAAAGAGTCAGCTTGAGATTGGAGAAGTCAGCTTCTCCATTTTTATACTTTAGAAAAATTGGCAATAGCTAAAATGTTTTCTCTTTTAACATTCAAAAAGATAATGTCTATATAGTGCATGTGATAAACACAAATAGCATTAGCATATAACCTTTTGGATGTAGTTCAGAAAATGACTGAATTTTTTAAAGATTGATCAGGGGTCGAAGTCGTCCTATATTTCCTATAATTCCTATATTTTAAAAAATTTCATAGAAAACGTCCTATTTTGTCCTATATTTCGCACTTGTCCTATATTTTGGACATAAATCCTATATTTCCAAATTACAAGCAATAAAATCCTTATTTCTATCATTTTGTTTTCAGTCTATCTGCTAAATCTTCCCAGAATTTCAAAAACGTGGAACTACGGGATGTTGAACGTCTGCAATTGGTTTCCAATTGCACGTGACGTAATACTACTTTAAACATGACGCCCGCCGGCTGGACGGAAAGCGTGGGAACGGTAGCGGTACTGCCGGTACTGTAGATTAGGGGCGGAGAAATATCGGTAATTGCAACAATCAATAGTTTCCGGAGGAACTATCTATAGTTACTAATTTTCAGTGTTAATAGTAAAATTAAATACAAACGTGTAGAAGCAGTTTTGTTGTACTTAAAAGCAATTTAAATTAAAAACATTCCTGTTTTTTTTTTTCCAAAATTTAGAATTTTGTTTTGGTTCGAAAATGTAGGTTTTCAAAAAGGAGTGGGGATTTTGATTGTGTGCCATGCCGAACCGACAAACAAAATTTCGTGATGATTGGTTGAAAGTCGTCGATAAAAATGGAACTATTATCAGTGATTGGTGCACGAAAGGAAATGATTTTTCTGCATATTGTTTGTTATGCAAAAAGACTTTCTCAATCGGCAACAGTGGGAAAATTCAGCTTCTGCAACGTGCGAGCACTGCAAAACATAAGACTTTGGATACTCGAAACAAAGATCATACGCAGTGCCGGTTGAAAGAAAAAGTAAATAGCGATGGTTATAAAAGTGTGTGTTTTGATGCAAACCAGAGCAACCCATCTAATCAACCAAGGCTTCTGTGGAGTATTAATGAAGAAGAAAGAATTTGTCGATCGGAAATTATTTGGATTATCCATGTAGCACTGAATAATTATTCATACCTATCATGTGACAACATTAACAGTGTTTTCAAAGAAATGTTTCCAGATTCTTCTATTCCCAAAGGCATTAAGATGTGTTCTAGAAAAATATCTTATGCCGTGTCTCATGGACTTGGACCATTGTTAGCGTTAATCCCTCCTCCCCCCTTATTCAAGTCACAACTCCTGATGAATTATTTCACGTAAAATATACATCGTTATTTAAATACGGAATTTTTATTATCAAAATTTTTCTCATTATTGAATAAGACATTTTTCTGAAACAATGTAATTTTTAATATTAAACACTTTTAAAACGTTATCGTAACATTTTATCACAGATGTTCAATTAAATCTAAAAATCCTGAGAATTCATATTAACGCTCATGGAAATTTATTTTGTTCACTTCAGAGTACGATTTCCATTCTTCAATGTATTCTGTTTTGTCTTCAGAATCTCCTCCCCCTCCCTATATCTGATGATATTTTCGTTCTCGTCGAACGTGTCAGCTTGAAATCGACTGTATATTTTGCCTTTTTTGTTTAGAAAGCCATATTTACATACTATAAATAGCAAATAAATAACTAAATAATATCGTATCGCACAGAACCGAGCAACGAGGTCATTAACACACAGACCTCTCAAAGGGGTCGGCTTGCCACCGGTGACAGTCGGCTGCGTTTACGATCCGGGTGCTGCTGTAACCTAGTAATGACTCATCGTAATTTAGAAAAATCATTGAGAGGAGAGATATTTTTCTTTTTTGGAAAAGATATTTATTTTATATACTGCGATATTTTTTACATATTTGACTATTACTAATAAAGTTTTTACTTTTTTCAGAGTCATCAGTCTTAAACATAACATTATGTAGATGCTAGGTAATAAATAAAACTTTTAAGTTGTTATTTTTTGTTTTTCATTCGTTAATAGCGAAAACGGTTTAAACACATTTACACCTTTAAATATATCGTTAAAAGTGCTAATCCTCGATCTTTATTAAATCTCCGCACTGCATTAAATCTTCCGGCGCTTCATTAAATCTCGACAAAGCCAATATAACGAAAGTTCTGCACTTTGATGATGATGCGCCAATCGTACATAAATTGAATGATGGCAAAATTCGCGATATGATATTAAATAAAAAAAGATCAATGTAGTGACGATAAATGTGGAGAAGAAAAAATACCCATTGATAATCTTATGCAAAAAATCGATCCTGCAATTAAAGGTCTTGAACAAAGAAGCATTATAACCGAGCAGAAGTAATCTCCATCTACAGAATAAAGAAAGCTGCTTTCCCATAAACCAAAATTAATGAAATAACAAATGTTAATTCAAATATTTAAACGAAATGATAAAGTGGAATTTTATCATTTCGTTTCGTTCACACATTCTAAATTATTATGTATATTTTTTCTTAGAAATTTCTTTTGCCCTATTTTTTAGATTAAATAATACGTTTTAATTGATTAACTTAACTTTTGTCATTATTTTTACTAAAAATAGTGCTTTATAGTGCATTTAGTTAATATCAAATCTGAATTTTATTCAAATTCTATAATCTGGAAAAATCGAAAATCCGGAATTGGCAAAGTCCGGACGAGTCCGGATTTTCGAGGTTGTACTGTATTGAACTTTTCAGAACTTTTAAGGTAAGATGAGTAAACTTTTCTTAGTCATTTTGTTATCTGATAGAATACTTTTTCAAAAATGAAAATAGCAAAATTTGTAAGATATTTATGATGATTTCTTTTGTCCTATATTTTTCCAAGTTACGACTTCTAACCCTGATTGATTGCTAATTTTACTAGTAAATAGCAGCAGCTAAAATGTTTAGTAGTTTCATTTTCCAAAAACATTGGTTATCATTATAAAAATGTATTTGCAATGCTAGGAATACATCCAAATAAAAGCAAATGCTTACATAAAATATAAGGATGTGTATCTGGGATTCAAAAGTTCAGAATGCGCCATCTTAATATTTTTATGTCTGGAAATATCAGCAACAGCTATATGTTTTGTCTTTTACCATCTGTAAATATTGTCAGTTAATTTGTAATGACTTTATTAGGTTCTTTAAAGAACTGGAAGTATAGGGGTGCTTCTTTTTGCTTAATGCAAGTTCCAAAGTTAGCTTCTCTATTTTTTTAATTAAGAAAAATTGGTAATTGCTAAAATGTTTTGTCTTTTAGCATCCAAAAATATTCTCACTAATTTCAAAGATATATTTGTATGGTTGGGATCTAATACGTCCGGATGTATGCATTTGTATACAAAAAGCTGAAAGTATTCGGGGTACATCCTTTTGGAAATAAATAAATTTGGAAAATTGCTTTTTTTAGGTGGAGGGGGGATTTTCAGTTACTAAAGCAACAGTTGCACTGGATTTTTAATTACTTTCACCAACATAATTGCCAAATGGAGTTTTTGTTTGCTAAATTTTATTTTGACTATTTACAGAATTCATAATCGTCAAATGTTTGCAAAATCTTTTTCTCAATCACCAAATTGAATTCCCCCCCCCCCTCTCCAAAATGTGGCAATGGTGATTGGCAGCATGACCCCTGCTAAAGCATAAGATTTCAACTGCTGCATATATAGAAAATGGAACATATGCAGGCAAAATGTGTACTGAAAAATGCAGGCTTGGTACCAAATGCCAGACAGGGTACTGGACCTTATAAAAATAAGCCATGGATAAACAATATATACTGGTTTTCAAAATGATCTTTACATGCACATAAATATCGATTTCTTAACAACTGTTCAATATTATTGAATTAATTTTTTTCTGTGATACTTAGCATCATAACACATAGTCATTAGTCATAACACATAGTCACATATAGTCACCTAATTTCCATATGCCTGCTCTTTCTAAGGAAGGATTAGAAAGTTTTATTATCGATATATTATATACAAACTGAAAAATCAAATAAGAGTGCAGACGACACAAAACTAATTATGAAACAATTTGCCACTTCCATCAATGGCTGTCCAGTCTCTAAATCAGGGGTGGCCAACCCGCGGCCCGCCTTGAATAATTTTGCGGCCCGCGAGATTCATTACAACTTTACAAAATACGATTATTTTGTGCAATATTTTTGTTTTTAGTGTAGTGTTTTGTAACAGATAAATCCCATAACTGTTTCTATTTTATCACGTTGCTTCTGTTTTTATACATACTTAGAAGTGGGCAGTATTGCATTGTGATTCATCAACAAAATCTATGTGCCCAAGTATTATCGATGAAACATGTTATGCAAGTAGTCATAAAAACAGTGAATTACATTCGATCACATGCACTCTAGCATCGACAATTTAAGGAGTTCGTAAAAGAATTAGATTGTGAATATGGTGACGTTGTATACTTCAGTCGTGTCAGATGCTTGAGTCGTGGAAGATGTTTACAGCGATTTTATAAGTTACGTCAAGAAATTGACTTGTTTATGAATGACAAGCAAATACCAGTACCAGAATTAAGAAATGATGAATGGTTATTGGATTTATGCTTTTTAGTAGATATCATCGAAAAACTCAATCAATTTAATACATCATTACAACGAAAGAATAATTTAATAATCGATGCATTTAATCACATCAAAGCATTTCAGAAGAAACTACTGCTATCTGAATCTCAATTGAAAAATAATAACGTTCAACACTTTCCATTGATGAAAGAATTAAAAAATTCAAAATGTATCAGTTACATCAAATACGCAAAAGAAATAAGCAAACTTGCAGCTACTTTTGAGAGTCGTTTCACTAATTTAGACAAATACAAAAAATTATTTGAAATATATTCATCTCCCTTTCACGTCGATGTCGAGTCGGCCCCAGAATATCTCCAAATGGAACTGATTGACTTACAATGCAATAATGAATTAAAACACATTTTTGAAACACCAGAATCAAAAATAGATTTTTATAACACTTATGTCACAAAAGAAAAATTTTCCAATTTGAGAGATCTGGCACAGAAAGTTGTGAGCGCTTTTGGATCAACTTACACCTGTGAATCGTTTTTTTCAAAAATGAAATTTATCAAACATAAATCGCGTTCGAACTTAACGGACGAAAACCTGCAACATCAATTACGATGTGCAAATACACGCATTGAGATCGACTTGCAAAAACTAAGTGAAAGAGTTGAGAAACAAATATATCACTAATTAAATAAATTAAACATTATTCGATCATTGCATTATTATTATTATATTATGTATGTTTGCATACATGAAAAATAATGAAAACAATAATAATAATTCATTCTGTTTTAAATTTTCACTCCAATAAATGTTTGTAATGTGTCCAAATCTAATATAAAGATATATATTTTTATATGCGGCCCTCGGGCCGACGTGGTAGTCGAGTGGTCAAGGCATGCGTTTCCAAAGCAATCGCTCGAGCGCCACATTGTGGGTTCGAGCCCCACGTAAGGCATGGATATTGTTGTGTTGTGGGAGCAGTGTGTTCCGCCCTCCTCTAGTGTACCTGGGGCAACGTCCCTAGGACGGCTAAATGGATCATTTAATAAATGCCCGAATTATGGGCGAATAACGATGAGTCAAGTGCCTGGCCATTGGCAATAATATATATATATATATATATATATATAAATATATGTAATAAATAAGATAAAATTAAAAATAAAATAGTTATACTAATTTAAAACATGATAAGTGTCATACCCTGGTTCAAAAACAATACGGAGGAAAATTAATTAAATATGATATGATAGGAAATATCAGACAAAAGGAAAACAATGCTACCATAAAAGACAAAATGATCTTAATTTCAAATATGAATATTACACATGAATTTCTCAGCATTCAAGAGCGAAGCATACTAATCAAGTTCAAACAACAAAGGATTATCAAAATCTGGAGGCTCAAAATATTAAAATGACAAAATCAGAGAAAAGATACAATCCGAAAATATGAAATAGGATAGAAGCTCTGTGAATCCAGCTTATCAAGGATCTTTGCATCCACAGAGGTTCCAAATGTGTTTCGCTCAACGATACAGCCACATGGTTGAAATAACGTCAAAAGATCCGACACATTTCCAGACAATAACATTAACGAAAATAACAAAAATAAGCAAAAGGAAATTGGAAGGAATATAATGAAAGTGCATTAAGCAAACATATAAGCAATCTAACCAACAATCCACAATGATTCAGATAGAATTAAAGTCTTACCTTTCTTCACCATTATACAAGACACATTTTCGTTGCACTAAACAAAGTATTAGGAAAGAGTACAAGAGAGCGCCATCTGATGTGAATTATAGGAAATACTTCTGCATGTTTAACCAAAGGAATATACAAATTTATAAGTTTCAAACCCAATAATTAGAGATATAAAGATAAAATAAAAAAATAAAAAATATAAATATATAAAATATTAAAATAAAAAAAAAAAAAATAAAAAAAAAAATAATAATAATAATAAAAATAAATAAATAAATAAATAAAAATAAAAATAAATTTATGCGCAATAAAATAAGTAATAATTAATAATTAACAATTATATAATATGTATCCAAATCTTATTATTAAGAAAATAAAATCTCAAAGAATATTTTAAAGTTCAAAGAATACAATAGCAATTTCAAATTAGACTAAAACAATAAATAATATATTATAAATAGTATTCAAAATTTCTAAAGTGATATTTAACAAAATTAACTGGATATGATTCATTCTTACAGTATCGAAATAAATCTGCAAGATGGTTACTGTATTGTGTATTTTCACATAACCTAAAAATCCTATGAAATTGATTTATTAAAATATTTTTATATACCTGTTTACTCATACATGAATTAAAATTGATTATCTTGTGAATTTTAAAAGGAAAACTTTTTCTTTTATCATAAATGTTTGACAAAAATGAATATTCATTATCAAGAGATAGAGTTAAATCTAAGAAATTAACGCTAGACGAGAAGTTGCTTTCGTTTGGTAAAAGGGATAGATTTGGAGGATAAAAATCAAAATCTATATCATTTGATGAGGGAGCTATTTTAATGAGAATAACATCGTCAATATATCTATAGAATGTATATGCAGAGTTTATAAAATTTGACTCGTAGAAGTGTAGATAAAGATTTGCGAGAGCTGAACTGGCAGAGCCACCCTGTGGAACACCCTTAATTTGCATATAAATTTTATTGCCTTGCATCAAGTAATTATTAAAAATTACACACTTGAGAAGGTGGTGCACATAAGAATGATCGAAATTCAAATTTTGTCTATTATAGAAAGATTTAATAATATCCCAAGTTACTTTATATAGATCTTTTATGTCAATATTGTTGAAAAGGTCCTTAAAGTCATACGTTTTAAAACCCAAAATATTAATCGTATCCAACTTTTGAATTAATTGATAACTGTTATTGATAATATGAGAAGTTGAATTATCATTTATATTAGAGATGATTTTATTAAGAATAACCAAAAGAGATTTACTAGCGACAGTTGCATATGATTTATGTCCTATAGTTACAGATCTAAAAGAGATAGGATTTTTATGAAATTTTGGGATCATGACAATATAAGGGAATCTTAGATTCTTGCAAGGTAATTTTAATAATTTATGAAAAGCAATAATTTTCTTAGATATGGATGTTGCTGAAGAATCAATTTTTTTAAAAATATCATTGTGATTTAAGAAATCGTTTAAGATTTGTACATAATATTTTTTACATATGATGGCGTAATTGTTGGCAGCTTTATCCACATATGTGATGACAAATTGTGATTTTAGTTCATTAATTTCCTGCTTCAAGTTTGTATAGTTTAATGTAGGTTTAGTTTTAGGCAAGTTACCTAAAAGATGTTTGATGTTTGTCAGAATGCTAACCTTCCACATATCGAAAGCTTCAATAGGATAGTTTTTACTACAAGCAATTTTGTATATGAATTTTTCTAGATCAATATTTAGTTGTTTAATTAAAAGAGAGTGATTTAATGTATTTTGGATTCGGAATTTGGTACCATAAAGCATAAGATTTTTAAGTGCTACATTTTGAACAATATTGAGATCACCAGTAATTATGTGTTTATGATTGCTGTCTATATATTTAGAATAGTTTGGCTGGTTACAGACGCATAGTAAATTGGGAGAGGAAATTTGATTCATAATAGATTTAGATATATCATTGTAATTGAAAATTTGCCTACCTAAAGGGGTATTATATTTAAATGTTTTGAAAATTTGAGTATTAGGAACAGGAAAGCAGTGTTTATACTGCTGAAATAAATAATTAAAATTTATATTATTGTAAAGTGAATTTTTGTAATTAATTACACAATAAGTATTATATGTTTTATTTGGATGATAATTAGAGGTAGGAAAGGGTTGAATGTACAGATGGAGGTTTATAAAATAAGCTCGTGTTATAATTAGATCATATAAAAGGTGTGAAAAATGCTCATCCTGATTAAATGACTTTAAGAATATATTATAAACTTGATTTAATATTTGTTTTTTAATATTGAATACCCAGGTTTTTAAAGAATTTATGTTACATGGAGATTTAAAGTTTTTTCTTAACTCAGTAATTTTAGCTTTTATGTTCAGATTTTGACACTTTTTGTTGTTGTAATTTCCTCGCTTAGATCTTTTTGATGAGGCACTAAACGAATTATAATTAAGGATGTTAAATATGGAGATATCAAAATTTGGATTTTTATAGGTAGTTTTTACTACATTTTTATTATTATACATTTGATATATATATATATATGCGGCCCGCGGGATTATAATGCTTTTCCAAAGTGGCCCGCAGGGTCATTTGGGTTGGCCACCCCTGCTCTAAATAAATGGCTGATAGCTCACCATCTCAAAGATTTTTGCAAATTATATGAGCCATAAAAAATTGTTTTGAGTCAATAAACACTGAAATCAGATCCTGAATTGTAGAAGTTTGCTTGGAAACATTTTGTGTGCAGTTATTTTTATGCTTATAAAGATAATTTTGGACATAAGTTATATACAAGTAATGTAAAGGTGATGAGAAAAAGAAAAGAAAATGTTGAGAACTTTCAGGTTATAAATACTTGCAGCAAAATCCGCCGTGAGAACAATTGATTGTTGCAAATTTAAGGTTGCTCATTTCATTTGCCTTGGTTACCGTGACCTTTTTCAAGCCTTGAGAGGTTTAATATATGGACTATATTGCTTAGTGGATGCTGGCAATTTTTCTTTTGTTAATTATCATATAAAAGTGACAATTCATAATTTGTCACTTTTATATGTTGTATATATGTTGTACTTTTATATGTTGTTTCTAAGAACAGTGCCAAATTTTAATGTATGATTCAATGCTCCAAAAATCTGTGCAGTAAATGGTATATAATTCTTTCGCTGTGAAGGAAATAATGCTATTAAATTATGTAGGGAAGGTTAAATGCTGCCTATCTTAGATGCTATGTTTTGTTATCACATAATATAGTTCTGTATTATTTGCTTATTGTTATTATTTTTTTTTATCTTACTTTTATATCATATTTTTTTTCTCTTGAATATTGCTGATATTGTAATAATTAAATCTGCTGCTTGTGAGAATAAAACTTTCTCATCCTTCCTTAAAGAAAGCAGGCATATGAAAATCAAGTGACTAAAATTGTTTTGAGGGAGATTTGATCCTTCTTCTTCAGGTAAAAAGTGTCTTTTAATAACAAATGTGAAGAAAGAACTGTCACTGACGGACAAATTTAACATTTTTTTTTCTTATCTGCTGTTAAGAAAAGATACTGTTTTGACCTAAGGAAGAGGGATCAGAACTCTCTCAAGACAGTTATAGTCACCTAATTTCCATATGCCTGCTCTTTCTAAGGAAGGATTAGAAAGTTTTATTATCGATATATTTAAAATTTTTATGAATCTTATTTAAAATCTTTTAATAATATAATTAAACATTTTAATTTCATTCTGACTAGGTTGCTGCTGAAATTTCTGCGCCACTCTCACAATGCAGAAAAGTTACTATGGTTTCATCTGGCCAAGGTGAAATTGGGGCAAGCAAATTGACTGGCGAAGTTCTGGATATTATTTCGAAGGTTCCACAGGTTGTGAGTCAATTGACTGGAGTGAATATTACTCATGTGAGTACAACATTTGACATTATTGTTTATGGAGATCCTTGTTAATGTTCTTGCTAATTTTGGGTATCCAGGTGGTTACAAAGATATTTTAGGTCATAGCTGTCAATTTATGTTTGATATTTGGATATCAATTTTTGTTTAATATTGCTCGTTATTATGAATGACTAGATTATGACAACATTTGTATTTTTCTTTATTTGTACTCTTTTTATCTCTAAAGATAATTTTTTTTCATAATTAAAATGTAGATATTTTACATATTTGCTCTTTTCTAATGCTTAATACAATTATTTATTTTACATTTTGACCCAACTTTCAAATGTTACTATAATATTTTTGCTATTTACAATTATGCCCAAAAATGTTGAAGTGAAGACTTAATTTCATACTATGAGATTTCATCCACATTTGAAAGAATTAAAATGCATTTAATGATTTCAATAAAATTATAATGTGCTTGGTGAAAAATAATTTGTAATCTGTAAGCAAATAAAATTAATATTAGATAGATATGTAATATTATTTATTTTAGAATTTTTTGCATAAAACTGTCTTAAAATTGATATTGGTTTTTGTTTTTGGGGTATTTTCCTAATTTTATTTCAGTGCATTTATAAATTTAAGTTTATTTTTCAGGTTTTAAAGTTAATTAAAAAAATATATATAGGATATAAAAATTTGATCCTTAACCTTTTGTGGATGACAGCATTCTGGAACTGCTATGACCCAAAGGACGGAGTATTTCGCTTCCGAATTGTTCCCAAAGCATGGTGCATTTTTTGCACTAAGCGTAACTCCTGAAAAAAAAATCACTAAAAATCACCCATACAACACATCATTCTACTTTTTTCAGGAATAGAGGAAATACTTATTTTTCATTAGATATATACGTTCTACACAAATTATATTTTATTTAAATATTAAAATTTTAAATGATTAATAACCTTGATTAAAATGGTTATTTGTAACTCAGTCGAAAAATATCCAAATGATTGTAGTCAATACTTTATATAGCTAATAAAGATTATGTACAATTTTTAAGAAGAAAGTAGTATTGTTGCTAATTAATACGCCTTTTACCTATAATGCATTTCAAAACATGGATTCACGTACAGACTAACTTCTGCAATCTTTGCATTCATAAAAACTGTCCATGTGCTCATCAGAAATACCAAAGTTCCATGAATCTTCACTATCTGTGTTACTTTTATAACTATCGGGTTTGATTACCATTCAAGTATAATATTCTATACTTAAAAAACGTCTTGACCCAATCGTTCCTTTATCCAAAAAAATCTAATAAATTCACTACTGCACATTCCTCTTGAACCCAAACTTGAAAATACTCTTCCAATAATTCACCAACATAATCGTTAAACTAAAATCTAAAAGAGAACTTATACTCAATTATAACATAGTAGAGTCTGCGAGAAAAGATCTATTTGTTTATATTACAAAATCACGTACAGACTAACTTCTGCAATCTTTGCATTCATAAAAACTGTCCATGTGCTCATCAGAAATACCAAAGTTCCATGAATCTTCACTATCTGTGTTACTTTTATAACTATCGGGTTTGATTACCATTCAAGTATAATATTCTATACTTAAAAAATGTCTTGACCCAATCGTTCCTTTATCCAAAAAAATCTAATAAATTCACTACTGCACATTCCTCTTGAACCCAAACTTGAAAATACTCTCTTACATTCCAATAATTCACCAACATAATCATTAAACTAAAATCTAAAAGAGAACTTATACTCAATTATAACATAGTAGAGTCTGTGAGAAAAGATCTATTTGTTTATATTACAAAATCACGTACAGACTAACTTCTGCAATCTTTGCATTCATAAAAACTGTCCATGTGCTCAGAAATACCAAAGTTCCATGAATCTTCACTATCTGTGTTACTTTTATAACTATCGGGTTTGATTACCATTCAAGTATAATATTCTATACTTAAAAAACATCTTGACCCAATCGTTCCTTTATCCAAAAAAATCTAATAAATTCACTACTGCACATTCCTCTTGAACCCAAACTTGAAAATACTCTTCCAATAATTCACCAACATAATCATTAAACTAAAATCTAAAAGAGAACTTATACTCAATTATAACATAGTAGAGTCTGCGAGAAAAGATCTATTTGTTTATATTACAAAATCACGTACAGACTAACTTCTGCAATCTTTGCATTCATAAAAACTGTCCATGTGCTCATCAGAAATACCAAAGTTCCATGAATCTTCACTATCTGTGTTACTTTTATAACTATCGGGTTTGATTACCATTCAAGTATAATATTCTATACTTAAAAAACGTCTTGACCCAATCGTTCCTTTATCCAAAAAAATCTAATAAATTCACTACTGCACATTCCTCTTGAACCCAAACTTGAAAATACTCTCTTACATTCCAATAATTCACCAACATAATCATTAAACTAAAATCTAAAAGAGAACTTATACTCAATTATAACATAGTAGAGTCTGCGAGAAAAGATCTATTTGTTTATATTACAAAATCACATTTTACTCCTCTAGATTAAGTAATGATTCATAGGGGACCACCACCACCAATACGAGGTCAAGTATTAGCAAATTACAGTGTAAATGTTACAATGGACAGTTAGCACGATCTAGTATTAAAATAAATAAAAATATTCCATATAAAAACGTGCATTGGTGTACATTGGCCTTTAGGGTAAATTTCTCCCGGACGCAAATGCATGAGTATTGTCTTTAAATGCAGTTTCACAGTCGATGCATAGATGTATCTGCTGTCTGCAGAGGATTATTATTATTATGCTCTTCATTATCTAGTGGCCTGGGATTTACTATTGCTATGAATTAAAATTAACGTATGTGTTGCTTTTAATTTTTACTTTTTTATATATACATTGTATCACAGTTTCAGGTACAAAAATCAGTGTTTTAGTGTTAAGTTAATTTTGAATATGGTGTTTGCTCAAATTCTATTTTTCCCCCTATTTATATGATTAATTGAAGCAATTTGTCTTTAGAATACAAATTTGTACACTATAGACAATATTTTATTTTTAAATCATAAAGTGATTGGTAGGGTAAACAAAATAAATCTTGATTAAGGGTATTCTGGTTCAAAATATATTTGAACTATATTTCCCCCTGTTATAAACAGCTAATTTCTGTTTGGGATCTACTTGTGATCCTCTTTAGTTAATTACTTTGTCTAGACTTGTGAAAATCTATCAGTAAAGCTATCATGATCGTTTGATTTTGATTACTAGCAAAACTTTGTAGAGAAAACATTAATTAGTATATATGGAGTCATTTTGAAAGCTTGTAAAACTTCCTTGAATAAAGCAGGCATATGTGAGTAAGGTGATGGCAATTGTTTCAAGGGCATTATAAGTCCCCTTTTTCAGGTCAAATGAACAGGTAGAACAGTATGTGCTCTTAGCCACTGTTAAGATTGAATGAACATAGTCTGTAGGAGATAGAATTAGGTCATATATTTTTCTAAAATTTACCTGACACACTTGCTATTGCATATATAATTTTGAAATATTTTAGGAGAGAAAATTTCCACCTGAGCACTCTTCTGCTTCATGGCATTTAAGTTTTGTTGCTTTAGACTGAGTATAGCCATTGTCACAAATACACTGTTACCTAGTACCTACAGAAGACTTTTCAGATATCCAGCAAAGAAGAGTTGAGTAGCCACATGGAAAAAAAAAATTCGATTTTAAAACAAGAATAAAAAGGGAAACAATAAAAATAAAAGTGTAAATTGTGTTATACTGTATTTGCATAGAAAATTATCGAATTGAATATCTGTCAAATTCATATAAACTCTCATGTAAACTCTCTCACAGCTTGTAACAGATAAAAATGTCATTAAATGAAATTGTAAACATGAATATCTCATAATTTAAATTTAATTTTTTTTGTTTAAATAAATTAAATCATATAAGATTGTGTAAAACAGGATATATAAATATATTTTCAAGACATATCTTTGAATGTAAAACCCTTGAGGCATTTGTCCTTGAATTTTCCTAACAGCCTCATGAATTATACCAAAAGTCACCGACAGCATCCCAAATCATGTCATCAATGATTATACATAGTTTTTTAATAAATGGAAAGTTAAAATTTATGTTTTAGGTTTGCCTTTTGTTGTTTTTAGTAGGTAATCCATATAAAATTAGACTAATGTTTTATTGTTTTATTTACTAAATACTTTTGAATTTTCTAAAAGAGTGGCAACTTTTGACTATGCTGTTGGCTACATGGTTTTTACAAACCATCAACAAGCATTGTGTAAATGCTACTTTGTAAAATCAATGCAAAAGATGGCTAAAATAGCTATAATATACATAGTTTAGACTAGTGTTTTTCAAAGTGTGTTCCGTGACAGTATTCCAGGGGTTCCGTAACATGATAGTTTCATGTAAATTTTCTAAAATTAAAAAGGGAGCATAATTTGGACCACAAGAATTTTTTCTCATTTTGGGGTTTCGCCATCAAATTAAATTTCAAAAGGGTTCTGTGACCAAAAACATTTGATAAATTTTAGTTTAGACCACATTTTATTTTTCTCAACAACTAGTAGCCATTACATGTAAAAGACTGACATCTAGTAAATGATGCATTAATTAGACCATTGTTTTTCAAAGTGAGTTCTATGAAACCCTGTGGGTTCCTTGACATAATAGTTTAATTTTTTTTTTTTTTTCTTAAATGGAAGAAACGTGTAAAATTGAAAGCATGATTTGGACCACAATGGTCTTTTCTCATTTGGAAGTTCTGTTATTAAATTGAATTTCAAAAGCATTCTGTGAGCAAAGAGTTAGAAAACGCTGAGTTAGACAACCTTATTCAATATATATGATTTAATAGGTAAATATTTCAATTATCTGATTTTGAAATAGTTATATAACTGTAGAAAAAATTAAATACTAATTTAAAAGTCTAAGGAAATAAATAATGAAATAACCTAAGAAAGCAAATAAAGTATGAAAATCTCATATTCATGTTTATAAAGTAGTTATCTTGCTACAAAATGCACTACCAGTAACTGAAAGTCAGATAGAAATCTTAATTAGATCTTAGCTTGTGGAACTAAATAAAATATTTGGTGAATTAATTTGCATCAGCTAACCCATGATTTCTATTTCATAACTTGCAATTCACTGAAATGTTAATTACTCATTAAATTTTGGCCGCTAATCTGTTTATTATTTCTTTATAGCATTGGCTAACCTTTCCATTTGCATCCCTGCTTTTTATTATGACGATTTCTGCTTTTAGTATGGTTTCAAATGTGCACTGCTTATTCTATGCTTAGAACAATCAAAAAGAAAAAATAATTTTTAAATACATTTTCCCCTTATATAATAAAAAATAATACAATAGGACAGCCACTTATTGCTATTATTTGAAATACTGAATTTTATTTTTAACTAATACTGTATTTTTTCCTTAATTTTTATTTTTATGAGTGAGCATTATATTTATTTTTTAGATATTTTTTGTTTTTACTTCCTTTTTGAATTTTTTTTATTTTAAATAAATCCATTTAATTTCCAAGAACTATATCATTTATTTTCAGAAAGAACATTTCTAGAAATTTTCTTAATACAGTTTGTTAATCTAAAATCAGTAAGTTCCCACATTTTAAGTTTTTCTGATGCAGTACTGCAGTATGATCTATCAAGCTTCACAATTCTCTTTTGATTGCATAAAACAACAGTTTTGCACTTTCTCTTCTTTTCTTTTTCTTACTGTAACTTTTGTTGTTTATGCATTCTTTTTATTATTTATATTTGTTTAAAAAGTTCTTGGTGTTATTTATTGATTAGATTTTCCCTCTACAGTTTTATTTATTGATGGGCTGTTGTTTGCAATGATATTTTTATAAAATAATAGGTTGATATGTACAATTGATTCCACCTCACTTTCAAAATGCACAAAATTTGAAGATTATTTCCAGTTAGAACCACAGAAATAGTCCCATTAGTGTATGAAACAATTACTAAAAAAAAAACTAGTATTTGCATAAAATAACAGATAAATAAGGTGTGAGATACAAATTTTTCAAAATTTCAAGCCTGTAATTAATTACTATAAAGATACAAAGGCTATATTTAATATATATGCATTTTAATCATTTGTTAAAAAAAACTTTAGTCAAGGAAGCAAATCTCCCTCAAAGTCTCTGTGACAAGTGAAAATTCAGTCCTGTATACTCTTGTGGCTTTTCTAAAAATTAAATGTTTTTTTATTTTGACACTTTTTTTTTACTATAACAAATGGCATGATCAAATTTAGAAAGCACTACTAAATGTTGTATCATTTGAACAACAATCACTGACTGATTACATTAAGCAGTGAAAGTATGAAACATGAATTTTGCATTAAGCAGTGAAAGTATGAAACATGAATTTTGCTGTTGGTCCAAGAAGAAAACAAAAGTATTTTTACCATTAAAAACAGATACATTAACATATATATATATATATATTATACTATAGAAATAAAAAATACATACCCAATAAATATGAAAATTTTCTAAATTTTAAAATTGCATGGAAAGGTTTAAATTATTTTTTAGCTATTGATGAGTATCTGCAACTGTTATGAAAAATCGTATTAATATATATGCATAATTTTTCTTACATTTATTTTATATACTTATTGCAGTCTGAGTCATAAAAATATACAATCCATTTCTCATTTACACATCTGTGGATCATGTGCTAGTAGTTGTGATTGTGGCTTCTCTGAATTGTTAGGCGCTGTTATCACACACTAAATGCTCATTTTTTTAAAATTACCTCATTAATGTTAGGTTCTTATCAGAGCAGACACTTCAATTTTTTAATGATTATCAAATTACATTAAATGTTCAAAGTCATTTATGGAGATTTTTTAATAAACCCCTATCTGTGACAATAACAAAGCAGGAAGTCATTACAATATTTGATAACTTTCTTTTATATTTGCATTACATTGTGTGGGAATTTGAGATTGTGATAATATGGGAATAACATCAACATCTCAAACCTCAGTGGTGAGCGAGCAAAACATATACAATAGTCATAAAAATGAAACACCCACCTGCAATTGCACAATTTACATCACCAAACAAAGCGAAAGATATCATTTGATATGAATTAATGTCTTTTACAAATATCAATATTTATAATTTACATATGAGGCCATCCTCATAATTATTTTAGCACTAACTCAAATATTTAAGGCAACCGCCCATTGATTTTTACATATTAGGATTCCCCAAATATTTCATACAGATTAAAAAAAAGTAATGAAAGTAAAAGCCCATAATTGAATGAGAAAATTCTTAAAAACCATTAAGGGAGCATCTAAAAATTGAATTCTGTATCAGAAAGGTTGGATTGCAGTGATCTGATGATCGAGCTGTAATGTTCTGTCACTTTCACCTATGTTTGCAGCAGTTTTATTATAGTGTTATACGTAGGTGGGATTATTTTTTAAACATCGATGAGATAGTTGCGATGTTCGATGTTTTTAATCATAGACAGTTTTCAAAAAACATCAAGGTTTTCTTCCAATAACAGTGTAGCAGAAGTAAAACTTTTTGCCCCAAATTTTATTTTTTATTATTAACTTTGTTTGATTTAGTACAATGTATTATCTATTTGCATGCTTGTTTTTGTTAAGAAAAAGTGGTTATGCATTAAATACATTATAAAATTGTAAATATTATCAATTTATATCTAACTTCTGTTTGTAATATCAATTTTGGGTTTTTTAATACAATATTTATACAGTGAAATTTCAAAGAAATTATTAAAATTTAATTATTCTTATCCCAGCGGTAGAGCTAGGATTTTATTCACTCAGAGCAAAGCCAGAGTTTGTCACCTCCTTTCCCACATCGACATCCCTTATTACCTGTGCCTGGAACACAAGCTTGCTCTCTAGTTCTGCCCATGCTTATTCTCAATGGAGGAGGATATAGTCCCCTAAACGTAGTTGGCTAAGATAGCCACTGAACTAACTGATGATTAAAAAAGCTTTAATCAAGCTTGTAATGTTAATTTTAGGTTCTTTGATACAATATTTATATAGTGAAATTTCAAAGAAATTATTAAAATTTAATTATTTTTATCCCAGCGACAGAGCTAAGATTTTTTTCACTCAGAGCAAAGCCAGAGTTTAGCACCTCCTTTCCCACAACATCGACTTCCCTTATTACCTGTGCCTGGGACACATGCCTCCTCTCTAGTTCCACCCATGCTTATTCTCATTGGAGGAGGATATAGGCTCCTAAACATAGGTAGCCAAGACAGCCACTGAACTCAAGAAACTGATGATGAAACATCAAAGTTTCCTAGATCTTAAAAGTTTTGAAGTCTGCATTGGTGTGTGCTGGTTGTTCCAGGGGTATTGGGTTTGATCCTCTCATGAGAGGGGTGACCCCTACATGACTGGGTGTCTGCAGTGATACAGAATCCATTTTAAACTAAAGACCCCAGCCTAATTAATTACAGGATGTGGCAAAAATGACCTTGGATATTGAATAAAATCAATGTTTTCTACATAACAAATACAATATAAAATATAAAAACTGGTGAAACTCCTAATTTCATATTTAATTCAGTTTAATTTACCTATTTACTATATTTATGAGCAATTTTTTTCGAGAAATTGGGAATGGTCTCCTATAAACCTAATAATAATCAAATTTTGAATAAAATTTAATAGCACACTCAATATTGCATAGATAAAACTGAAATTTTGTATACCAATGTTTCAGACATAACTGTATCAAATGGTGTAAAAATTTAACTCCTGGTTAAAACTGTTATGAATATTAATTTAATAATTGATTATAAACATTTAAAAAATGTTTCAATATAAAAATTTATATGAATTTTGTTTGGGTTTTTTTGCTAGAAAGGTATGCAGAAATTGATTTATCGTGAATATATATTCCTTATAAATGGTAAACTTTTTTTAAATTCACTTAAAATTTTCTATAGAATTTGAATATGCAAAGATCAACGGATGTTGCCTTTTAAGATTTTGGAATTGATACTAAAATAACCATGAAGACAACCTCTTAAGCAAATTTTAAATATTGATATTTGTAGACATTTGTCTGCATTGAATGATATCTTCTATTTTGTTCTGCAATGTAAATTGTGCAGTTGTGGTCTAGTGTTTCAGTCCCCCCCCCCCCCCCCTAATGGCTGTATCTTAGAAACAACCTTTGCAAAGCATAAAAATCCAGCCTTCAAGCGAATAAAAAAAAAGAAATGAATTATCAGTACAAGTTTCAGATAAAAAAATATAAAATACTTGCTCATTGCATTTACATTTGCATTAACATTCGCATTAAATCAACACAAATTAATAAACCTATTTACACAACATAATTAAAGCATGAGGTAAATCAAGAAGGTTGATTAAACTTTAGTTTGGAGTTGAAATTAAATTTTTAAGATTTATAATAGATATAACTACCTGCAGTTTGTATATGAAGCTTCAAAACTGTCTCAATATTGGACAGTAATATAAAATAAATCACATTTATAAAAAGTATTCATTGTGATTAAATGCAAATTTTTATTAAATTATTAATGCAGTTGTTAGCTTTAACTTAAAAAAACTCTGTGTGTGTGTGTGTGTGTGTGTGTGTGTGTGTGTGTGTGTGTGTGTGTGTGTGTGTGAGAGAGAGAGAGAGAGAGAGAGACCATCCACACGAACTCTATTCTCTGAGTGTAGTGGTCTTGTAATATCTTAATTTTGAAGGTGTTAAATTTTGCTAATAAAATATAATTTTTTTTATGTATTTGTCAAGAGAGTTAGAAATTAGGAGCAGAAAGTTAGATGTCTATAGCACCTAACCATTTTTCCTTAGTTGCCAAAATGCTTTACTTGGGTGCAATTTCAAAATTATTATGTTTACATTAAGCAGCTTATAAAATAAATCACTTTTTATTAGCAGCCTTGCCTTTGATCCACTGCACAGGTGTGCATACAATCTATCTCTGATGTGTGTTGGTTAGATTGTTAGAAAGGAGAATAAACAGTTGATAAATCAGAATGTGCATTATACATGAAAAAAAGGGGGGGGGGCAGAAGAGTTAAACATAAAAGAATAACTAGGTCTGACATTTTTGTCCTCAAAACAGAATTTATAGGTGTAAATAGGATTAATTGACTGATAATTTCAAGCTCTGCTTGATGTTTCAATGATGAATTAAGTAGTTATGACATATGCCTGATTTTAATCAAATTAACACTCAGATTGCTATTACAACATTAGATTGATTGATTCTGTAGAATGTTATTGATTCTAATCTTAATTTAAGGAATTAATTTATAGAATATATCAACAATAAAATTAGAAAATAAAATTATTTGTTATTAATATATATATATATTTTTTTTTTGTCTCTTTTCAGTCTATGAAACTCGCCCAAGCAGCAATGTGAATAAATTTTCTTGATGTGTCTCCTCAAAACCTATTTTTATCTGGCTTTAAAAATAAATGAATTTGTGACAAATATTTATATTGATTTATGTACTTGAGTGCTGATGTTCAACCCCCTCCCTCTCGTACCACCCCATTGCGATATTGTAAATTTGAGATTACATGCTTCCAGAGATTAATGAATTATTCCCTTTTTTGATTATGTTCATATGCATTAATTTTCGTATTCAGAGAGAGATTTTTTCTATATTGACACAAAGAACAAATGTTTTGATGTTCCTAAAACTTAAGTCAATTTTATGCAAACTTCTCATGCATTTGTGAAGCTGAGATATTGTTAAAACTCACTTTGCTTGGCTTTAAATTTCTAATATATTTCTCTTATTTGCTGAATCTCAAATTATTTTTTTAAATAAACTATTGATAATAAAGCTATTTTCCTTTTAGATTTTCATTTTTATATGCATATTCCTTTTTAATATAAAGAATATTTGTGATATTTCTTAAGATATTTTCTGTTATGACTATGCATAATCACAATATAAATAGAATCTCAGTGGTACAGACAACAAAAATGCTCACTAAAAGCTTCTAAAAACACGACATTGCACATTTTTTATTATTACTGGAGAATCAATTAGTATCATCTATTTCTTTTTATTTAAATAAAATCTGAAGTTTGGCTATCATATTTGAAAATGACACAACTGAAATAAGTCGAAAAATATATTCTCTTAATATATTATGTCGCAAGAATGAATTAAACTGACTTGAAAATATCCGAAGCTTTTGGATACCCAGAGCTTACTGATGAGTTAAGTGGTTGAAATTATTTTTTAAATCTTTTTTATCTCATTGTAAGAAAAAAAACCCCAAATGTATTATTATATCTATATTAATTGTGTCTATCCAATATATTTATTATTCAGATTCGAAGAAACTAAATGAAAAATTGTATACCTTATCATTTGACTGGTTTATTTCTGGACATTTCATGCAAAATAAAGCATTTTCTATACAATTTTAAGATATGATTTCATTTTTTCAAAAGAAAAAAAAGACATACTGGAATTGTCAAGAAATTTAAGAAATTAGACAAATTTAGGAGAATCATTTTAGAAGTCCAAAATCTGATAAAGACTGAATTTTAAAATTTTAGGTAATATTAACTCATTTTACAAAGTTCTTCTATTGCATCATTTGCTGACATTAATTTTTTTTTAAATTTTCAGGCCATATTTGTAACTATTGGATTAATGTTTTATCCAATTTTATACTATTTATTCCTATTGGAAAATTTGGAATTATATATCTTATATTTTATATCTTTTAATGTCTTATCTATATATTTTATGTATTTTAATTCAGTGATTATGCCATGGGAATTCAATTTGTAAAGTAAGTTAGTACTGTTACATACATTGAATATTAATTTAGCATCTCAAAGTTACTCTGTGCTTAATGCTCAACTTTTTCATGTAACTAAGAATTAAACTATATATATTTTGTCACTATATGTATTTAATAATTTCTTTTAATCCTTAATTGCTAATTGCATTTCGATTCAAATTAATAAAACATTTTGACTATATAGTTTTGTTTGAATGTATATATAAAAACAAAATAAAGATGTATGTTTTGTTGTTTTGTGACTTTTAAAATCTGATATTAGTTTTTAATGCTATCTTTAAGAGGATATTCTTCCATCCGCTTGTTTTGTTTTTAAGATTTCTTTCCTATTTTTTTTTTGCCAAGCATAGATGTTGAAATAAAAAATGTTTGTTTTTTAAAAAAAATTGGTGAAATGATTGAAAGTATTTTTAATATGCATTGAAAAGTAAATGCATTCATTTTACAAAACTAATAAGAATACTTCCAATTATTTTACAAATTTTTCAAAAAAGCATAAACTATTCTATTCTCAATAACTATGCTCAGCAAAAAAAAAAAAAAAAAAAAAAAAAAAAAAAAACCCGGGAAAATATTCTAAATTCTAGGAACTATTTCCCATAGGTCAACATGGGGAAAATGAAACATGCTACAAGAGAAAAAATATCTTCTTAATTGTTGCTAGAGTGGCTTATTTATTTTATTTTATTTATTTTTTTTTTTTTTGGCTGATTTTTAAAAGGTGCTTCAGTTGGCACTCAAGTACAAGTTAGTGTAAATACCTTTCTCTGAGCTTTTCTAGGTTTTGTTAATAGATTGCTGTCATCACAATTTTATATCCCAAAGGCTCATCTGCTCATGTAATTTGTATGACATCTTTCTGTATATTCAAAAGATAAAATGTTAAATTTCTATTTTGTGCCTTTTCTCACCATTCATTTTTTATATACTTCATCTTTTGCAATTTATATGAAAAATATTTTGGCACTTTCTATTTGCTACTCGTTGACAACTGGAAATTCATAAATGTGTATTTTATACAGACTGTACCATGTTTATATGTAACACTTTATTTCTACCTATAATTTTTTCTTCACATGGTTTGTAATATCACGTGTGCAGTAAATAGTTACACTTTCCATCGAACACCATTACTATCAGGGCAGAATGTTTTATGCGATATTAGTTGTCTTGATATTTTGAAAAAAATAAAATACAGCTTGGCAGTTTATAATCTCAAATGGGGTCAAAAACTTAGTATAGGCAGAAAGGTCCTTTCATAGCTGAATAATTACATTACATCTTCATAGGATCCATATTTGAAAATGAAATTTAATGCTGTTCACCCCCCCCCCCCCCATTCGATCATTGATCCCTCTTTCAGAAATTCTGGCTACATCTGTGACCATAAGGGCAGAGTGGTATTTAAAAATAAGTTTCTGTAAGTTGTAAGAATGACATCTTTCGCTAGAACAGTGTATTTTATCTGAAAGTTTTTTTTTTACTTAGTTTAAATTACATTTATCTCATAAATATTGTAGATCAAATTTTTTTAAATATATTTACTGATAGTTAATTCCAGAAAATTTAAAAAGTGGAGATCATGTAAAATATTTATATATATACACTAGTACATAGTTATTAAATTAGTAATATCTTCTTTGTGTAGTATTTACATAGCCACATTGTAATCTTAAAATTAAATGATTTGTCACACACACATACACACACACACACATATATATATATATATATACATAAAATTAGAAGAAAATGAAATACAGCTTGGCAGTTTATGATCCCAAATGGGGTCAAAAACTTAGTATGGGCATATATATATATATATATATGTGTGTGTGTGTGTGTGTGTAAAATAAGTTTCTTTCTATAAAAATTGATACGACTAGGGAGCTTTAACCTCTCTTTATGTTCATCAATACCATTTTTGATGTGTACACATTAGGATGTTAAAAGCAATAAACACATTTGTCAGAAGTGCATTTGGAGTTGACCTGCTGGTTATGTTTATAATTTAAATAAATTATATATATATATATATATATATTAAGCACCACCATCTACCACCATGGTTCTAAACATTTCTTGGTTCACACTTTAAATTTAATTTGGATTAAAATAATTTGTAGACATCTTTTCCCTTTATCTTTTATCCACAAAACATATAATAATCTTCTGTATATTTTATGCACTTCAACATATTTTATTCTTACCCACATTTTGTGTAACATTTTCAGTTTTCACCAAGTTTGAATTGAATCACAGTTTCCTTGGCTTTAAATCTACCTGCAAATAGGGTGTGTCCTCAAAATATGGTGCAATATGCACTAATTAAATCTAGCTTTTTAGTAATCTAAATGTTTGGTTATATTTCCATTGCATCATTTTAAAAATTGTGTAAAGTTTGTTTTATTTTTTATGGCAACTCACACAGAATCCACACGTAAAGCACAGTGAATTAATCCATTGTTGTAATGATGATGACATTTTGCCAGATTGATGGCGGATTACAATTTTTTAATATAGATAGAAAATTAACTATTTTCTCAAATTTTACTTTAGAATGTATAAAATGATAAGAATGTTTTGTTAAAACTAATATAATAATTTTTCATTTATATGTAATTCTAATATTCTCACCTTCTCCAGCAATCATGTAAACCTGATTGTAGATTAACTGAAATTATAAAATTGAAAAATAGGGGTTAGAAATAACATTTCTAAATGCAGCTCCCCAGTATATGTGGACAATTCTCTGGGGCTAATATTTTCCCTACCACCCCAGATAATCAAAAACCCACTGCATATCATCCTTAAAATGAAATAAACTTCAGTAAATAATGTCTTGTATCTATTGTTGAACTCATACAACTTTTACAACTAGAAATTTTGGGTTGAGTTGTAAACACAAATGTCTGATTTAATTTATATACAAAATAGAAAAATGTCTTAATTGATGCTCAAAATGTTCTTCTGTTTGAGGATAGAAAGTTTCAAAACTTTACATCTAGTAATTTCTAGCAGATATACTTAGTGTTGCTCAAGATTTAAAAAGGCAAGTTCTATAAACATTCATATTTCATTTAAAAAAAATTATATCAAAATATTTAATTTAATTATAATCAAATTAAATATTTGTTATAATTAATTTAATTATAATTATAATTAAATCATAAAATTTAAAATAATATATAAGAATCTTTATTCTCTCCATACAAAATTGACTGTGCTTCTGAAGAATAAAATATCCAAGTCCTGTTTGTAAAGCAATTTATAAATATAGGAACTTTGATCAACATATTTCAAAATGAAGATGCTGAAATGGTAGCAAAAGTTAATCCTTTACTATTTTTTATCTCATCACAACAATTATTTAAACACATTTGGAAATACACTAATTTAAAAAAAAAACCTTTTGCTATAATAAAATAGATGGCTTAAAATATTAAAAATATTAATAATTACCGCAAACTTATTTGTGGCCATAACTGATATAACGCACACACAATCACAAAAAAATGCCGTTCATTTATAAAATGTATTTGTCTATCAATATCTTTATTTTTTAAATTGGACAAATTGAATGAGCATGAGCTGCATAAAAATTTGATTTAATTCTGTTGCTAAACAACATATAATTTTCAACAAATGAAGATTCAGAAAAAATAATTTGCTCATGCCTTTTCTATGGAAGCATTTTTTATTAATATTATGATAACCCTATGACCTAGAAACTTAAAACATGGATATGGTTACCCACCGTGATGAAAAAAATAAAATAAATAAACATACCAAATTTGAAAAGAAAATGTCAAAAACTGGACCAATTTTTCTGCAATTGAATTTCCTTTTAAGATCTTTTTCAAAACTTAAATGTTTTTAAGATCTTATAAATATTAGTGTTAGTTTTAAAAACTAATTGCATGTATGTTAATGTTTTTTTTTTTTTAATTTTATCTTAGTTCTCAAGTTTTGTAGATTATCTTGAAACAATTAACTTGTTTAAAAGTAATAAGACTAAATTAACAGTTTGGATATTACAAAGTTAAGCTCGGATGTTATTTTTTCTTTTTACAGTTTAGATGTAGCAGCTAATTTTGTTTTATATTTTGTACAGCATGATTTAGAACTCTGATGTTTTTAAAATTCACTAGAATTAGATTCTTCAGAAAAGTAATGAATGTATTTGACACATAATGCTTACAATGTCTATAGAAATTTATAACTGAACATTAGTCTTTGCAAGGGAGTTAAACATTATGGTGCCTCTTACCTATAAAATTTACACATTTTGAGCTATGCAGGCTAAACATGGAATTCATGATGGTTTCCTGTTTTTATCTAATTCCTTCATGCCATTAATCAAACAATCACTCACACAGTTATTTGCTTTTGAAACTAGTAGACCTGTTTATTTTTGTATTATGCTGTATTTACAAAGTTTTTTTTTAATGTGTATTCATGCATTTTGATTCCCACAGTAACAAATAATTTTGGCTATGTACATAGTATGTTTGACAGTACAATTAGGAATGGTGATGTAGAGATATAATGGATTCCATTTCTATAAACACTTCCAGAGCTTGCTATAATATAGTCCTACAATGTTGCACTGTTGCAGAAATTCAGGTACACTGATAACCGATTGTCAATATAATAAGGCTCACTACCAAACAAGCTGCTTATTAAATTTAAAAAATTGCCATGAGTGTTTTTAGTTGTTTTAGAAATGTATATTAAATTGGTTTAGCTGCATTATCTATACATATTTTGATTCTGGCTTTATTTTTAATTAATGTAATTTGTATTTTCTCAACAAACATTTTCTGAGTGCATATTAAAATTGATTTTATTGTATTTAATACGAACTGTAAATTTTTTATACTTTTCTTAAAATGTTTTTAACTTAAACCGCAAACTGCCTGTACTATTGCGAAGTATACTATATAATATTTGTACAAGCTTTTTTACAGTGTTTTTATTTTAGTACTGAAGAATTTCTATCCAAAAGTTAAGTCATTAGTTACAGTGCCATTTGTATTAAACCGAGACTGAAGACATTGTACATATATTCAGTATTGTTTGTTATGATTTCTAATTTTTGTTGAGATAAATATTTTTATATGATTTATTATGCTAGATCAGTGTTTTCTAAATTTTTTACCAGAACCTTAGAATAGGTGTATTATGTTACATCATTTGCAGATAATATTGTAAAATATATTTCATTAGCCAAAGCATTTCTAGATAAGAAAATGTAAAAAAAAATGTACAGTAAAACCTTTCTAAAGATATCACACAACACTACGGCATAAAGCTGTTCCTTAGAGATTGTTTAATAGGGGTACATTTTTGAGGGAAAACAAATGCTTGTTTGCTTTTCAATGTTTTCTGTCCTATTAAATAATGCTTTAAATATTGAGTGCCCACCAGACAAAGCTCATATTATGCCAGAGTTATAGATAAAATTATTAAATGAAAAAGTGTATATTAGTTACGAATTTTATCATATTCATTAAATTAATGCTAATTTGACTGTTTAAACTTAAAAGAACTCTTTTCAATAGCATTTCACTCACCACTTTTTGGAAGAGTGAGAATAAAAATGTCAGAAGTAATGGTACAACTTGTTCAATGGTATAGTAGTAGATATTTCTGTGAGAGATAGACACCGGTTTCCTTGCCAAATGCAACCTTTACTTTTATTATAGCCTATGCAGATAATAGAGCTCATACAAGCAAACATTGGTAGTAAAAAAGTGAATTCTTGCAACTCAGCATCTTTTAGCAGTTTGAAATGCAAAGAAGGGAAACGCTTTTTGGTCACTTGTGGTGGAGGTGGTGCTGGTGTGTGTGTGTGTGTGTGGGGGGGGGGCTTAATGAGAGTAAAATTATTGACATGTCTAGTGGTTTTGAAATCTGTTCTGAAAAAAAGGGTTCATTAATAGGGGTGGTCATTAAGAGAGGTTTTACTGTCACTTATTCAATTTGTACCTGTAAAGCATAGTTTCAAGACATTTTGTTAAAAAACTTAGGACAACACTTTTCTGGATCGCACAGTTATATAGTTTTATTTACAGTTACATATTTTGTTGCAATATATTGTTCACTGTATTTACATTTTAGATTTTCTACTTTATTTCTTGCTCTGTCACATTTATTTTTAGAGGTATTTTGAACCTAAAAGTCTATTTTCCATAGTTGATCATGTCACTCACTCATTAATATGTCCTTAAATTTTTCAATTTTGCATGCTTTCTGAAACTGTTATTTTGTAAATTCCTGTTTCATAAGAAAATGGTTTTTAACAGGTGATATTCTAAATAACTTCTTGGTTGTATTCTTTCTACTATATAGAGAGTATAGTACAAAATAAAGCACTTTAGTCTTTGTGGATGGATTTTAATAAATTTATGTAGTCTTATAATTCGGAATAAATCTCTAGATTGCAGAAAATATAATTTTATGGACTAATTCTAATAAAGTACAAAGTTTGGCATTTTCAAATCTTTTATGCTGGGCATCTTTGTTTGATGTTTATTGTAGCAATAGAAGAGATGTATAGTTATATGTTGAATGTAATATGCCAACAGTATTGACATTTTGTTTATTGATTGATTAGACCAGTACGCATCTCAGTATTTTCAAAAAATAAAATCTGTTATTTCTTAATATTATGCATTGTGTGTGTTTTAAACTTGTTTGTTGTATTTTGTTTATTTTCATATATCTAAATATCTGATAATTGTCAATTTCCAGGTTCCAAAAACAATTCTAACTAGTTTCTAGAAAATTTAGTTTGGAATAAGTTCTTGGGAATATCTTTTAAGATTTCCAATGGATGACAGATCTGTTTATGATTAATGGATTTTTAATACATATCCATTATGCTCCCTGACTTAAAATTGCTGAAACTATTTGGTAGGTGAAAAGGGGAATTTTTTAGATAGCATTTTTATGTCTCTGATTCTCGGGGATAAATGTGTATCAGCAATTGCAGAATACTATCAATAACATTTTTATAAATAAGGTTTTTTTTTTATGTCTAAATCATACAGAGGGTGTTTGTTCACACATTTTTGTAATGATTTTGACTTTCTCCATGAATTAAATTTAAATAAAAAAAAAAAACCTGACTGGCATCAAATCGGAATAGGGTTTAATTATCGTCTGCATCATTAAAAATATTCTTTGCTTTGAAATGTCGCTAGAAAATAAACAATGGATCAAAGGCTATATTTTTGTGCTTTCCATAGAGAAATACTCTTATTCGATTATTAAAAAAAGATGTGAAAAGCATGGTTTTAATATTTCTACATGTAAATTACGTTTAAGGCCCTGACCGTCCGACCTACCAGAAAGGTGTAAGGTAACTGTTTGGACGGCTGGGAAGTGCCACCTAATTTAGATCGGAACCCAGTGGGGGGAGGCATCCACAGAGACCGAATCCTCCTTCCTCTACCACCAACCTCTCGGAAGGACTTATGGATCCACTTGTTTAACGTGATCGTACTCCGCATGAACACGGTGGCAGTTGTGGCTGTGTGCAAACCACCGGACTACCACGCTCGTAAATTAAGTGGCATAATTAATAAAAAAGGAAAGAAACATCAAAGTTTACATTTGACTGAGAAAAATGTAAAAAATGCATACCCAGCAAAGGTTGGTTTAGAGAAAACAAGGAAAGTTTTGGTAAAGGTTTTATGGTTATTGCTGGATTCTCTTATAACGGAAAACTTAAAATAAAGAAAATAGAAAAAAATGTCAAAATTAACTCTGATTACTATCAGAAATATGTTTTAACACCTGTTTTCAAAAAAGACATTCCATCACTTTATCCAAACAGTCTTCACTGTGTTAAGTTCCATCAGGGTAAGGCTATCAGCTATACCTCTAAATCTACTGCTATATTTTTTGAAAAAAATTAGAAATGAAACCGGAATTGAGACTATTCCATTTAAATGCATCCCACCCAAGTCCCCTGATCTGTCTCCTATGGATTACTGTGCATTTGGCCTTCTAAAACAAGCTCTTTACAAGTGGCATCCCAAAACATTGGATGGACTCTGGAAGATTGTGGTGGAGGAGTGGAACAAAATCAACCTCAATATTTTAAGAAAAGCTCTTTTATCTTGGAAAGCAAGATGTAATATGATAGTTCAACAAAAGGGCTATCAGATTGAACATATTAGAAAATAAAATTCTTATCTTTGTTTATATATATATTTTTTCAAAAGCATTACAAAAATGTGTGAACATCCTCTGTAATTTAAGTTTCACACCCATTTATTTCCATTATTTATTATTTATTTTTTACTGATGTAATTAGGATGAAATTCATCATGGAGTAGAGTGACAAATTTGCATTTTGTGAAGTCTGTGTTGTTACGAACATATAAAATACCCTCACTTTCGTCTCTGACAGAGACCAGGACCTTTCTTATGACATGAATAGTTATGTGGTAAAGTTCCGAAGGGGAGTTACCAGATTTGGCGATTTTTCAAAAGTTCAAGAAACACCACAAAATAGCGAATATTCTACGAGATATACGAAAGATTTCTAGAAGTTTCCACAGAGAATATATAAAAGGAGTATAACTCCGTTGGAGGGCAGTTGACGTGATACGAGCTACATTGAACTGTGACATACATTAGTCTTTTGAGAATATTATTGACTGTATTGTGACATTAGTGGCACAGTTAATTGCTGTTTTACTGTAAATGACAGTAATTTAGTGATCCTCTGAGATAGTTATTGAGCTATTTGCTGTATATTGTTTCTGTTTACACTGTGCTTGTAAATAAACATGTTAGTTATCTAGAAAACTCACTCCTGACACCAATTTTGTTATGATATATCATCTGAAATTGTGGGCATACGCTTAGCATACAAGAATGAGTACAAATTTCTGGATAGCATTTTACTTACAAGCACAATGTAAATAAATTTCCTGCATTAAATAATTTTTTTAGGTTTTATAATAGAAATTCTGAGCATATAGATAAGGTTCAATATCCTGTTTTTGTGCATATTATACATTGACAGTTTCAATCGCTCCTTGGAGCAATTTTATTTCTTATAAATCATAAAAATTTGAAATTGTGGTAAAATTATTTATCTCAAAATATTTCAACGTATTACATTTTCTACATAAAGGAATTTATTTAGGTTCTACGGGAAGAAATCTGAGCACATGGATAATGTTCAAAAACCGTTTTTCATAAATTTTGCATCAAAAACTTCAATCGGTCTTTAGAGGAATTTAATATCTTCTAAAACCTTTAATTCTATGTAGTATCGTTACAAAGATATTTATCTCAAAATTTTTTCACGTGTTAAAATTTATAAATTAAATAAATTATTTAGGTTTTTTAAGAGGAAATATGTGCAGACAGATGATGTTTAAAATCTCATTTTTGAGCATCAAAAATTTCAATCACTTATTACAGAAATTTAATATTTCCTAAAACTTATAAATTTAGTATTGTTGCAAAGGTACTTATCTTGAAATTACTCCACATTTCAAATTTCCTACTTATAATCCTGTATTTAGGCTTAATAAGAGAAAATCCGAGGACAAAATCCCTGTTTTCATGCCTATATTTTGCATTGAAAATTTCAATCCCTCGTCAGAGCAGTTTGATATTTTATAAATTATAAAAATTTGGTAAAGATATTTATATCGATATTGCTAAATATATAAAATTTCTGCCATAAAATAATTTATTTTGGTTTTATAAAAGAAAATCTTAGTACATAATGTTCAAAATCCTGTTTTCGTGCTTGTTGATCATCGAAAATTTAAATCTCATTTACAGAGTAATTTTGTATTTTCTAAAATCTATAAAATTGGTATCATTGTAAACGTATAGTTCTCAAAATTGCTCATGTGTCAGATTTTATCAATTAAATAATTTAATTCAGTTTTATAAGAGAAAATCTGAGAATACCGATAGTGTTCAGTATCCCGTTTTCATGCTCATTTTTCGAAAATTTCAATCGCTGTCAAGAGTAATTTAATATTTTCTAAAGCCTTCAAATGTAGTATCGTGATAAAGATATTTATCTCAAAATTACTTCACATATAAAATATTCTTAAAATACTTTATTTAGGTGCTAAAACAGAAAATCTGAGCACATAGATAATGTTTCCCGATAAAGAATCCCGTTTTCGTATATATTGTGTATAGACAATTTCAATTGCTCTTCAGAGGAATTTAATCTATATAAATAAAATTGAAAATCTGTCTGTCTGTCTGTCTGTTTGTCCCATCATCACGGGAGAACGGCTGAAACGAATTTGATGAAATTTTGTGGGTAGCCTAGAAATAGCCCCACTTAAAATTTAGTCCATGTTTGGAGTTTCCACAACCAGTGGTTCTCGAGATATTAGTGAAAAACGAATATTTCGTTTGTCTCATCATCACGAGAGAACGGCTGAATCGAATTTAATGAAATTTTGTGAGTAGCCTTAAAATAGCCCCCCATAAATTTTGCCCAAGTTTCGAGTTTCTAATACCAGGGGTTGTCGAGATATTAATGAACAAGAAAGATCAATCATGCATAAGCATTGATTATGAAACACTTTCCAACTGAAATGTAATTTCATTTAAAAATTTCTAAAATGTGATTCATTCAGTGGTAATATCTTTTACATTATCACAGTACTACAGTAATTTATTATACTTAAATATTTAAAACTGTATCGAAATATAAATCATCTGATTCTTTATGCAAAATCAATGAATATTTCATTCATATAACTTGTATTCCAGACTCCAGAGCTAAATAATTTTGTGTGAAAAAAATTCAGCAATTCTTATGTAATTCATCTTACAATCGCTTGAGATATTTGCATTCTGCATATGTTAAAATTAGGCTTCCTTGAAGAAATAATAAAAGTTTAGGGATCATTTAAAATCACAACTATTGTAATTGCATAGGCACGGAATTTAGATACACAGATAATACACAGATAATATATATGTGTATGTGTATGTACTCAAAGTATTGGAATCGTGCCGAAGATCGGAACTCGAATTTTCAAAGGATCTACACGTTTTGGGACTTCTAGAACACGAAAAAACTATTTTTAGGAAGACGTCTGTGTGTGTAAGGGTGTATCTGTGTATGTTTCTGTGTGTCTGTGTGGATATTACATCCACTCTAATTGAAAAACTAATGGACCGAATTTCATACAATTTGGTAGGTATGTTTTTTGTGGGAAATCCTGATGTTCATTAGATTATAGTACGATTCGTAATAAAAGAATCTGCCTTCTTTGCGAAATGGCCGCAGAAATTGCCTTTATCCACTCTAGCTAAAAACTAATGAACCAAATTTAACAAAATTTGGAGTATAATATTTCAATAACCTACAAGTGATTTATATACCAAATTTAACAAAATTTTGTATATAAATCATTTATAGGTTATTCTACTAAGATTCGGGAAAAAGGAACGGGCTATTTTTGCGAAATGGCCAGCAAAAATCGTTATATATAAAAATAAAAGACTACGTGTGCTCAATTATATCAATTAAATTCCTATTTTATATGTGATTTTTGACAACAAAAAGAATAAGACTAACCCCATTACTCTAGGACTAGCCGTTCTTGAGATATTCTAGTTTTTTCGCGTTTTCGCTACGCCACCTTTGACAATAAGTTCAGCTATCAAATGAGAACCAAATTTAAGTTTAATGTGTAAATTCAATGTCATTTAAAATACTTATGTTGTGCAGATAAACTCAAATTATCATTGAATAAATAAAGAGAACGAATATGAGTCTGCAGAGAGAGACATGTGCTGTCCACATCAGAATTTTTAACAATATTACACCAATGATTTATAGAAGTGAACGGGGATTATTTTCAGGCCATTTCGAAAAAAATGTATGATCTATATTTAAAGATCCATCAAATTTTTGTCGAATAAAATGTTCAACAAATTTAAGCTGTGTACCAAATTTTAACTCTCTAGGACGTAGGAAAGTGCATTTAAAATGCCATCAATTAAATTTATCATGAAGAGTTATATAAAATTTAAAAAAAATGAAAAATTGTTATCTACCAAATTTATTTTAAAATATGAAGCCACTCCCATATGCAACACGTTTAAACAAAGGGAGAGATATTTATTATATAATATCTCTCTCTTTTCTTTCTGGAAGATATCCCAAAGTCAGAATTTAATTGAATTTGTTTTTTTCCCTATATTAAATAATTTTTTTAATTAAAAAACTACTTAACATATTTTACTGAATTTTTTTATATATATTCTATGGGATAATGTGAATATTTCCTAAAAATTTCGAAGCAATTCGTGAATTTTAAATTTACTTAAAAAATGTTTGAAAAATTAGGTCCCATAGGGTTCAATGTATTTCATTTTTTCAACCCGGGTTCAATAAAAAACTAATTGGGTGATATTATTTATTTATATTCCCATAGGTCCTACAGACAGACAGACAGACAGACAGACAGACAGACAGAATGAACAAAGTTATAAACACTTTTCAACTTTGTTGTAAAGTGTTAAAAACGGAACTTCTTCTTAGGAGATCTACTCTCCAACTCCGTGGTTTATCCAAACGGAAAGGATGAAAATCGTTTGTTTAAAACGTCAACGTGAATTAAAACTTCATTTCTGAGCTTAGTGCAGGATTTTTGCATTAATTAGTCACTATCTGAAAGCATGAATTGTTTGAAACATGAATTTAAATGGAAAATCTAACTCCATGGTCAAGCATTTACTAAACAATGGAAAGTATAAAGAAATCAAAATGGTTATTATTTTTGCATTTTATGGGGAAGAGATCAAAATGGTTATTTAATTTCGCAGTTTATGAGGATGATTCTTTATTATATTATGTTGCTCAACAACGCAATTAAATTAAATGTGTTTCTTAATATTTGTTATTATTTTTTCTATTTGAATAATAAATAAATAGATGTAAAAATATATTTTGTAAATGAACACTTTGATTTTTCTTTTAATTATATTAATTACGGACTGCGTACATCACTTTCATTTGACAAAGAGTTTTTAAGCTTTTATATTGTGTTTAGCTAATAAACTCATATTGTGTTTACCAATAAATTCATTTATCCGATTTTAAAACAGAAAAAGTGTAGAAAGGGTATATCTTCTAATACAATTTTAGTGTTTGCATTTAGTATATACAAACGGGATCAGGATGTTTTATTCTTCAGATCTGCAATTTCAGAGCTACGAATTCGGCGGAATATCGCTAACTTGGCAACTTTTCTTAAACGTTGCCAAATTGACGAAAATATCGCAAAATTGCTAAAAACGACGCAAATCAATGAAATTAAATTAGTTTTTTTAGAAGACAGTACTGAAATGATGTTTCGGTAGCATTTGTGGGTCAGTCTATCCATCCTACTTAGTAACACATTTATCGAATTTTTAAAATATCACCAAATTGATAAAAATGTTTGTAAATCTATAAAAATGTCATGAAATTGATAAAATTGCACTTAATAAATGAAATTAATTGTGTTTTGTTAGGGGATAATATTATGATGATGTTTCGTCAATTTGTCGCAAAATGGGACTATCAGTTTTACAGTCAAATTTGGCGATTTTTTAAGTTATCGCTAAATTGAAGAAAATATCGCCAAACCTTTCATGGAGATAGCATTATTCAGACGATATGATTTCCATCAATTTATTTGAAGCAACTGATATCATGTCGTTTAGCAATGGATGTAAATCCAATGTGTTGTGTGGCATACGATTTTAATTAAATCTTTTCCGATTTGAATAATAAAGATATGTATATAAAATAAATTTCATTGGCATTGCATTTTTGACTGGATAATATCGATTACGGTCTTCAAGTTACGCATTATTATTATTGATATTTTCGGGGATTATTGATTCAGGGATTATTGATATTTTCAAATTATTATACCATTGTTTTATTATGACAAAAATTGTTGAAACTCACATCTTGTACGTTGTGCGAGTAATCTTCTATAAATGCGCATGTTATCTTCTAATCTACGAGAATATAAGTAGTACAGTTTTATAGGCATATATTTTGATATATATTGGCATATATTGGAATCAATTACGACCTTCTGGTATAAAGATTACGGGGATAATTGAAATTTTCAATTTATAATGTCATCTGTTTTATTTCGGCAAAGATTTTTTAGACTCATATTGTAATAAGGGTAAGCTTCTACTAACATACAGGCATATTTTCTAATCTGCGACAATATAAGTAGTATGGGGATATATATATATATATTCCCATATAGTTTTAGTGCTTTCATTCTGGCATATATTGGAATCAATTACGGGTTTATTGATATTTTCAATTTATACATGTAATCTACTAATACAGGTTATATCTTCTAATATTCGCGTATATAAGTAGTACGGGTCCTATACAATTTTAATGCTTTCATTTTGCATATATTGATTCAATTCCTTTTTTTTGTAAATTTGCTTTCGAAAGGGGCCAGGATGTTTTATTCTTTAGATCTGCCCGTGATGATAATTTTGCATGATGAGAACAGATATTCATAAACTTCTCTTTAGGAGCAATAAATTTAATATTTTAACATAATTTGCATATGAATCTGAATTATAAGTTTCTTTATATTTTATACTCCATACGAAGAACGGGTATACTGCTAGTATTTTATAAAATCTATAAATTTAGGATCGCTGCAAAGTGGAGTAATCTTGAGATTGCACCTCCTGTCAAATTTCCTACATAAAATAAATTATTTAGGTTTTTTTTATGTGAAAGTCTGAGCACATAGATAATGTTAAAAATCTCATTTTCGTTCATATTGAAAAAAATCATTGTAAAGATATTTTTCTCAAAATTATGCTATGTATCAAATTCCTGCATAAAATAATTTCTTTAGGTTTTATAATAGAAAATCTGAGGATACAGATAATGCTCGAAGTCCCGTTTTCATGCATATTGACAATTGAAAATTTCAGTCTCTCTTTAGACCAGTTTGATGTTCTAAAAATCATAGAAATTTGGTATCTTGGTAAAAATATTTATCTCTAAATTGCTCCGGCTGTGTCAAATTTCTTGCATAAAATAATTTAATTAGGTTTTTTAAGAGAAAATCTGAGCACATACATAATGTTCAAAATCCTGTTTTCCTTTATATTGACTATGAAAAATTTCAATCGCTGTTCAGAGTTGTTAAATAAGTTGTTAAATTGTTGAGTTGTTAAATTAGTTGCTAAAACCTATAAATTTGGTATCATTGTAAAGATGTTTTTATCAAAATTGCACAACGTGTCAAATTTCATACATAAAATAATTTTTTAGCTTTAATAATGGAAATTCTGACTACATAGATGATGTTCAATATACCTTTTTCGTGCATATATTGCAGCAAAAATTTCAATCACTCTTCACAGCATATTATTATTGTATAAATCATCAAAATTTGATATCACTGTAAAGATATTTGTATCAAAATTGCTTCGTGTCAAATTTCCTGTATAAAATTATTTAGATTTTATAAGAGAAAAACTGAGCACACATAATATTCAAGGTCCCTTTTTCAAGTATATTATACATTTAAAATTTCAATCAATCTTCAGAGGAATTTGGTATATTCTAAAACCTAGAAATTTGGTATTGTTATAAAGATATTTACTCCAAATTTGTTCCATGCGTCCAATTTCCTACATAAAAGGATTTATTTAGGTTTTATAAGAGAAATTCTAAGCTCATAGATAAAGTTCACCTGTTTTCATTCATGTTATTATGCATAAAAAATTTCAATTGTTTTTCAGAGGAATTTAATGTATTCTAAAACCTATGAATTTGGTATCTTTTTAAAGATATTCATCACAAATTTGCTTCATGTGTTAAATATTCTACATAAAATCATTTATTTAGGATTTAGAAGTGAAAATCGGAGCTCTTAAATTCTGTTCAAAGTACTATTTTAATTCATCTTCAACGAAAATTTCAATCATTCTTCAGAGGAATTTGATATATTCTATATCCTATTAATTTTATATCGTAAATATATTTACTCCAAATTTGCTCCATGTGTCAAATTTCCTACATAAAATGATTTATTTGGGTTTTATACAAGAAAATCTGAGCTCATAGATAAAGTTCACCCGTTTCCGTGCATATTATACATCGAAAATTAGAATCGTTCCTCAGAGGAATTTAATATTTTCTAAAATCTATAAGTTTGGTATCGTTGTAAAGGTATTTATCCGAAATTTGCTCTATGTGTCAAATTTCCTACGAAAAATATCTTATTTAGGTTTTATATGAGAAAATCTGAGTACACAGGTAAGGTTTAAAGTACCGTTTTCATTCATATTTTGCATCGAAAGTTTCAATTGTTCTTCAGAGGAATTTAATATATTCTAAAACCTATAAATTTGGTATCATAAAGATATTTATCTCAAATTATCTCTACGTGTCAAGTTTCCTACATGAATTAATTGATTTAGATTTTAAAGGAGAAAATCTGAGCTCAAAAATAATATTCAATTTTCCGTTTTCATTCATGTTATGCATCGAAAATTTCAATCATTCTTCAGGAAAATTTTAAATATTTTAGATTTTGAAAATTTGCTATTGTTGTAAATATATTTATGGCAAATTTTCACCACGTGTCTAATTTCTTACAAAATATAATTTATTTTGGTTTTCTATTAGAAAATCTGAGCACACAGAAAATGATCAAAGTTCCATTTTCTTGCATATTTTGCATCGAAAGTTTCAATCATTCCTCAGAGGAATTTAATATATTCTAAAACCTATAAATTTGGTATCGTTGTAAAGATGATTTAGGTTTTATAGAGAATCTGAGCTCATAAATAATGTTCAAAATCCTGTTTTCGTTCATGTTATGCATTGAAAATTTCAATCGTTCTTCAGAGGAATTTAATATATTCTAAATCTTATAAATTTGGTACCAATGTAGAGATATTTATTCCAAATTTGCTTCATGCATCAAATTTCTTATATAAAATTATTTATTTTGGTTTTATAAGGGAAAATTTGAGCTCATAGATAGTGTTCTAAGTCCCATTTTCGTTCATATTATCATCAAAAATTTCAATCAATCTTCAGAGGAATTTAATATATTCTTATATCTATAAATTTGGTGTGATTGTAAAGATATTTATCCCAAATTTGCTCCCTGTGTGAAATATCCTACATAAAATAGTTTATTTAGGTTTTAAAAGAAAAATCTGAGCACATGGATAATGTTCAAAATGATGTTTTTATGCATATTATGCATCAACAATTTTAATCATTTTTCAGATGAATTTAATATATTCTAAACTTTATCAATTTGGTATCGTTGTAAAGATATTTATCCCAAATTTGTTCCACATGTCAAGTTTCCTACAAAAAATAATTTATTTAGGTTTTATATGAGAAAATCTGAGTACACAGGTATTGTTTGAAGTCCCGTTTTCATGCATTGCATTAAAAATTTCAATTGTTCTTCAGAGCAATTTAATATTTTATGCATCATAAAAAATTTTGCATAAATCAAATTTTTGCAAATTTTGCATTGTATCGTTGGAAAGATATTTATCTCGAAATTGCTTACGTGTCAAATTTCCTGTATAAAATAATTTATTTAGGTTTTATACGAGAATATCTGAGCACACAGATAATGTTCCGAATCTCGTTCATGTGCATATTGACCATAGAAAATTTCAATTGCTCTCAAAGAAAATCAGTGCAAATTTTTGACACATATTAACTATTACCAAATTTCAAAGAAAATCAGTGCAGTTTAATATTTTATAAATCATAAAAATTTGATATTATTGCAAAGATATTTATCTGGAAATTGCTTCATGTGTTAAATTTCCTACATAAAATACTTGATTTAGGTTTCATAAGAGAACATCTGATGACACTGACAATATTCAAGATCTCGATTTCGAGCATATTGTGCATCAAAAATTTTAATAGCTCTTCAGAGCAGTTTTATATTTTACAAATCATAAAAAATTTGGTATCATTGTTAAGATATTTATCTTGAATTTGCTTTATGTGTCAAATTTCCTAATTGATTTATGTTTTATAAGAGAAAATCTGAGGACACAGATAGTGTTTATATTCCCATGTTCATGCATATTTTGCATTGTAAACTTCAATTGCTCTTCAGAGCAGTTTGATATATTATAGATCATAAAAAGTTGGTATCACTGTAAATATATTTATCTCAAAATTGTTCCACTCATAAAGTTTCCTGCATAAAATAATTTATTAGGGTTTTACAAGAGAAAATCTGAGCACATAGATAATGTTCTAAAACCTGTTTTCTTGCGTATTGACTATCAAAAATTTTAATCGCTCTTTTAATATTTAGGCCATAAAGCTCACCCAAAGTACATACCCAAAGTGTGCACAGCAGATGCCAGGATCTTATTATCACTCTTGTTACTTCAATAGTACTTTTACCTCAAAGGTCACAGTGCAAGGTTTTCTTTGACTATGATCACTTGCCGATTACAATTCCTCATGCAATTTTCGTAGTAATGGAGTTGGGTTGTTTAACTTTTGATTTTCTCTATGTCAACAGTTGTCCTGGCAATTTGTTTTATTTCTCCATGATGACTGCCAACCTCATGGTAGTATAGTCTCATACACTATTCCATAGAAATCGTGATAATTACCGCTTTCCAGCTTGCAATAAAAATGTCATTTAAATATGATGAAGCGACCTGTAAAGAAACAAAGAAGTGTAAAGTTTCTGATGCCAAAAATCAAAACACTCATTTTAGAACAAAATTATACACAGGGTGTCCTAAAAGATTTAAACATGCTTTAATTCTTTACCTATTGGAGATAAGTGAGCAATGTAAATTGCAAAAATGTTGAAAGTAAGGTAGGAAATAAGACTACGTTAATAAAAGTCCTCCCATTAATTTAAAAAAATTACACTTTTTAAATTTTTATACGACCCCCTCAGACAAATTTGGTCAATCAGAAAATTTTTATTTTTAATGCAACAAGATCATTAAAAAAAAACCCGCATATCTATGTCTTTAAAATCAACTGAATTATGATAACGGAAAAAATCTGACTTATGCCATTTTTCCGTACCATGTCAAAGGCTGTTCTGTTTCATCAGTGAAAATAGGGATCATAAACAAATTGACGATGGAATTTGTTTAGATAAAAAATACGTTAATATGTGTCAATTTTTTTTATCACAAATGCATCTAAATAAAGCATTGCACAGACAGAGATCATATAAAGCAGTGGTACTCACTACACGGTTGGGTATCCTATGTATTATCATCCAGTTTTATCTTTTTTGTGATATGTCACAACACATTTCTAATTTGATATACGGTCCCCATTCACAATTTTCAATTAAATATAACCCACTCAATTTCAAAGATACAGATATGCGGGATTTTTTAATGATCTTGCATTAAAAATAAAAATTTTCTGATTGACCAAATTTGTCTAAGGGGGTTATATAAAGTTTAAAAAGTGTAGCTTTTTAAAAATGAATTAGAGGACTATTTCATTAACGTCTTATTTTCTACCTTACTTTCAACATTTTTGCAATTTACATTACCCACTTATCTCCAACAGGTAAAGTATTAAAGCGCATTTCAATCTTTTTGGGGCACCCTGTATACTCATTTTTAAAAGCAAGTAAGTTAATAGATGGTCATTTCATTTCCATTCTTGAACCATGTTTGCATGATTTTTTGGTATCTGTTAGAAAAAAGCAAGTAATGGGATGACTAAAGAGTACAAAACTCTAGTAGGATCAGAATAAAGAAACCAATAAGTAAAATACACTTTGGGCAAAGGATAAGAAAACTTGAGCAACTTGGAAAACTGTTGTGTTTCCTGTTGTGTTTTGGCACACACTAATCTTGCATGTTACTTCTTGTTTCAGACTAGCTGGATTGATCTTCATTCTGTTTTCTGATTGCCTCTCTCAAGTGAGCTCTTAATCCAGGCTTTGGATATATAACTCCCTCTGATTCTTCTATCTTTGCCCATGCCTCTTTTGAACTTTGGGTTTGTTGGTTCTTTTGTACTGACGAAGGAGATCCAGCTTATCCTCAAAACAGCTGTATGCTGCTTATTGTGTTATTTTTGTTCTTATATGTTGATAAATTTTCTCTTAACCTTAAAAATGGTTTAAATTTAGATATAAAAACAAATTATCCATGAAAATTTGTTATATACTGCAGTCAGCAGCCACAATTTAATATTTTCTTTAAATACACGTACTTTCGAAAAGTTGTAAAATAATTCTTTTTATTTATAACAATGATTTCTTTTCTCATATATAAAAATTGTTCAGAATAGCATGAAAAATAATTCAAATTTCTAAAACCTGGGCATAATCATAAATTATTTAGTGTTTATTAAAGGTATAAAAAAGTAAATTATTAAAATACATTATTAGAAAAAAATAAAAACAGCTTATAAGTGAAAAATAATGAATTATTTTTTTTTTAAATATCTACTGATAATTGAAAGGGAAATATTCTACCTTTTTAATGGAAATATATATATATATATATAGCGAATGGCAACATTGGCCTTGTCATTTAATGCTCGGCATTGTAGTACATTTGAAGAGTATTTTCAGGTATTTTTGTTTCCTATCTAATTTTTCAATCCATGCTTGTAGTCCAAATAACATGAGTTTATAGATAAAATCTATCTCGTGTTTCAGAAACAAGCATATTTTGTGTTCATTTCGATTAAATATTTGGACTTGAAAAAGAATTCTTTCGAAATGAACAATTCTTAGACCTAGTGCTTTTCCACATGTAAAGCTTTAATGCTTGATATTTTTTGTATTCCTATTTTCGATTCCACATCACTGATATTTGTTGATTATCTTCAGCTTGAGGACTAGTAACATGCATTTAATTTTCCTTATGATGGTTGATTTTCTATTTATTACTTTTTAATTTGTAGGCAAATTTTAAGTTAGTGTATGAGTTACAACTTCTCTATTCTATCATTGGATTTTCATTATATATATATATATATATATATATATATATATATATATATATATATATATATATATATATATATATATATATATATATATATATATATATATATATATATATAAAGTGTGAGCAATTTATTTAAAAAAAAATTATGAAATATATAAAAATATTATAACACAATAAATAAAAAAGTTCTTAATTAAACCCTTCTTCAAAGTAATTTATTATATATAATATTAAAAATTGTTAAAAAGATACCTGCTTGTAATTGAATGTATGAGCATCATGAGATAGAATAGACTTGTTAGAAAATGAGTTATTATTAAAAAATGAGTATATATTTAGTGCAATTAAAGCATTTTCCTTTACGAAAATATTCCATATTTTTAATGTTTTTATAAATTTTACAGAGCTTAACATTGAAACAATAGGTTTCTTAAAGCTTTAGTTGCTTTTTCGGAGAACGAGTAAAATGTATAGTTTCAACCCTTTTGGTTCTAATCCATTCTTTTTTAGTTTAATTCCATTCTTTTAGCTAATGTAAATTAACTTACTTTTTTATCTGTTTTTAACTTGTGTTTTTATAGCTTTCATCGTTGCAGTCGACTACGCTGACGAGGCTTGCTGATGTGAAGAATCATTTCAATTTTAACATCATTGTGCTATTATTTGTGTATGATATAAAAAAATAAAATGAAAAACCAAAAAAAAAAATAAATCTGAAAAACCCACAAGCAGGGTTTTACTTGAATAAAGGGTGGTTTCATTGTTTTATTATTCTACACACTCCCTGCCTATTGTTACACCATAAGAAATGCTCTTCTCCCCGTTTGTCTGTAATACTTGACAATACATCTGTCGAAGTAAGCGAATAATCTAGCCAACTTGACGATATTTCGCCTCAGCTTGACGAAAATACCGTTAGAATTTAAAAAATGACGGCAAATTGATGAATAAATTATTAAAATATTTTAATATATGGACTATGCTGCTTATTGCGCATGCTATCAGTATAAGTTATCTGGATCAGTGGTCAATCTGTGTGTGGTGGTGATGATATCTCATGAACGAATGGAGCGATTCGAGCGAAATTTGGTACAAAAATTACTACAATCCGCGAATACTGGAAACCTATTGTTTTCATGCGCAATCGATTGTTTGGAAAACCCCTAAATTTTCCGATGAAACATTGAAAAAATCATAACCTTCAATAAAGTTACATAAATAATCATGTGTTATATAATTTTTCATTAGAAACCGATTGATACAAACTTTAAAAAGCTAGCTTAAACCGTTCTCGAGATATTGCCCATTTTCCAAATAAATTTATCCAGAAATCACATGAAATTAAAAAAATATATTAACTATTGTAAAATATATTTACTTTTTATATGTAATAATATGCGATAAATTTGTTAGCATCATTCTTGTGGATCTAGTTCATTTCATTCAAGAGAAAAGCTACTTTAATAGTTTTGCATCTTGACGCCTAACGATTCGACAATAGTCATTTATCTACTATAATAACTTATTCCTCCGTCCGTAAAGTTTGGTGACAATTTGGCGCCTGATTTGGCGGAATATCGCCAATTTGGTGAATTTCCATTGATATGTTACCACATTGACGAAAATATCTCCAAATTGATAAGAATGGCGCTAAATCAATGAAAGTGAACACTAATTGATGAATATTCAGTAACTCGAACGACCTAGTGGTTAAAGTGTTGGGCTGCGATTAGGAAGATTTGTTAGTATCGAGTTCTGTCTTGACCTCCCACGAAATGCTTTTTTCTATAATAGCATTAACATTCAGCGGATTTTGTGTTTTTATCACGTTGAAAGCCCAGGCCGTCCGACTCATCCGTAGACTAAGAGCGGCAGTTTGGGCCACGTGTACTTTTTTGATCAGTTTCACCGTTAAGATTAAATAGAGTAATTAGGATCTTCGGTATGTGAACTGGCTGTATCCGTGGTCAGGTTGTTTCCCCTGACCTGGTTGTGGGTTGAGTAAAGCGAGTTAAATCGGTTTTGTTTCTGCCCTGATCAGTCCTTCGGGTTATGAACTGGCTGGCGCAGTTGTTATGTTATACGTTTCTTATTATAATGGCTGCGGATTCGAAACCCTCGCATTTAGTTCAGAAAGTTCAGTCGTTTTGGTTTATGTTCTTTTTCTGATCAGTTGTCTTAAATATATACACTTTTTGTCATACGTGTCAGGTAGATATGCAAATGATTAGAAACAGCGTGATTGCGCATTGCGTAATGTCACCAGAGGGCGTTGAACTTCGTTCTCCCTGGAGCAGAAAAAGGTACACAGAGGATTTTTGTCTGTATTTGTACCTTTGTGATCAGCTGTCAGAGTTCGAGAGGGAAAGCATCATCGGGATAATGGAAGCCGAGTGGTCACCTCGGCCAGTAGCCTGCCACCTAGGCCGTTCCAACTTTACTGTAAGGAGGTGTTTGGGCCAGTGGACGAGAAAGAGGTCATATACACGGCGGCCAGGCTCAGGACACCCTCGGCAGACCAATAACAGAGAAGACCGTCACATCACCCGACACGCACGCACAATGCCAACTGCATTGCATCATTGCTCGCCACAGGCTCCGGACACAGGCAGCACCTTCTCTGCGGACCCCTGTTTCTGTCCGTACCATCGCTAGGCGCCTGGCTGAAGGACATTTGGTATCGTGGTGCCCATTACGTCTCCTGCCAATGACACCCACCCACCTTCGCCTCCATTTGGAGTGGTGTCGCGTATGACGTGATTAGACTGCAACCGAATGGAACCAGGTCGTCTTCAGCGACGAATCGAGATTCAATTTGGGCAGTGATGACAACCGTGTACGTGTGTGGCGGCCCCGTGGTGAACGTTTCATTCCTGCCTTCACTTTACAGCGGCACACCGCTCCCACAGCTGGTGTGATGGTACGGGGTGCCGTCACATACAACACACGGTCACCTCTAATATTGATCCACGGAACCATGATAGCCCAGCTGTACGTTCGTGACATTATTCAGCCACATGTATCATTCAGCCACTCATGCATTAGCCCCTCATGCATTATTCAGCCACTCATGGCAGGTCTTCCAGGAGGCATTTTTCAACAGGACAATGCTCGGTTACACATAGCAAAGGTGTCACGTCACAGGAATGCCTCCACCACATTACCACCCTTCCCTGGCCTGCCCGTTCACCAGATTTGTCACCGATCGAGAATGGCTGGGATCACTTGGGACGGCAAGTTGGACAGCCTACGAGTTTGGTCGAACAAGAGGCGCGCTCACAACAACCGTGGAATAAGGTGATGACCTGTATGCCTCAATGCTCGCCCTTATCGCATGGTGTATTCACGCTAGAGCAGGGCTGTAGTGGAGGGTATACGCCGTATTCCTTCTGGCTTTTCCAGAAAATTCCGTATATCTTCTGTTTTTTCTTAAAAGCTACATACACGCTTTTGCTTTTCCTAGAAAACATCGCGCGAAATATCACGTGACACGGCACGCGTTGAGGCTGGGAGAGTAGGAGGAAGAGTGGGAGCCTGCCACTCTCCCCCCTCCCCCATTGAGGTGAAATTAAAGCTCCCCCCTCCCACTGGTAGGGGAGAGAACCGCAGCTTCAGTATTTCCTGTTTTGTGCCAGTGAGTTGTCACGTAATGCGAACCACCAGTAGACAAAATAGCATTTATTGAAAGGGATAGAATTAGTTAGCATCCTTTGCGCCCTGTACTGTCGTCGTATTGCTTGCAAGGGCCTGTCTCCTGTCTGTCATTATGGATCGTTGGTTAAAGGCTGAAAATTTAACAAAGAAAAGAAAATCGGAAACGGAAGAATTATATGAAAGTGAAAAAAAGGTTTTGGAGAACGTTTCCCGTGAATTGGGCTTACAGTTCATCAAAATAGGCCGAGTTCTAAGTATACGTTGGATTGCAAGCAGTTTTAAAAGGATAAAAGCTGTTTGGAGGTCATATAAAGAGCTTTATTACCATTTTGAAAACACGGCTAAAAGAAAGCTTTTGAAAACACGGCTGATTTGAATTTAAAATCAACATTTACTGGGTTGAAAAAGAAAACTTAGAAGTCCAAAATACGTCTTGGATTTGTGCCTCATGTTTGATATTCTGCAAGAATTATCTATGCTTTCTACTGAACTCCAGTCTAGGGAAACAACCCATCGACGGGCTGAACAGCTAATTAAAAGAACAATTAGGATCATCGAGATTTTTACAGACATCCCAGGAGAAAAAACGCAGATAGCTGTAGAAGCAAAAGAAAAGTTTCTATTTCAAGATATCACCTTGGTAAATAATTCCAAAATCGTACCTATTAATCAAAAGCAATTCATTCAAAGTATTGTCGATAGAATGAAATCCAGGTTTTGTTCTGATGTTAATGAAGAAAATTGTCAATTTTTGAGAGATATATCTATGGGGCGGAGCTCTTAAACTAAGCAAAGCCTCCATATCTTAGAAAGACAAAATATATATGTACATATTAATTACTTAATTTTACCAAGGAGTCCTTAAATAGACAGAGTCTAGCGAAAACACTATCACTCGAATTTTGATAAAAGTTTTAAATTAATACATACCTGTTGCCTCACCGTTTGAATTATTTTAATCACTCTATGAGAGTGCATGCCAGAAGTTGCTCTGGTTTCGTGATAAACAACATTTAATAAAACAATTTAGGCATAATAAAATATCCATTTCAGCATTTTAAACAAATTCATTTATTATTAATATTAAAGATATTCATGAATTAAATATATTCATTATTTATATTCATGAATTAAATATATACAGTATCAATTAAATTTTATCATTATATCCATTCATTATAAATCAGCATATTCTCTATTTGAGTTAGAGATCAAATTTTATATTTCTGCTAACATTATCAAATATAATATCAATTATCATAAACATTAAATCATCATTCTTTTCAAAACACATAATTCAAATAACTGGGGAGTCTTTTGCTTTTCGTGGACCGCTGAATTTAAATATAATTAAATTTAGTTCAAAAGATATTGCCTTGAGCAAATGATTATAGTTTCAATAATAAATGATTATAAACTCACTCACCACACTTATGTAACGTCCGGCTTTTTTGTCACAAATATACATCGCACTTAATAGCAGAGACTGCGTTTTGTATTATGGAGCACAATATATGCATTAAATTGGAGCATATTTTTATCAACTTGTTGAGGCTTCTATAGTTAATGGCACTAAGTTTTAAGTCTGGTGGAAATACGGTCATCTAAGGTCGTCCTTGACAATAGATTCTGGAAGGTTCCATTCCATAGAGAATATTCACTTTCGCCATGCCTCTTCAAAGTTCATTGTAGAAATCTGTTCGCTGTAGCATCACTCGCACACAGGTAATCAGCAATTAAAACTCTCTCCATCCAATTTCTTTAGGAATTCTGTATAATACTTCGTCGTAATTCATTGCATCTTGATCAGTGGTTATAACACAGTTGCTCAACGAGAGTAATAAACATCATCAATTTATTTAAAATAAAGCTCTCTGTCACTTTGTCGGATTGCGGAACAATTCGAATAATGCAGTTCTATTTACTCAAAGTTCTCACCAGTAGCCGTTTTATTCCAAACAAGTCAGTATAGCTGGGTACTCACAAATTTTTGTAAATTGATACACATTCCTTCAATCACCTTGCTCACATAATAGTTCACAAATTCAGTTGTTGCTCACATATTCAGTCTTTAGACATAATTGCTCAGAAATACATCAAATAAAAAAAGGCAAAAAAAGATTGAAGTCGTATTACGAGCCTGCTACTCGCTCCTTCCATCATGGCGATCACGATCAAAAAGAATGGCAAAGTTGGACAAAAAATATTCGGGACAGCGAGGCAAGAGACCACCTCACTGTCTTAAGAAAATGTTATCTGATATTCACGATAAAGTTCGTGCCCTTGACTATGTAATCTTCGGCGTAGGAAAATTGGAGTGACCAGGCCCCACTTGGCCGGTGTATCTTTCCGCCTCCTCTCTTCAGCTTGCAATCACGTGACCGATTCACATATGTTCTCCATTCCTTGATCTTAGGAATGCACGAAAACAGGAAGTTGTACATTTTCAGCTTACTGGCACCACTCGCCAGGGAGTATGCGCTTGCGAATCATTAACTGATTTGCGAATCATTGACTGTTAAGACATTCTAAATTGCCTTACTTATCAGATTTATAACTTCACGATGCTCCTTCCTTCCTGCCATAGTCATTAAAAATCGATTATTGATTCTTCTTGTCAACATATTGCATTAGTCTTACGACAGATTTTCAATCACCTCATTTTTGCCTTTGATTCTTAAGTATGGCTCTAGGGCGTGCTTCGTTGAAGGTCTCAATTCTCGTGAGAACATTCCTTTTATCTTTTGCATCTGCTGTTGCTATATGCTTACTCGTTTTGAGTACAGGCACGAAGAAATAGGAACTTTTCTTCCCTCTTGTCACCAATATTTAATCACACATTCTTCCATAAATATATACAAAAATACACATATATGTCCGATGAATTTACTTCATCGTGACAATATCCATGCTTGAACCAGAAAATATAAATACAGGGGATATTCGCCATAGAGAAAAGGAGGTAGAAAGGATCTGTCGACGTTTTGGTATAGATGAAATGTGCAGTATTCAGGGTTTGAAGGATTTTAATGAAAACGCCCAAGTTGTTCCAAAAAATTAAAGCCTCTTTTAAGAACAATTGAAATATTACCATGTTTCACGGCCGAGTGCGAGCGTGGGTTTAATTTAATGAACAATATAGTAACAGATTTGAGATCATCTTTATTGATTTTAAATGTCTCCAATCTAATGTTTATTAATGCAAATGGACCACTTACCGACTTATTAATGCAAATGCACACTTTCAACCGGAAAAATTTGTAAATTCTTGGTTGGCCAACCATCGCTCTTCAGTTGACAATAGATCAAGAGTATGCGCTACAAAAAGAGGCACAGAGACGAATTTCTCTCGTCAAGCAGTTTGGAAAATATTTCAATGAAAATGATAGAGGTAGGCCTTAAAATTTGTTAAAATAAAACAAAATTACATCCTAATTTATATTGTGTTTAAATATTTTTCTTTTAACATTTCCTGTAATTATTTTATATCATGGTTAAATATTAATAAAGTGAGATTTTCAAATTTGAATATCACTCGATGCTAGTCTGCATATTTTTTCTTTGCATAAATACAGTAAACTCCCAATAAATCGAACCTTGTGAACACAAATTTCTGATTAAGTCAAAGTTTCTTCAAAGTTCCACAATTCCTTTCCTGTAATATAAAATCAATAGGATTTTTTTTCTCGATAATTTGAACTTCGATTAATTCGAACATTTCCCCCTGCCCTTCGAGTATATCCCATGGGCGCCCGGAAGGGGGGGGGGACAAGGGGCGCGGTCGCCTCCCTGGCTTATGGATTTCCTATATATATATATATATATATATATATATATATATATATACATGTATGTGCGTGTGTATGTACATGTGTTTATGCCCCCCCCGGAAAGTGTAAGTAGTAAGTACATGTTTCCCCCTGGAGAAAATTCTGCCGGCGCTCATGGTATACCTGAGCGCCCTACCTCCCTTACCCTCTGTTTTTTTTTTGCGACTACAGCACTGCGCTAGAAGTGTCCCAACAGGGTATTAGAACGTCCATTCATCTGTAGTTTTTCCTGTAATAAATGATCCTTTTGCTTTGATTATGTATCACTTACTCATATCAACGTTGCACTCACATATATACAATTTCGTTCGATTCTGACAACTTTTTCTTGGGGCGCAAATTTTTATGGCAATGAGTGTATTAATTAATATAGTCGGTATGTGAATTGGGTGGCTCAGTGGTCGTGTTGTCTGTTTCCTATAACAGAGGCTATGAGTTCGCTATCATTGCGTATTCTGAATTGAGTCGTTTTAATTTCTGGAGCTTTTCTGATTGGTGTTTCCTTTGAGTTGAAATATATTAATTAGAATCTTGAGTATGTGGACTGGCTAGCTCAGTGGTCATGTTATCTGTTTCCTGAGGCTGTGGGTTAGAGCCGATTGAGTCATTTTGGAACTTTTGCTCTTTGTGATTAGTGTCTCCGTTAAATTTAAATAGATCATTTAAGATCTTTGGTATGTGAGCTGACTGGCTTTGTGGCTGCGTTGTTTGTTTCCAAACCCAGAAGCTATGTGTTCGAGCTCATTGAATCGTTTTGGCAACTGTGCTTTTTGTGATCAGGCTCTCCGTTAAGTTTAAATAGATTAATTAGGATCATCGGTATGTGAGCTGGCTGGCTTAATGGTCATGTTGTGTGTTTCACGATCCAGAGGCTGTGGGTTCGAGCCCATTGATTCTTTTTGGCACCTCTGCATTTTGTGATCAATCTCTCCGTTAAGTTTAAATAGATTAATTAGGATCATCGGTACGTGAGCCGGCTGGCTTAGTGGTCATGCTGTCTGTTTCCAGCGACTTTGGGTTTTGAGCCTATTGAGTCATTCTGACGCTTGTGCTTTTTGTGATCAGTCTCTGTGTTAAGTTTAAATATATTAATTAGGATCATCCGTATATGAGCGGGCTGGCTCAGTGGTCATGTACTCTGTTTGCTGATCCAGTTGCTATGTTATCGAGCCCATTGAGTCATTTTGGCACCTGTGCGTTTTGCGATCAGTCTCTTTGTTATGTTTAAATATATTAATTAGGATCATAAGTATGTGAGCTTTCTGGCTTTGTGTTTATATTGTCTGTTTCCAGGCACTTCTGCTTTTTGTGATCAGTCCCTCAGTTAAGTTTAAATAGATCAATTAGAACCACCGGTATACGAGCTGACTTGCTTAGTGGTTCTGTTCTCTGTTTAGAAATCCAGGAGTTGTGGGTTCGAGCCCATGAAGTGGCTTTGGTACCTGTGACCAGTCTCTCCGTTAAGTTTAAATAAATTAATTAATTGAGATCATTGGTATACGAAAAGGCTGGCTTAGTGGTTTTGTTTCCAGGGCCTGTGATTTGAGCCTATTGAGTCACTTTGGCAATTGTGCTTTTTGTGATCAGTCTCTCCGTTAAGTTTAAATAGATTAATTAGGATCATCGGTATGTGAGCTGGCTGGCTTAATGATCATGTTGTGTGTTTCACGATCCAGAGGCTGTGGGTTCGAGCCCATTGAGACATTTTGGCACCTGTGCGTTTTGCAATCAGTCTCTCTGTTAAGTTTAAATAGATTAATTAGGATCATCTGTATGTGAGCTGGCTGGCTCAGTTTGTCATGTTCTGTGTTTACAGAACCAGATGCTGTGGGTTCGAGCCCCTTGAGTCCTTTTGGCACGTGTACTTTTTGTGATCAGTTACTCTGTTAAATTTAAATAAATGAATTAGGATTACGGGTATGTGAGATAACTTGCTTAGTGGTTCCGTTCTCTGTTTAGAGATCTAGGGACTGTGGGTTCGGGCCCATTGAGTCGCTTTGGCACCTTTATTTTGTGATCAGTCTTTCCGTTAAATTTAAATAAATTAATTATGATCACTTGCATGTGAGCTGGCTGGCTCAGTGGTGATGTTGTCTGTTTTCAAACCCAGAGGCTGTGGGTTCGAGTCCATCCACCTGTGTTGAAAATCTGTGCTTTTCACACAAAAACAAATTTTGTTATTAATATTAATAGACCGGAAATGACGCACCGGAAGTGATGTCACAAGAAATGACATACCGGAAGTGACGTCACAGGAAATGACATACCGGAAGTGACGTTGCTACATGTTTGATTTCTTTGTCCCCTTAAAGAGAAGGAAAAAAGAGATGTCTGTTTTCAGAAATGTATAAAATTTTGGGACTTCGTTAACAGGAGTCACATGGTGCAAAACAAGCCCTGCACGAACTTTGGACGAGGAAGGGTGGCGCGCTCGACGCCGAAGCCAGCAGGCCCGAAGAGAAACCCCACCGGCAACGGCAGAGCACACACACCGCTCGTCCTCCATCTCGTGCAGATAATTTAGTAAGAAATATAAGAAAGTTAGGAGGGGAAAGAGCTAAGAAAACTAATCTAATATGGAAATCCAGAATCTACTCTTTAACCTCATCCAATCCTCCCTTAAATCTCTAACACGTGCTACTCTCTAATACTACAATATTACCCTTCGAATCCGAGCTGGAATCGAACCCAGAGCCTATACCCCGCAACTTGACGCCCCAAGCCTCTCGGCCAAGAGGGCGACGACCGAAGCTTCGATTTCGGTGTATTTAAGTTTAACATTTTAATATGTCAGTTTAAACAATCTGAAAAAACGCGACTGAAATTGCCGGGGACAGAACCTTCGACAAAAAACAATCGCATCACGCTGTTACAGCGGCACTTTACCGCTGCGCTACGAATGATTTTGCGATTTCCGTTTATTTTAGATATATAAAGCTTTCACTGGATTGGTGATTGTAAAAAATCTGGGCCAGAACCCACAAAAACATTTATCCTGATAACATTGTTTATTTATCCCATAAAACTGTAATCGAAAAAGCATTTCGCTCGACTCTAGAGGACAGAACTCGCAATCAACAGACCCGCTCGTTTGCTGCCAACCGCTTTAACCACTAGATCATTTCAATCATGAAACATTCCGAAACTAGAAGCTATTTAAATTTTTATTATGTAAAAATGAAAAAAAGACAGGAAACCCTTGAATGCTATATTTTAGTTTTAAATTATATAAAGAGGATAAAACCAGATGTTATATCTAATTTTCATGACACTTTTTATAATAGAAAATTGCAAAGATTACATCAGAGTTTGACCTCTTACATATAAAATTCTAAATTGAAATGTAGCATTCAAGGACACTTCCTGGCTCCCGTTACCCCCTTTTTATAGATGAGCAATAAAAATTCCCCTTTTTAATGAATAGCACTCAATATTAGAGGATCGATCTATCGAACCGATTTTAATTTTTTTGTTTAACAACTAATATTTTCTGGATGGGTAAAAGGTTAATAAAACTGTTACCCTGACAACCTTCTTTATTTAATATTTAAAACTGATATTGTAAAAATAAATCGTTTGGCAAGAGGACAGAACTCGCTATCAGCACACGTCCGCTTTCGCGGTCCAACATTTTAACCACTAGACCGCTTGAACTACGTGGAAGTCAGAAACTAGGAACTATTTAAGTTTTTATTATGACAAAATAAAAAAAAAGAGACAGAAAGTCCTTGAAGGCAATATTTTATTTTAGAATTATATAAGTAGGATAAAACTAGATGATATATCCAATTTTCATTATACTTTTTATAATAGAAAATTGCAAAGATTACATCAGATTTTGACCTCTTATATATGAAATTCTAAATTGAAATGTAGCATTCAAGGACTTTCTGGCTCCCGTTACCCCCTTTTTATAATAATGAGCAATAAAATTCCCCCTTTTTATTGAATAGCACTCAATATTAGAGGATCGAACTTTCGAACCGATTTTAATTTTTTTGTTTAACAACTAATATTTTCTGGATGAGTAAAAGGTTAATAAAACTGTTACCCTGACAACCTTCTTTATTTAATATTTAAAACTGATATTGTAAAAATAAATCGTTTGGCAAGAGGACAGAACTCGCTATCAGCACAAGTCCGCTTTCGCGGTCCAACATTTTAACCACTAGACCGCTTGAACTACGTGGAAGTCAGAAACTAGGAACTATTTAAGTTTTTATTATGACAAAATAAAAAAAAAGAGACAAAAAGTCCTTGAAGGCAATATTTTATTTTAGAATTATATAAATAGGATAAAACTAGATGATATATCCAATTTTCATTATACTTTTTATAATAGAAAATTGCAAAGATTACATCAGATTTTGACCTCTTATATATGAAATTCTAAATTGAAATGTAGCATTCAAGGACTTTCTGGCTCCCGTTACCCCCTTTTTATAATAATGAGCAATAAAATTCCCCCTTTTTATTGAATAGCACTCAATATTACAGGATCGAACTTTCGAATCGATTTTAATTTTTTTGTTTAACAACTAATATTTTCTGGATGAGTAAAAGGTTAATAAAACTGTTACCCTGACAACCTTCTTCATTTAATATTTAAAACTGATATTGTAAAAATAAATCGTTTGGCAAGAGGACAGAACTCGCTATCAGCACACGTCCGCTTTCGCGGTCCAACATTTTAACCACTAGACCGCTTGAACTACGTGGAAGTCAGAAACTAGGAACTATTTAAGTTTTTATTATGACAAAATAAAAAAAAAGAGACAGAAAGTCCTTGAAGGCAATATTTTATTTTAGAATTATATAAATAGGATAAAACTAGATGATATATCCAATTTTCATTATACTTTTTATAATAGAAAATTGCAAAGATTACATCAGATTTTGACTTCTTATATATGAAATTCTAAATGGAAATGTAGCATTCAAGGACTTTCTGGCTCCCGTTACCCCCTTTTTATAATAATGAGCAATAAAATTCCCCCTTTTTATTGAATAGCACTCAATATTAGAGGATCGATCTATCGAACCGATTTTAATTTTTTTGTTTAACAACTAATATTTTCTGGATGAGTAAAAGGTTAATAAAACTGTTACCCTGACAACCTTCTTTATTTAATATTTAAAACTGATATTGTAAAAATAAATCGTTTGGCAAGAGGACAGAACTCGCTATCAGCACAAGTCCGCTTTCGCGGTCCAACATTTTAACCACTAGACCGCTTGAACTACGTGGAAGTCAGAAACTAGGAACTATTTAAGTTTTTATTTTGACAAAATAAAAAAAAAGAGACAGAAAGTCCTTGAAGGCAATATTTTATTTTAGAATTATATAAATAGGATAAAACTAGATGATATATCCAATTTTCATTATACTTTTTATAATAGAAAATTGCAAAGATTACATCAGATTTTGACCTCTTATATATGAAATTCTAAATTGAAATGTAGCATTCAAGGACTTTCTGGCTCCCGTTACCCCCTTTTTATAATAATGAGCAATAAAATTCCCCCTTTTTATTGAATAGCACTCAATATTAGAGGATCGATCTATCGAACCGATTTTAATTTTTTTGTTTAACAACTAATATTTTCTGGATGGGTAAAAGGTTAATAAAACTGTTACCCTGACAACCTTCTTTATTTAATATTTAAAACTGATATTGTAAAAATAAATCGTTTGGCAAGAGGACAGAACTCGCTATCAGCACACGTCCGCTTTCGCGGTCCAACATTTTAACCACTAGACCGCTTGAACTACGTGGAAGTCAGAAACTAGGAACTATTTAAGTTTTTATTATGACAAAATAAAAAAAAGAGATAGAAAGTCCTTGAAGGCAATATTTTATTGTAGAATTATATAAACAGGATAAAACTAGATGATATATCCAATTTTCATTATACTTTTCATAATAGAAAATTGCAAAGATTACATCAGATTTTGACCTCTTATATATAAAATTCTAAATTGAAATGTAGCATTCAAGGACTTTCTGGCTCACTTTTCCCCCTTTTTATAATGATGAGCAATAAAAATTCCCCTTTTTATTGAATAGCACTCAATATTAGAGGATCGATCTATCGAACCGATTTTTATTCTTTTGTTTAACAACTAATATTTTCTGGATAAGTTAATGGTTAGGAAAACTGTTACCCTGACAACATTGTTTATTTAATATTTAAAACTGCTGTTGTAAAATCATATCGTTTGGCAAGAGGATAGAACACGCTATCAGCACATCTCCGCTTTCGCTGCACAACTCTTTAACCACTAGACCGTTTGAACTACACAAAAGACAGAAACTAGGAACTATGTAAGTTTTTATTATGAAACAATAAAAATAACAGTCAGTCCTTTAAGGCAATAGCTAATTTTAGTTTAGAATTATATAAACAGGATAAAATCAGATGATATATCCAATGTTCATTATACTTTTCATAATAGAAAATTGCTAAGATTACATCAGATTTTGACCTTTTACATGTAAAATTCTAAATTAAATGTAGCATTCAAGGACTTTCTGTCTCATTTGTTTCCTTTTCTAACGATGAGAAATATTCACACGGAAAATGCTCAGTTACCATTTGATTTGAAGCAAAACTAACATTAAAAAGCATTGCATTTTAGGTGAAACAAAACTTGCTATCAACGCGTCGCCGATTTCGCTGACCAACTATTACTGAATCACTAGACCGCTTGGACCACGAGGATAGAACAAACTTGGAAATATTTAAATTTTCATTTCGAAAAAATAAGAAAACAAGAAAGATCAATCATGCTTAAAGCATTGATTATGAAACACTTTCCAACTTTAATGTAATTTTGTTTAAACATCTCTAAAATGCAATACATTCCTCGGTAATATTTTAAAACTTATCACAATACTACATTAATTTATTATATTTGGAAGCTTAAACATTCATCGAAAAAAATGAACTTCATTCAAATGACGGCATTGAAATATAAATTGCCTGGTTTAAACATCTCTAAAATGCTATGTATTTCCTCGGTAATATTTTTAAAATTATCATAATACTACAATAATTTATTATATTTGAAAACTTCATCGAAAGCAATTGAAATTCATTAAAATGATATCATAGAAAAAATAACACGCCTGGATCTCTCTATAAAAGCAGCATTTCATTTATAAATTATTTCCCATTCATTTCATTCATCACAGTACTAAAATAATTTATTTTATTTAGAAACTTAAGACTATGGAGCTACAAGTAATTAAACTCTACGCTTAAAACTTCATCGAAAAAAAATCGTCCTTCTCTCTGTAAAATCAATGAATATTTCATTCATATCAGCTATGCAGACTCCATGAGATAAATAATTTTGCGTTAAAGAAATACAGCAATTCTTATACAACTCATTCTACATATTTTGCTGTTTACATTTTGCATAAGGGAAAAATAGTTTTCGTTGTAAAAATAATCGAATTTGGATGAGAATTTAAACTCAAATATATTGTAATTGCTTTGTTTCAGTATGTAGATGCACAGAATTTAAGCAAAAATAAAGCGGTTTTAGGAAGGATACAACACTCAATATGAATGAAAAAGAACTTTAAAAATCGCAATTTTGAGACAAGATGGATGCCATATTTCATTTTGAAGTGGGTCACGTGATCTTTTCATAACATGGTCACGTGATCGCTTCATATAAGATGTTTAATTATTATTTTAATTTTTATTTAAAACACTACTGAATATATTTTGTTGAATTTTTTTTTATATATTTTATGGAACAATTTGAATATTACCTAAAATTTTGGAAGCAATTTGTGAATTTTAAATTCGCTTAAAATGTTTCAAAAATTAGGTCCCATAGGGTTCAATGCATTTCATTTTTTCATCCCGGGTTCAATCCAAAAGTAATTGGGTGATATTATTCATTTATATTCCCATAGGTCCTACAGACCGTCTGAACAACATACTAAAATTTCATTTTGATTAAGTCATTTTTACGGCAGTTATCTTGCTAACAGTTAGACAGACAGACAGACAGACAGACAGAATGAACAAAGTCATAAACACTTTTCAACCTGTGATTACCCCTTTCAATGAAACTTGTGATTATCCCTTTCAATTCAAACCTGGTGTTCCTTTTTGTATGTGGCAATAAATGGAATTTAGTATAAACATATAAATACTCTAAAATCAAAGACAACCAAATAAGTGGTTAAAAGTCATTCATTAAAATCGCCTTATTTTGATGTAGACAATCACATAGCCAAACCGCTTTCGAACATTACCATGCCCTTCATCTGTGCCGAAGTAAAATCGAACAAGTGCCTAAATATAGGCCATACCCGCCAGGCAAAATTTACATATATCAACTACATACCGAAGCGCTGTGGCTAAGTGATTGCGTACGTCATAATAAGGCGATTTTAATAAATGACTTTTTAACCACTTATTTGGTTGTCTTTGAATTTAAAGTTTATTGGTTGACGTGTTTACCATGCTGTTCATATAGAAAAAAAATATTTTTTTTGCTTTCAATAGTTTAAGCAAATGGTAAAATGATAATTAATTAATGGAAAAATAATGGTTATGATGAAAAGAATCAATCGGGAATGATATCATTTATAATCATTTGAGTTTTTAAATGCACATAAAAACATTTTAGGATGAGGAAAATAATCAGATCTGAAAAAGTTATCTGCAATATTAATTCGGTAGGATATTTAACTGCAATAGTAAGACAAAGTATCTAACAAAATACATATACTTGAATAATTGACATTAAAATGTATTGAGTTCCATAAAACCAATATCACTATATTTGATATTAAAATGTTTTGAATTCCACCGTATTAGAGACATGACTAACAACTTTGAATTGATAGAATTATTTATTACCATAAATGAATGGAAATAAAAATATTGCTGCTTTAAGTGCCTTCGGTGAAAAATTATATAATCATTTCCACATTTAGTTTAAATATGTATTTGTAGATACATACAAGTATAAAGAACACTGCTGTTTTTGTGTGTTTCTGTAAAATAAGCTGAAGGCGCCTCGCACTACCAGATCCAGCAAAGTGGTCGATTACTTCACCAATAGTTATTTGTAATACCAGGTCCCTATGGATAGATAATAATGCGAGAATTCAAGTCTTCTCGCTGATCGTGTTCCTCAAATACGATTTTATTAACTTCAGTTTTGAAAAGCTTCTTTCCGCAGAAGCCGTAGAAACTGGAAGCATAATCAACATTCTCAACAGGATATGTACATTTGGGAAGAGATGCTTGTAGCATTGAGCTACATTGTATATTGCATAGTAGGTAGGTTATTCTTTGATTCCCTTCCACTTTTCTTCCATAATTCCCATTTCCCTTCAAGGACGTCTTCGTACTTCTCTATCAAGTCATCTTTATAAAAGTCAAAAGCTTTCTTATGTTTTGCAAAAGGTAAGTACGTCACAAAACGCTGCAATGACAAAATGAAATGATGATATAGTCTCTTTATAATTAAAAAAAAAACACGCTTAGTTAACGAGGTAATCATGTCCTCAGAGCAAGGAATGTAGACAGTTATTCTGTAATAAGTTTCGGAAACAGTTGATTGTAGGTTTGGGTGGTTTCTCTGGAGTCTAGCAATTCTTGGTAAATTGATATCGACGTTGAGACTAGAGGCCATGCTCTGTGCATCTACGAACAATCGATGGAATTCGACATCGGCATTGTTTCGAAGATCATCGATGACTGTCTTCATCCTATTAACTTGGTTGACAGTACTGAAAAGATCCAGTTCCTCTTTTTGCAGATATTTTGAGAGGTTATAGGTCAATCCCAACAATTTTGATATTACAACTAAAGATGAGAGGAGTGATGTGGTGCATATATTATTTAAAATAAGTGAGGCTTTTTTGGAATGTTCGCCTGGTAGTTCATTGAGATGTTCCAGCGCTGAAACGATTGGAAAAAGCTTATTCTTAAAAAGCATTAAAGCTTCGTGACGTTCACACTACCTGGTTTCATAAAAGGTCTTAATTCTGATTCTATTACAATTTGGTTCGAGATCTTTGATTTTATCTTTCAAGACTTTCGTACGTTTTGCACTAGCTCTAAAAAATATGCAGTTTCTGATATTACGCCCATCGCGTTTCTGGCACATTGAACTTTAAAGGAATCCACGAGGCAAAAATTTAAACAGTGAGAAACGCAGTGAGTGTAGATAGCTTTGGGGCACTTCTTTCTTAAATGGGCTTGAACATCTCGAAATTGTCCTCTCATTCATGAAGTCCCATCTTAACCTTTCCCTCTCAAATTAATCAAGTCAAAACCGCATTTAATAAGAGTGTCTTCAATAACTGCGACCAGTGCTTCGCCAGTTAGATCATAGACAGAGACGAATGAAAGAAAATCTTCCTTGATGGTGAAAGGTTCTATATCAGTATTGTATCTTAAACACAGCGATACCTGCTCAATTTGATATATATCCGTTGTTTCATCCCCAAAAATCGTATAAAAGCAATTGCCTTGAACTTGTTGTTGTTCTACAATATTTTTCTGAATGTTGTGGGAAAAAGAATCAATAAGAGCATTCTGAATCCTTAGGCTGGTATACATAGCATTTCGTCAATTATTTTTGAGATGATCCTGAACTATTTTTGAGATGAAGTACAAGATCCCCCCCCCCCCCCCCCCCCATGGACACGATACCTAAGAAGGCTACGAAAATTGCCGTCGTTTTCCAGATGGTTTGACAGCGAAATGCGCCTCCAGTCGGTGTGGCCTCTCAGAGGGATATTTTGAATGCCACGTAATCGAATAGTTTCAACGATTCCATCCAATATCATTTTGTTATTTTCTGCGCCTTTCTTCGTTTTGCTACCTAACTGCTTCTCGATTTCTTTCCCTTTCTTTCCCAACAATAGTCAGACTGTCAGTTTGACCTGAAACTGTGTGTTTATGATATATATTGTTGATTCATTTTTTTTGAAGCATTCGATTACTTTCTTCAAGTTGTAGAAAGGTTTCGGTACAAAGCTCATTTCCCTTTGGTGAGAATCCATACCGACCTCTTTTATATTCAAGAAAAGTACACAGGAAGAACAATAAAGAACATTTTGAATTTTAGAAAAGGCTAGCCAGTTATAATCTTCAATGCATTTGTGCTGGAAATGACGTTTGATGCCTTTTCGGTTTCAAAAGGAAAATGGTAATTTGGTGATGGTTTCCACACAATCGTTTAAATGCTTCTACTTATTAAGAGTTAGTAAGTTCAGCTCCAACAAGCTGCAAAATATAATTTACAAAATGCACATTTGTTGATAATCATTCTCTGACAGACTCATTTCTTAAATATTTCGCCGTTTCTTGGTCATTCAGCGGTCCCGATCCCATTCAGAGTCTCTTTACAGTTTGTCAATTCTCCAGAAGTTTCAACACTCGTTAAGGAGGAAGTAACAGCCACATCAGGCGCTTTCTGTTTTCTATCAATTGTGAAATAAGAAACAATAGTTCTCTTCATCTAAAAAATTTGAAAAAAAGGCTAACTCTCACAAGTAGGAGCAAAACGCTTGATTGCGATCAAACGTGGGTCGTAGAATTAATTGATCCTTCCCATGCTAAAACTCGAAATGTGTACGTCGGCAACCAGTACCCTCGTGTTCTTTTGGCTGATTTTAAAGCATACCACGCCAATGTACCACGTGATGAGGAGTAAAGTTCAAGGGGGGAGGATGCAGATTCCTGTTTCATGCACTCGCACATCACGTGACTTGATGGAGAGGGGCATAATCCATTCCAAAAGAAATGTAATAGTATACTTATTCCTTAATTTTGCTGAAAAAAAAAACCTCAAGTACACTTTTATTAAGTTCATTTAAATAATCTGTATGTAGAAATGTACTATAGAGTAAAAAATGAATAAAATTTACTTAGAATTCAATTCGATGCATTTTTCTATTTTTGAAATACCACTGGACCATTTTATATGATTAGCCATTTCCTCACTATTTGAAAGGGAAATTTACAAAAAAACATATTTATCACTTAATTTCAGAAAATTGCTCTGAACCACAATTTTTTTTGTAATATCTGCCAAATAATGATATATGAAACAAATGTATTTAATGCCGCATTGAAGTACGTGATGTCTTCAAAAACTGAATATTATTTAGCAAAAGAAAAAAAAAGTCGTCTCATTCCTTATGAAGGGTTGCCAATTTACCAGAAGTGGTGAAAAAAGCAAGCATCAGAAGAGTATGTTAGTCGTTAAACGATTCGGCTGACCAGGATTGGTGAAAAATGCCCACGTGCGTCATTTTTGACGGCAGCTAACACAGCGCGGCATGAATTACTATGTTCAATGAACATTAGAAGATCTTTTCTTGAATTCTATGTACACTGTCCGCCATTTTATTACAAGTTCTAATGTAAATGAAACACTTTATAGAATGTACATGTAAAAAACACTTTAATTTTTAGAGGAATATAAATAATTTTTATTTTGAAATTTATGTTAGTCTTCATTTACCATTTCAGTTTCTTTTACAAATCCCCCCCCCCCCTTACGTACGCCCTTGTATATATATATATATACACACATACGGAATCCTCCACAAAAGCGTACACCTTACCGCTGAGCTGCGACTGCCGTTACAATTTTAAATTACTTGAATTATATAAAGCTTTCAGTGAATTGGCGATTATAACAAATCTGGGGCAGAGCCCAAATAGTCTATTGCCTATTTAATATCTCATTAAATTTTTGTGAGAAAAAATATTATTTTAAAATTTCACCAACTTAGTGCCAATTTCTAAATTAAATGGCATGAAGGATAAAATTGGGACTCGTCTCAATTGCATCCCAACTGCCATCCTATTCCTCCACCATGTCGGAGCCAATTCTTCCGTTCTCTTCCAGAAACATTCATGCTAAAATCTTTTAATACGATTCCTGTCTACCCTGTTAAATTGGAGATTAAAGGTAGCCATTTTTAGGGCTGTCCTAGGCGCTTCATATTGAGATCTTGAGAACTTAGTGCCAATCTCTGAATTGACATCAGTAATTTAGAGCTACTTATATTACAAATAAACTTTTTTTGAACACCTTTCTCTTTCATTCCTTTATCTCGGGCGCACAAAGGCTTATCTTCAAAAGCTGGAATAAAAGTTAAGTTAAAGCATTTACTTGAACGTATGCGTCCAAGTTTGTTATAAAAACATTTTAAACAGATTGTAGAATTACTGTGAATTGCAGCTTTTGAATAGAGCACTCAGTGGAAAAAGAAATTTCTCGATTAAGATTGTCCATTTAAATCTTTTTGAATACGTTTTGTTTGTCTTCAATACGAAACAGTTTTTTAGTTTTTCCAACCATTGTTCTACGCATACTGATGCTAAAGCAATGCAAAAGGTTTTAAAGGAATAAATTCCAAGTATTAAGAAGATTCGTCTAGAATTTATGGAACCCGAAATGACATTTCTTTTATGACTCCGAATATTAAAGGTGTCATAATGGCATTAAAAGTAATAATGATGGCATTAAAAGGGGCTAAATTTATACAAAATATTTTGCAGGGGCCTTCATACGGTGGCAAATAATGTGCCCACTTCAGTTTTGTGCATGCATTCTTACAGTCATACGAGAGTTTGGGAAAATGGGGAAGTGTAGTCTCAGGAACCGGAAATCCTTAGTGAACCTCCATCTGGAGTTTGATGCTGAATCCATATCATCATCTAATCTCTATCTATAGCCAATCAGTGCTGGATTACCCAATAGGCACACTAAGCATGTGCTTAGGGCACCAGCAAATTAGGAGACACCCATAAAAATCCAAAATGTGTTAATTTGTATATTTTTACTTAATGCTTACCTAATAATAAAGAGCTGTGAATTTTTTACAGCCCCGTAAACTTTTGGGGCCCGAGCGACCTCTAAAAATGTTCTGTCTGAAAGGGTTATATAGTAGTTGCCTCCTTCAATGGTGACTTTACTACATCTCACTAATGCAGTATTGCACCTCATCAATGCATTGGTCAGCATTACAGTAAGTAGTAACATTATCCGCATAAAAATGCTTGTTGGGAGGGGAGAAGCTCTGTGCAAAATTTTCGAAGTCCGTTTAACGCCAGGGTGTCTTTTTCAACTACAATTTCATTACAGTTCTTTAAAAATTAAAGTATAGCAATTATACTGTACTTGGAGTCCAAACCACAGCAACCTGCTGATAATACTAATCTGTTAGGATCATTATCCACTGAGCGTATGTGATCCATGCATTAAAAATAATTAGTGTTATTTAATTAGCAAAATGAAACACACATCCATAACAGAAAGTCTTTATTTCACTTCCTTAAGACGTACAAAAGTTTAAAACAGGCCATAGCGCTTTCGAGCATAAGTATGCTCTTCATCAGTGGCTACACGGAAATAAAGTTTGAATCGTTCATATATAGACCAGATATAGCGACAAAATTTGCATAAATACAATCCATAAAAGAATCTACGTCTAGATAAGGATAAACCGTAAACAATTTTTCAAAAATTTTTTACAACAAAAGAGCAGCATATTAAATTACAATTCCATTACAGAAATCGAAAAAAGGGGGGTGGCAATCAAGCATAATCCCAAAGAGGAAGACGTCAAATATATCTGGTCTATATATGAACGATTCAAACTTTATTTCCGTGTAGCCACTGATGAAGAGCATACTTATGCTCGAAAGCGCTACGGCCTGTTTTAAACTTTTGTACGTCTTAAGGAAGTGAAATAAAGACCTTCTGTTATGGATGTGTGTTTGATTTTGCTATTTTAACATCAGACGTGATGCCAAATTATTTATGTTATTTAATTATTTATTAAATTTTTGCTAATAATATTCATCTTTAGAATTGTTTTGGTGGCCTGTGAATCTGTTAATTTAAATGGTTGAAATATTCCTTTATCTTTCTATATTAAAAAAAAAACAAAAAAAAAACTAGATGCAACCGCTGACCAAATGCGTTTAAACTAGAGAGATTTTTAAGGCTGTCAAGGTTAGAGAAGTACCTATAGCAACAAATGATATACAGTTTCGCATGACGATTTAGAATATTTTGCCATGTGTTGCCTTCTATTTTGGTTACAATCCAGTGAAAATTCCTATTTGTTATACAATTTTAAAGCGAAAATATTTTTACGCTACTTTTGTAGGAGAATTTTAATTTCTTTGTTGTATCTTCAAAATCTAATTTTTCATTGTTGAAAAGGCTGTTGCTATCTCAAAAGAAGATGGTTCAGATGGTGCAACTTTCTTTGTCGAAAAAGCTGTTGCCAATTCAAAAACTTACTCTCATTAAATATGAAAGTGGGGAGTGTGTAAAATTTTAATTACATGATTACATCCCAAATTACTATTTTAGCAAGTAAAATAGTGATCAGGAAAAATTTCAAAACTTGAAATAATATTTCGATGTGGATTTCATATGGACATTATTTCTTTCACATCAGGTTCAAATTTTCCTTTTATTTTAAGACCGAAGGCTCATTGGTTATAATTTTAGTTATAATCATTATAATTGGTTATAATCATCTGGACAGTAATTTGTTAAGCAGTTATTATTCCATATATTATGAAAAAAAAATCTTTTGATTGACGACTTTTATCATATTTGTGCTTCAAGAACGCTGTACTAAATGAAGAGTACGGTTAGTTAAAATAAGCAGAAAAATCATACTCGGTATTTTATCTATTACAATTTGTTATGTTCTTAATGGACGCAATCTCTGGATGATATAACACTAATATTACCAAATCCAAACTAAGGCAATACATCTCGGGGCACCTTTGCGTCAGCACTTATCCTCACATCGAAAATAAGTAAATGCTCATTTTCTAATTAGTAAGTTAATCAAAATGCTTTATTTATATTAAATATACTTTCAAAATATTATCGATATATATAAACTATATGCAAAAGTATTTTATTGTAATTTTTCGCAGTATCATAATCTGCATGGCGATAAAATAATCTAATCTGCTCGGATTTTAACTAAGGGTTATTTAAAAAATATGATGTGAGTAGCACATGAGCAGCTTCGCATTATTTTACTTTTTATTTCATTAATAATTCATTAAACTGAGTTCAATTGCACTAAATAACACGCATAATTAATTGAAATTTCACTGAATTTACACTTATAATTCAGCTTTCGATTTAATTTGATAACTGTACTTATTCTCGAAACCGGCGTATCAAAAATTCAGAAATAAACTGAAATATCTCGAGAACGGCTAGTTCTAGAGTAATGGAGTTGGTCTTATTCTTTTCATCGTCAAAAATTACTTATAAAACAGGCATTTACTTGATGCATTTGAGCATACGTAATTTTTTATATTAGATTTTGACGATTTTTACGGGCCATTTCGCAAAAAAGCAGGTTCTTATTTTACGAATCGTACTAAAATCTAATCAGCATCAGTGTAAACTACAAGTGACTTATCTATTAAATTGTGTCAACTTTGGTCAATTAGTCTTTCAGTTGGAGTGGAGACAGACAATTCTTGCAGGCCACTTCGCAAAAAGAGGCAGGTTCTTTTTTATCTCGATTTGTATCAAAATATAATCAGCATTAGGGTCACCTACAAGTGACTTACATATGAAATTTTATGAAATTCGGTCCATTAGTTTTTGAGTTAGAGGCGATACATACATTGTTCAGACACACACACACACATAGACGTCAAGCTAAAAATAGTGTTTTTCGTGTTCGAGAGGTCTCAAAACGGTTATATCCGTCGAAAACTCGAGTTGCGATTTTCGACACGATTCCAATACTTTCCCCATACATTACCATGTATTGCAGGGAAAGTGAAAACTGCCATCTAGTAAAATTACCTTTAGAGTGTCGGGCTATAAATAAAATGAAATGATATTTAGACTTTAAATGGCAGAACTAGTGTTAATATATTATGAACACCGAAAAGTGTTCCTCATATTTTATTGGTTACTTTAGCACCCAACGTTAATTGTGATTTAGAATGAAACCATCTGCTTAAAAATGTACCCCTCTTTCAAACTTATTTATATACTTATATTGTAAATAATATGTAAACACTATTTCAGTGCCTCAAGAAAACTTTGAATGTAAAAGTGGGAGCGGCGCAATGTGGGCGTGGTTATATGCACTATTTAATATTCATACATGACTTGGACATTCACAAGTAAATCACATTGATACTTTCTAAATAATACTAGTTTTCTTTTATTGAATAAAATTAAAAAAACTTCAAAACACTAAAAAAAATAATAATAAGTTTAAAAAAAAGAAAATATTCAAATGCCGAAGAATACCCATCAAAATATACTTAAAAATGGAGACTAGATTAAAATGAGCAAGAACATCACTATTAAAATAATTTTTTTAATTAAAAAACTACTTATCATATTTTACTGAATTTTTTTTTATATATTCTATGGGATAATGTGAATATTTCCTAAAAATTTCGAAGCAATTCGTGAATTTTAAATTTACTTAAAAAATGTTTGAAAAATTAGGTCCCATAGGGTTCAATGTATTTCATTTTTTCAACCCGGGTTCAATAAAAAACTAATTGGGTGATATTATTTATTTATATTCCCATAGGTCCTACAGACCGTCTGAACAACATACTAAAATTTCATTTTGATAAACTCATTTTTACGGCAGTTATCGTGCTAACGGACAGACAGACAGACAGACAGACAGACAGACAGACAGACAGACAGACAGACAGACAGAATGAACAAAGTCATAAACACTTTTCAACTTTGTTGTAAAGTGTTAATAAAAAAAACAAACAAACAAACAAAAAAACCCAGAAAGTTGCGACTAAAAATTTTGCGATGTCAAATTGTCAAGCTTCTATTTTTTTAGATCTGGTACGTTATTAAAATTTCGTAGTAATTGATATTTCCTTTAGGGTATGATATGTCGATTTTTCTTTTTATGAATACATTATAACGTGTTTCTGATAATGAAAACACTCGACGGTTGGCTTTCTGATAATGAAAACACTCGACGGTTGGTTTTCTGATGATGAAAACACTTGGCGCTTGGCGGTCATCTTTTCATGTTTTAAATAAATTTATTAGGTCTGTACTATCAAATATTGTATCCATTTTTAATCCCTTTGTATCAAACTGAATTGTATCCATTTCTTCCCATACATTTTTATAAAGTATGTCTTACTATTTACGTATTTTTTCATTTGAATGCAGAACTTGACAATTTGAGCAGGTTATGAAAAATAATTATATTATATTTATAAAAGATAACCGCCAAGCGCTGCGTGTGTAAAATGTAATAATTTCCATTTTCAGAAACACAGTATAATATATTCATAGGTTGCAGGGTTATACTCAACATGTCATACACTTTACTTGCATAAATAAAAAAATGATTATTATGAAATATTAATTAATTACTAGAATAAAAAAAGTAGAAGCTTGGCAATTTGGTACTGCAAAATTTTCTCGTCCCCTACTTTTTTAGCAGTGAGTTTTTTTTTCTATTAAAGGATATCAGCGCTTTTTAAAAAGCTTCTTCTTCGTACTTAATAAAATATGTCTGTGTATGTCTGTAGGTCTGTGACGTCTATACCGGAAAATCGAAGCTTCAGACTGTAGCGAAATTCGACTTAGAGGTATTTCAGGTCTTCGGATAAATAATACGGATCGGAGAGATGTCTTTTAAAATTCGAATTAGTTTAAAACTAATTGAACATTTAGAGCCGAAAATCTGTCGAAATTTCAATTCAAAATCAATTTTATATGGATAGAAGATAAAAGGCAATCATATCAATTATCTATCGCATCTTCCAGAAGCTAGATTTGTCTTCTGGGCGACTGACATTTTGAATGCTATTTTCTTTGCTTTTTCTTAATTCGTTAATTTAATTTGATAATAATGATTTGGAATATAAAATTAGTTCAAGTGTTGAAAAAATGTCATGTCACTCAGTTAGCAATTACCCTTGTGAATTTTGCTTCTAAGGTAAAGGAACTTTTTCATTTTTTGCTAATTCAAGTGTTTTAATTTATTTATGCTTATTTTAAACAATTCAAAAGTCTAATTTTTGGAATATCGGTTTCTAACTTCACGAATTATATATATATCTGCTAAAGATCGATAAACACGATGTTTGTGCGCTGTTATCAGTATCTGTATAATTTAAGTAGCGGACACCTATTTAGTATCTGGGCAACGCCTATAATTTATTCCAGTAATAAAATATCCCCCCCCCCCCGAAAAAGCAACATTTTTTCTGGATATGCTAATGGGTAAGAGAACAACTCAACAGACCTCTCCTAGAACCACACTGATTCACTTAATACTTTATAAATAACAATTTCATTTCCCGAAACAAAATTTTTAAATTTCCAAACGGTTAGTATTATTACAGAATTGTATACATACATTCTTGTTACGAATCTTGACATTTTTTTATGAAACCATTTTGCTGATTGAGAAATATTTCTTGTAAATGGCTGAAAATGCTTGGGATTCTTTTTATTCTTTCATGTAATTTATGACTCCCCCAAGAAAACCGTTTCAGATAACTTTTAAAAACTCGCAAGCAAAAATAGGAAATTAGAAATAATATATCACATTTCTTGAATCAATAGCGTATATCTGAGCAGAAAAATGGTCACTGCCTTTTAATCTTTATTGGAAAAAAAAATCTGCAAAAAATGATTTAAGAGATGGAATTCATAAATATTCATGGGATTAAAACATTTCTATACGACTCTGTTTTATTTTGTGCCTGAATATTTTTCAGCATTTGTTAACGTAACGTCAGAAACAGAACTCGTTGGAAGCCATTTTGGATCTCAATATATAAATAAAGCAAATAAACATAAAAAAATTGGTGATGGGCGAATAACTCTTTTCTTGAATTCGAATATTAGATTTCGAATATCCCAAACAGTTATTTCAAATCGTTAATAAATACTAGTTACATTTAATTTATTAAATATTATCAATTATTAGTGAGTAAATTAATAAAATAGAATGAAAGAAATGTAAAAATGTGTAGCAAAATAATATTGATTTCGAAATGAAATATTTTATTATAAACTTTAACTATTTTATAGTGGATTTTAATTTTAGTCACTTTTAACAACGATAATTGAATACTTGTAAATGCTTCTCATTTAATGCATATTTTTATTCCAGAAAACGAGCATTCGAAAACAGGATTTAAACTACTTAATTTTTGTCACGAAATAAAGCAGAGGTGTTATTCTCTTAAGAAACTGTTGTTGTCGCCGTAAATAAATACTTTAAAAAAAAACGAAAATCCTTTTAGCAAGGAGTACTTAGCATCGAGTGTCGTACAGGACAGAGCACCAGCCGCGAAGCGCCTTTAATCTCCAGTTTCAATATGTGGTTCTTATCGTCAAACTGTGACATTAACTCAGTAACCCTAATTGGAGGTTCGAGGTTTTTATTTACTACTTTTTATTATTTGTCCTAGCTCCTAGTGTGGCAGTTTGTTGCACATTTAGAGTTTAAGCAGTTTGGGGGGGGGGGGGTTGATGCAGATCTAAGGGTTACCTAGCGTTTTGGCAGTTTAGAGTTTAGAATATTTTTTTTATAAAATAAAAGTCGCGAGTTTTATTTAAAAATCAGATGTTTGAGGTGGGATCTTTTAATTCCGATTATCGATGTTTAGAACAGCGCGGGGTCTCTTACGAGATTTGGCCTTGCGATGATCATAGTCATGCAGATTGAATAACAGTTCGTTTGGAACGGATGGCAAATTTTTGTAAAATTTAAGAGCTAGCTTTTTAATTTGGGCTCTAACAGTTTTTATTTTGAAGTCATTCCTAATTACCGAGTTTCTTAAGTACCTGGGAGCTTTCCTGATAATCCGTAGGATTTTGTTTTGTTTTGTCTCTAGGAGGTCTATTGTAGTTTTACAGGCATATCCCCATACGGGTGCTGCATACAGCATTCCCGGGCGGATGACCGATTTATAAATTAGGAGTTTATTTTGATAAATTTAGATTTCCGTTTCCTATCATTGGGTATAAGGCTCCTGTGGCCATATACGCTTTTTTGATTAAGTTCGTTACGTGCTGTTTCCAGGTTAGGTGGGAATCTATCGTTACACCTAAGTATTTAGTAGATTTTTCCGCTTTTAGGGCATGGTTATTTATGTATAGAGGCGGCGGAGGTTTACGTTTTCTAGAGAAATAAATCCAATGACATTTATTGGGGTTTAATTTTATTCGCCATTTTTCCAGCCAAGTTTGGAGTAAGTGATCACAATCATTTAATTACAATAGCTCCTTAGAAAGGATTTTTGAATTTTTCTGGTAAGTACTGTACCCTCGGAATTGGTGATGATTGGAGGCGCTTTCAGGCCCGCCTAGCCATTAAAAAATTATGAGCTCAAGAGTACAGTAAAGCGTCTTTTGCTCTAATATATAAAAATGATTAGAATAAAATATAGCACCTCTTGCGTATGATTTAAGTAATCGGTGAAGTATTTTGTCTTATTTTCTCGCCAAATGCGCAGTTGAAAGTTTGGATATATTTCATTTTTATTTCATAATTTTTTAAAATACATTGGACACTTTTGCAAACTTGTGCTTTTAAGGAAACTTTAAATTTTCATAGAAATACTTTATAATTTATAAAAAGAGAAAAAAAAATCTGCCTAAAAGTGCTCTGTAATGTAGCTAGTTTATAATGAGCTGTGTAAATACAGAAAATGTTATTCACTTTGTGGTATTTTAAGGGAAATAATTTTTTCAGAATTTAAATGAGATACTTAATGGACTATGCATGTCATGTTTGCTCCAAATGGGAAGACAAATGTCATGTATCACTTACATAACATTTGACTTGTTTTACATTTCCAGAAAAATACTTTTTAGTTACTCCTTAAGGAAATAAAAAACTTTTTTTTGGTTCTATATATTCAAATACATTTAAAATGTATATCGAACGTAAGAAAGTGGACGTATGTGTGTTTGTGCTTATTGAATGAACTCAATTCAAGTAAAATATTTATTAAAAAAGCATAATTTAAGAAAAAAGTAGAAACTTATTTATGACAAAGATGAATAATTTTGGTTTGAAATCTATATATGTTAGGTATACGTTTTAGCTGTGCATCACACACTGGACTAGCGTGCACGTGTTAGTATTTATATAATTTATAATTTTTTTGTCTTAAGAGATTTCTTAATAAAAATTAAACTGAGATTTATTATAATTTAATTAATTGGTAGTTAATTTATGAATCAGAACTCAATTATTTAAACTGCAAACTTTAGTGACGATTCGAGTATCATTCAAAAGTACAAATGTTTAAATTAAAATTAAACAGAGATTTATTAAAATTCGATTAATTGAAAATTAACTTATGAATCAGAACTTTATTATTCAAGCAGGAAAATTTAGTGCCGATTCGAGTATTATTCAAAAGTATAAATGGTAAAATTAAATGGAGATACTTGCAAATCTATATAAATAAAATTGAAAATCTGTTTGTCTGTCTGTCTGTCTGTCTGTCTGTCTGTTTGTCCCATCATCACGGGAGAACGGCTGAACCGAATTTGATGAAATTTTGTGGGTAGCCTAGAAATAGGCCCACTTAAAATTTAGCCTGAGTTTTGAGTTTCTGCGACGAGTGGTTCTCGAGATATTAGTAAAAAACGAAATTTTCGTTTGTCTCATCATCACGGGAAAACGGCTGAACTGAATTTAATGAAATTTTGTGGATAGCCTTAAAATATGCCCCCATAAATTTTGTCCAAGTTTCGAGTTTCTAAGACCAGGGGTTGTCGAGATATTAATGAAAAGCGGAACTTTTTCTTAGGAGATCTACTCTCCAACTCCGTGGTTTATCCAAACGGAAAGGATGAAAATCGTTTGTTTAAAACGCCAAAATGAAATAAAACTTTATTTCCGAGTTTAGTACAGGATTTTTGCATTAATTAGTCACTATAGGAAAGCATGAATTGTTTGAAACATGAATTTAAATGGAAAAATCTACCTCCATGGTTCATCTTTCACAAATGTTTACTCAACGATGAAGAGTATAAAGAAATCAAAATGGCTATTTAATTTCACATTTTATGAGGAAGATTCTATCTTATATCATGTTGTTCGGCAATGGAATGAAATTAAATGTGTTGGTAATATTTATTATTATTTTTTCTATTTGTATAATAAATAAATGGATGTAAAAATATATTTTATAAATGAACGGTTTGATTGTTCTATTAATTATATATATTGTGGACTGCGTACATCACTTTCATTTATTTAAGCAAAGAGGTTTCAAGCTCATATATTGTGTTTAGCTAATAAACTCATATATTGTGTTTACCCAATAAATTCATTTAGCCGATTGTTGAAGCAGAAAAAGAGTAGAACGGGTGTATGTATCTTCTAATACAATTTTAGTGTTTTCATTTAGTATATACAAAAGGGATCAGGATATTTTATTCTTCAGATCTGCAAATTCAGAGTTACGAATTTAGCGGAATATCTCTAAATAACTTGGTAACTTTTCTTAAACTTTACCAAATTAGTGGAAATGTCTCCAAATTGATAAAAATGACCCAAATCAATCAATAAAATTAAATTTGTTTTTTTAGAATAGAGTACTGAAATGATGTTTCTGTATCATTTGTCGGTCAGTTCATCCATCCTACTGAGTAACACATTGAAGGAATTTTTTTAATATTACCAAATTGGTAAAAATATTTTTAAATCCATAAAAATATCATGAAATTGATAAAATCGCGTTTACTAAATGAAATTAATTGTGTTTTGTTAGGGGATAGTATTGTGATGATGTTTCGTCAATTTGTCGCAAAATGGGACTATCAGTTCTACAGTCCCACTTGGCGATAAATTTGGCGATTTTTTAAGTTATCGCTAAATTGACGAAAATGTCGCCAAACCTTCCATGGAGATTGCATTATTCAGATGATATGATTTCTATCAATTTATTTGAAGCAAATGATATCATGTCGCTTAGCAACGGATTCAATATGTTATGCGGCATACGATTTTTTTTTAAATCTTTTCCGATTTGAATAATAAAAATATGTATATAAAATAAATTTCATTGACATTGCATTTTTGACTGGATCAATTACGGTCTTTAGATTTAAACATCATTATTATTGGTATTTTCGGGGACTGTTGATTCAGGGATTATTGATAATTTCAAATTATTATGGAATTGTTTTATTATGACGAAAATTGTTGAAACTCATATATAGTACGTTGTACGAGTAATCTTCTACAAATACATGAGTATATCTTCTAATCTACGAGAATATAAGTAGTACAGGTATATTGGCATATATTTTGATATATATTGGCATATATTGGAATCAATTACGACCTTCTGGTATTAAGATTACGGGGATTTTTGATACTTTCAATTTATTACGTCATATTTTTTATTTTGGCAAATATTTTTGAGACTCATATTGCAATACGGGTAAGCTTCTACTAACACACTGGCATATTTTCTAATCTGCGACAATATAAGTAGTACGGGGTTGCATATATTGATTCAATTCCTTTTTTTTCTGTAAATTTACTTACAAAAGGGACCAGGATGTTTTATTCTTCAGATCTGCCCATGAATATAATTTTGCATAGTGAGAACAGATATTCTTAAACTTCTCTTTATGAGCAATAAATTTAATATTTTAACAGAATTTGCACATGATTGCGAATTATAAATTTCTTTATAGTATATACTCCGTACGAAGAACGGGTATGCTGCTAGTATCAAAATAAAATGAAGCGATAAAGTTGATTTACTTTTATTATCTACAAAAAGCAAATTCTACTTCTTTCTGATAAACATTATGGGTACCATTATGCTATGTCATTGCCAGTTATCATCAATACTCCCTGTGGCATTCTTATCGGTTAATTTTCCGTATTTCATCCCTTTGGCATCTTTCTTTCTTCTTAGCTTTTGACTCTAAAGATGGGTCAAAAATAATCTATCGTAAAAAGGACAAATATGGGCCGATGCTTTATATACAAATAGTAAATAATTGAATCACACCGTAAAATTCTACAAAAATATAATTTCGAAAACATATGATTGTTTTGAAATTGCTTGAAATTTCTTCTTCAGTACGCCTTGACCCTACAACTCAACGCCTAAGGGATTTGGTGCATTTCATTTCCGCAGTATTTTACGCTGTAATCTGGGTTTATGGATGTTTATAATATGAAATAGTTGCCCCAATTAAAACAAAGGCTCATCGTCTGTATCGTCCCATATTTATTCTTTTTATGATAGAGTATTTTTTACTCATCTTTAGAATCAAAAGCTGAAAAGACAGAATGATGTAAAACGGCTGAAATACGGAAGATGAGCTTTTTCGTCTCAATCAATCATCTTAAAAATCAATCCAAACCAAGATTTTTACAAATAAGTGGAGCTCAGATTAAACTCTTTTTGCCTAATATTGACCTTTCAATACAAATTGCCAATACATTTCTAACTTGTTTTATTATCTTTTTGTAGCTTACCAAATTATAGTCCCAACGACTTATGCTCTTCTAGAGACGTAGTTCTCTATATTTTGATTGCTATTTAATGGGATAGTACCATTTAAATGAACCGCTTTCAAAATTGCAGCCTCTTTGGTTATCTAAGGTTAGATGAAACAGTTTTAATTGGTAGAATTAAAAATTGTATCCTTATTGCGGTAAAAATTGATGACCATATCTCATAAATTTAGTCATGGCTACCCCTGTAATTTTATTACTATATAATACTGTTATTAGTGATATTTTCTTTTCTTTACTTAATTATAATTTCGTATTTTGGGTCTTTTAGGCTTTGTTCGGTTAATAAACTTACCTGTTATTGATGTTGGTTAGCTAGTTTCGTTAGTTTTCTAAATTGTCACAAGCTATTCAGCTTCTAAATTCCCGTAAGTTATTCTTTTTCAACGATTATTGTTGGACGTAACTGTCTGTACCCTACACATCTCGGTTCTTTATAGTATTCTTTTCGAAATTGAATAAATTCTCTTTCGAAACCTTCTGGTGAGCCGGACGACTTGGATGTCTAATGGCAATTAAATCGACGTGCAAAGTTTGGTGTCAATTAAAGTTTGCGTTCAAAAGTTGTTGCCCCTACATCGTTCGTAAACGAGCCAAGCGGTTAAGCTCAACAGTGGTTCCTGTAATTAATTTTAAAGTTGTTCAAAATTAATGGTATTCTTCCATACTATTAATTTTACACACCTTAGAACAATACTTACCAAATAATCAACATAGTCCAATAACTCAGTGATCCTTTGGATTGAGACCTAAATTTGGATCACCCATAAATCTTTAATATTTATTCTGTTTTCAGAATTCTATATTTTGCATCCGCTTCAAAATTTCTATTCTTAAAAATTCTGTATCGAGTTTCTTAGTTTAAGCATTAAGTTGTTTTCTAGTTGTTCGGCTGTATAATTCTTTAATTCATTGACAAATGAAGTTGCAGTTAATGTTCAGGACACGAAACGAATTTCGAAAGATGTCACGGAATGTAATTCAAAGTTTATCGTCTGTGCGGATTTACATTTCGCTATCGTTATGAATTATTCAATAGTTTCTGGAGCCGAATATTGCTCACGAATTCCATTTGCGTTTTAAGAATCTACACTTTTTTCATTGCAAAAATGAATATTGATCTTCTAATTTAATTTTTTGACAAGTTCGAATTACGAAAACTAATTTTCAAAGACATTCCTTAGTATTTTCGTTATAATGAGAAAGAATCAACGGTACATTTACTGAATTGAAACTTTTCACCCATGAAGTATGGTGGACATTTAAAAAATCAGGTTCAGTTAATCTTGACACTTATTGTCGTATTTATACAAGGGGGCTATTATTTAGATATTCTTATTCAATAGAAAGATTATTGTGCAAGCAAAATTATCTTGTACGATAGAAAGACATTTTAAAGTGTTCTTGAGATATCTAAGAATATTTTACAATTGCAAAATATCAAAAGTACTGTTCAGCTATTTTTAGAAAGTGCTTCATAAAAGGTTTCTATCTGTTGAACTTATTGCTAGACCGTAATTTTGACCCATTTTTCTATCTTCCCTAAAGCAGTGTATTATGTAAACTGTATCATCTTGAAGATAATAAATCAGGTTTAAACCTATATGAGTTCATATTCACAAACCTACCAGCAGAGGGCGCTACTGAAGTTAAGATCAGGCTGCTATTGCATATTATAACCTCCATGGACCTGTTCGCACTTAAAACAAATGCTGTTATACACGCCTACTAAAATCACGATTCCCATACAGGTTAGCAGCAAGGGAGGGGAGGGCTATCCCGCGTCTGACTGATTTCATTTTCTTTACATGACTCTGCGCATGTGATGTCACGAGAATAGCAAACGCGAGGATTGTGTTCTTAGGCTCTCCAGAAAGAGACCGAGAATGGAAGTCACTTGGACGTCATTGAGAAAGGTGCTCACAGCACAACTAAAAATCTCTGCGCAGGTTGTTTATGTCTGGATATTGCCACTTCAAAATTAACAAACAATTTTCAATTATAATAATGGAAAATTTTGCTGTATTCTGGCAACGACTCTCAAAGTCCTCCTTGGTCCTTGCCCTCATGAACGACAAATGCTAAGCTCGTTGACGTCAGGTTGGCAACTTTTTCATTGCTTGCCGAGCTAATCGCCGAGCCTTATAATAAAGAACTTTATTAACAGCAGCACATGGCAAGTTTACTTGCTGTTAATTCACATTTCAGAAATGCCATGCTGACGAGCACGTAGTAAGAGTGAAATAGGTCTATTATATGCTGTTATCTGCAATGGAAGCGTGATCTTTTACTAATTCAATTGAATCTTTAAATGTGCATATAGAACCTTGCAGAAAATATAATTCAACTGCAGTAGCTTGCTGTACTGCATAAAAAACACTTGCATTATTTTTAACGATTACACTAAAATTACTTAATTTGACTCCATGTGTCTTTTCTTGAGCGATTTTAGGAGCATTCAAAGAATAAAGGTTTGTTGATAGTTAAACAACTAATCAAAACAAGATAGACTTATCAAGCTAAACCTCGTTTAATGATTGAATACTTAATTCCACGATGATTCTTTACCATGTTTATTGTATTCGTTGTAAACAAGATTTTAGATACTCACCGAAAAAATTAAAAGGTAGAAATGCAGTTAGAAATTAATGTACTTCAGAACAGCGGGAGTAACACTTTACCACATTTCACTTGTTAGTAATTTTTATATAAAAGATTATCATGAGTATGGTGTTCGATTCAATTATTTAGCTCAAACGAGCTTCGCCCTTTTTCTTTATAGTGACTATCATCTGTTTCGGGCGTGCATTTTGTACGGAAATGAGTGTTGTTGTTGTTGAGACCCAGACCGTCCGGCCTACCAGAAAGGATGGAAATGAGTGTAGTAAAAAGTTCGTATTCAATGAAATAAATGTTTCCAAATTTACAAAAAAGTCATAAAATATCAACCAGTGATGCGATTAAAAAATATCATAAGATAACTAACAAGATACTTTCATGATGCTAGAAAAATTCAAAACATTGTGTTTTGAATTGCATGCGGGCTGTCAATTCCATCTTATAATTCAAGAATCATTATTTTTATGTATAGAGACAACACTATATTTAGAAACATATTTATAAAAATATATTTAAAATCATATTTCAAAAATTTTCACGACAGTTACAGAAAAAAAACCCCGCCGAAAGCTGCAAATTCAGCATTAATTAAAATTCCAGAAACTTTCGTGATTTATTTCTTTTCTTTTGCTCACTGTTTAACAACAAAAAAAAAATAACTTTTGTTCGATTTAAAATTTTGAAATCTTTCACAATGTCGGATAATTTTACAGTATGTAACATAGACAGAAATACGTTTAAAATAAAAACATCATTTTAATTAGTTAGTGTGAAAGTAAAATATAAATGTGTTTTACTGATGCTAATGTAAACCCCTGAAATTTAGTTAATTAAATTTAAATGCTTTTTTATATTATTTTAGTTTCCAGAAATGTTTTATTTTAATTTAAATTGTTGAAATGTATATTTTTTTCTATTGCGGATTTATTTTCTCTAATTAATGAAGTTAATATTAGTTTTTATATTCTTCTTTTCACAGAATGTTTGCATATAATTTAAGCTAAAGGTTTATTTAATGACTTTGTATATTTTATCCAGATTTTGGAGCAAAATACTTAAATGGAAAACTCTTATTTCGGAGTTAATGAAATTATACATTGATTTACACTGCATCAATACGTTGTATTGACCTGTATTGACGTCGAATTAATACATTGTTATCACATTAATACATTGCATTGATGTCGCGCTAATACATTGCACTGACTTTCATCGCAGACAAGCAACAGCCATGTATAGTTGGGTAGTTTTTTTACGTTTGCTGCAAAATTGTATACAGTTCGCGAAATATATGAAAATATGATAAATTATCTGATGGTAAGTATTTGGATACAAACTATGACTACAGGATATCGTGTAAAAGCAATAGGGCAGATTAGCACTTTCTTATGTACCGATCTCGCTGAAAGCCTATAGGTTAATTTGTACCGCTTAAAGTATAGGCCCTACATTTTATGGAATATTTTTTTATATAACATTTGGGAAAAGTAAAAATTCTAATATCTGGAAAACAGTATGCGATAATTATTAAACCATAGTGATTTTTTTATTTCTGAGTAAAAGTAATTACTAAAATTATACGGTATTACACATTCAGGTGATACTTCTTCTTCTTCGACATAAACCGTCCGACCTACTCGAAGGTGTAAGGTACCTGTTTGGACGGTCGGGACAGTGCTACCCAATTGAGCCCGGAACCCGGTGGGCGCTGTATCCACAGGGACGGCACCCACCTTCTTCTACCACCAACCTCTCGGAAGGACTTACTGACCCACATATTTAATGTGCCCGTACTCCGCGGGAACACGAGGAAAGTTTAGGAAGAGCCGGGAATCGAATTCGGGTCGTCCTAATACAATCGCCGTTTGCTAACCACTGGGCTGTTTCACCTTCACATTCAGGTGCTTCATCTTCTTCTTCGACACAAATCGTCTGACCTACTCAAGGTGAAAGGTATCTGTACATTCAGGTGCTTCGTAGACGTTCAGAACCATCACTGAGGATACGCTATACTGGTTGTTGTTGTTGAGACCCAGACCGTCCGACCTACCAGAAAGGTGTAAGGTAACTATATGGACGGCCGGGAAGTGCCACCCAATTTAGACCGGAACCCAGTGGGGGAGGCATCCACAGGGACCGTACCCTCCTTCCCCTACCACCAACCTCTCGGAAGGACTTACGGACCCACATGTTTAACGTGATCGTACTCCGCACGAACACGGCGGCATTTGTGGTAGCGTGCAAATCTAGCGCGCAAACCACGGGGATACCGCACCCGAGATGGCCAACAGCACGCGGTGTTCCGAGGTGGTCACCCACCAAGTACTAACCGCGCCCGATGCTGCTTGACTTCGGTGATCTAACGAGAACCGGTGTTTTCAGCACGGTACGGCCGTTGGCCCACGCTATACTGGTTGTCGCATTTCAGAATACGCAAATATTATCATTAACATCACACGTCCATGCAAAACGAACTTTTGGGCAACGAATTTCAAATTAATACTCCCTTATTTGACCAAATTTCGTTGTTAGACACATCAAGTAAACACATATATACACCTTAGATACAATTTTTATGAAATATTTTGTAAATGTAACTATAAAGTATTGCTAGGCAGTAATAAAAAATCAAAATTGAGTTTGTGTTGAATTTATGAGTATTCAGCATTTTAGATGGCGAAATAATATTTTAAGCGTGATGTCTGCGAGGATGACAGGGGCAGAACATGGGCAGCACATTTGTGTATACGCTGTCCCTGTATGAACTTGTGTTATTATTAAATGAATGAATATATTAATTATAATGACTGAATACATTAATTACAACTTAAAAACTGTTCATTGCGTTATCATAAAATTTGGAAGTTACATGATTTGCGCGTTGCAATAGTGATTAATAGATTTTGGCATAAATTGGTACAGTACAGAAGTAACCAACGTCTTGTAAAAACTGTTTGTCGAAAATGATCATTCAAATTAATTTCCCACCTCACACACGTAGCCATGGATTATGAATATTTAGGGCAAACATGCAAAAGATGCTCAAATACATTTTGCAAATTTTCCCGCAGAACAATCCTTCACAACTTTGACAGAAGAACACAATAAGTAAAATACATAAATTGGCACAATACAGAAGTAACCAACGTTTGGTTAATAATTGTTTGTCAACTATGAATGTTCAAATTAATTTTCCATCTCAAACACGTAACGATGAATTATGAACATTTACGGCAAATCTACAAAACTTGCTAAAATACATTTCCTAAATTTTCGAGATGAATAATCCGTCAAAACTTTGACAGAAGAACACAAGTAAAACACATAAATTGGCACAATACAGAAATAAACCTACGTTTGGTAAAAATTGTTCGTTAACGATTAACGTTCAAATTAATTTTCCACCTCACACACGCAACAACGAATTATGAATATTTACGGCAAATATACAAAGGTTGCCCAAATATATTTCGCAAATTTTCCCGAAGAATCTGTTAAAACTTTGACAGAAGAACACAATAAATAATGGAAATGAATTTGACTCCACACACAGATCTTTTCGTCCTTTGGAATTAAAATACGAAATATAAATCAGAGTTAAAGGTTAAGTAGGCTGAAGTTCTATTCCATTTTATTTTAAGAACAAGTTTTAAAGGAGATTTATGAACGGGTTTAACGAATGTCAGGTGTATAATTTTATTTCGTTATTTACTGGGATTGTGTATCATGCAGAAAGTGCAATTTTTTTTCATAACAAGAATATACTGAATTAGAATTCTAATGAATCTAAGGAGAATTCCAAATGCACAGAATTATTAAAGTTTTAATTAACTACACGGGTAGTTCTAATATACAAGGTGATCATAGTGTTTACATGTTATTCCCCTCAAAAAATAAAACTTCTGAAAACTAGATCTGAAAGATTTGATAATGTGGCAAAAAGAACATAGTGATTTCGTTTCTACAAATAATAGTTAGTGCATAAGTTCATCACCAGAAAGCAACTGGCTCTTTTTTAAGCGTAAATAACTTAATCACGAAAAAGAATAATGAAACAGCAGGATTTATGGATAGAGACTAGCACTGTATAAGAAAATGGCGGTAATAGTGTTTGGTCTATATAATGTTACGAACGTATACTTTAGAACCGTGTGTGTACATGCAGGATACAATAAAGAGTTCAAGTTTCTGGATAACTTACGTTTATTCACAAGCACAAAGTAAACAGGAATGATATATAATCAAACAGCATTTAAATGCTCCATTCATTACACAAAATAAGCGATGATATTTTCAAAATACTGGTGTAAAGAATTTCACAAAACAACAGCTACTATTCTCAAAATGTTGACAAAAGTCACAGTTCACTGTAGTTCGTGTATTGCCAAATCGTCAACTGAATTCTCCGATTCAGTGATGATGCCCATTTATAGTTTCTCCATAGAAACTTCTGAAATCTCTATATCTTAAAGAATAATCGCTCTATCGAGAAGTTTCTGGAACATTCCGGAAGCCGCCAAATGCCACCAAAATGACGATAACTCGCCAAATCTGGGAAACCTTTCTTCTAACTGGGAAATTCTGGAAACCCTGAGAACCCAGCCCGTCCAGTTCACTCGAGAGTATGGAGCAGTTGAATGAACGGCCGGATCCTGTAAAACCCTGGGCTCACGTCAAGGACTGTGTTTTCTTTGCCTGATCTTTGAGACAGACGAAAGAGGAGACGCCAAAAGAATATTGCGCGTTCGAAACAATAACCTTTGATTATGATTTCCCCTCAATTTACTTTCTAAGTTATGATTTACTTTGAATTAACAACTTCTTACTGGTTCGGGTGTGTAGACCAATCCAGAGCCGGCTAACAAGTTTCTGCGATCCTGATGGTAAGATAGGTAAAGTTTCGGTTCGGGATGATTAAGAGAGCATTCGTATACGTGGTCACCTGATCCGACATAATCCTAAAGAAGTCAAACATTAAAGCCTCGTCTATGACCCGTCTAGCGATGAGGGGCAAGTATCCGAGATGTGTGTAATCGAGAGTAACATAAGCTAGACAACTGGAACTTCAGTCTAAGATCTATCAACGTAATCTAAGGGAAGTTGGTGAGAATCTTCCACCAGTAATTGTTTAATTACGAGTAATACCAGAGTTTTAAGTTCATTTAACTGAATGAGCAAGTGAAATTATAGAAACAATGAACATTCTGTATACTAAAAACAGGTAGAAACTGAAATCTGTATACTAAACACAGGTAGACATCCTTGTTTTCACATCCAGTCTCTATATAATTTACTTTCTGTTAAGAAATAAATTGGATTTTAAATACTAAAGTCTCTGTGCGTTTACCTTGGCAGATTAGACTACTTTGAGTCAAGTTTTTAGTTGTGCCATTTCACATTGCAAGTATCTGAGGCACAAGTCTGGACATTGTACTGGATCCTGAACAGGCTAGGACTTTATAATGTACTCTGCAGTCATTTTTTCCTCTGATGACGAATTTAAAACATTAAAATATTTTATTGTATGGTATAAATTACCATGCTTTCTTTAACTATATTACCAAGTTTAGAAGTTCTGCTCTCAGATTCAGTGTTTTCATTTTCAGAGGGATCTGAAAATAAGAACTTTTATTATAATCGCTCTGCATATGTAACAATATAGCATAGGTATTTCGCAGAGTTCGATAATAGTTTGGTTCGGTGTTTTATTAGTTGTCGTCTTTCTTCATAATAGCCAGCAGAAAGTAAGAAATTCAAGTTAAAGAAATTTGCTTATAAAATGTAGTTATTAATTTTTGCTTAATTTTACACAAGAAAACGAATGCGATCACTTTCATTAATCTGTTATAAACTATTTGAAACTGCACGCTTTTGGAATTCTGGAATATTGCCTTTCTATCCACAGCGTATGTATCCTTAAACAGTATCCTTGTATGGTAAGAAAAGTAAAGAAGTGACAAAGGTGTTGTTTGATGTACCATGGCAAACATTCAAAGAGGATTTACATTGACAAACTTCAACTTTTTCCTTCTCGAAATTTTTGTTTCTTGAATATGCGGCACACCTAAATTCTATTCTTTGTTTAAGATTTTTTTTATGAAACGATTTGAAAGCATTCTGCGTTGCAGTGTTTTAATAATAGCTTTATTTAAATTTTTAAGCAAGTGCGCATTTGTTCACTCTAGATAAAGTGAAACAAAAGGGTGGCTGTTTAAAAAGTTTATTTGCAATGTCAGCAGTTTTAAATGATTAGTGTAAACACAGAGAGTGTTATCCAGTTAATGAGATTTTAAGAGAAAGTTTTTTTTATAGAATTTTAATGAGATGGTGAATGAATGGACTGTTCATGTCATATTTATAGAGGCGTAAAACTAAGTACCTTGAATGTTTTTACGAGTACATCAATGTGAAAACTATCTTTATGAAAACAATTGTTTTTAAATACGTTTTAAAGATTAAATGGGTAAACTAATTAGGGCATACAGTTTTTGCTTTATTGATCAAGACAATTTACACATTTCTCTGGTAAAATGTAGGTTTTCATCTAGATTTAAATTTTATACAGCGAATTTCTCACTATAAAAGATTTTAAAGACAATAAGTATATATAGTGTAAAATAAGTTAAAATATATAAATGAAATTTCATAAATGTTTTATGACTGCTAACATGAATACTTTTAACCTTTTGCTCACGGGAGGGACAGCGTCATGGAAGCCAATGTCTGCAAAGGGAGATCGAACTGTTTGGGATAGGGTATGCCAAATACCTGTCTTTTTTAGAGGTTCTTTGTTTGGGAATGACGCTGTCCCACCCGTAAGCAAAAGGTTAAAACCATTAGAGTGTTTATTTGGTTATTTCCACTTATTTTATAAAAAATAGTCAGTACTGCTGTCGTTCAAGAAAAGATGCCAGCTGGGGTAAATAATTATCATAGCAGCAATATATCATAAGACCTGTTTTGTTCTCCAAACTGTTATGAACTATTTTGCTATTCAAAGTCATAGAACCTGCTATATGCTTAAACCTCACAGTTAAGAGATACAAAAGCAAGGGATTATGGTATTTGCTACATTTAGTTTGTACTGTGGTCAACAAGTCTGCTTGTATTATATACATTCTCATAGAGTGAAGAAAGCGTAAAATTCCTATGGAGAAAATTGTACTAAATTTTCTTACTATCTGCTAATGCTGTAGAATGTGAAAGATTTATGCTTAGTCTTAATTTCTGTTCAGTTTCCTAAACACGGCTGCAGGATATACAAATAACCTGCATTCTTTGTGGCAAATTCAATTATTGAAACGTACGCATTTGAGCCTTAGAGTACATTTCTGACTCCAATTCAGGTGTGACTTACTTCTCGAATGTAAATTTATTAAGGATGTGTGGGATTTTGTGCGAGAGTTAGATTTTCGAAAGGTATTCAATACTGAATTTTATCAATTGCTTGCCTTCGAAATATCTTGATTAATAGTTACAGTTCTTTACCGATGCAATGCCCTTTTATGTGTTCTGCTTCATAAATGAAAGAATATGAAAATTTTGGTTTGATTAAAATATATATATTCATAAGTTTGGTAATAGCCTAGTTACTGTACCTTGCATTTTTTTATTTAATGAGTGAATTTTTGCATATTTAGTTTTATGTATGATATTTTCTGACCGACATGCTGAACTGCATAATGTATGAATTACATTGGGGTGCAGTTAATGTTTACAGTATCAACGAACTTTTCAAAGATGTCACGCATATGCGTTGAAACATTTATCGTTCGTATTTATTTGTGCTGACGCTTCGTTGTGCATTATTCAAAAGTTGGATACTTACTGAACAAATATATTACTTTTTCATGTTTTGAAGATTTTACTATTTAGAAGGGGAAAATCACGAATATTCACCTTGAAAATAATTTGGAATATTAATCGAGCATATTTTTACTTTTCTTATATACATAATGTATAAGGAAAGTATTGTGACGGGTTCGAAAATTCGAATTCGAGTTTTCGACGGGAGAGCACGTTTTAAGCATCCCTGATCACGAATCAAATATTTTTGAAGTGATGTCTGTGTGTGTGTGTGTGTGTGTGTGTGTGTGTATGTGTGTCAGTGAATCTGTGGATACGATATCTCACGAATGAATGGAGCGATTCGAATGAAATTTAGTGCAAAAATACAAAAATCACTATGAATACTGGAAGCTTATTGTTTTAAAACACAATCGAATGTTCAGAACCCCCTTAAATTTTCGAGTGAAATTTTGAAAAAATCATCAAAAAATGAAAAGCTTTAATAAAGTTACGCAAATAGACATTTCTTATGTACTTTTTCCTTAGAAAACGATTGCTATAAACTTTAGAACGCTAGCCTGAACCGTTCTTGAGATATTGAACATTTTTCAAATAAATTTATAAAAAAATCCCATAAATGAAAAAAATATTAGATGTTAAGAAAAATGTTCACTTTTCATATCTAATATCATGCAATAAATTTGGTCATTCTCGTTACGCAAATAGACATTTCTTATTTTTCCTTAGAAAACGACTGACATAAACTTTAGAACGCTAACATGAACCGTTCTCGAAATATTGCACATTTTTCAAATAAATTTATCAAAAAAATCCCATAAATTAAAAACAAATATTAACTGTTAAGAGGCATATTCACTTTTCATATGTAATATCATGCGTTAAATTTGGTGACATCATTCTCGTGGATCTAACTCGTTCCTTTCACGAGAAATGGTACTTTGAGTAATACTTTTGTATTTGAAAGCCAATAGTCATTTATCCGCTGTAGGAATAACTTATTTCTGCGTCCATAACGCTTGGCGAGATTTTGGCGATGAATTTAGCGGAATGTCGCCAACCTGGCGAGATTTTTAAATGTTGCCAATTAACGAAAATCTCGCTAGGATAAAAATGACGCTAAATCAATGAAAATGACGACTCATTGAAGAAAATTCAATGTTTTGGAAAGAATATAAGTATATACTATATGAATACCATTTTTTAATTGTAAAAGTAGTAAATTCATTGCATTATATAAGGAAAGTCATGTGCTGCCCACATCAGATTTTTTCGTATTCTTTAAGGAAATGGATAAAAAATAAGCAAAACTGAATCTGTCTCATGAAGATTGGGGGTAAAAAATAAATTATTTCTCGAGATTTAGTACTTGTCATTCAATAGAAATGGATAATTATAAAATTATACTTTTAAAAGTTGATTTTCTGTTCGGGTAAGACAAGCAAATTTTAAGGGAGGTTATGCAGTGTTAAACCCTTCTCCAAACAAAACAAATCATATTATTAACTGCAAAAATAAGTAAAACTACTTTATGCAAAGGGTGCAGAGTCCATTTCGTCGATAAAAGTTTGCAATTCCGTCCCAGTGGCTCAACTGCAGAGCATAAGCTGACCAGTACGAAGATCCGTCGTTCGATTCCTGGATGGGGAAGGGAGGTTCTTTACAGGGATAAGGCACACTTGAGCAATGTAATTAAGAACAGACTGATAAACAGTATTGAACAAATTGATTGATGCTATTTGTCCATTTGCTCAAGTTTTTCTTATTTTTACAACGTTAATAATAAGAACAAAGTTATAGATAACAATTTTTGAAATATTTAAATACAATACTTCAAAATAGTTCATTTTCAGCAAATAAGTCCTTTGTAAATATTTTTTGGCAACAGAAATCGCTTATAATCTCTTATTATATATGCTTCTGAATGTATTTGTAGGCCCTGTAGATTTGGCTAGGAATTATGTAACTTCAAGTTTCCAAATATGAGACAATTCTAAATGATATATCTATGATAAATATATATCTAAGCAACCGATTTCGATTAAACATTTTCACGACTGAGGCTGAGTCCAGGGAACATTATCTTTTATCACCTTTCACCTACCTACAGCACAATCATTAAAATTTTATTTTTTGTTTATCATAACCTTACGATTCGAAAATTGTTAATTTGATTTAGGCATGTATACCTTTAACCTTTTGCTTACGGGTGGGACAGCGTCAATTCCAGACGAAGAATCTCTCAAAAAGACATATATTTGACATACCCTATTCCAAACAGTTCTATCCTCCTTTGCAGGCATTGGCGTCCTGTCCCTCTCATAAGCAAGAGGTTAAGCAAAGTTCTGCATTTTTCGCCCAGACCGCCCAACCTACGATGTAAGGTATTCCGTCCGTCCAAACAAATACCTAAGGTGTAAAGTATCTGTTTGGACGGCCGGGAAGTGCCACCCAATTTAGACCGGCACCTAGTAGGGGCGGCATCCACAGGTACTGTACCCTCCTTCTACTAAAACACACCTCTCGAAAGGACTTACGGACTCTCATATTTAATGTGTCCGTTCTCCGCGTGAGTACTGGGGCAGTTTGGGCAGTCGGGTCGTTCAAGTGCAATCTTTGTTGGCTAACTACTGGTCTGTCCCTCCCCAGTTGAGCTAAGTTAGAAGTTGATGGATAAGAATAAAATTTTTTAGTTATTCTAATACGTTGTTGAATACAAGGTGGAACACTGATTTCCGAACTCTGCGCGTGTTGGCGAGGCAGAATGTGCATATGAAACGTTTAAACAAAAGTTTCTACTCTTAGACATGTTATATAGCCCATTATAATGGGATATATAACATTTCTAAGAATATGAAAATTGTTGTTTATACATTTTATTTAATTTTGGCCTCACTGCCACGCATCGGAGTTCGGAAACCAGTGTCAATTGACGGGTTTAACGGTTTCTCATAAATAAATTAAATTAATATATCTAAAGCTGGCGGAAAAAGCACATAAGTCAAAAACAAGGGTTTTTATATATCGAGGAAAGACAATGTTGATGCTTTCAGAACTTTTTTTCCTTGAATTTTATTTTTTGTTTTCAGAAAACAAATTTGATTTTTATGGAGTTTGTTATGCATTTATGAGCTGAATAAATAATAACTTTTCTCAATTTGTAATTTTTACTCCAATATTATCCGTACAAAATTTAATAAGTATTTAAAATTTTTCTTTTTTTAACATCTTAGATGCCTAACTGACTTATGCGCTTTTTCCACAGCAAGGTTCCTAAATTTCTTAAATCAAATATGTTATAGAAAAAAAACTGGAAGTTATTTTAATTATGTTCTCCCCCCCCCACCTCTAGATATTTGAAATGGTACATAACAACATTTGATCAGAAATTAACTCTACATAAAATTCATGTTCAGTTCAGTTAATAAAACAGTATTACGTTTTTAAAAAATCAGTATTATATTTAAGTAATACTCCTATGTTTCCGTACACATTTTTGTGGATTAATCAGTCTGAATTTTTCGATCTCATGATATATATATATGGTTTCATCAAATAAAGCGTTATTTACAGTGAAACCTCGTAAGCTGGGATTTGGAACAAAACTGCAATTTCTGTTAATCTGATAAAACATCAGAGCCCTTCCGCAAATTCAGTATAGTTTGCTCGTTGAGATTCAGAGTAAATACTAAACTCCTATAAGGAAATAAGGCTTTTATCCTTTTATCGCTGGATTCTTACCTGTTAAATTAAAACAACTGTACGGTTTCGTGCAGCACATTATTTTTCTACAAACGCTAATATTAAATTTATTTCTTACAAATTTTATAATTTTCAGAAACACATGTAAAGATTTATTTGTATTTAAATTTACTGGAGTGTGGCTCAACCTGACTGTCTCATATCATTTTCACAAGAATTTTTACAAATATATTTTTTTAAAATCGGTATCATGGGTTCAAATGATTATAATTATAGCGTGTTACCCTTCATTTTAAAGGGCTTGAAGAAATCTTTCGATTGATATTATACTTTGACAATGTACCCCAGGGGTGAGTCTGAGTAACTTGAAAGGGGGGACTACTGACGTCACGTACAAAAATTTACATCGTGGTACTCTTTCACAACAATGATTAAAATCTGAATTTCGTGATCATTGAGCCATAAATATACCGTTTCATGCCAAATTATGTCAATTTTGAGCTATGCTGCCATGTTAAAAAAATACAAAATTTCGATGTTTTCGCTCGAATTTAAAATTTTTTTTTTAGTTCTAGATCTTTTGACAACAAAACCGGATATGAAATTAAGTGAAAATCCATTAATGCTTGTGGTCGCTATTGTGTTCACAAGAAAACGACCAGACACCAGGCAGACAGACAGACGGACATCCCTCTAAAATAGCCAAAACATGTATAGGAGGTCTTAAAACATATATTGGTATCCAAATCTCGAATTCGAAAAATTTCGTGAAAACAATATTTTTTCTATACTGTATTACAAAGTATAAAAAGTAAAAATCTTTAAAAGTTGCATGGTGTGCTCTTAATTGTAATTAGCGGATTAGTAATTCCTAAAAATTTTCAGCCAGAAATCTGGTACTTTCTAAGTTTAACTAACTAGTGAAAAAATTATGAAAACCCGTTCTATGCGATCATGACAGACAGGCATACATGCAGAAACACGTTTTAATTCCCACCATTCCTGACCTGATTTCCGTTCTTCCCCTGTAGGGTGATAAAATTTACTCCAGAATGTTCCCTGGACTCAGCAACCTGGACCTGAAAACAGGACCTGAAAAAATGATCAAAATAAATCGCTTGGTTAAGGGGAGGTGTTAAAGTTTCAAAAGTGCATTGAAATTTTTAACACTTTACAACAAAGTTGAAAAGTGTTTATGACTTTGTTCATTCTGTCTGTCTGTCTGTCTGTCTGTCTGTCTGTCTGTCTGTCCGTTAGCACGATAACTGCCGTAAAAATGACTTAATCAAAATGAAATTTTAGTATGTTGTTCAGACGGTCTGTAGGACCTATGGGAATATAAATGAATAATATCACACAATTAGTTTTGGATTGAACCCGGGTTGAAAAAATGAAATACATTGAGCCCTATGGGACCTAATTTTTCTAACATTTTTTAAGCGGATTTAAAATTCACAAATTGCTTCGAAAATTTTAGGAAATAGTCAAATTGTTCCATAAAATATATAAAAAAAAATTCAGCTAAATATATTCAGTCGTTTTTTAAATAAAAATTAAAATAATAATTACACATCTTATATGAAACGATCACGTGACCATGATATGAAACGATCACATGACCCACTTCAAAATGAGATATGGCATCCATCTTGTTTCAAATTCGTGATTTTTTAAAGTTCTTTTTAATTCATATTGAGTGTTGTATCCATCCTAAAACTACTTTATTTCTGCTTAAATTCTGTGCATCTACATACTAAAACAACACAATGACAATATATTTGAGTTTAAATTCTCATTCAAATTTGATTATTTCTACAATTAAGCCTATTTTTCACCTATGTAAAATGTAAACAGCAAAATATGTAGAATGAGTTGTATTAGAATTACTGTATTTCTTTAACACAAAATAATTCAGTCCATGGAGTCTGCATGGCTGATATGAATGAAATATTAATTGATTTTATAAACAGAAGGACGATATTTTTCGATGAAGTTTTAAGCATAAAGTTTATGAATTGTAGCTCCATGGTCTTAATTTTTAATTAAAATAAATTATTATAGTATTGTGATGAATGAAATGGAGAAAGTTATGAATGAAATCCTGCTGTTATAGAGAGATCCAGGCGTGTTATTTTTTCTATGACGTCATTTGAATTAATTTCAGTTGTTTTCGATGAAGTTTTCAAATATAATAAATTATCGTAGTATTATGATAGATTTAAAAATATTACCGTGGAATGTATTGCATTTTAGAGATATTTAAACCACGCAATTTATATTTCAATGCCGTTTTTTGAATGAAGTTCATTTTTTTCAATGAAGGTTTAAGTTTTCAAATATAATAAATCAATGTAGTATCATGATAAGTTTTAAAATATTACCGAGGAATGTATTGCATTTTCGACTTTTTTAAATAAAATTGCATTGAAGTTGGAAAGTGTTTCATAATCAATGCTTTAAGCATGATTGATCTTTCTTGTTTCTTCTATATTAGTTAATATAAATATGTTTGGGCATCTCATATGACTTCCCATATGAAATCTTATGATATATTTACAAAACATTAACTATCACCCTTTTTACCACATTCAAAATTCCCATTACAACGTTATTATCAATATCAGATGTAAAAAGTAGGGAGTTAAAACTTCATATTAAGAAAACGCCAATATCGTTTGAAACAATAATTCGGGTGACGCTGGGATAAGATAAGTAATCCTGCATTGTATGCATTTCTATGGTGAAAGACCTAAAAATTATCAATTTTATAAAATTAAATTATTAGAGGAATGCAAGGTAGAACTGAAACTATAAAGAATATTCCTACGTATTCAAAATTATTTTACCGTTCAATTTATTTTTATCTCCTTATATTCTATACTCTATCCTACAACTGCGAAAAAATTATTGGTTAATTATACTCATAATAAGGAACTCCCTAATTTAAAAATGATCAAAAATACATATACTAAATATTACGCCTTTCTGTCGTGTCAATTAACAATAGTAACCACTTTATTAACACTAGCAACACCTAGATATAATTCTCAAAGCATTATTGCACTTACAAGAGTTTCAACCATAAGAGCTTTATCTCCTTTTTAACTCCGTGATCTATATGTGGTGCACATTTACAAAAAGAACTTAAAGCTGGGATTTTAGATTTATAACTTAGTAAGATTTATTGTTAATGCGTTGATTACCATTAATACCTCACCTTGAGAATAAAACATTAAAGTTTATTTATTCTTAGTTGCGTTGATTATTTAATAATACCGCTTTAACCACCATACAAGAATTATGCAAAAGCATATTAAATTGAATTATCTAATCATGGCCGTAAATTATCGTATTCGTGAAACTCATTAAATTATGCACTGTGCCGCTGATAACCCTCCAATTTTTTATCTTTAGCGCGATTTCTGTAAAGGAATATCAATTAACATAATACTACGCCATTAATTGCACCATTTTAACTTTAACAATAAATAATTTATTAAAAACATAGATCACTTAATTATTCAATTCCTTACGCAATTTGCATATTTATTTGCGGAGGAGCGAGCAAAATGTGAGAGATTTGCCGTGTGAGACCAGATCACCATTTGTTATCGACATAATCTAAGACCTGCTATCATATTTAATAAGCACATACCTTACCACAACGCCACATCCTTGTATATTATACTGGTTTTGCTCATTTTGTTGAACCCCCTTGGACTCTGACTGTCGTAGAATTGCATATTAGGACACCTTTCGCGGACTATCTCCGGATTACTCTGTGACACACACTCTTAACAGATCCTCCTGGCATTCTGATCACTGGCTGGCTGTGGCTCTGTAGCACTTTTGCTCCGCAGCTCTTAATTTAATTTCCTTCACTGCTCTCTCATTCCAACTCTATCTCTAGTGGAACTCTCTCACTTCTCGTAGGAGTTGTATATTTTCATCTCTTGGTTGCCGCCTCCTTTTTGCCCGAGGTCTGATGCACCTCTTTTTTGCTTTGATTGGCGAACATTGGTCACGTCGGCCAGACATCTTTCATAATCGGTTATTCTTTTTAGCCACTCTCATGGCTATAACTCAGTCTGTAGGTTTATGGCCTAATTTGATCTCTCGGGTCAAAGTGTTGTAAACACTGGCGTCTTTTCGTCTGAAGCATTGTTTGCTATTGCAGTAAACCATAAATATTGTATATAAAACTGTCTCACCTAAATGTGGTGTGAACTCAATTCCTGCACTTATTCTGGTCTCCCACTATATACGAGTGTAAAGAACAGTATTCTGGAGTTCCATGTTGCGTATGGCACAAAATACTAAAAATGCAGTCGCATATTGAACTCATTTTTAACTTATTTACGACAATACAGAATTCTGGAGCTTTACGTTGCGTATGACATCAGATACTGGACAGGAGGTTGGATGTTGCATTCATTTTTAATTTATTTACAATAATGAATATTGAAATAACTATATTATATATTAAAATATAAATAAAATTAAAAAAATAATCTGTTTGTATACCTGTTAGTGTCATCATTGCAGGAGAAGGGCTGCACCAAATTCCATGAAATTTCAGTAGTTTTGATATGGTTCCACTTAAATTGTAAACGTTCGTCTGTCTTCATATTCTCCATTCTGTGTCATATATTTCTGACTATTCTCTTACTTTGAGCGTGACCCAATAGTTATATGAACTTTCGTTTGTCTTCATATCCTCCATTCTGTCTGTCATGTATTTCTGATTGTTTTCTTACTTTGAGCGTGACCCAATAGTTATATAAGTCTTTAAACTTTCGTTTGTCCTCATATCCTCCATTCTATCTGTCATGTATTTCTGACTGTTTTCTTACTTTGAGCGTAACCCAATTGTCATATGACGCTTTAAAAAAAGAGACCCAATCGTTGTTTGTATCTCCAAACTAATGTGACCTAATTGTTTTTGGAACATCTCTACAACAAAGTCCATTGAAAATCCTGTGTAACGTGACTTAATCATTGTATATGTCCCCAAATTAACGTGACCTAATTGTTTCTGGAGCATCTCTACAATAAAGGCAATTCAAAATCTTATAACGTGACCCAATCGTTGTATGTGCCTCTATTTCTAAAATTATGTAAGCTTTTTACAAAAGACAGATATTCAGCACCGTGGGCATATACCTAAGTACCTGCTGCTTTTCGTGTGACCAACTGAATGCGTCCTACTCAAAGGCCATAAATGAAAGATTTCTTAAAAGGGAGATCAGAAACTTAGTCTAGAAAGAAGCTATTGTTTGATTATAAAATTGTTATTATCTTATAAATAAAAATTGTAAGTTATGGTCCAGTGTGTCTGTTTATTTATTGCCTCAGCCGCAAATTATGAATTTCATAGCAAATTGTGAATAAAGTTTCTTTTTACTATATATTCCGTATAAAGAACGGATATAGCTGGCATTACGTACATACAGGGTGTCCAGAAATTTCCGGAACGGCGCAATATCTCGAGAAATACACTTCGGAACAAAAATTAAAAAAACAAGTATTCAATATTTTTAGAAAAGCTATCCAATGATACCGAAATTGGGATGGGAAACTTTGAAATTTTCAATGGGAACCTCCATTTTTTATTGCAGATTTGTATTCTCCAGAAAAAATTACATAAATTTGACCTACGATTTTTGATTTTTGCTCCCCCAAACGGCGCTATAATCGAGAAAAACGGAAGTGGGGCACACACGTTTAAAACTGGGAATGTCTCGGGAAATATACTTCGAATAGAAAAATAAAAAATTACGTGTTCAATATTTTCAAAAAAACTATCCAATGATGCTAAAATTGACCCCCTCCCCCGGCTAACCGTTCACTTCAGCTACAACTGTTGACTTCAGTTTAGAAAACGGTTCAAAAGTACTTTTAGCACTACCCAGGAACAACGATGTGGACGTACTAGTTTTCTGTTCCCTTTGGGGTGCTTGATTAACATGAGTCCCCTTGCCCCTCATGATCAGGGTGCTTTTTTCTGTAACTCCCCTTCCCTCTCATGATCGGGGTGCTTGAATCAAAATCGTAGGTCAAATGTATGTAATTTTTTCTGGAGAACCCAAATCTGCAATAAAAAATGGGGGTTTCCATTGAAGATTTCAAAGTTGCCTCCCCCTCCTCCCCCCAGGAGGGAGGAGGGGGGTCAATTTTGGTATCATTGGATGGCTTTTCTAAAAATATTGAATACGTGTTTTTTTATTTTTTGATCCAAAGTGTATTTCTCGAGATATTGCACCGTTCCAGAACTTTCTGGACACCCTGTATATTTCTATATTCTTTCATCTACTATTTTACATTATATCAATAGAAAAGCTTTTAACTATTGTAAGCTTAAAGCGTACAATAGTTAAAAAGCAAGAAATAAAGCTTTTTAACTATTGTACGCTTAAAAGTTATTGGAAATAATTTATGACGCTCACTGGCATTACACCATTTTTCAAATATATTCCAATGTTATAAACTCGTTGCGAAAGACATTTTGGCGATATCTATTTTCAATATTTTAATAACGTGAATAGTTTGTAGAAAGACATCAATAATCTCAAATAACAAAGCATTAACGTTTTCACACAACAATGCACCAATTTTAAAAGAGCACTTAAATAGAATAAAAGAGAGTAAATTCTCTTTTGTAAGAGAACGCCTCATTGGCGTACCTTGAATGCAATGCATTTGGCAACTTAAGTGCATGTTCTCTCCAGATAAGATGAAGATGTGTTTCAGCCTTTAACAAAGGGTAAATATAAAAAGTCATTCATCAACATGCATTTAGAAAATGTTTGACTTTTGAGTCTGTGTATAAAATATTTTAGTGATATGGAGAAAAGACCCAAGAAAGAAGCGCGGCATTTCATATACACTATTTAGTGAGTTTAATCGTTTGATAAGTAAATAAAGTACTATAAAAGGTAACAATACTCTCACGCTGTAGTAATATGCACTCATCTGTCTTATAGAATTGAAACGGTTGTTTTGATAAATTATTTATGCTTTGGTCGATGACTTCAATCCCTCAGATCGGACTGTGTTAGATTATTTTGCAGATCTCCATTTTTTGTATGCATGCAGAAACGAGTTTAAACAGGACCTATAGTTTAAAGCGGATTCCCAACTATTATTGCATGTTGAAGGCCCAGACCACTCAGCTGACCTTAGAGCTTACAGCAGGAATCTGAGTGGCCGAACTATTATTGCATGTGTACAAACTCAGAATCCCAATCCGTATCCGGCACATAGACCTGAAGGCCAACTTGAGAACTAGCTTTAAAAACTATTAGATACCCTATGAACTATTAGATGACTTAAGAACTATTAGATGCTTTAAGTACTATTAGATGATTTAAGAACTATTTGATGCCTTAAGAACTATTAGATTCCTTAAGATCTATTTGATGCCTTAGAACTATTAGATGTATTAAGAACTATTAGATGACTTAAGAAATATTAGATGCCTTAAGTACTAATTACATGACTTAAGAATTATTAGATTTCTTACGATCTATTAGTTGTCTTAGAACTATTATATGTATTAAGAACTATTAGATGACTTAAGAACTATTATATGCCTTAAAAACTATTAGGTGCTTTAAGTACTATTAAATAACGTAAGAAATATTAGATACCTTAAGTACTATTAGATTTTTTAAGATCTATTATATGCACAAGAACCATTAGATGCCCTACTAACTATTGGAGGACTTAAGAACTATTAGGTGACTTAGAACTATTAGATTCTTAAAGAAATATTAGATAAGCTTAGATTTAGTTTTAAGGGTATTTTAATGCTCAGTAAAATTCAATGATAGCACATCGTTTGGTATATTTCTGCATTTGCGATTCTACGTAATTTCTTGTTAAGAGGTTCCTAGGTTCCCAAAGCTTGACTTCACTTTGATGAAAAGTACTTGCAATTCTGTTCCAGTAGATCAATTGGGAGAGCTATGACTGGCCAGTACGAAGATTCTCGTTCGAGACCCGTCTAAGACAGTAAGATTCTTTCATAATCCTTATGTTTTCTAACAGAGTGTGTATGTTAGTATATGTGTGAGTGTGTGTATGTTGGTGTGTGTGTATTTTGCTGTGTGTGTGTGTGTATGCTGGTGTGTGTGTGTATGTTGGGGTGTGTGTGTATGTTGGTGCGCGTGCGTGTATGTTGGTGTGTGTGTGTATGTTGGTGCGCGTGTGTGTATGTTTGTGTGTGTGTTGGTGTGTGTGTGTGTGTGTTTGTGTGTGAGTGTGTGAATGTTGGTGTGAGTGAGTGTGGGCATGTTTGTGTGTGTGAGTGTGTGCATGTTTGTGTGTGTAAGTGATTGTGTGTGTGTTTGTTTGTGTGAACGTGTGTATGTTTGTGTGAACGTGTGTATGTTTGTGTGTGTGTGTGAGTGTGTGTATGTATGATATTGTGTGTCCGTGAGTCTGTGGATGCGAAATCTCACTAAAGAATAGAACGTTTTGATTGAAATTTGGTACTGTTATTAGAATATTACAGAAACCTATTGGTTTTAAACGTTATAAAATGTTCGAAAGACCCCCACCCCCCCCACCACTTTTAAGTTTCGAATGGAATTAAAAGAAAAAGCATTAGAAAAAATCAGAATCTTCAATAATGCTGCACAATCAATTCATTTATTATGCAATTTTTTCTTAGAAAACGACCGGCACAAATTTCGATCTTGAAGTATTACATTTTATTCAAATACACTGGCCACACAATAAGTTGCTGTAAACCTCTAGGTCAGCCGTGTGGTCTGCGTCTTCAACTTTATTTAAATACATTCATTAAAAACTTAGAATTAAAAATTATCAACCGTGGTAGAATATGAGCACTTTTCATTAGCGATATTATGCGACACATTTGTTTACATCATTTTCGCGGATCTAGTTCGTTCTATTCACGAGAACGTGTAAAATTTTTGTATTTTGATGTCCAACAATTCGCAAATAGCCATTTGTTTATATAAAACGCAGGTCCTGCTCTCCGTCTGTCTATAAAACTTGGTGATAAATTTGACGAGCATGGCGATTGATTTAACTAAATATCGTTAACGTGGTGTCAAATTGACAAAAATATCTCAATATTGCAAATAATGCTAAATTATCTAAAATGACGTCAAATTGATTATTAAAATATTTTAATAAATGGACTACATTGCTTATTGCTTTCAATGAATATTAATGTCACACAGGAAAAGGGGCCATATGCCCAACCTATTATATGTGATACGAGAATAATAAGATATTTGAAGTTTGTAATTAGTAAGAAGCAAATATGCTAATGCCGTGATATTCTTTGGCACAACCCATAAATGTTTAACCCCAGGTTCTATTTCGAAGTTCTCTCGTCCAGGAATAAATCCCTGGATGACCTGCAGTGCAATAAATACAAAAATGCAATAAACCCTTACCTTGTAAGGCGTCTACTCCTGAAAACACAGATGCACAATTTCAAGAGACAAAGATGTTAAATAACCACACAGGTTTAAATATAAATCACTTTCTTTATTCAATACTGCATTAAGAAGTTAGAGTAGAGAATATGTTAAACTGAATCGTTATCAGCAAGCACAACATTAAGAAACTGTGACAGTGACACTGGACTCAGGAAACCTACTAATATATTTGCTGCCACGGAAGTAATTCAATGATAATAATATGATCAACGATATAAATAAAGTGGCACAGCAACATTTAAGTATATAATAAACAACATGATTTAGAGGTATGGTCTCAAAGCAACAGGAGAAAACTCGCACTCAGAGAAAATAAGGACTGATAATTAAACAAGTTGATATAATTTAGGAACGGAAGTCAAAGATTACTTATTTTTAAGGAGAAGATTCTTTATATTTATGCTTCCGTAAGACAGGTGTAGATGCAGAGGGCAGTCAAACCTTAGCTTCCCAGTTGGAGTTGCAGAAGGGTCGGAACATTATACCATACCCACATTTCGACCCGGCACATAGACCTCGGGCCCCATCGTACCTTCATCGTCGCAGTTCTCTCAACTAGACGCCGGGCTCTCCATCGATGTTCTTCGGCGATGTAGGCGTCTTCGGCTTTCCTTCCCATGCCCACAAGAGGCCAGAAGTCGACTTGGGGCCGACTCCCGCACTCCGTGGTGGGCAACATTGAAAAATGGTTCAGGCCGACCTGAGAGCGTCGACAACTACACAGGAAGAGAAAGCCACGAATACTCTTTGCAACAGCTTTTTTGTTACCAGGCGGATTCAGGCCCTAGAATCATTCGGACCTGGCAGAAGACTTATTTACAGGTTCAGACGAATCAAAAACCTCACAGACATACCCTCTCCAGACCAGAGCGGGGTCCCGAAAAAGGGCAACATACCCTCGCAGCAAGGTCTCAAATTCATCCAGAAGTTTCTCTCAATCTATTGTGCAGAAAAGT